>JAMXBD010000138.1:0-1200000 GCA_024138025.1 Combretum micranthum
ATTACTGTTCAAGGTTTTTTTAACAAGTTCCTTATTCACAGATTCACTTCCTTTTACAAACACAGTCTTTTTCCTACTATTAGATGAGCTACCATGTTCATATCTAAGTCCATATTTAACATTTGGAGGTCTTTGACTCTTTTATGAGCATATTAACTTTTTGTCACTTTCATCAAATTCTTAAAGATGTTTTTAACTGATTATGATAGATCTTCTATCCTTACCTTTAGATATTTAATTTCTTCTTCCTCTAAAAACACCATTTTCTTTTCATAAAGCATAAGAATTAACATGCAATTTTTTCATTATCATTCTTTAAAATGTCGTTCTCCATCAATAAGCAATTTGTTTATTTGACTTAAGATAACTTTTTCATTTTTAAAGCTGTTATTTTCTACATCAGCTTAGATATCTTAACATCTGCCTTTTTTAAGAGCCTTTAAACGCTTTTTTCATTTAATAACACATCATTGCCGGACATATCAGCTTCAGATTCGAGTTACCTCAGATGTAGCCATCAACCATAGATTAGCTTCCTCTTATCTTCACTTGCACCTCTGAGTTAGCTTCTAACTTGTCCAAGTCACTCCAAGTTGCCATCATTGCTCGATTTTTTCATCTTGAACTTCTTTATCTTCTTGATTAGAACTAAGCATTTTATTTAAAGTGTCCAGGCTTTTTGTATTCATAGCACATGATCTCCTTTTCTCCTTTTTATCATTCTCTTTATAATTTTCCCTATATCATGTCTACTGCGATTAATGTCATATTTGCATAGAGCTGGATCTAGGCTGGTGGAGAGCTCCTACAAACACAAAAATATAGGTTGGAAGGATGCCTAGGGTGCCCGGCGTGCTCACTCCGATGCCTAAATCAATCTATAGGTCAGGGAAATGTTAGTACAAAGAGAATATCAAATATATTGTTTTTTCTGTTTACTATATCCTTTTTCTTTTCTATGTTCTTATCTCCCCTTATCGGAGGGAAGGATGCTTATAGGTTTTAGATCATACTGGGATACCTAGTACGAAACCTTGTACTATTTATGAGTGGTGTCCTAATTGGAGGACTTGACTTCTTGAGTGTGGTTGATTGTTAATGTCCCCCTAGTTACGAGATATGATTAGGACGTGTGTTCCAATGAAGGATGGGATCCAGGTTGGATGAGGTCGAAGATGAGCTGACCAACCAGTGACTTAGTTTCCTCAAGGAAGTGTCCTATGATGAGGACCTTAGGGTGAATCCTGTATGGTTGAGGTCTTACGTTCTCTGACAATTTCGGGATTGAGATGCGCTTCTGTAAGCTATCGGGGAAAGGGCTCTTGAGCCCAAAAGACCAAGTGCCTAGGGTGATATTTCTTTATCAACATTTGTCACCGCAATCTTGTTACGAGAGCAAGGAGAGTGTACATTCATGATATCTGTTGACTTCTAGAGTCACTTCTAGGAGTTCATCTCAGAGTAAGCTGCATTTCCCACTCAGTAATATCTCATCATCAGAACCGTTAGATTTCCAATGGAGTGTTGTATTTAATACAATTCGTAGTATCTAAGGGAGTATGATATTTCCTAGAGACCTAAATTCAAAAGGTCCTGACAGTAATTGCGTTTGGCTCTAACAGTTGCGACCATTGGTCGTGACTTCAGGGCCCTAAGCCCACTTACAAGTTTCGAGGGGTTAGCCTTTGTGTTTCTACTTTTCTATAATAAGCCCATTTTTCGTGACAAGTTCTAGATATCATTTTCGCATTTTATTGAGAGATTTTCCAGATACCATTTCATCATCTTTACTTTGTAGACACCTCTCCAAGTTTTCTTTACCATGTCGAGCTCAAGTACTTCCACTACCCAGCCTTTTTTACACAACTCAGTCGATAAGGATGAACGTTTTTCCATGAGGTAGGGAGAGAAGAAGGAGATACTGCTTCGAGGTTAAGTGACTTGGAATCGATGACAGGCATTATCAGAAAGCAGAGGCTCAGCTCTGTCAGCGGTCCTGAGAAGCCAAGCAGTCTCTAATGTCAATGACAAGGCATCGAGGTACTTCTAATGTATTTTCTTTCCTGACTTGGCCAGCAAGACATATTAGAGTCCGCAAGATATGTATCATTCTGACGGCCTTAAGAAGACATAAGTTGTTCCCTTATATTTGAAGGTGGCGCAAGGTAATAGCCCCAAAGGATCGCCCAACTGGATCATCTGTAAGCTTATGGATGCCTTTTTCCCTTTTTAGATGGAGTTTTTCAATTATCACCGTTTGTACAAGAAGGCATTCGAGTTTGGCTTATGATGCCTTTTTCTCCTTTTTTAGATGGAGTTTTTCAATTATCACTGTTGTTCCCTACTCGTTGCTGCCTAATGCTTGGCGGATATCGTGCTTTCAAGGCCATCTATATCAGAGTCCTAATGCGACCTAGCCTAATCTTATTTTTTAATTTTTCCTTTACAAAAGATTGCTAGAGGTGTAATATACTTTGCCAAGTAGCCTAAGTGTCCCTATCTTCTTACCGGGCTCAATAGCTCGTGTAGGTTTGACTAGAAGAGTAAGTTCTAGATAGTCAGTCTGGAGGATGATGTGCAATAGGGTTTCGATTTCTGGTTGAGTAGTGGAAATCCATTCCTAGCAGTATTGGAGGGCACTCTGGAAACGCGAGGTGAACGACATATGATGCTGCACTTGTCGTGAAGGACTTTGTGAGTGGAGGCCGATTACTAATGGAGGGTGGACATAGTTTATTCATGCAATCAACTTCTCTCTCTCTCTCTCTCTCTCTCTCTCTCTCTCTCTCTCTCTCTCCCCTCTCCCCCTTCTCCCTCCCTCCCACCTTACCCAACAAACCACCTGTCAAGTTAAGCTCTAGGGGAAAGGCTTTTATGCAGTCGAGGGTGCAAGCTATTGAGCTCAGCTGGGCAGGTGTTTTTAACTGTTATGCTGACTTGTTATTTTTCATTTTGTAGAGCCCGTGATGACTATAGTTAACATTATTGATGTTCTTGTCGATCTTTGAAGAAGCAGAAGAGGCCGTCAATGAAGAAAATGAGAACTGAGAAGTGACCTAGGAGGCCGAAGGGTCCCACTACCATGATTGGTCTTCTCGTGATTGATGCACATGAGTAAGGGAAAATAGCTGGAGATGTAGCTGCGAAGTGGAGGCACCACAGGTAAATTGGTGAAGTGTCGTTGGGGTTGTAAACGCGGCATGATGTTGGCATTGGTGAGGAAGGTGTTACGTGGTAAGCTCGCCACATTTGGCTTCGTCTCGAGAGGAACATGGTTCAACTCAATAGTCCCCTATGTTGTCTTGAGGTCATGTTGTTCCTGTTCATTTGGAGAAAGTCACTAGCAACAGTAATGCTAGCATAGAAGGTTAACGCTGATTCGAAGTCGTGAAAGCCAGCCCAGAAGGTGTCACTGGTGTTCTGATCGATTTTGTCGAGGGAAAAGCACTAAAGTGGGGCAATGTTATAGTGGATTGGTCTTGCTTTCGACGGTTTGTCATCCAAAGGATAAGAAGAGGTTGAAAACATTGTATGAGGGCTATCTTCGATTGATTTGGCTATGGATTTCTTTGCCTAAAAAATTATGAGGTAACAATGTTGTTGTCTTTGCTAGTTTTTGTAGCAACTCAAACTGCATTGTCTTTATCGAGCTGTGCTATCTATTGCTCCTTTTTTGTAGCTCTAGTAACTAATGTTGAGGCCCTTCAACTGTTGAAGGAAATCACAGGGTGACATGTTGTCCCCCTCTTTCTTCTTCTTCCCCTTTTTGTTTTTGGTTTTTATTGTCGTATGTTTTTGACGTGTCCATTAATTCAGATAAGGGCACGGAGCTTAAGACGAGCTTGGAGAAATAGCTCACCGAGTAAAGCAGAACGAGGTATAGTTAAGAGAGAGCTGATCGCTCTAACTGATGAGTATGATAGGTTACGTTTCGAGATGGAAGACAAAATCATGTGTACTTAGTCTAAGTGGTTGAGGTGAGGAGGAAGCATATGCTCAAGGAGATAGCATCTAACGATTTTAAAGTTAAATAGAGGGGTAGAAAGAGGAGGAGATAAGTTTCTTGCTTGGTGAATGACATGGAGTTGCAATGGCGAGACAAAAAAGAGGGTGGAAGTTTCCATTTAGAGAAAGGAAACTATTGGACAGTTTGCAATTGTTGAAGCGAGATTATGAGAACGCAAAGGTAATGTTGTTGCATTTTTCATCATCTAACGTATCATTGTTTTGGTGTCTTTGTTTGAGTTAACGTGTCATTGTTGTTGTAGGATCGCGTTGTGGATCTATAAAGTGGTCGATTGATTCCAGAGGCAACCAAGAAGCAAGTAATATCCGAGCAGTTTAAGAGCGCTAAGTGGAATGACCCTAAATGAAGCTCATCCAGGATACAGCTAAGCTGATAAGAGAGGATCTTCTGAAAAGATACCCCATTTGGGCCTTATCTTTTGGCGGCTCACTTGGGGGAGGTTCTTGAAAAAGTTTTGATGACGGGGATGCTGGTGGTGATGAGGTTAAGTAGGGTATAAGTGTAAGACCCCGTTTTCTTAGCAAACCGAACTCGGTTTTAGGAATAGGAGCCGAAATCGGAAACGAAACCCTAAAAGAATACCCGAGGTTAATTTGGAACCTAGGAACCCTAAGTTCCGAAATATCGAGTACGAAACCCCAGAACAATAAAAATGAGTTAGCTCTATAATATAGTCCTAAATAATATACCGAAACATAAAAAGATCATATTTTAGAGAAATTCATTCATTTCGAACACAATCGGGATCTGTTTCGAAAACTGTCTTTGGACTCGAAAATAGAAAAATATTCCGTATGACTCTTAGAACTGAAATTTAACAAGGAATTCAAAAATAATTTTAAGAATTTTCAGTTTATAAAAATTACAGTATAGTCCTTTTTATCATATTTTCATTACTATCGGTAATTTAATTGTTTTAATTTACTTTTTGATTTCTAGTCACACTATTCACCAAGTACACCAACCCATACCTATTCTTACATCCTTACAACATATTCTTAAGTCCTTACAACCTTACATCATATTCCTTACAATTTAACTTTTTCAATACGTTTTATTATTTAAATTACATTATTTAAAATTTGAAACTTACACAACACAAACAAAAACATCTCTCTCTCTCCCTCTCCCCTTAACCAAACCCACCCACACTCCCTCCACCCCCCCTCCCCCCCCCCCCCCCCCCCCCCCCCCCCCCCCCCTCTCTTCCTTTTTTACACACTCTCTCTCATTTCAATACCCCTTTATGTCTTTACTTTTCATTTTCTCTCTTTTCACTAAAACAAAACTCTAGCCAAGTTTTTTCTCTCCCTCTCCTCTTCTCTAGTTGCCGTGAGCCCCCCGCCCCCCACCACCCCTCCTAGCACACACAACACTTTTTCTTCAAGTTTTCTTAATCCATACACTAAATAGGTAATAGATCTAAACCCTACCACAATAAAACATGTAATGGTAAGATCATATATGTGTGTTTCCAACAAAATCCCCATGAGCTTTATGCAAGGGATGTGGAAACACTCAAGCATGATATTCTTACTATCAAAATGTTGTGGATCTTACATTTAAGTTGTTTTGTTATAGTTTTGCTATATATTGCTTATTATTGTTCATATTGATATTTTTATACTAATATCATCTTTAAATATCTATCTTGCATTTGCATACATAACATGAATGATATCATAGATCTATTTGTTTGAGTACATAATGCCATAGATATTGTCTTATGTACATAAAAGACTTGTAGCAATATGATAATAATGAGAATATGCCAAAAAGTTCGAGATTTATTTTAATTTTAATAAAAATAATTTTTGGAAATTCGGATGGAAAAGACATCTATTTTGAAACCTATTTTCCACTCAAAATGAAGCTTTTACATTAAATATGAAAGCTTAGGAATAGGTATCATAAAGGAATGATTTTAATGAGTTAAATCTAGTTTTACTAAGAGATATCTTCAAAATAAAAGAAAGTTATAGAGGGTTAAGATAGAACTTATCAACTCCAACAAGAACTTGAAATTCGTAACTAGGATGAGTTGTTAAGTAAACACCTATTTTCCAACCTCAAAACAAGAGTTTTATTAACGAATGGAGGGCCTTAAGGAGTAGGTTTGATTAGGACTTAATTTTAGAAAGATCAAATGAGTTTTACCCAAGAAACAATCTCAAACACAAATTACAAATTTCGGATTTAGAAATGACCCACACTTAAACACCTATTTTCAAATGCCAAAATGAGGATTTTAATGGAAAAATGGAGGTCTTAGGGAATGGATGTAGTAAGGACTTAATTGTGACATGAATAAATGGATTTTATCAAAGTATATCTCTAAAACAAAGAGAAGGTTTCAAAACATAATTCAACTCTATTTTCATTTCCTATAATGTTTGTAAAATTTGAATTAGGCAAGACCCCACTTAAACATCATTTTCCAACTTGTAAATGAAGAAATTTATTAAAATAATGAAGGTATTAGACATATAGGTCATCAAGGCTTTATTTTAGTAAAAATAAAGATGATTTTCAAAAAAACAAAACTAGTTTTTTTTTAAAGCAAGTTGAAAACCTCCAAATTTTTGAAATCGGTTTAACTTAAAACCCTAAATCGGAAGTCAACCGGAGCTCTAAAGGTCAACAAAACCCTAGTTAGACGTAATAGCTCAAGTCTGGCAATCCCGAATAAGCAACTCGGTAAGAATAAGCAGAAGTTTAGAATGTAGAATAGTGCGGAATTATCTAAGGTAGCATAAAAAGATCAGATTAGTAAAATCGAAACTCGTTTCGAACCTGATCGGACATGGTTCTTGAAAAACGTGTCCCGGACCCCAGAATAGTAAAAATATTCTGAATATATCGTTAGAATTGTAAAAATATAAGGATTTCAAAAATATCAATTTTGTAAATTTTCAGTAAGTAAAAATAACAGATATCGCATTTATACGCGTATTTTCTTACTACCGGTACTTTATTAGTCATATCTACTTTACATTACACTATTCATTACTATTTTACACTATTCTTTTATCTCTACTTTTTCTTACACCTACTCTTACAAGCACCATAACCTAAAACCATTACCTTTTACCTTTCCCATAACTTTATTTCACATCTACCTTACTTATTACTTCATTTAATCCACAAAAAAAAAAAAAAACACTCCCTCTCTCATCTCTCTATAGCTGGCGCAACCCCCTCCCCTCTCTTCCTCAATTTGTTTCAATTTTTTTTTATTTTAATCACACAAAAATCACTCCACATTTTCCTATAAATACCCCCCCTCCTCTTTCACTTCTTTCACACAATTACTACCAACAAATTTCTTACTAAAACTCTCTCAAAATCTCTTCTCAAAACTCTCCCAACTATCCTCCCAAACTCTCTCCAATTTATTCCAAAACCACTTCTACTACAACAAAAACCAAAGCCACATAACACTACCCAAAAGTCTTCTTTAGGTAACCATCTCATATTGTTCTCTTCTCCTCATGTCATGTAACTTTACATGACCATAGTGTGAGTTTCCAAAGACTAAATGTTATGGAAGCTACATTATGTTCAAGTATTGTTCTTGTTCATGAAAATTTATTTATGTTTACTTTATTACTTTTGTTCATATTATTGTTACCATATCTAAGTATTATTATCTATCTATCTATATATATATATATATATAATCTTTAGAGCATATAGGCTCATTGCAATTTATTTATTTATTTTATGCAATTATTTATTTATTTACTCATCGCTATTTATTTATTTATCATTGTTATTTTAAGACTATCTCTAGTCTTAGACTTGTCCTCATCAAGTCAAACAAATTTTTTTCTTTCTTTCATTTTATTTTTATTTTGGGACTAGTCTACTTCTTAGTCCGTGAGTCTTGATAAAAGCTAAGACTCCCAATACTTGACTTATTATTTAGTTATTTTGTTTGCTATTATTTTCTCATAATTCATGTTCATTTAAAATTATTGTCCAAAATTTCAAGTTCTAAAAAAGTTGATAGAAAGGAGATTTGACACTTAGAAACAAGTTTATGTAAAGTAGAAGATCTATGGTTTAAACAAAAATAAAGTTATCTCTTTTCAAGTTACAAGAAGAAGCCACTAAGGTTTTAAAAACTACTTTTACTATAAAAAAGCTTCTTAAACCACTTTTAATCCCACTTTGTTTTTATAAAGAAAATAAAATTTTTATGCAAGGATAATTTCTATGAAAAACAATATAGGAAAGGATAAGGAATTTCAAACAAAGATTTTTGCAAACAAATAGACAAAGAAATTTGTATAGGAAAATAGTATGAATATAGAAAGCTTAGAAAGAAGAAAATTTATTTTCAAAAAGTTACTTGGAAATATATATAAACCAATCTAAAACATTTTTGTAAAACAAAAGAACAAAATATTCATTTCAAGAGATTTACAAAAAATGAATTCTTGTAAACTATATTTTTTCTAAAAACTCCAAAACTAACATAATTTTACTTGAGCAACATGATTGGACAACAAACACTTGAGTATGAATAAATATGAGCTAAGTAACCATAAAAAGAGAATTTTTCAACTATATAGATAACTAAGTATTTATCAAACAAATTTTGATTGATTGAACCAAAGTTGTTTTTGAGTTGGAAAAATTCATGGTGAATTTTGTCGCCACTGTTTCAGGGCCTAAATGGTTTAGTTTGATAAAAATAGTTTTAGAAATGAATAGATCTTTTCGAGTAGGTAGAAATCGGTATATTATATGCATGATTCCGAGTTAAAATGACCAAGTTATGGCCATTTTAAGTTGGAACTTTATTTTATACGAACTTTAACGTTCTTTTGACATTGTTTTGTCAAAAGTCAAGAAAATCATCAAGAAATACTCATTGAGGGTATTTTCTTTGGCTAGGTGACTCCGAGGAAGGATATCTAAATCCCGAAGATTATTTTGATTGAGTGGAGTGTGAACGACTCATCCGTATAAGAAGAATATCGACATGGCATCGTGAGTTTATTTCTTTTAAATGCGATACTTGTTGTGCTGTAATTTAGTTGCATTAGAGCTAGGAAAAGATAAATGGATATATGTGTAAAATAATTCTTTGAAAGAATCCTAAGAAATTGAGGCCGGAATTGATTTAAATGTTTGTTTTAGTATAACACTTGCTTTGTATGAGATGCTTTGATTGCTTTAAATATGATAATAATATTGTTATGATATCATAAATAAATGGATTCATGCATACCACGAAGTGAGTCACATTGCATTTGGGTTACTATCCTTGAGTGAGAAGGATAGCAAGCTCATGTCGAAAGCAACACTTGGCGGAGTATCCGAAAGCGATTGCTTGGCGGCGTTATGAAAATGGAAATGCTTGGCGGAGGATTCGAAAGCAAGGCTCGATTCAGAGTAGACTTCACAAGCTTGGAGACATTGGTTGAAAGCAAAACCTTTTTAACTAAAACTACTTGTTTCGAGGTTATGTATCACCAAACCCTGAATGGAGGGCGCAAATCCATTCAACATATAGTTCTCAAAAACTATATGTCTTGTTTGCCCATGTGTATGTTGCATTTCATTGTTTGATTAAATAACTTGTTTGAAATTTTGTTACAAGAAGTTATTTATGGAAATAATTCTCACTAAGCCTGTTAGCTTATACCCCTGTAGATATCTTTTGCAGTTTTCCTATTTATGGTTAAGGCCACGAGGACCCTACAGTCAGGTAATTTCTTTATGGATTAGGAAAATTTTAGATAAAGTTTAGTGTTAAATGAGATGTAAAATATTCTTGTAATAGATTAGTGAAAGAGGGAAATGTCCCTAAGTTTGTAAAATCATTATTATAAGTAAATGAATATTATGAATCCTCTTAACTTAATATGTTATTGTATCTTCTTAAGCTTCATAATTCCATGAATGGTCCTCTAAAATTGTGAGAGTACGTCTTACACTTAATATAAAAGCTTTTGAGAATGGCTAAGGTTGTCATACTTAAGCTTTAATACTGAGTGTGGCGGACTATTACTTTTAGGGTATCCATTGGGACGTGACAGTTTAAGTTGGTATCAGAGCATGATTAAGAACCTAGGAATCATAAGTATAGAATTGGACTTAAGAAGAATTGAATAGAAATAAAAAAACTTAGATGAAATAGAATGGGTAGAATAAGCTTTCTAAATCTCTCTCTGTTACATAGATCACCATAGATGAGGCCCATCTTCAAGCCAAGAACTTCCGAAAAGGACCTTTCAAAAAACCAGAAGATTACCGACTGAGACTTAGAGTTTTATGCGAAAAGTGTGCCCTAGCAGGACAACCTAAGACTGTTCGGGAAATGTTCCTAATCTGGAAGAAGGGAATGATGTAAATCGAATGGAAGGGAGTAGTACAGACTATCCACAACAACTGCCCTATAGGAAATAATATGACCGAGTTGGAAATGATATACGCTGTGGAACGTATTGCTGGCATTGTTGAAGATAGACCTATGTTGAAAGAAGCAACGTTTGTCCTTAGAGAAGATGGAGGTCGAACTTCACTAGATTTTCGAACTTGGACTCGAATTGGACCAATGTTTGTTATGCCCATGATAACTTGATGGATCATCTCGAATGGATGAAGGCGGACATCAACGATATCTTCCACTGGCATGGAGTATATAAGGAAGTACAACGATCCCCAACCCAAGTGCCCACCGAGCCGTCTGCCTTTACGGGAATCCAACTAAAGAGAAACGAGACCCTACATCTACGAGAGGATGGATCGGTGATAAGAGATGAGCCAATGGAAGAAGAAAGTGAAGATTCTGAAGAAGACCCGGAAGAAGACAATGAAGAAGGACCGGAACAAGAGACCATTGTTGGAGAAGGGGAACCCCGTAATAGCACCGAAGAAAGAATCATCCGCTATTTAGAAGGACGACAGACTCGAAGAGGGCAAGGAGCGGACTCGGCCATGAACACGGATAGTGCTCCACCTAATGAGAACAACAACATGGAGATAGATGGAGGTGTTACTTGGAAAACTATCCATGACATAGTGCCAGAATTGACTGGGGAAGAACTGACTGACATACATGAAAGATCAAGGGAGGTAGCCCGGAAAAGGAGGAAATATTTTAAGCAATTCATGAGAGATTGTAACCTAGGATCATCCAGCAGTAATCTTGGAGATGCGCTCGAAGAATGAAGAAAGAAAGAAAGAAGATTGAGCATATCCCTAGAAGTCCAGCTTAAATTTTGTAACCATAGACTAGATCTACGATCTCAGTCTATCTTTTAGTTTTCAGAACAATGTTTTATTGTTTTCTATGTAATTTCCCTTTTGTGATTTCCTTTGAATATTTCTATTTTCATGTATGAAGTTTATTTCAGAATTAATGATGTTATGCTCTAAGTTTGATCTCAGAAATTGTTTTGATTTAAATTTTGTTTTCTCCTTTGTATGTTAAAGTTTCCATTACATCCACTAGTTTCCAACAAAAATTTAAGTAAGTTATCAAAAATTACTAAATCCTAACTTAGGAAAATTTAAAATAGCCGAAATAGAGGAAGACGAAGAGAGGAGCAAAGTACCTCTAACCAACCGGATGTAGAAGCGGAACAACCTGCCGCTCAAGGAGCCGCTGTACCTCAGATGGACTTGCATGCTACGCTAGGACATTTGACCCACATGTTAGAAGCAATTAGGCAAAACATGCCTGCACAAGCACCCGTGCTTGAGACTGCATCAACAACATCATCGGCACCTGTACCAACATCGCTGCAACAACAAGTATCAACTGAGGCATCTGTGCAAAGGAACATGCATTCCCAAAATACGCCTTTACCTCCACCTCCACCGCTAATGCCATATAAGAGTATGTTGCTTGATTTCATCAAAAGCAACCGCTACTTTGAGGGAGCTTATGATAAACCGGAGGAGGCCAAAGATTGGCTGGCCCAAATTGAGATGTCTTTCGATGCATATGACGTTCCGCATCTGTCACGCCCCGTAGGGTATCCTAAACGTAACAGCTCGCCACATACTAAGTAAGACTCTCGAGTTCCCTACCCGAGTCCTTCGGGAGTCTTAAGTAGATGTAAAGCGTTCCTTTACGACAATAGAATACTTCAACAAATGGAGTTAAACAGTTTAATGTGGCATTCATTAGCCATAGATAATAAATCAAAACGCATAATTATAGTTTACAAAATCTAAGGGGCATTCCCCCAAAATAATAACAAGTCCATTACAGTCATCCAGAGTCCTTAGTTTCCAACGGAAGTCTATACAAAAAGAATGGTTAAACTTCTATGGAAACTCCTATCTCCGGTACCTGTGCTGTGGCTTGCCTCGGCCTAAGCCATATAACTCGTGCTGCAATTGATAAAAACTATGGGGGCGTAAGCTAACTAGCTTAGTGAGTAATAACTTCCATAACACAATTAAATACAATTCATTCAAACAAGTGATTATTCAAACAAGTGTATGCATCAAACAAATGTGATCAACAAACATATGACCAACCAGAAATCATATGTGGATGGACTTGCGCCCTCTATCCCGGGTTAGCAGATTAACTAATCCTACGGTACGACGCCGTTTAAGCTCACGGTCAACTAACAATATTTCGTTTTATGGATCATGATTAACCAACAATTCGTTTTATGGATCACGATTAACCAACATATTCGTTTTATGGATCACGAAAAACCAACCAATGCGAATGCTCCAACCCATCGTGATATGAATGAATCCAAGTTACATTGAAGTTGATATTCATTATTTCAATTCTTTTAGGTGACCAACAAGTATTCGCAAACATTTATCATAAGATACTAGCTAATCAGTCAATGGCTTAACACCGATTTCGATATTCCTTAAGTTCCATTCCATATCAACAGTAGACAACATAATAATTCCCATATACCCCATCATGCATATACAATTCTTTTTATCTTTGCCTATACCACTAGTGCCACTACATTACAATCACATTCATTAATTGAGAGTGGAAGTAAAACTCACTCGGCCATTGGACGCCGGTTTTCTAATAGTAGTAGTCGGAGGTAGGGTATGTCCTGCTCGGGATCACCTACCAAGCAAGAATAATCCTAATGAGATTCTCATTATGTAACCAAATCAAACTATACATCTAAACTAGATGAATTCGGATTTCTCGCTATTTGCGGAAGTTCCGACTTAAAACGGCCATAACTTGGTCATTTCAACTCGGAATTTCACAAATTTTATATCGATCTCTATCTAATTCGAAAGATCTATCTATTTCTAATATTAAATCCAAGTTTTGAAAATAGTAAGGTCACGGAACAGTGGGGTCAGATCTGTTCCGCAATTGTTCCAATCTCAAAAATTTGTTTTGCTTTTGATAAGAAATGTTCCTAGTTGATGATTCATGCATGAATGGTATGGAATGAATTAATAATATGAATGCCATGTGATGACTTAATATATGCATGGTCATAATGATTTTGTGATAATAAACTCTTATGAACTCTTAAGTGTTGGAAAATCCCATAAAGGTTATTTCTAAGAAGCTATTCTTCCACTTAATGCTCCTTAGGGTTTCTTTGACTTTTAATCTTGTAATCCACTTGTTATCTATCTAAAAATAAGTCCTCAAGGTCTATAATAGTCATGGCCTTCATTCATGCATAAAAATCCACATTTTTCATTTGATAAACATCTTTTTAAACTAGCTACTTGTAGAAATCCGAATTTTGTAAATCTCATTTCCTTGCATTTTTCTTATGGAAAAACTTGTCTAATGCATTAAAATTTGAAGCTCCAATATATATATTATCTAAGGACTTCATTTAGCTTATAAACATCCAATTTAGACTTAAATTTTAAGTGTTCTTGTAGGCATGAACCAAATTACGAATTTGACTACACATCCATATTTCAATATTTTCCATTCTAACTTTATTCCTTATTTTTACATTTCTATCATGCCTAAACTCTCCTAAATTTATAAAAATCATTCTTCAATACCTATTACACATACCTTCATTTTTCTTATGAAACATGAGTTTAAAATTGATTTTGGGGGTTTTTAAAGTAGGGTTTCACTTTCATCCGAATTTCCAACATTTCATATTTAACAAAACCTTTCCTTTTTCAATATTCTTGCTTCCCACATGTGAAGATCTACTATCTAACTTCTCTATACATGAACAAGACTACATTTTTATGATCATCAAAGCATAGAAAACAAAATAACCCTATGATCATGCATGTACATGAAGATGTGGATGTCTAAACTTTAGATCTACTATATATAATGCATGAATCATGGATCTCATGGCATGAACAATAATATATATGCAAGATCTATACTTTTCATGCATGAACAAGTTGATATTTCAAACTAAACTCTTTCAAAGACTAGATCCACTTCTTGTGATGGCTTGAGATTCTTGTAGTAGTGTTTTCATGTCCCTTTCTCATGCTCATTGGGATCTAAATGAGAAAACACACAAGAATGATCTTGCCATAACAAGATTTGGGATGAATAAAGCCTAAAATCAACCTACCAATGGAGTCTTGAAGTGGAAAAGAGAAGAAAATAAGTTGAAGTTGTGAGAGAGGGAGGGGGGCAACCTCACGGCACAAAGGAAAGAAAAAGAGAGAGTTTTTCTCTTTTGTAAAATTTTGAAACAAGTAAAATGAAGAGAGAGAGAGAGAACATTTAGTTTATATAGTAAGTGGATTAGGGTTTAGCTAAATTAAAATTGGTAAAATAAATCAATTTGAGAGGAAACGAGAGGGGGGGGGGGGGGGGGGGGGGGGGGGGGGGGGGGGGGGGGAGGGGGGTGTGGCGGCCATCACTATGTGTGTGTGTGTGTGTTTTGAAATTTTGATATTTTGTAATTTAGTAAATAAAAATGTAATAAATGTGATAATTATTTAAGAGACAAAATTTCTTGGAAAAGAAAATTGAAATGAGTAGTTGTAAGGATGTAAGAATAGGGTATGGGTAGTGTGTAGTGTAGGTTGTACTTGTGAATAGTAGACAAGACATCTACTTTATCGGTTGTACCGAAAACACGGGAAAAGCTATAACTGTAATTTTTATAACTCGAAAAATTATAAAATTGATATTTTTGGAATCCTTATAAAATTACGGCTCAAATGAATATTCCGAAATATTTTTCTGAATCCGTGGACCGGGGCACGCTTTTCCGTAATTGAGCTCAGGAAGGCTCGGAATTGAAAAATTCCCGAATTTAAAACTTTCAAAGGTTTAGAATGTACTTTTAAACAATAATTCAACTTCATTTACTTTATAAAATTTCTTTTATTATAAAACCGAAGGAAGGCCGGATTTAGGGTTCCTAGGCTCCTCTCACTGAACTCAACCTGTACCGGATTAGGGTTTCGCTTCCAACTCCCGGGGTTTCCTAACTATTGAGAATACCGGGGTTTACAGCATCACCTACGAATCAAGTATGGAACATTTATGCTTCGTCTAAATGCTAGAATATGGTGGGAGTCAAAGAAAAGGGAGCTGATAACTCCAATCACTTGGGAAATGTTCAAACATGAATTCTTGGAGAATTACTTCCCAGGAAGTTTACGAGTAAGATATAGTGCAGACTTCTTGCAAATTGCTCAAGAGGGAAGAACTATCGAGCAATACGAGGCCGAGTTCAGTAGATTGTTGCAATATGCCCCTAACTCCTACAAGTACAGCGAGGAATTAAAAAGACAAGTCTTTATAGGAGGATTGGATGAAGAATTGAGAATAAGGTTGAAAGAATTTGACATAAGAAGTTTTCGAGAATTGGTGGAAAGAGCTTGGATTGTAGAAGGAGCAAGAAAAAGAAGAGAAAGAAAAGAGGAAGAAGAAACCCTGATTGTTGAGAAAAAGTTTTATGTTGAATCCAGTTTCATACCCCCACAAAAGAAATTCAAGATCTCTGACAACCATAAGAACAATGCTGACAGTGGAAGATTTGCACCAAAAAACGTCCAGTGCTGGAAGTGCAGTAGAGCACACTACCCTAAGAAGTGCCCTCAATTATTTGGAAAGTGTTTCTTTTGTGGAGATGCAGGCCATAAAATAACAAAATGTCCAAACAAAGGAATCAATATTTGTCATGTCTGCAAATAGAAAGGGCATTTTACCAACAACTGTCCACAAGGGAAGAATATTCTGACAAGATCTTCAGGAGGAGTTGTGCCTATAAGGATTGGGAAAGAAAATGGAAGTAGAAGTGAAAGTGGATCAGGATCCATTGCTTCAGGAATTCGAATCTACAACCTAAAGGGACAATGGATAAGTGAAGAAATAAATGAAGAAGATGGAGACTTGACTGCGGTGGAGTACAAGAGAGACCATAGCTGCGGCATGGGAACCGGTAAGCCCTGAACCCTCTTTGTTGTTATTTCTTACATCAAGCAATAGCTTAAAGTTTTATAGATGAGTGGAGATGCGAATAGAAGTAATAATCCCTCTGTCAGGTACGCAAAAAGAATACGGTTAGGAAAACAGAATGTTTTTGCTCTTTTAAGATTTCGAAGCAACACATTCTTTTACACCTAGCCTAGATGAGAAGTAGAGACTACCAATAACAAACGTCAGCCCTTAGTTTTAAAATTTGAAATCCCCATGAGGAGGAATGATGAAACCCAAGAAGTGTTGAAGGATCATCTAATAGTGATGTAAGGACATGCAGTCGCTCGTGATGAAATTAAATCCTTGGTACAAGACGTTTACGTTTCGATAAAACTCCAATAAAAAGTCACAAGGAGAACATAAAACTCATAAAGCAATAAGAAGGGAAGATTATGTTGGTAAAAGAAGAGTCACGATTCTTTTAAGATAAATAGAGAAAAGTTCATATGACTATCTGGATGACACAAAAAGAAAATAAAGGAAAACCGACCCTTGGAAATATTCACGATTTTTGATCAAATTCCGGACAAATAGGACGACATCCAAATAGGAGGATCAACTTTGAGAAAAGACTAATGGCCTATGAATAATCTTAATAGAGTTCAAAAAGAAGTTAGAGAATCAACTACAAGAATTTTAAATCAAGGCTGTATGCAATCAAGTATATGCCAGTTCAGCTTATAATGGGAGAAAAGGATGAAACGCTAAGTTTATTCTCGAAGATGAGCAAGGTCACAATCAAAGAGTGAATACCACTTCCAGGAATTGAAGATCTTTGGACCAACTATAGAGAACAAACTCAATTTCTCACAATCTGAGATCAAAATACTACTAGCTAAGGATCAAATCAAAGGATGATTCAAGGAGATGCCCCTCAAACTCATTACGGTCACACCAAGTTTCTAATAATGCTTTTTGGATTGTCCAACTCAAACCAAGAATATAAGTTCCTATTGGATAAGCAAGTAATTGACAAAAAATCATAAGTCTGATATGAAAAGAAAAAGGGGGATAATCAAAGATTGTAATCTTAAGTATAAGAAGTTGATAAAAAGAATTGAGAAGTTGAGAATTGAGATTTCAAAACAAGGCCTAAAGAGGGAGACAACCGTTATGGTATTAAGATCAACCTTAGTGGAAAAGAATAAAGAAAGCTTAACGATAAGATGAGAAGATACGAAGGATAAAGAAGAAAATATAGAAGGAAAGATGTGCGGATTAACAATAATATAGAAACTAAAGGATGAACTCAAGAACTAAGAACAAAGAAGAAAGTAAGGAAAAAAAAGTCATGAGTACAATCCGTAAACCTGGGATTAACGACCCATTCGAGAAGAACTCGAATATACCAAAGTTTTAAAAGAACGTTAGTAATAAGATAAGAAAAAACAAAGTATCAACAAGAAAGTAAGAACGCCAAAGGACAAAAGATTTATGAAGCCTTTGCCAAATACCGAAATAAGAATGGAGCCATACATCCCAAGGATTTAGATTACCCACAGTACTAAAGAAAAAGTGAAAACGTTAATGGCATAGGTTGATCGATTAACCAAGTTGGATCGTTTCTTGGTCGATCAATCTAACATTCTTTATGTATAGCACGGCAAAGTCTTATAAAGAAACTGGAGATGAACGTAAGGAGTCCTAATCAGGATCATAAACAAATCCAGACATAAGAATGTTATATGTATAAGGATCTAACAAGAAATTTTGGAGACCTTTTGATGCTACATAACGGATGATCATAGAAAAAAATCCAATTTCAAGGAACAATCAAGAATGTCTCACGGATTTTCAAGAATGAGGGAGGCACAAGATAAACCAAGAAAATGAGACAGATCAAAAAATGAGGACCCTAGAAATTTTGAACGGAAATCAAGTGTACTTAAGAATAAGAAATGTTTTATCATATGATCCTTTGGGAGTAATAAAGCAAGTTGGAAGCTTAACTTATCATCTAAACCTATTGGGAACATGCGACATCTTCCAAATCCCTATATAATGATTGGTCAAGGGATCAGTTTCGGAAATATAAAGGTGGCACTCTGAAAGGAGGACCTTCCCTATAAGGAATACCTATTATAGATATTTGTCCAAAAGGTTCAAAAGATGGAAAATAAGGAGGTCGTGTAAGCCAAAGGTCTAAGGAGAAATCTTTTTCAAATAACTTAAGGAACCATGGACAAGATGTAAGACGATAATCCAAGTTCGTTTGGAAGCTGCAGTTTTGAAATTATAAGTTTTGAGGACAAAACTTTCTTTAAGGGGGGTAGGTTGTAAACCCCCAAATTTTTGGAATCGGTTTAGCCTAAAACCTTAAACCGAAAGTCAACCGGAGCTCTAAAGGTCAACAAAACCCTAATTAGACGTAATAGCTCAAGTCCAGCAATCCCGAGTAAGCAACTCGGTGAGAATAAGTAGAAGTTTAGAATGTAGAATAGTGCGGAATTATCTAAGGTAGCATAAAAAGATTAGATTACTAAAACAGCAACTCGTTTCGAACCCGATCGGATACGGTTCTTGAAAAACGTGTCCCGGACTCCAGAATAGTAAAAATATTCAGAATATACAGTTAGACTCGTAAAAGTATAAGGATTTCAAAAATATCAATTTTGTAATTTTTCGGTAAGTAAAAATAACAGATATCGCATTTATACGCATATTTTCTTACTACCGGTACTTTATTAGTCATATCTACTGTACATTATACTATTCATTACTATTCTACACTATTCTTTTATCTCTACTTTTTCTTACACCTACTCTTATAAACACTATAACCTATAACCTTTACTTTTTACCTTTCCCATAACTTTATTTCACATCTACCTTACTTATTACTTCATTTAATCCACAAAATAAAAAAATAAAAATAAAAACACTCCCTCTCTCATCTCTCTATGGCCGGTGCAACCCCCTCCCCGCTCTTCCTTAATTTGTTTCAATTTTTTTTATTTTAATTATACAAAAATCACTCCACATTTTCCTATAAATACCCCCCTCCTCTTTCACTTTTTTCACACAATTACTACCCACAAATTTCTTACTAAAACTCTCTCAAAATCTCTTCTCAAAACTCTCTCCAACTATCCTCCCAAAACTCTCTCTAATTTATTTCAAAACCACTTCTACCTACAACAAAAACCAAAGCCACATAACACTACCAAAAGTCTTCTTTAGGTAACCATCTCATATTGTTCTCTTCTCCTCATGTCATGTAACTTTACATGACCATAGTGTGAGTTTCCAAAGAATAAATGTTATGGAAGCTACATTATGTTTATGTAGTGTTCTTGTTCATGAAAATTTATTTATGTTTATGTTATTACTTTTGTTCATATTATTGTTACCATATCTAAGTATTATTATCTATATATATATATACATATACATATTCTTTAGAGCATATAGGCTCATTTGCAATTTATTTATTCATTTTATGCAATTTATTTATTTATTTATTTCATCGCTATTTATTTATTTATTCATTGTTATTTTAAGACTAATCTCTAGTCTTAGACTTGTCCTCATCAAGTCAAAACAAAATTTTCTTTCTTTCATTTTATTTTTATTTTGGGACTAGTCTACTTCTTAGTCCCGAGAGCCTTGATAAAAGCTAAGACTCCCAATATTTGACTTTATTGTTTATGTATTTTGTTTGCTATTATTTTCTCTTAATTCATGTTCATTTGACTTATTGTCCAAAATTTCAAGTTCTAAAAATAGTTGACAGAAAGGAGATTTTGACACTTAGAAACAAGTTTATGTAAAGTAGAAGATCTATGGTTTAAACAAAAATAAAGTTATCTCTTTTCAAGTTACAAGAAGAAACCACTAAGGTTTTAGAAACTACTTTGACTATAAAAAGCTTCTTAAACCACTTGTAATCCCACTTTGTTTTTATAAAGAAAATAAAATTTTTATGCAAGGATAATTTCTATGAAAAACATAATATGAGGAAAGGATAAGGAATTTTCAAACAAAGATTTTTGCAAACAAATAGACAAAGAAATTTGTATACGAAAAATAGTATTAATATAGAAAGCTTAGAAAGAAGAAAATTTATTTTCAAAAAGTTACTTGGAAATATATATATAAGCCAATCTAAAACATTTTTGTAAAACAAAAGAAACAAAATATTCATTTCAAGAGATTTACAAAAAAATGAATTCTTGTAAACTATATTTTTTCTAAAAACTCCAAAACTGACATAATTTTACTTGAGCAACATGATTGGACAACAAACACTTGAGCATAAATAAATATGAGCTAAGTAACCATAAAAAGAGAATTTTTCAACTATATAGATAACTAAGTATTTATCAAACAAATTTTGATTGATTGAACCAAAATTGTTTTTGAGTTGGAAAAATCCGTGGTGATTTTTGTAGCTACTGTTTCGGGTCCTAAATGGTTTAGTTTGATAAAAATAGTTTTAGAAATGAATAGATCTTTTTATGTAGGTAGAAATCGGTATATTATATGCGCAATTCCGAGTTAAAATGACCAAGTTATGGCCATTTTAAGTTGGAACTTTCCTTTATACGAACTTTAACGTTCTTTTGACATTGTTTTGTCAAAACTCAAGAAAATCATCAAGAAATACTCATTGAGGGTATTTTCTTTGGCTAGGTGACTCCGAGGAAGGATACCTATATCCTGAAGATTATTTTGATTGAGTGGAGTGTGTGAACGACTCATCCGTATAAGAAGAATAGTCGATATGGCATCGTGAGTTTATTTCTTTTAAATGCTATACTTGTTGTGCTTGTAATTTAGTTGCATTAGAGCTAGGAAAAGATAAATGGATATATGTGTAAAATAATTCTTTGAAAGAATCCTAAGAAAATCGAGGCCGGAATTGATTTAATTGTTTGTTTTAGTATAACACTTGCTTTGTATGAGATGCTTTGATCGCTTTAAATATGATAATAATAATGTTATGATATCATAAATAAATGGATTCATGCATACCACGAAGTGAGTCACATTGCATTTGGGTTACTATCATTGAGTGAGAAGGATAGTAAGCTCATGTCAAAAGCAACAATTGGCGGAGTATCCGAAAGCGATTGCTTGGCGGCGTTATGAAAATGGAAATGCTTGGCGGAGGATTCGAAAGCAAGGCTCGATTCAGAGTAGACTTCACAAGTTTGGTGACATTGGTTGAAAGCAAAACCTTTTTAACTAAAACTACTTATTTCGAGGTTATGTATCACCAAACCCCGAATGGAGGGCGCAAATCCATTCAACATATAATTTCTCGAAAACTATATATCTTGTTTACCCATGTGTATGTTGCATTTCATTTGTTTGATTAAATAACTTGTTTGAAATTTTGTTACAAGAAGTTATTTATGGACATAATTCTCACTAAGCCTGTTAGCTTATACCCCTATAGATATCTTTTGCAGTTTCCCTATTTATGGTTAAGGCCACGAGGACCCTACAGCCAGGTAATTTCTTTATGGATTAGGAAAATTTTAGATAAAGTTTAGTGTTGAATGAGATGTAAAATATTCTTGTAATAGATTAGTGAAAGAGGGAAATGTCCCTAAGTTTGTAAAATCATTATTATAAGTAAATGAATATTATGAATCCTCTTTTCTTAATATGTTATTGTATCTTCTTAAGCTTCATAATTCCATGAATGGTCCTCTAAAATTGTGAGAGCACGCCTTATACTTAATATAAAATCATATGGGAATGGCTAAGGTTGTCATACTTAAGCTTTAATATTGAGTGTGGCGAACTGTTACGTTTAGGGTACCCCTTGGGGCATGACACAAGTATTCTTGAATTTTTTGCAAAGTAAAAGTTTCTAAAATATTCTTCTTAATCAAATATCATGAAGAACATACATATAGATAGCTCATGACATTTTATTCATGATAATAACTTGTTGATATTGCATGTACATATAATATACTTGGTAGAAACAATGTAAATTTCATAAAACAATTTCGGAAATGTGATTTTTAGCTACTGATCCGAGCTTTCCAAGACCTAAAAGTTTTCAAAACTTAGCAATAACGTTATAAATAGATGGATATTTTGAAGTAGATAGAAATCAACTGGTTATTCGTGAAATTTCGAGTTAAAATGACCAAGTTATAGTCGTTTTAAGTTAGAATTTCCCCTAACTATGAAAATTACGAACTTAAAAGTTTTTGTTTAATAAGTTGGAATTCTGCATGATTTGAAATACTCATTTGGTTATTTCTTTCGTTTAGGTGACTTTGAATTGGAGGAATTCTTGCCACCGGATTATTATAAATAGAGACCGGTATCCATGGCCAAATGAGTCATACTTCCTATTTACAATTCCTTATTGTGCTTGTAACTTGTAGTTGCACTAGAATGATGGGAAAAGATAAAAATTGGAAATGCATGATGAGTATTTATGGAATTATGTATGCTATCTTGATGTGTTGAGAAAAATATGTTAAGCATACCGAAACCGGGTGATTAATTGTTCTATGTCCATATGCCATGATTATGAGTGTTTGTAAATTGATTGGTCACCTATGAAATTGCATTAATGACTATTTAGATTTATAAGTAATATGGACATAACCACTTCACGATAGGGATGGTGCATTAGTCATGATTGGTTCTCCGTGATTCATAAACAATATGAATGAAATGGGTTACCCATGAACCATAAAATGGTACAGTTAATGGGTTGCCTGTGAGCCATAAAACAGAACAGTAATTCAAGGTAGTGTCGTAGGATTCGTTAATCTACAAACCCTGAATGGAGGGCATAAATCCATTCAACATATGATTTCCGGTTGATCATATGTCTTGTTTGCCCATGTGGTTGTTGTATTTTCATATGGATAATTAAATCAACTTGGTTGTATGTATCTAATTGTGGGATATGTATATTTTGGAAGTATTTACTCACTAAGCTACCATAGCTTATACCCCCACAACTTCTTTTTGTTGCACTTCCCATTCTTATTGTTGCGTTCGAGGACTTGGCCAACTCAGTAAAGTGAAAATAGGAGTTTCCCCTAGAAGTTTATGTTTAGCTTTTGTATAGACTTCCATAGGAAACCTTAAACGCTCAGGTTATTGTCAAAAATTTATATCTGGACTTATTATTATTTTGTGGGAGAATGCCCCTTAGTATTTTATAAATGATCCTGAATTATCTATGGTTTATATTTTTATGCTTATTCTATTAAGTTAAACTATCTATCTCTAATTGCGCAAGTATTTTATTGTCGTCAGAGAACGCCTTGCATCTAATATAGGACTTCGGAATAACTGTGGTAGTGATTAGTAATTAGCAAACTATTATGTTTAGAGTACCCTTTGAGGCATGAAAATTTAAGTTGGTATCAGAGCAACAAAAATATAAAGCATGGCAATAGAATTTAAAAAGCTTCAAGTGTATAAGTAAATAAATCTTAGGTTAAGAAAGAAGCTAAAAGTCAAAACTAACTAGAAATCTTTTCTTGGTATAGGTTTCCTTAAGAGAAACAAGGGAAAGAGCAAGAACATTTCTAAAAGGGAATAGGGAGACATTTGTCAAGTATAGGCTGAGGTTGAGAACTTTATGTGAGGAATTCGCATTGGTAGGGAGACCTAAGACTCTGAAGGAAGTGTATGTAATATGGAAGAGAGGTCTTAGATATACCAGGTAGGAAATGGTGGTCGATCAAATAAGGTATGATCCAATAAGAAGAATGAGGTTGACAATATTAGAGACAATGTATGCTGTGGAAAGAATTATGATAGACTATGGAAATGAGCTGATGCTAAGAGAAGCCACCTTTATCATAAGAAGGAAAGGAAATCCCCCACACCCCGACTTTCGAGCATGAAGGAGTATAGGACCTCTATATGTTTATGCCCATGATGATTTGATGAACCATAGAGAGTGGCTTGAGGCAGATGCAAGAAATCAGTTTTATTGGTAAGGAGTATATTTAAATATTTTGCCGACACCTGTGGAGATCCAAGCACCACATCCTAGCAATGTAGGCATGTAGATAGTGAATGCACCAATGGAGGAGGATCATAATGAGAATGAAAGTAAAGAGGAGGTGGAGGGAGAGGACCCAGAGGAGGACCCGAATTGGGTAGATGAAGAAGAAAATAGGACACTCCAACTAACTAGGATTGAGGAGGATCCGAACAATAAACCAAACCCACCCAATTTGGACCTTGATCAAGACCTTCAAATCCTAGATAGCCACAAAGTAGAGGCTAAGAATGAATTAGACTCTAGTATTTGGAAAGATATATATGAATATGGTGAAAGCTCGAGGGTTGCAAGTGTAGCAACCATGAACCCTATGGAGAATGAAACTTCTGAAGAGATATTGTTGAGAAAAGCTCGAGAAACTGCTAGAAGAATCTAAGAGGAAGTAATGAGAGAAGAGAATAGAGAGGTTGAAGACAAGATCAAAAAAGGAGAGGAAGAAGAATTCGAGCAGGAAGAACGAACATGGCCACCTAGGAGGAGAAGGATGACTGTAAGGGCTTACTTAAGCTAATTTGTTAGAAGAGATGATGGGAGCCCTTCTAGTATAAACCGTCCTCCGACCTTGACCTCAAGAAACTCTTAGGGAGAAGGAGAAATTGATGGCAAGCATAATCCTAAACAGTCCAACAAAAATTTTGTAACACGCAACGAAGGATGCTATGTTGCTTTAATATTGTCCTTTGGCGGTTTTAGTGTGTTTTGTCTTTTGTTTCTTGTTACTTGTTTTCTTTTTTTTTTTTTTCGGTTTAGTAAGAAATTGTAATTTTGATAGGTCCAAGTCACTCAAGTAGCATAGATTCCATGTTTTGTAAGCTTAATGTAAGAGACTCGATTGAATGTACGACCT
The DNA here is from genome assembly GCA_024138025.1 of Combretum micranthum. Taxonomy (NCBI): domain Eukaryota; kingdom Viridiplantae; phylum Streptophyta; class Magnoliopsida; order Myrtales; family Combretaceae; genus Combretum; species Combretum micranthum. The sequence goes on from JAMXBD010000138.1 coordinate 25,274, forward strand.
TGATATTATCTAATGAAATCTTATATGTATTTGTTTAAAGAAGGAAGTCATGTTTTCCTAACAAACAACATAAACAAAAATTAAGAATACAACTAAGTATGAAAGTGTGCGCACCATATCCTTAAAGGATCGTAAACAATTAGAAGGTGCATGAACATCATTGTATCCATTGCATCCTTATGACTAATTTCTTTTCGCTTGATTTCATGATTTGAGTTATGGTTGAACTCTACTATTTTGTCTTATAAATTAAAATTTCTTAGCTTAGATTTCATGATTTGAATTTTTTTATGATTCGTTGAAGTTTCTTTTGATTATTTAATTTCCATAATTTCCAAATTAAGCCTTCGAGGCATAACTTAAGGAAAAATATTAAAACTTACATAGTAATGTATAAATAGATAACCCCGAAGAAATTGCAATCGTGAACAAGAAACTCCCCTAGTAGAAGTAAATAACAAAAAATCAACCAGTTATACTGTAGCAAAATCAACAAGGGATAGCACCCTAGAACCCACAAATGGACTTGATGAATGCAATTGGGCAACTAGCTCATCTTGTAAACACATTCATTCAAAATCAAAATCAAAATCAAAACCAAAACCAAAACCGAAATCCAAACTAAGGCTAAAGTGTGCAAAATCCCGCACCACCACCACCTCATCGAAGACCTCATCGAAGCTCTCTACCAGATTTCATAAAAAGTAATCGGTATTTTGACGTAGCCTTTGGTAAACCCGATGAAGCTGAAGATTGGTTAGCTTAGATTGAGAGATCTTTTGTAGCCTATGAGGTTCCACCTTACCTTTAGTTGTATTATAGGACTTACATGCTCAGATACAATGCTAGAGTTTGGTGGGAATAAAAAAGAAGGAGTTTAGTAACACCAATTACATGGGAAGCCTTTCGTAGAGAATTTCTGGAGAATTATTCCCCTTCTAGTTTAAGGGTAAGATATAGTGCAGATTTTCTACATGTGAAGCAAAGAGGTAGAACAGTTAAACAATATGAGACTGAGTTCACTCGTCTACTACAATATGCACTCGAATCTTTCTGAGGCAACGAAGAGCTGAAAAGACAAGTATTCTTTGGAGGTCTAGACAAGGACCTGAGGATTAAGCTGGAAGAACTTGGATTGAAAACTTATCTGGAGTTAGTGGAAAAGGCTCGGATAATAGAAGGAGAAAGGAAAAGGAAATATCAGATGCCGGAAAAGAAAGTCCTTGGGAAAATGCCTTTTGATGCCTCGAGTTCAGGATTCAAGGGCAAGAAATACATGCTTTACTATGGATTTCGAGAGAGTGGAAGTGGAAAATCTAATCCGGCAAAGGTTAACATTACTTATTGGAAGTGTAAAGAGGCGCACTATCCTAGACAATGCCCACAGTTGAGAAACAAGTGTTTCTTTTGTGGCGAAGCTAGTCACATGGCCCATGCATGCTCGAAAAAGATGGTTGTCACCTGCTTTACCAGTAAAGAAAAGGGACACCTTGCAACAGCATGCCGACAAAGGAAGAGTGTGGCAACTCGACCTTATGGAACACCAGGCAGTGTGAGTACAATAAAGGGCGAAAGTAAGAGTGGAAGTCGTACTGTGTCAACCATGCATGGAATGAGACTCTACTACTTCGAAGGACAGTGGATGGTAGAGGAAAAAGATGATGATGAGATGGAATTGGCAGCATTGGACCAAGGAGGAGAGAATGATGTCGGTCTAATCACAGGTCAACCACAAAACCCTATTTTAATTAAGGTTTTCCTTCTAATTACCCGTTTTTCTAAAATGTAAAAATCTTAAAGAAAAGTTAAAACTTTAAAACACAAGATAGATAAGTAGTAAGGAAGACGTAGGTGTAAATAGTAATTAGCATTTGTTGAACACAGGGCATATAATGGTGAATAAAAGTGAGGCCTATGTGTTGTTCCATACTGGAGCAACACACTCGTTCATCACCTCTAGTCTGGCTAGACAGCTTAGTTTACCAATAGTCACAACCACCTTTAGTCTACGAATCAAGACACCCATGGGATGTGTCATGCCAACTCGAGAGATACTAAAGATTGTCCATTGGAAATTCAAGGACACCCTTCTAAAAGTGATATGATAATGTTGGAAATGCGTAAGTACGAAGTCATACTCGGTATGAGCTGGTTAGCCATAGTTAGAGCTATTGTGGATTGTCGAAAGAAGATAATAAGCTTTCTCATCAATACGGGAAGGAAGTAGAGTTTGTGGGAGAGACTACAATTCCAAGAGGAAATGGGTGGAACTCTTTTGCATTAATGATGGAGGATAAAGACATAATGCCCATTAAGGATACCTTTGATAAGGAAGAATCACGAGAGGTAAAAGATATACTGGTTGTGGATAAGTATCCAGATGTATTTCCAAATGTATTGCCTGGGTTACCACCGAAGAGGGAAATTGATTTTGAAATTGATTTGGCTCCAAATACAGAACCAATATCAAAGGCACCTTACTGGATGGCACCAGTTGAGTTGAAGGAGTTGAAAATTTAGTTATAAGAACTGTTGGATCAGAAATTCATAACGCCTAGAGTGTCGCCATGGGCACACCTGTTCTGTTTGTAAAGAAGAAGGATGGATCCATGAGGCTGTGTATCGATTATCGTGAGCTAAATAAGGTTACAATTAAGAATCGATACCCTTTGCCTAGGATTGATGATATATTCAATCAGTTGCAAGGAGCACACGTGTTTTCATGCATTGACTTACACTCCAGATATCACCAATTAAGGATAAAACTCAAAGACGTGCCAAAGACAGCTTTTCGCACATGATATGGGCAATATGAATTTTTGGTGATGCCTTTTGATTTAACTAATGCACCAGCTGCATTCATAGATCTCATGAATAGAGTTTACAAACTTCTCTTGGACAAATGTGTAATAGTCTTCATCGACGACATTCTAATCTACTCAAAGAGTGAGAAGCAACATGAAGAGCATCTTAGGATGGCATTGCAAACTTTAAGAGAAAATAAGCTATACGCCAAGTTGTCTAAGTGTGACTTTTTGCTAGATCGGATATCCTTTCTAGGACGTGTTGTATCAGGAGAAGGCATCTCAGTTGACCTCGAGAGGATCAAGGTTGTAGTAGATTGGAATCAGCCACAAACAGTAACCGAAGTAAGAAGCTTTTTGGGACTGGCTGGCTATTATCGCAAGTTTGTAAAGGATTTTTCGAAAATAGCTAAGCCCTTGACTCAATTAACACAGAAAAACAAGAAGTTTGTTTGGACAAATAAACGAAAGCAAAGTTTCTAAGATCTAAAACAACGGTTGGTATCGGCACCAATCTTAGTTTTGCTAAACCCAGAGAAATCTTATACTGTGCACAGTGATGCTTCAACGAATGGCCTTGGATGTGTACTAATGCAAGAAGGAAAAGTTATTGCTTATGCTTCTCGACAGTTGAGACCACATGAGCAGAACTACCCTACGCACGATTTAGAATTAGCAATAGTTTTCTTTGCTTTGAAGCTTTGGAGGCATTATCTATATGGACAAAGATGTGAAATATACACAGATCATAAAAGACTTAAGTATCTGTTCATGTAGAAGGAACTAAATATGAGGCAAAGAAGATGGTTTGAGTTGATAAAAGATTATGATATGGGTATTAACTATTGTCCGAGAAGGGTAAATGTAGTTGCGGACGCTCTGAGTTGGAAGAATTATAGGGAAGTAGCTGCATTAATCACAAGTCAAAAGAAACTAATAAGAGAATTTGAGAATTTAAAGATTGAATTTATTGGACAAAGTGTGGAACTAGAGATAGCCAAATTGGTATTGGAACCGACCTTGGTTGAGAGAATCAAAGAGGCTCAACGATATGATGAAGTAATGAAAAAGCTTAAGAAGGAGATTCAGGAAGGAAAATACTCTGACTTTGTAATAGATGATGAGGATGTAGTCAGAATTGTCATTAAAGCTGGACAAATGGGCTATGGCCCGCGGGCCAGCCCGTTTAACCCACTTTAAAAGTGGGTTAGGGCCAGCTTTTTTTAGCCCATTTAAAAGTGGGTTAATTTTACCCAACCCACTTAACCCGCGGGCCAAAGTGGGCTAGCCCGCGGGTTAAGTGGGTTGACCCACCAACCCACTTTTATAAAAATAAAATCAATAATTATATGGTAAATATGTATTAATGAAGGTTATTCTTGAGATTTTTTATACTTGAAATTAAATTTATATGTTAATTATAACAAAGAATGACAAATTGATGCACATGCACCATAAAATTTTATAAAATATATTATTATTGTTTTAAATGAAATATATTATCTAATAAGTTATTTTAGAAAACGTATTTTTATATAAAAAGTAATAAAAACAATAATGAAATTAATCATTAATATATATAACCTTATAAAACTCTCTTTTTTATTTATATATATATCTTATTCAATTAGTATAAATAAGTTAAATGGGTCAACTTGGCCCATTTAACTCATAAAATATGTAAGTGGGTTAAAAGAGTCAAAAAGTGGGCTGGCCCGTTTAACCCACGGGCTAAAGTGGGTTGGGTTAGGGTCAGGCAATTTTGGCCCGTGGGTTAAACGGGCCAAAGCGGGCCGGGCCGGGTTGGCCCGTTTAACCTACTTGCCCAACTTTAATTGTCATGCCCTATAGGGGTATCCTAAACATAACAGTTCGCCACATGTCATATAAGACTCTCGAATTACTACCCAAGTCATTCGGGAGTCTTGTATAGATGTAAGGTGTCCCTTTATGACAATAGAATACTCGACCTAATGGAGTTAAAGAGTTTAATTCAACATTCAATAGCATTAGAAAATAAATCAAAACACATAAGTAATTAGTTACAAAGTCTAAGGGGCATTCCCCTAGAAAAGAATATTTAAAGATCTATTACAATCATCTAGAGTCTCTTGGTTTCCTACAGAAGTCTAATCAAATCTAAATACAACTTCTAAAGGAAACGCCTAGCTCCTGTACCTGAGCTATAATGTAAACCCTGGGAATTTTCCACATTAGTACACGACCTTACAATAGATTGTATAAACTAGATAATAGATTTAGATTCTAATCGAAGTCTAATAATAGATTAATATCTAGATTTTGGATAGATAAAGAATTTAGGAACCGAATAAAGAAATTCTTTAACCCTAGTTAATACCAAAAATAAGATTTTGTATCTTGAATAAATAATTCAAGATATGATCTAAAATTTAGACTCGAAACCTGATATACAAATAGATTTAAATAGAAAATATGAATATAGGGATTAAATGATTGTTTTTTATCCCGATAATGATTCGTGATTAGAATAACGAGTAGTGATGAGTTTATATTTAGACTTAAACCCTAAATTCAAGATTCCTAGTTGAAATTAAAAGCTACTAATAAGATTTCATGTTCGGTAGCAAAGCTAAAGATATATATATATATATATATATATGGTTTGGTTTCAATATTAAGTTCAATATTACGTAAATGATTATTTACGCTTATAACAGAAAACGATGATCCAAAAATGAACCGTTAAGATTTTAAATATACAACGAAAATATAAACTGTCGAATAACTCAAAATCTGAACCCCAAACAAATAATCGGATCACGCTATTGTTCTAAACCAAGTTTTCTTAAGCTATCGGAGCCTAAAACAAAAAATAACCTAACGAGCTTAAGAAATCCTAATCGCGGGAGATAAAATTATACGAATAAATAACTACGTATATATATAACCTAAATTTGTATTATTTGAAAATCTAAACGTTTTGTATAACCCTATACACATATTTTTGTACAAAAACTTCCAAATATTAGCTAATTTATACCCGTATAACTCGCTTAATTAACTCAAAACTTAATTAAATAAATAACTAATATATATATATATGAATACAGCTGCTTTTCGGTGGGGATTATGTTGGAAAAGAGAGAGCCGAATTTTGGATCAATAATGCAACCATTTGTCAACCAAATCAACCCACAAGACCAACCAAATAATGACAGCTCAATACAACATTAATTGAAGTGAAAATAACAGCCCAAGGAAGATCAAATCGGAGGAAATCTAGAGGAGAACAGCCGTAACTTCATTCTCCTTTCTTCTTCTATATATAAGTGTATTAGATGGCTTTAATGTAGAACAAACAAAACTCGTCCATTCCCAAAACTCCTAAGCACGAAACTACTCTCAAACATCAACCAGAACAAACTGAAAACAAAGAACACACCGATCATAACACCCAAGTTCGGATCGAAAGAAAAACAAAGCTAAAAACCCTCAAATACGAGCTCAAAGGTAAGTTGCGGTAAAACGAGTGGTTTTCTTTCAAATCTAAGCTTTGTAACTGACTTCTAATAATCTTAGGAACATAATAAACACAAACACGAGCTTCGGATTACATCAAACGAGCTCCAACGAGGTAATAATCAAAAACCCTAACTTTATTTTCTAAGAATCGAGATCTATATATATATATATATATATATTTTAAACGTGTTGAAAGTTGTTTTATGTCCTTATATAAGATATATAAACACTTACAAATGGTTTAGTAAAGCTTTTAACGTGCAAAAATAAAAAAATGAATCGAAACGAGGAAGAAGATGATGAACAGTACAACACTGCCTCAAGGCCGGCAGTGTAAACGCTCAGCACTGGCAGCTTACATGGATAGGCCGGCGGCGTTTAGGCGGCTTACACTGATCAGAGACTACGTAAAATAATTTTTCACGTAAAGGTTGAATGAAAGCCGGCTACTGGAGATCTACGCCGACGGCGTAGAGCTGGCGTACGTTGAAAGCCGACAGCTTTCAACACCGGTGCACTCGATATGAAAATTTCTTCAATAACAATTTTACACCGGCATCTGGACTTAAAGGCCGGTGGCTTTGAGCCGGCATACAGCCAAATTTTCTTCAACGCGAATTTTTCTAATCTAAACAGAAACTATATATATATGTATGTATGTATAATATATCTACTGAGTGTATATATATATGTTATACAAGTATGTATTAGATAGTTAATTTAATACAAGTATTTAAGCCTATTTAGATTAATATCTGATATTCCTTAAAACCCTAAGATTAAGAAAAGATATTAGGTGTTAATCAAAGTTAGTATTAGGCAAATAATTGTTCTAGATAGATAAAATAGGTAAGAATGGAAATTGAAATAAGTTAAATTTTCAAGTATTATGACTTCTAAAAATAACAAAACAATTATGCGAGATAAAATAGGAAAGACATGACAACACTAGGTAATAATCAGTATCGACACTTGATAAATATGGAGTCTAGGACACGAATCACATATAGGAATTTAGTTAATTTGTATTAATGAATACTTTGTCTTAAATAGGTGACTTTGACTCACTAGAGGATCTACTAGCGAATTACTACGATTGAGGCAGTATGAGCAGGTGAGTAATTCAGTCATATTATACTGGTTGTGCTTGTAAGTAGTTGAATATGTAAAGTAAAGATAACCAAATAAGTGCTTGTTGAAAGTATGATATGATCTGAGTGTATGATTGTTAAAATATCCATATAAAAGCGATAATGCGATGATTGATGTTGTGCAGTAGTGTAATGATGATTGTGTGTAATGTATGGTCACTTTGAAATTGATTAAGACTTACTAACTTAACAAAATAATATGAGCATGCATTGCACAAATTGCATTATTGCATATATGGTTGTGACAGCCTGCTACGTATTAATATTTCGGATCTCTGTTTTCGCTTGGTTGTTCTAATGTGATAGTTCTTCCAAGGTTCTCTTTGGTCTAGCAGTCCTATGAGGAACTAAAAGGCACTGAAGAACGTCGCCCGTAGAATTGCTTTGAAATGATTAATACTTAGGGAGTTTCTAAGGGATTGCAGGAGATGGTTTGTTCAATTAACTATATTCAAAGTGATAACCTTAAAACGAGAAATGGTTGATTCTCCTGTGTACTTAGTCTCTCCTAGGCAGGTGGGTTATTGAGTACTGGTTCTTTAACCCTTTAAAAAGAGGGCGTAAATCTTTTTCCTGTTTGGATTCTAGATCATCCAAACTTGTATCCGTGCATATGGTTGAGTGCTTGAATTGCATATAATTTGTTAATGACTTGTGTGATGTATGGTATGTCTGGTTATTCATTGAGTTATGGTTTCGCTCATACTTCTACAGTCTTTTCAGGTTCACTTTACGACCCTGGTTAGTTACACCCAGGAATATGACTTCGGTAAGAGCTTTGAAGCTAGAAGTCTACAGATATGATTTAGTTTGATGGTTATGTACTATTAGATTAGATTATATAGTTGTGTACTCCAAAGGAACTATATGGTTTCTAATAGTTTAGTAATGTTTATTCACTAAGTTATTTCTTTCATATATTTGTTATTTCTTATCAAGCAACTAAAAAGATCCTGTTGTTTTGAAAACTTGTCATTCTCTGAAGGTAATCTAGTGATAGTATTCAAGTGTAACATGTTTACTACTACTAGGGTACCCTCGGGGCGTGACATATAGCTTGTCCTGGCCTAAGCTATATGAATTTGTGCTGCAATAAATAAAAAATTTAGGGACGTAAGCTACACTAGCTTAGTGAGTGAGAACTTCCAAGATCACAATTATAACACATACATCAATCAAGTGATTAATCAGACAAGTGATATGCATCAAACACATGCAATCGTCAAACATATAACCAGCTGGAAATCATATGTGGATGGACTTGCACCCTCTATCCCGGGTTAGCAGATTAACGAATCTTATGGTACGACGTCATTTAGGCTCACGATCAACCAACTTATAAATTCGTTTTATGGATCACGATTAACCGACTCATTAATTCGTTTTATGGATCACGATTAACCAACTTTTACATCATTTAGGATCACAGTAAACCAAAAAACGCTAATGCTCCATCCCCATTATGATATGAATGAGTTCATCTTTATTTTCAATTCCGAATACTCAATTATACCAATTCTTCAAGTGATCAATCAATAATCGCAAACAATCAATCCTATTCCATCTATACAAGAAATGGTTAATCACCCGGCTTCGATATTCTTATATTCGATTTCTCATATCAACAACAACCATATATAATTCCCATTCATCCCCATCATGCATATCCATTTTATCTTTACCAAGTATCTAGTGCAACTACCATTACAATTACAAACAATAATTGAAATCGGAAGTAATACTCACTCAGCCATGGATCACCGGTCTTTTAGTAGTAATAGTCCGGTGGTAAATATTCATCTGTTTTGGGATCACCTAAAAGGGAAGAAATACCATAATAAGTATTTCATCACTTAACTAATCCAAACTATATATCAAAGCTTAGAAAATTCGTAATTCTTGCTATTTGCGAAAGTTCCGACTTAAAATGGCCATAACTTAATCATTTTAACTCGGAATTTCGTAAATTATATATCGATTTCTATTTAATTCGAAAGATATATCTAATTCTAATATTATTTTCAAGTTTTGAGAATGTTTGGGTCACAAAATAGAAGGATCGGTTTTGATCAGTAACGGTTTCCAATTCTGAAAAATAGTTTTGTAAATGTTTGAAATGTTTCTACTTGATAAATCAATTATACATGCAATATTAATGATTTCCTAACATGAATGACATTTGATGAGTTTAATGTATGCATGATCTTGATGATTTTTACTAAAAGAAAATTTTAGAACTCTTTATTTTGCAAGACTTCAAGAATAACTACTTTTGAAAAATCTAGTTTCCTAACTTTGATAACTTACTTGTGTTTTGGGATTAATTCTTAGGAATTTCTAGTTATTTTTGTTAGAATTGAATCTTCATTATATTTATTACTTAATATCTTCATTTCTACGTAAAAATTCCCATTTTATACTTTGTAAACATGTTTTCAAATAGGGTTTATTCCAAAATCCGAATTTATATTTAGTTTTTGAATGATTCTTTTAAGAAAACATGTTTAATGCATTAAAATTTAAGGCTTTACTATACCTATTCTTTAAGGAATTCATTTATTAAATAAAACTTTCATTTTGAGCTTGGAAAATAGGTGTTTTTATGGCCATCATCCAAAATTACGAATGTCACAAGTTGACTAGTACTCAAAATTTACTATCTTATTTCTACGCTTTGTTTTACACATTAATCTCATCAAAACTCATTTCAACTTATAAAAATCATTACTTAATTATATCTATTACCTATACCTTTCATTTTTCATATAAAACATAAGTTTTAAAGTTGATACAAGGGTTTTTAAGACATAGCTTTGAAGTCATACGAATTTTTCTTTAAACATTTCAAACAAAAACTTTTCCTTCTTAAGTTCTTTGTCTTATCTACTTAAAGATCCATTAACTACAACATTTATATACACAAGACAAAGCCTTTATGAGCATTAATGCATGAAGACACAAAATATTCATGAGATCATGAATGTCAAGTATAATATGAGTATCTAAATGCTAGATCTACTACTTATGATGCATGAAATGAAGTTTAAAAGCATGAGCATGGATTTTTATGCAAGATCTCTACTTTATTCTACTATTTTATGCATGAACAGGAAGATCATTTGATGAAAACACATTTAAACACAAGATCTACTCTTATGATGGCTTGATATTCATGTATTAGTATTTTCTTGTCCCTAGCAAATACTCATGGGGACTTAATATGAAAAATACTCATGAATAATTTTGCCATTATAAGATTAAATGGTAGAAAGGCTTAGGATTTATCAACTAAAGTTGAATCAAGTGGACAAATGAAGAAGAAAGGAAGCTTGTGTGTGTGTATGTGGTGGTGGGAGCTCACGACTAGAGGGAGAGAATAGAGAGGATTTTTGTGAGCTTTGAAACAAATGTAGTAAATGAAGGAGAGAAAATAAAACAAATGGAGGCAGCAATTGGGGGGGGTTGGGGGGGGGGGGGGGGGGGGGGGGGGGGGGGGGGGGGGGGGGGGGGGGGGGGGGGGGGGGGTTTGAGGGAGTGGAGAGGAGAGAGAGAGTTGAAATTGTTTTAATTTGTAATTTATGTAATAAAAAGTATTAAATGTAATAATTTGTTAAGAGACAAAAATTTTTTTGGAAAAGAAAATATAATTGAGTGTTTGTAAGGATGTAAGACTAGGGTATGGGTGGTGTGTATAGTAGGTTGTACTTATGAATAGTAATAAATAGTAGACAAGACATTTACTTTACCGATAGTAAAGAAAATACGGGAAAAAGCTATAACTGTAATTTTTATAATCCGAAAAATTATAAAACTTATATTTTTGAAATCCTTATTAAATTTCAGTTCTAAAGAGTATTCCATAATATTTTTCTAAATTTCTAGTTTCGGGGCTCGCTTTTCCGTAATGGAGCTCGAGAAGGCCCAGAATAGAAAAATTTTCGAAATCAGAACTTTTATGGTTTGAAATATACTTTAAAAAAATATTCCACATTAAATTATTTTATAAAAGTTTTTTTAATTTGAAACCGAAGAAAAGCCAGATCTAGAGTTCTTAGGTTTCTCTCATAAGGCTTATACTAATCCGGTTTAGGGTTTTGGTTTCTGGTTTCTGGTTTCCGAAGTTTACTTGATTAGCAGGAAAACCGGGGTTTACAAGAATGAAAGCACAACTATGTGTACCAGAGGGTGAGGAGTTGAGGAAGGAAATTATGAGTGAAGCCTACAACTCTTGCTATATTATACACTCCGAAAATTATGAGTAAAGCCTACAAACTCCGGCTATATTATACACTTCGGAGGCACCAAGATGTGCCAAGACTTGAAAAGCCACTACTGGTGGAATGGCATGAAGTGGGATGTAGCAAACTACGTAATGAAATGTACAGTTTGCCAACAAGTGAAGGTAAAACATCAAAGGCCAGGAGGATTGTTAAAGCCTTTGCTTATCCTTGAATGGAAATGAGATAAGATATCCATGGATTTCGTGTGCGGCCTTCCAAAGACTTCAACGGTTAAAATACAGTATGGATAATTGTGGATCGATTGACAAAGTCAGTGCACCTTTTATCAATCAATATGACATACTCTATAGACAAATTAGCCAAGATCTACATTCAAGAAATAGTGCGGCTACATGGCGTACCTGCGGGTATTATTTCAGATCGAGACCCAAGGTTTATATCTAAGTTCTAGACAAGTCTACAAAGGAGTTTGGGTACAAGGTTACATTTTAGTACTGCATATCACCCTCAGATCGATGGACAGTCTGAGCAGACAATTCAAACTCTAGAAGACATGTTGAGAGCATATGCTTTGGAATTCAAGAGAAGTTAGGATAATCACATACCCTTGATTGAGTTTGCTCACAATAACAGCTACAACTCAACCATTCAGATGCCACCCTACGAAGCCTTGTATGGATGGCATTGTAGGTCACCTTTGTTTTGGGATGACATAGAGAAGCTTGCTATTGGACCAGACTTGGTACAAGAGGCAGCCGATGAAGTGAGCGTCATACAACAAAAGATGAAGGAAGCATAAGACCAGCAAAAGAGTTGGGCAGATATGAAGAGACGAGTTCTTGAATTTCAAGTGGGTGATCATGTGTACTTAAAGGTGAATCCGATTAAGAGTATACGATGAGTACGTACATAGGGGAAGTTGAGCCCAAAATACAATGGACCCTTTGAGATATTGGAAAGAGTGGGAGATCTAGCATATCGTTTGGCTCTGCCTTCAAACGTATCGGGAGTGCATAATGTGTTTCATGTCTCGGTATGAAGGAAATATGTACCAGACTCGGAAAGAATCATAGAGTTAGAACCCATCCAGTTAAAAAAACCTTACCCACGATGAACATCCAGTGCAAATCTTGAATAAGAAAATGCAAAGGTTGCGAAATAATGTATGTGAAAGTGTTATGGAGGAACCACGCGTTAGAAAAAGCAACTTGGGAGGCTGAAGAGGAGATTCAAAAGAAGTACCCCGAGTTGTTTTAGGAAAGAGGTACATAAGTTTCAGTTTTGAAGACAAAACTCTGTTTAAGGTGGGTAGGTTGTAAGCCCCCGTTTTCTTAGCAAACCGATCTCGATTTCGGGAATCAGAACTAGAAACCGGAAACCGAAACCCTAAAAGAATACCCATGGGCTAGTTTGGAACCTAGGAACCCTAAGTCTAGCTATCATGCCCCAGAGGGTATCCTAAACATGATAGTCCATTACATTCAATATTTAAACTTCAGTATGACAACCTTAGTCATCCCCTAAGTTTAGACACCAAATGTAAGGCGTACTTTCACTAATATAGAGGACGAATCTTTGCAACAAGTTGCTTAAGAAGGCATACATAAACAATTAAGAATGGAAATCATAATGATGAATATAGTTTTAAGTTTTTACATAATTCTAAGGGGCATACCCCTGTCAAAATAAGATTTCTACAGTCTGGTAGTAATGTCTTTAATAAATACACATAAGGAAAATTCAACTAGAAGCCGATGCCTACAACTAAGATTTATCTTCTCCAAAGAGCTTATTATCCCGAAAGTAGTACCTGAATAAAATAACTTCGTGGTTGAAGCCGCAGGTAAGTGTGCTACAAAAGATAACTATAAGGGGATAAGCTAATGGGCTTAGTGAGATTCATTAACAAAAACAAGTACTCAACAATTTCAAGCATAACAAGTTATTTAAGTAAGCACATGAAATGCATAAGCACGTGAGCAAACAATTCATATGATGTTCCAGGCATCATATGTCGAATGGATTTGCACCCTCCATTCAGGGTTAGGTGTTATAGGCCCATGCGATCATAGTTTTAAAATAAGACCTTTATAGTTATTTCAAATGCTATACCACCATAAAATTGTAGTTAATACTGGTGCCTACTCTACCTCTAAATAGAATTACGAGCACTACAACCTAGTCATTATATATTTGTCACACCCAACGTATAATAACCAATGCAATATGACGTAATCATGGTATGATGTACAGTTTATTTATAATATCATGACATATTAGTTGATTCATTGAAGGTGATCATAGCAATTTCAGACACATCAAAATTTAGCTAAACAATCATAAATATACTCAATTCCCATTTCGATATACTTAACATTCGTTCATCGAAGGATAACTCACACGAACATTTCCAATTTTATCTTTTCCTAAGTTTAATTCCATTATTTTATAAACAAAATCATAAGCATAAATTTTAAATAATGAACTCACTCGGCCATGGCGAATCTCCTTAATCATAGTCCTCGGGGTATGGAAATTCATCTTTCTTGTTACCTAAACAAAAGAAATACCCATAATGAGTATTTCTTGGAAGTTCTAAAGAAATTTGTCAACTAATTTGCTAAGTTCGTCAAATTTCTTATTGAAGGATATTTCAACTTAAAATGTCCATAACTTTCTCATTTTAACTCGGAATTTCGCATATTATATACCATTTCTACTATTCAAAAAGATCTATCCATTTCTAAGGTTGTTTTCATATATGGTCATTTTGGTTGAAAATCGAACCATCACAGGATCATTACGAAAATTCCAATCTTCAAAACAAACAATTTCGAAGCTTTCCTCATTCAAAATGTTTTGATAAATACTTAGTTATCAATATAGTTTGAGAAACTTTATTTCTACATAAGTAAACTCATATTAAACACATGATTCAAGTGTTATTGTCTAATTTTTAATTTTTATCAAGACAATGTCCCTTGATGTTTGGAAAAATCATGTTTTCTACTTTGAAAAATTTTTGAAATATAGTTTAGAGTGTGGATTCATCTTAAAAGATTTCATTTTTATTCTCATTCCTTTACCTTTGTGATGATTACAAAATGATCCTTAGATCTTCCTTTCAAAACTATTCTCACATTTGGACCCTTTTTACTAAATCTATTAAATCTCCTTTTATCTAGGTTTAAAAACTTGTGAGTTCTGAGTAATTACATTTTTTCATAAAGTATATTTTTAAGAAAAACTTATTTATGAAAAGAGGTTATCAAAGTTAAATAATCCTCCTTTAGTTTAAAAGACAAGTCATGATTTTCTTAGATGAATCATGATTTTCTTAAAAAAATTTGACAAGGCATAAACTATCATCTCATGGTAGGTTTGTTTTAGTCGAAAATTTTGTTACTTGTTAAGGAAAAACTTTAAGTTTAGTATTCCTTTTTCTTGATGATAATATTTGTTTTGTTCTTTGTAAAATAAGACCTCATCTCTTACTATTCGATCAACACTATGAATCTTGCAATAATATGAGTACACTCATATATCATAACATAGTACTACAAAATAACAAATAAGAGAAATTACAATAATAAAATAAAGTATTGGAAGTCTTAGCTTCATCAAGGCTCCCGAGACAAACAATAAATTCCGTCCCAATATAAATTAAAAAAAGCGAAAATAACAATTTAAACAAGATCAACAAATAGTTAAAGTATTGTCATGTATTGTCATGTATGTCATGTATTAGGAGTCAAGGCTCTCAGACAAAGAATAAATTCCATCCCGATTATAAATTAAAACGAAAGCAAAAAATATATTTAAATATAACAAGAGTAGCAAATAAACAACGACATAAAACAAAATAATATAATAAGATAGAAAAGATATCTCCATGAACAAGAATAAAACATGAACATAGTGTTATTTCCATAACATTGAAGTTTAGGAAACACCACCATGGTCATATTAAATTACATGACATGTTGTATAAAGAAATAAGAATATTACCTTAAAGACTTTGTAAGAGAAATGGAGAAGAAAGGTTATACTTTTGGTAAAGTAGATAGTGTTTGTAGAGGATTTGTTTGAAAATGTAAAGAAGGTTTGTTGGTAGTAAAAGAGAGAATTTAGAGAGAGTGTTTGAGAGAGTATTTTGGCATGGTAACTTTATGTTGGAAGAGTGGTGTAAGAAATGAAGGGAGGAGGTAGAATTTATAGAAGAATGGAAGTGAAGTTGGTGTGGAATAAATTAAATCAAAAGAAAAAATAGATATAATATATATATAGCGCCGCCATTGCAAAGGAAAAGGAAAAAAAAATTATTTCTTTAATTGTTTTGATGATTAAGAGATGAATATGAGTGGTTGATGTAAAAAAAGAGATATTGAAAATGTAAAAAGTAAAAATAGATGAATGGTAAAAAAATAAAGTCCAATAGTAATAAAGTATAGGCATTAAATAATGTAGAGTAGTATTATACAATGAATAGTATAAAATAATGCAGGAGACAAAAATTAATACCGATAGTAAGAAAATTCACGTATAATTGCAATATCAGATATTTTTAGTTATCGAAAAATTATAAAATTGATATTTTTTAAATTCTTATAAAATTACGAATCTAATGGTATTAATAAAATATGTTTAAATTCTTAAGCCTGGACATGCTTTTTGAGGATCGTATCCGATCGGGCTTTAAAAAAACCAAATTTATCTAATCTGATATTTTTTAATTTTCTTTATAATTATATACTATACCACACACATAACTCCTATTTATTCTAGGAGTAAAAATACAGGAATGTCGGATCTAAACTGTTACATTTTAATAGGGAATTGCTGACTTAGGGTTCCTAGTTGACTTCCTGATTTAAGATTTAAGCTTAAAATTATCGTAAAAACTAGGGGTTTACACCGGCAATACCGAGAATGAAACCCCGAAACAATAAAAATGAGTTAGCTCTAGAATATTGTCCTAAATAATATACCGAAACATAAAAAGATCATATTTCAGAGAAATTCATTCTTTTCGAAACTAATCGGGATCTATTTTCGAAAATCGGTCCTTGGGACTTGAAAATAGAAAATATTTCGTAGGACTCTTTAGAACCAAAATTTAATAAGGAATTCAAGAATATGATTTTATGAATTTTTCGATTTATAAAAATTACAGTTATAGTCCTTTTTATCGTATTTTCATTACTACTAGTAATTTAATTGTCTAATATATTTTTGTTGATTTCTAATCACACTATTCACCAAGTGCAACCAATCCATACTCTATTCTTACATCCTTACAACCTTACATCATATTTCTTATAATTTACTTTTCTAATATATTTTATTACTTAAATTACTTATTTAAAATTTGAAACTTACACAATACAAAACAAAATATCTTTCTCTCTCTCTCCCTTACCCAAAACTAGCAACCCCACCATCAACCCAACCACCACACCCACACCCCCCCACCCAAATCTTTTTTACACATTCTCTCTCATTTTGTTTTAATTTTCTTCATTATTTAATAAAAAAAAACCTACGTTCATTTCTATAAATACCCTTTATGACTTTCACTTTTCACTGAAACAAAACTCTTAAAAAAAAAATTTTCTCTCCCTCTTCCCTCTCTAGTTGCTGTGAGAGCGCCCGCTCCCCCCCCTCCCGCCCCCCCCCCCCCCCCCCCCCACCCCCCCCCCCCCCCCCCCCCTTTTTCTTCAAGTTTTCTTAACACTAAAAAATAATAGATCTAAACCCTACCACAAATAAAACATGTAATGGCAAGATTATACATGTGTGATTCCACTAAAATCTCCATGAGCTTTATGCAAGGGATGTAGAAACACTTAAGTATGATATTCTTGCCATCACAATGTTGTGGATCTTTACATTTAAGTTGTTTTGTTATAATTTTGCTATATTATTGCTTATTATTGTTCATATTGATATTTTTGTGTATATATCCTACTACTAACATCATCTTCATAATATCTGTCACGCTCCAAAGGGTACTCTAATTGTACTGTATTGCAAATAAATTTAATTATTGTACAATACAACTAGTTACTTTAAGATATGTGACATATAAAATATGATCTTTTAAGTTACTTGATAAGAAATGATGTACATACATAAGTTATGCAATAACAGAGAGAATAAACTACATAAAGTCTGAATAATAATTATTATAGACTAGTTTTCTTAACTCATAAACTAGTAACATAAAACAAGTGTAATGTAAGCCCCTAGATTTTTCGATAATATAAGAAAACCTAGAATCGGAAGTCAAAACGAAACCCTAAAATTAACCTAGTTATATGATTAGTCTAGTGAATCTAGATCCGGCAATCCCGTGTTCTTATACCCCAGAAAACGAAATTGAAATAATTGTGGAATATGGTTCGTAATAATCTAGGAAAGCTTAAAAATATCAGATTCGTAATTTTCAATTGTCCTTCGGATCCAAATGAGATCAGTTTTTTCGAAAACCGTGCCTCGGAGCACCGGATAGTAAAAATATTCCGACAACACTAATAGATTCGTAAAAATATAAGGTTTTCAAAAATATCAGTTTTAGAATTTTTCGATAACTAAAAATATCAGATATAACTTAATTACGCATATTTTCTTTACTACCGGTATTTTAATTGTCTAGTCTACTATTCATAGTACTTTTTTACTATTCATTACTATTCACCTATCTCTACTTTTTCTTACACTTATTCTTACACTCTACCATACCTATACCTTACAATTTACCTTCCACCATACAACTTTAATCACATCACATTTTACACATTACTTCTTTTATTACAAAACAAACAAAATAAATCATTTTCTCGCCCCTTACACTCCTAGAACCGTCGCCTATCCCCTCCCTCTTCCATCCATTTTATTTCAATTTCAATTAAATTTAATCACACTAATTTCCATTCCAAAAATCTATAAATACCCCATTCCTCCTTCATTCTTTTACACAACTTATTTCCTACTAAAACTCTCCCAAAATCACTCCACAAAATCACTCTCCCAAAATCTCTCCCAAGCTCTGTCTTTTCATTGGAAAACCAAGTCCCACATAATACTACAACCCATTCTTTTCTTCTTCAATCAACACATAAACCTTAGGTAAAAGTTTCTTCCATATACTCATCATGTTCATATAACTTAACATGAGTTTAGTGTATGTTTCTTAGACTCATTGAGTTAAAGAAGCAACAATTTATTCATATTTTGTTTTTTTCATATTCTATTCTTTTCTTTATTATTATGTTGTTATTGTTATTGTTATTATCATTTGTTCTAACCTAACTTATATAAAATTATATATATTATGTATATGTATTTATTTATTGAGAGCATTTAAGCTCATTTGTTATTTATTTATTTTCAAGTTATGCAATTTATTTAATTTCATGCAATTATAAGACTAGTATCTCTAGTCTTAGACTTGCCATATCAAGTCAAAACAATTTTCTTTCTTTGCTTTTCTTTTCTTTTGAGGACTAGTCTATTCTGAGTCTCGGGATACCTTGATGAAGCTAAGGTTCCCAATACTTAACTTTACTTTTATGCTCTTATTTTATCTTTTATATTGTTTTATTACCTTTTCCATAAAGTTACATATTCTCATTCATGCATGAATATGTTGATATTGTCTCAACCATAATGAAAATGAGTATTCTTTAGTAATAAAAATAAACTCTCTTTAAAAATAAATTTTGTCACATAGGAGATTATTTTTTTAAAGACTTAAAGTTTTGTCTTAATAAATATTTTTCTAAAGCTAGACAAGTTTAGCTCAATTTTAGTAATAACACTATATGTGATTTTATCAAAAATACATAAAGTCATTACAAACTCTCCTTTCAAACAAATAAAATAAGAAAGTTTCTCTAAACTTAATTCTTTAATTAACCAAAAGTTTTCTTAAACACATTTATCAAAGTTTTCTACCAACACTTTAAAATACTAAAGTCTAGATAAGTTTTTCAAAATTAATTTATAAGATCATTTTTTAAGTGGATCTGGCTTTAGAAAGCTATAGAACATATAACCATGAAGTATTTAGAAACTATGTTCCAAAACATTAGAAATAAAGTAGTAGGAATTCAAAAAGATTAAAATTACTTTGGAGTTAAAAGAAGGGAATACTCACTTATAGTAAAATAAGAAATTTTCTTAACAAAATTAATTTCTTTCAAGTCTTAAGCTTATCTCACTTTCAAGACATATTATTTTACAAGATCATTGTTGAGACAACACCACTAAATTCATGCATATGGTTTGAGTATATATATATATATATATATATATGAATTCAAAGGATTTTTCAACCATACTAAATATCTATATTTTTAACAAGGAGTTCTTGAATGAAGAGAGTTTGAAAACTCTATTTTTGGAAATTCGTATCAAATCTGTACGTTACTATTCCGAGACCAAAATAACTTCTTTTGATAAAAATAACCTTAGAAATAGATAGATCTTTTCGAGTAGGTAGAAATCGATATATAATACGAAATTCCGAGTTAAAATGAGCAAGTTATTGACCATTTTAAGTTGGAATCTCCATTTCATACGATTTTACGAATTCTCTAAGATAGAATTATAGAATTTGAATAGATCTTGGATGAAATACTCATGTTGGGTATTTCTTTTGGTTTAGGTGTCGAGGACGAAGATCTTCCCTTCCCAGAGGATTACTTCGACTCCTAAAAAAGCTATGGATGAGTGAGTTTCTTTACGTTTACGTATTCACACATGTGATTGTAGAATAGAGCACTAGATGTTAGGAAAAGATAAAATTGATATGCATGTGGGATTCATGGGAAATTATGTGAATCGTTGTGTGATCAATGAACAATAAGTATATCGGAACCCGATTGTGCTTGATATAAATGTTTCCATGAATGAATTGTTATGGGTGCAAATATTGTTTGATCACTTTAAATGATTTAATGTCATATTGAAATACCCATATAATAAATTGATCATGTATATCACTTAGAATATCATTTTCGAAGTTTGCTACTACTCCTCAGCGTGGGACCGGAAAGGTAAGCTGCCTAGCTACATCTTGAGGGTTAGGACGTTCAAGGAATACGACCTCAAGGTGTAGCCGAGCCGGATCGATCGCTTTGGGTAAGGAAAGCCCGGGGACTAGTAGTATGGTTCGTTGGAACCCCAAGACGTGCGCAAACTTTAAGGAGGTCGGTCGGGATCCAGTTCAAAGCATTCCCTAACCACCGATGGAGGGGTAAATCCATCATACATACGAAATCGGATAGTCGTATGTAATGTTTGATCATATGGTTGTTGCATTCATATGCTTGATTAATAAACTTGGTTGATTTCTTGTTATGAATACTTTTGCATAAAGAATATCTCACTAAGCTAATTATGCTTATACTCCTATAGACTTTTGACTTTGCAGGATTATCTTTTTGCACCTGAGACCATCTTGACCACCCGGGTAGAATCTTTATTTTGAGAAGCTTTTGGAGGAATTCTATTTTGTAGTCTTAGAGTAGATTTTCTAAAATCTTCTAGCTTTTGTTGTTTATCTCAGCAATACCATGCTATTATGAAATTATCGGGGGAATGCCCTTAGAAGCTGCAAGACTTTTATTTCAATGATATATATATTAAGTGTTATTTTGCATGTTTCGCTGCCAATGTCTTAAAATGCATTACTCCACCGGTCTCCCTTTGTTGTGAATGTACGCCTTGTACCGATATGGAAGCTTTCAAGTGACTGGGGTAGTCATTCTTAAGTTTTAATATTGTGTACGGCGGGCTGTCACATTTAGGGTACCTGCTGGGGCATGACATATAAAATTACTAATACAGTAATTTTGTAATTCTTCTATCTATTCCCCTTTCCTGCTAACTTTTATTCCTTACTGGCTCTCGCTTCCAGGATGGTACTAGCCATGGTCGCAAAAGAACCCTGAAAAATCTATTGGAGTATGAGCATATCTACAGCTCAGTGAAGGAACCATCACATATTACCCATCAAGCTTAACAAGCAAGTTTATTTATCAATCAAGTGTATGTTCAGGTACAAGTTTAGACAACCGGAATCCAAACAGGATATAGATTTACGCCGTCACATCGAGGTTGAAGAAACCAAGTCAAGGATTACATTTCCTTATGACCTACCAGCCCAAGAGAAACTAAGAACAATAGGAATAACAATACTCATTTTAGTTGTGACTTTATTATAGGTATTTTTATCACTCAATTTTCGTTTAGAACATAAAGACTCCATTAAGTGTTAGTTATTTCAAGCCGATACCATGGGCGATGTTCCTTCATTTGCCAAGTAGTTCCCATGGAACCAAATAGAACAAAGATAATCTTATGAAGAACTAGGAAATTTACATCTAGAAAAACCAAGCATTATCCAAGAACCAAAACACTAACACATAGTGGGCTATCATGTCTTTTATGCAATATATGCAATTCATGCAATGCATGATTTCTTTTAAATCATAAGTCCACCAGTTTTAATCAACTTAAAGGTGATCAAACAATTCACAGACAATATTCAACATGCTTCAAATCATTATTCACAACAATTCATTATCACTTTGAATAAGTACCACTTTGACATAAAATTCATATACCATTCACAACTAAGTTCCTAACCCACATGTATCATATAAACTCTTTAATTATTTGATTTTAGGTGCAACTAATATTACAATCACAAGTAATGTAATAGATGAGGATTACTCACCTGCTCATTTTGCTCAATCGTAGTAGTCTTCTAGGAAATCAACAAGCGGATCAGATTCACCTAAAAGATATTTAAATATTTACTAATTAGATAATTGATTATATGGATGATTCCTAATAAGTGTTCAAGTGTCCTAAAATTAATTTGTTCTTGTTAAGGCCATTTTATTGTTCCTAATTCAATAATAGCTTATAAATAACCATTTTAAAGCCTATAAAATACAAAATTCGTGTAGCTAAATATTCCTCAATAAAAGTGACCTAAATGATCCCAAATACATGTTTTTAGTGCATAAGCTTTGAGTAAACTTATATTACTTATTCTAACTTCTCTTTTTGTGTATAAATAGATGTTAAAAGCCTTATTTTATATATTATATGTCAAGTATTCAACTTATTGAATTCCTAATATATACTTTTTTTTATTCTATAAATTCCTATGATTAGTGTAAAACATTTGTATGTTTTTTTGGTTTTAAAATTTTCCATTATTAAGTTTTTAAAATTTAGCTAGTTTATTGGTGCCTTTCTCAATAATATATTTTCTATTATTGTTTACTTTGCCTGTCAACCTTATCTGTTTATGTAGATCAAAATTTCTATTGTTTATAGGTTCTTATCTACATTTGGATTATTAATATATTATTCTAGTAAATTTCAAAATTCATCTAAGTTTTATTTTGTATTCTAAATTATAGTTTGTTTCTTAGAATTAGTTTAGTTTATTCAAATCTCCCATTTTTATTATACTTTAGTGTTCTTAATAATAAAACTTCCTATTATAATTTCTTATGTATTCATATGGTTAAAGTTCCCTATAAGTGCCTTAATGTTCATATTGGCCAAATTCCATTATTTAGAGATTATTGTAAACATATTCTATTAACTTTTCGACCTAAGCTAAGTCATGAAATAGATATTAAGAGTCATGTTCTTTTAGTGATAGGAGTTAGGGCATAGGGTTTTCTAAATTCTAAGTTTAATTTCTCCATAGTTTTCTTTACTAGAATATGGTATTCTAACTTAGCTAAAATGATCATCACATGCTATTCATGTTACTATCAAAATGAACTCATGGAGACTACACATATGTATAATCTCTATGATAATCCTATATTCTCATTTCCTAATTTTCTACACATAAATGAGATGTAGGTCATAGGATAGGTGAGATATTACCCTAATGACCTAAAGAAGAAGATGATAAATCCTCCTTCCCATATAGACCAAGACCTACATATATAAATATTGAGATGAGTTTATTGTAAATTAAACACAAAATAACTACTAAAGATAGGCTTATCTTTGACTACTACCTTGTTGGATTAGTGGTTTTTTTGTTTTTGTTATTGGTTGGTGAGTTACAAGGAAAAAAAGTGGGGTCTTTGTTTTGTTTTAATTTCTTTCTTGGTATTTATGGTGGCTTAGTGTTTAGGAAAAGTAAAGTTTGTCAATTGCTATTTATTAGTATGTGTGTGTGTTTCACGGTGGA
Organism: Combretum micranthum; assembly: GCA_024138025.1. Lineage (NCBI taxonomy): Eukaryota > Viridiplantae > Streptophyta > Magnoliopsida > Myrtales > Combretaceae > Combretum > Combretum micranthum. The sequence goes on from JAMXBD010000138.1 coordinate 49,209, forward strand.
GTAAGGGAAGAGAGTGGGTTTTGTTTGCTTGTAATTTATTTGTGTAGTGTTAAAAGATGTTAACAAAGCTATACACAACACACACACACACATATTTATACTAGTATTCAATGCATGGTGGAAGTGAGTTAAATTGCTCCAAATTGTAATTGTTGTTGTTGTTACGGAAGTGAAGAAGGCAAAATAACACCATCGGTTTCTACAAGCATCCAATTTGAGTCACTTAAGTGCATTAAATAAAAAGGTTAGCTTGGTGCATGGGGATTGGCTCAAGTGTCCCAAATTTGATTTTTTGGGTACTATTTTACCTCATTCCTCAAGCTAGCTCACGATGATCAATTGCTGGAAAGAAAATCAGCCTTGTTTTATACATATATACTGTGTTTCATCAAGAATTTTCCATGTGGGATAATTTCAAGTGTATTTAATTAATTTTGCCAAAATCTAGCTTATATGCGTACAATTATGTTAGTTACATGAGGTTTTATTCCAAAAAATTTATTTGAGGTCCTAAAATATTTCTAGAGTATTGTTGAGTCCAAAATTTTAGTTTAAAGTTTACGCGATTTAGTATCTTTAAAGTTTTGCTCTCCGCTATTAGGGTTTTAGGGTCCAATAGTTCGAAATATAAAATTGGTGCCTATGAACTCTAAATTTTCCAACTAAAATATGGTGTGATCTAAATTTTTATTTGGAGTCTAAATTGATAGTTATGGCTTTGTTTTATAATTTTTATTGTGTATTTATAACCCTAACGATTTATCTTTAATTTGTCATTTTTATTCTATACATACTATAAATTACTATCTTTCTAGTATAATCAAACTTTAAGGCTACTTATACTAGAATTCTAGGTTTTGATTCCGATTATGAAATCCCATCTTTGATTTCTTTTAATATCTAGAAAATTTTATATTTAGTGTTTTAGATCATGAACAAACTCATAATATTCTAAAGTTTCTAATTAGGGTTTTGTCGGATCCCAAATCCAATGTCTATGGTACATTTACTATATTATTATTATATATATATTTGTTTTTTTTTTCTAGTTTTAGATAAATTTCTCGGGGTTTACAATATCTATCTTGCATTTGTATACATAACATGAATGATATCATAGATCTATTTGTTTGAGTACATAAATGCCATAGATATTGTCTTATGCACATAAAAGACTTGTAGTAGTATGATAATAATGAGAATATACTAAAAATTTCAAGATCTATTTTAGTTTCAACAAAAATAATTTTTGGAAAGTCGGATGGAAAAAGACACCTATTTTAAAAACCTAATTTCTAACTCTGAAATGAAGATTTTGCATTAAATATGAAGGGTTTGGGAAATAGGTATCCTAAAGGAATGTTTTTGATGAGTTAAATCTAGTTTTACTAAGAGATATCTTCAAAATAAGAAAAAGTTACAAAGGTTAAGATAGAACTTGTTTCAACTCCAACAAGTACTTGAAATTTGTAACTAGGATAAGTTGCTAAGTAAACACCTATTTTCTAAGCCCAAAACAAGAGTTTTATTAAAGAAATAAAGGCCTTAAGGAGTAGGTATGATTAGGACTTAATTTTAGAAAGATCAATTGAGTTTTACCAAATAAACAATCTCAAACACAAATTACAAAATTCGGATTTAGAAATGACCCACACTTAAACACCTATTTTCAAATGCCAAAATGAGGATTTTAATAGAAAAATGGAGGCCTTAGGGAATGGATGTAGTAAGACTTAATTTTGATAAGAATAAATGGATTTTATCAAAGTATATCTCTAAAACAAAGGAAAGGTCTCAAAACATAAATCAAACTATATTTTTATTCCCTATAATTTTTGTAAAATTCGTAATTAGGCAAGACCCCTACTTAAACATCTATTTTCCAACTTTTAAATGAAGAAATTTATTAAAATAATTAAGGTATTAGGCATATAGGCCATCAAGGCTTTATTTTAGTAAAAATAAAGATGATTCTTCAAAAAACAAAACTAGTTTTTTTAAAGGGAGCATTCTTGAAATTTTTGTAAAGTAAAAGTTTCTAAAAATATCTTTTTAACCAAAAATCATCAAGAACATACATATAAATAGCTCATGACATGTCATTCATGATAATAAATTGTTGATATTGCATGTACATATAATATACTTAGTAGAAACAATATAAATTTCACAAAACAATTTCAAAAATATTTTTAGCTACTGATCTGAGCTTTCCAAGGCCTAAAAGTTTTCAAAACTTAGGAAAAACATTATAAATAGATAGATCTTTTAAAGTAGATAGAAATCGACTGCTTATTCGTGAAATTTGAGTTAAAATTACCAAGTTATGGTTGTTTTAAGTTGGAATTTCCCCTAACTATGAAAATCACAAACTTAAAAGTTTTTGTTTAATAAGTTGGAATTAGTTATGGTTTGAAATACTCATTTGGATATTTCTTTCGTTTAGGTGACTTTGAATCTGTCACGCCCTGAAAGGTACCCTAAACGTGGTAGTCCGCCGTACACAATATTAAAGCCTAAGAATGACCACCTCGGTCACGCGAAGGCTTCCATACTATGTACAAGACGTCTATCACATGGAGGAGACTCATCGGAGTAATACATTTTACATTGATATAGCTTGAGTAACAATGCAAAGGAAATACAAATTTACTATACTTCAGATACAAATCACTATACTTCATAATACAAATCATTAAACTTCAATTACACTTCATCAAAAGATTCTACTACGTAAAACTATTACAAGGCAAATAATAAAACTAGCTGGTAACTTCAACATTCGTGTCCTTTGCCGAAATCCCGGAGTCATTCCTGGCTCCAACCAATTCGATTCCCACTTTGCATTCTTGAAATAACCTGCTCATTTAAACAACTATTGTGGTATAAGCTACACTAGCTTAGTGAGAATTTCCTTAATTCTGTTCCATAACAAACAAGTTATAATCACTCATATGCTATGCATGAACAACCACGTGAGCAAGCAATTATGCATGGGCATCCGGAACCCACACACAGAACGGATTTACACCCTCCGTATCTTGGGTTAGGAATGGTATTGAGTCTACACGACCGCATCTATTCCCCAAGCCCTCGGCTTTTAGCACTCGACTCGGCTAGGCTCATCTAAGAATGCATCCACATGAGCCTTAGTATCCCTAAATGAGCTCTGGCACCGGGCTCGTTATCCAAACGAGGTAACAACAGACCATACCGACCGACCTGCGTAGGAGCAGCATGCTACCAAATGCAATATGTCCGATGTGATGCATGACCAATTTAATTTTTTCTTAGCACAAAAATATTTATACATTCTTTAGAGTGACCAACCAATATCACACATATAACAGGAATAATATGAACGGTGCAGTTATTCAATCAAATCGTGGTTTCGATATGCTTTAGTATTCTTCGGCATACCTTCATCACAGTTTCATCATATATCCCATCCCCATTCATATCGATATTTGTCTTGTTCCTATAATTCTAATGCAACTAACTACAATCACAATCAAGGTAACAAAACAAGGAGAAAACTCACTCGGCCATTGGATCATCGGTCTTCTAGTAATAGTAATCGGTGGTAGGGAATCGTCGAATTCGGGATCTCCTAAAAAGGAAGAAATACTCTAATAAGTATTTCAATTCAAACTAATCTAAATGATTTTATACGAATTATCAAATTCGTAATTCTCGTCCTAAGCGGGAATTCCAACTGAAAACGGCCATAACTTGGTCATTTTAACTCAGAATCTCGCAAATTATATATCGATTTCTATCTACTTCGAAAGATCTATCTATTTCTAATATTATTTTCAAGTTTTGCAAACTTTGAAGTTCGAAAAGTTCGGATCAGATTAGGGCAGCAGCAATTTCAATTTCCGAAAAATAGCTTTGTAAATGTTTGTAATGTTCCTACTATATAAATTAGCTATACATGCAATATGACTGTTTTCCTAACATGAATGGCATGAAATGAGTTTCATGTATGCATGATCTTGATGATTTTTGGTAAAAGAAAATTTGGAACTCCTTATTTTGCAAGACTTCAACTATAACTATTTTTTTGAAAATCTAGTTTTCTAACTTTGATCATTTCTATTTGTTTTGGATTTATTACTTAAGAAAATATAATATTTTTGTTAAAATTGAGTCTTCATTATATCTATTACTTATGACCTTCATTTCTACATAAAAATTTTCATTTTGCACTTTAAACATGTTTTCAAGTGGGGTTGATTCCAAAATCCGAATTTGGTAAAAATTGGTTCTTGAGTGATTCCTTTAAGTAAAAATCATTTGATATTTAGAAAATTAGGGCTCAATCATACATAACCACTAAGGACTTCATTTTACACAAAAATTTGCATTTTACACTTTGCAAATATGTTTTACAATATGATTTACTCAAAAATCCGAATTTTAGAAAATCCACTTTTTGAATGATTCCTTTGAGAAAAACTTGTTTTAAGCATTAAAATTTAAGGCTTTACTATATCAATTACCTAAGGACTTCATTTAACACATAAAACTTGCAATTTGAGCTCAAATACTAAGTGATTACTTATGCATCATCTCAAATTACGAATTTGACAATTGATCACTAACTCAAAATTTTTCATTTTAATTCCATTACTTGTTTAACACCTTACTCATGCCTAAACTCATTTTAACTTGTAAAAATCATTGCTTAATGATATCTATTACCTATATACTTCATTTTTCACATAAAACATGAGTTTTGGAGTTGATACATGGGTTCTAAAAATTGGTCTTGGTTGGGATCCGAATTTACAAAATTCATTTTTGGTTATATCTTTTGATAAAATCTATCTAAGCTCATGAAAATCCATTCCTTACATATCCTATCCTAAGAGCCTTTCATTTCTTAAATAAAAACTTCATTTTTGAGTTGGTAAACATGTTTTTAAAATAGGCCTTGGCCAAAATCCGAAAATAGAATTTTTATTTTGAAAATAACTTTTGGAAATCACTTTTGATTCTTGTAAAAAGAAGTCTTGATGATATACATATATTAAGCCTTCATTTTCTTAAGTAAAAATTACATTTTGACACTTGGAAGGTGGTTTTTAAATATTGGTCTTGCCAAAATACGAATTTCACTACTTTTGTTCAAGTTTATAACTAAGGTATATACTTAATATGAACATAGACATAAAACAAGGGCATGGTAATAAGCTATAAACATCATGGATCTAAACTTTACTTATCAAAATCTTTCATTTATGGTATCTATACCCTAAGCCCTTCATTTTAAATGAAAAATACACATTTTGAAGTTGAAAAACCACTTTTCTAAATATGGTTCCATTTTCATCCGAATTTTCAAAAGTTGTTTTTGTTGAAAATAAAATAGATCTTGAGTTTCCTACAATTTTCCTACCATCATCATGCTATAGCAAGTTGTTCATGAACATAAACAAAGATCTAATGCATTTATGAACTCAAAACTCTAGATCTAGTTTTCTAAACTAGTTTTAAATGCATGAATCACTAAGATGGACATGTGGATGATAGATCTATGCATAAATCATAAGAAATAACAAATATAACAACCTAAATAACAAGATCTATGGCATAAACGAAAATCAAAGCTATAAAAAGTTAGATCTACAATATATATCAACTTTAAACAAGAAAATAATTGTAATACAAGATAATAAAAGTAGAGAAAAGGAGTGTTTCATTTTTGGCATCATCATCCTAAGCTTTTAAGCTTATGGAAGGTCATTTGATGCATGAAACCTTCATTACACTTTACCTATATCACCTATGGAGGCTTTGAGAAGAAGATTTGCTTAAAAATCTTCAAGAAATATGTGTGGAGGCTCAAGAATGGAATGGGGGCAGCTTGTTGTTCTTGAAAGAACAAGAGAGAAAGAAGAAAGAAAGAGAGAAAAAAGAGAGAGAAAAGTGTAAAGAATGGTTAAGGTTTGAAGGTGTAAATGAAAGAGAGAGAGAGAAAATGAGTGCATTTAATGTGTGTTAATTAATTGAAAGAGAAAAAAAAATAAAGCAAAGGTAGAAAATTTGGGGGGAGTTCACGTGAAGAGAGGGGGGAGAGAGAGAGAAATTTGGTTTGCTTTTGACTTGAAATTGTAATGTAATTAATGGTATGTGTAGCTTTTTGAAGAATGATTGAAATATAATTAATTTTAGTCAAAATAGGAGTAAATTAAAGGACAATGGCAGCCATGAATGAGTCAAAAATCTGCCATAAATTGTGGGATAATGTGTAGAAAGATTGAAGTGAAAAGGAAGTGATATGTGTAAGGTGTACTTGAAGGTATGGGTTGTAAAAATACTTTATTAATAAAATAAAATAAAATTAGAAAATTTATTCCAAATAATAGTAGCAGATTTTTCATAATTAAAATTAAATAATTATTTGAATTATTTTAGTATTTTAACAATTATGTTACCGTATGATCAAAATACGCGAATATGGGCTATAAATAATATTTTTATAACCCGAAAAATTCTAAAAAATTATTTTATGAAAATAAAATATTTAAAATATTTTTAATTATTAAATTAATTTATTTTATTTTTAATCGAGTCTTAAACAAAATCTGATCCGTAAAGACCCGAAACGAACTAAATTTTAGAAAAAAAAATTTTCTATAACATATAAAATATTTATCTAATAATATAGGGTTTTATAAGAATAATAAAATTTTGTAATGAAATAAAATGAATAGTGCAAAAGACTAATCAATTACCGGTAATAATGGAAATACGATAAAAAGGTTATAACTGTAACTTTTATAACCCGAAAAATTTCATAACTGATATATTTGGAAATCTTATGAAATTACGAGTCTAACGGTACTATTGGTATATTTTTGATATCTCGAGCCCCAGACACTTTTCGAAGTCTGTATCCAACGGGTTCGAAATAGGTCAAAAATTTACCAATCTGATAATTATAAACGAACTTATATTACTATGAATTATTCTATATATTTAAACTACTTCTCGGCCTCTAGAGTTAGGGGCGCTAGATTGCCAGACTTAAACTATTGTATTCCACTTATGGTTTCCAGGTGATTTTCCGGTTTAGATCCTTGCCAATTTGGAAACTGATATTTTATGATTATACAACATATTTGATTTGAGAAATTTATTTTAAATTTTATTTTTGTAAGTATTTAATATCTTTTAACGTTTTTGGAATTCTTGAATTGGGTTTCATTTTCGAATGTTAATCGTTATTTACTTTTTAATAATTCGTTTTTGGGATCTAAATTACCCGATTTTATAAATCGGAGTCACGTACGGAATTTGTCGTATGTAGTGGTTTTGGAATTGAAGACCACTGAGTTCTTATTTTATTATTAAGGATTTTCATTTTCTCATGATTAAGAAGTTTTTGGATTCATTCATGATTTAGGACTTGTCGAAATTCGGTTTTAATTTGGAGTGATTTTTAGGATTTATTTTCGAAGTTCATCTTAGAATTATTTACTAAAATTTTCCGGGGCTTACAGAATCGAAGGAATTCTTGCCCCCGGATTATTACGAATAGAGACCGTGTCCATGGCGAAGTGAGTCATACTTCCTATTTACAATTCATTCTTGTGCTTGCAACTTATAGTTGCACTAGAATGATAGGCAAAGATAAAAATTGGAAATGCATGATGGGCATTTATCTGATTATGTATGCTATCTTATTATGCTGAGAAAAATATGCTATGTATATCAAAACTGGGTGATTAATTGATGTATGTCCATATGCCATGATTATGAGTGTTTGTAAATTGATTGGTCACCTATGAGATTACATTAATGAATATTCAGATTTATAAATAATATGGACATAATCACTTCACAATGAGGATGGTGCATTAATCATGATTGGTTCTCCATGATCCATAAACGGTATGAATGAAATGGGTTGCTCGTGAGCCATAAAACGGAACAATAATTCAAGGTAGTGCCGCAGGATTTATTAATCTGCTAACCCCAAATAGAGGGCGTAAATCGATTTTAATGTATGATTTCCGGTTGATCATATATCTTCTTTGCTCATGTGGTTGTTGCATTTCATATAAATTATTAAATCAACTTGGTTGTATGTATGTAATTATGGGATATGTATATTCTGGATGTGTTTACTCACTAAGCTAGAGTAGCTTATACCCCCACAGCTTATTTTTGTTACAGTTCCTGTACCTATGGTTACGTCCCAAGACTTGGCCAACTCAAGTAAAGCGAAAATAGGAGTTTCCCCTATAAGTTTATATTTAGCTTTTGTATAGACTTCCATAGGAAACTTTAAACACTCGAGTTGTTGTAAAAAATTTATACTTAGACTGATTATTATTTTGCGGGGAAATGCCCCTTAGTATTTTGTAAATGATCCTGAATTATCTGTGGTTTATATTTTTATGCTTGATCTATTAAATTAAACTATCTATCTCCAATTGCGCAAGTATTCTATTATTGTAAGGGAATGCTTTTCATATAATACAAGACTTTGGAATAACTATGGTAGTGATTCCTAAGTCTCATTTAGTATGAGACGGACTGTTACATTTAGGATACCCTTTAGGGCGTGACAATGAGATCGTGGTTGCTGATGGTGTCAAGCTCATGGCTATGGATAGCAACACTGGCACCTAAGACCTTATTGATTCTAGGACCTAAGGGGGTAAACCTGTGGCTGCCTCCAAAGTCATTGGTCAATGGCTCGATTAGGAGACTTTGTTGTTGGCAACTTTTGAGATCATGACCATATATATATATTTATGTATATAATATCTATACAAATAATGCCATATGATAATATAGGGTCCTCAATAAATTTAGGACTTCGATTTATTTTGAAATTTTAAAGTTTATCTTTTGTTTGTGCATTTCAAATTATTTCTAGGACCTAGTTTATTTTCATACTTATTACTCATAGTCCCTAGTTTATCTTTTAACCATACTATCATATTTTTATCTTGTTATTTATTTGAAAATGTTTCTTTAATATCAAACATATATTTTATTCATTTTAAAGTGCATCTTCAATTACTTTTATTAGTAATTAATGATTTTTAAGTTTGAAAAGAAAAGAAGAAGGTAGAACAAAAAAAAATCAAGGTGGATTTTTTGGACATTTTCCAAAACTTCCTTAGGATCTCATTATCTATTTTAATAATCATTGTAAATTACGTTCACGTAGAATTAGGGGCATTACAGCCTCATGTCTTGTCCAGTACCGTGTTTTGCAAAATTTTAGCTAAAAGAGAAAAGATATGTGATAAAATTTTGTCTGAGCCTTGTCTTGACAAGATTTTACATGAGTATAATTTTAAGTTTTAATTTAAAATAGGTTTGTTTCTAAGGAAGTTCTATAATTACCGACCCGTCAAATAAAAATTACACAAATAAGTGTCTTTAACATGCGAATCGCATGTTTATATGTGAGTGGCATGTTTGAAATGGGATTCATGTGTAAACATAAATCGCATGTTTAAAATGTGATTCAGAAAAAAATCGCAGTTTAAAAAGTAATTTCAAAATAAATCACATGTTTAAAATGCGATTTAGCGTGAATCGCTCATTGAACATGCGATTCATGTTTGAATACATTGAATCGTTTCACTAAATCGCATATTGCTAACACATTTATTATGTTAATTTGTAAATTGCAATAGGACATGTAATTTAGTGTTGGTAAATATGTAATTAATTTCATCTTGTTTATATTTAAGAAATTTTTTTTGAAAGATGGTTAGACATGTGTTTAACCCGTTTGTCACCTATCATGAAGAGGGAGTGTGTTCTTAGGACTACTTTAGGGAAGTGTCAAGCTTTAAATTTTCCCACACATGAAGAAGAGCCACTTTTCCACTTTCTACTTATGGACTACCTACCACTACAACATATAGATTTGTTATTACATTTATAATATTTTACTTAACTATTTTAATATCATGTCTTAACTCTTAAGGTTTTGAATTATGTTTTTAAGACACGATTCCCGTTACAGTATTTCTAACTTTTGTTTTTCAAAACTTCTTATTTTGCAATTTTTTCCAAAATGCATTTTTTTCTTTTACCCAGCTAACGTCACCTTTCTCTAATAAAAATTGCCTCAGTTATTGATTATTATTATTATTATTGCAATATAAATTCTACGAAGTAATTCTATTATTTGTAAATCACTCGATGGATAAATATCGATAATCAAAGCCTAGCAGTTCTCCACATTGCCTAAAACTTATAGTAGTTAAAAAGGAGGGGGTTGGAAGGGATTATGAGGAACTCATTTAGAACAACAGTTTGAATTTGTAAAAACCAAAATTGAAAAAAAAAAATGAAGAAGAAGCGAAAGCTAGTTAATAAGTAGGTGGCTTAATGATGGCCAAAAGAAAAAAAAAAAGCAGGAGGCTTAATGGCATTCTGAGTCTTCAAGTAGCAATGTATAACAAACTAGACGTTTGTGACATCTATTGATCCTTGAGGAAGCTGGTCAACGTCATCTGATGGAACCTATCCGTCTTATGTGCTAAGAGAAGCCAAACATGGGTAATGAGTTCGCCTCCTTCCTGAGCCTCGTTGTGTGGTAATACTTGACAGTGGTGTGCAGCGAAACAAAGCATCTCTACCCAAACACTGCTTATGAGCTCCCATTGTTTTTCACTTTCCACTTTTTCCAACGCCTCTACTAGTTTTCCACATCATTTAATACCTTCCATCGTCTAGTGATGACAGTTTGTGGTTCACCTGTGTATAGTCCACCTCTTTCTTTAAGAGGTCTTTAATATTGTGCGATAATCGCCCTTCTCCATGCACTAACTTTTGAGTATAGAGGAAGCATACCCGAATGTTATGTCACTGTGGTCAGGGATAGCATATAGGGGTACCGCACAAGCAGATACATCAGGTAATTAGACAGAAGTTCGCTTACACGACCATGTTTGCCACTAGAAGAATGTGAATTCTGCGACTTAAATAAGATGTCTGTTGCAAGGTGCCAAATTATGATGCTTTTGCCGAACTCTTTTTTAAGAGTTTTCCTAATGTCCTCTATGCTCTTCAAATCAGGCTGATTCTTCCATTTATCCTCCAATCTACCCATGGTCCAGTCGCCCATAGGTTTGATTGTGAAATGCATAGCTTTCATGCTTTCCCACAGAACGTCCTTCAAATCACAAGGGATAGACCGAGTAGTGGATCTCCAATACCTTTTCAATCTCTCTTCCAGATGGAGTAACTTTAGGATGATGCTTACTGGCTTAGAATAATCACCTTTCCTGCAATATTCCACCATATTGAGTTGTTGGATGGAATTTGACCACCGTTTTTGCTTCTCACAAGTTTTAACAAGGCATGCCAAGACTTTTTCATTAACTAGCTTTTTGTTTTTGTTCTCACTTATCTTGACGACAGCCCAATGAGAAAATGGCAGGATACTTATTTGATAGAGCTCCATAATGGTAGACACCATTAGTAATGCATATGTATATGTCACGTACAAGTCCAGTAGGAATGCATTTCTAAATATGATGGAAAATCCACAAAGTGTAGAGACCAAGCATGAAAATGCTATTGCTTTGCCCAGGAGGCCTTCCAGCCTATAAAGGATGGGTGCCTTGGTGTAGAGCACGTCAAAAACAAACCCGAGTTCTATCTCCGTGACCGTGAATGCAGCCTTAGAACTCAAATTATCTACCGACATCGATTATTCGCTATATATTTAGGATGATATAGCCAATTCACTTGGTGAGGCCTCAAACTCATAACGGTGATAAGCCATCAAGATTAGTTCGAGAAGAGGTTGAGGAGGATCAGTCTCAGATGCACCATGATTTCCATCACATCCGCACTAGTGCTACATCAATCCCTGGTCTGCCTAAACCAGAAGCTATCTCATCAGGACTAGTGCTATCATCATACGCTGATTTGAGAGCCCAAACTGTCCCTACTGATTTGATTACTCCAGCGGTGGACAATGGGATGTATAGCCATCTTACAGGAGAAGAGCTATCCCAGCATCGAATAAGAATCCAAATCATAAAACATATAGTGACAATAAGGTTTATGACTTGTCGGATTCCTAGCCTGTTATCTTCAACAGAATATGCTTTGATACAATCTGGGTTTGCCAAATGTACTAGAAGCAATGGTGCCAAAAGTCCTTTTAGCCCAACATTGTAATCTGGGTTCTCGGGATCACGGATTTCGACCACCGTGAGCTTTCCAAGAGTGAACGTTGCAATATAGGATGCGAGCAAGTAGCAAGCCCAGATAATCTGAGTATACATTAGGACTATATCTTCTCTTTCCACCTTGAACGAGCAAAATGATCTGAAAGAAGCAGCTTGCTAATACTAGCAACTGAATGCCCCAAGCTTCCCACAAGTCCATAGCCAATGGCCACAGTGTCTCCACCATCGACAAAACAAGTTTGGCTAAATCCATATATATGTATAGTTATGGAGAGTTTGAGCTCAACCACCGTTCCAAAAACTGTGAAAGATGAGTACTTTTTTATTAGCATTTTACATCAAATCATGTGGGTTCTAATACTCATATGGTCTCGTTCTCATAAAGCATATAGACTTCAGACAATGCATATAATCTATCACGACGATGCCTTCAATCCATTTTGATAAATGGTATCTTGATATATATTTTGTTGTAAATCCTATATTTATTATCACGAGCTAGCTAGCCATTATGAATTGCAAAGAGCAGGAAAATTATATGAATTAAAGTATGTATGTATTAGTACACATATATAGAGACCATATATAGATATAGATTTTAGAGGACAATTACCTTGCAATGCTGCTGTAACTGTAAGACTTAAATTATTTGTTAAGTTTTCAGTGCCCATTTATTTTGCCTTTTTTTTTTTTTTTTAGTTACTTACAAAAACATGATTGGTATTTTGAGTAATTTATAAACACATAACATGTGCTATCTTTTTTTGATAATTAGGTGAGTTATCTAAAAAAATTAATGTAATAAAAAATAATACTAAATAAAATATTAAATATTATTTTTTGAAAATAAAAATTAAAAAAATATAAATAATTTTTATGATCAATAAACTATTGACACATGTCATTATAAAATTATTAAATAATATTGATACTTTTATATGAAACTCAGATCACTTAATTATCAAAAAAGATAACACGTCATGTGTTTGTAAATTACTTAAAACACGAGTTATGTTTTTGTAATTAATCTTATTTTTTAATAATGAAACATTGGAAATTACTATGCATATATATCCCCGTATATAAAATTAAATACCTAAGATCCTCATAATGTTGACTTATTTACGCATTACTTTATTCATTTATACAAGAATATCAATTAAAAGTTTATTCTCTAATACAAAGTATATATATACATATATATTTTAATATTTTCTTATTAAAAGTATGTGAATTTGCATTTTCTTTATGTCATCCTCCAATTACTACTTTGTCAAAATTATGAAATATGAGCAAATAAGATATTTATAAGATGATTTTTAAATATCATATTTTAAACAGTTATGGATGAAATGCTATACACATATAAATAAGATACAAATAAGATATTTATAAAATGATTTTTAAATATCAGATTTTAAACAGTTATGGATGAAATGCTATACAAATATAAATAAGATACCAATAAGATATAGACAAAAGAAATATATATATATATATATATATATCGACTGTCCAAACTAATAAGTTAACAATATAATTATGAGATATAACAAGTAAATTACGAAAATTGAGTTGCCTACCATATAAAGTAAATTATATGACACTAAAAATATTAATGTTTCCATAGTGAAATCAAGAAAATTTGGAGTTATTAGTTTTACATAAAATGATGTGAAATTTATTGTAACAAGGCACTTTCCAATCTATAGGAGAATAAGAAAATTACGAATATAATGCAGGGAGGACTTTACACTATAAAGACAATTACAGTTTTTTTGAAGGAGTTGGAGATTGATACAATCTATGGTGTTCCATCGGGAAGTTACGTAAGAATTCAGATTTTTAAAAAAACTCTGTAGATCTTTATGATATAATACATTGAGGTATTATTATGGATATTTACCCAAAATATGGCAAATTTACAAATCTTATATACTTTTGAATAGACATTGCAAGTATAATATAGGCTTTTAAAGTGCTTTTGTAAAAAAAAATTTGCAAGAAAACAAAGCTATTGTTTTATATGTAGGAATTGCTAAATAACATTTATTTCAGAAGAAATTTATTGAAATTTGCGAACTTAATACATTTTCACATGTTTTTATACCTTTGATGCAGTAACAAGAAAGGCCACGTCATATGTTCTATATATGAAATTGTTAAAATACAATCGATAAATATGGAAATGCTTAAACTAATATAAAGAGACGCCTGAAAAAGGTAAAAAGAGAAGACTGTAAATAAGGGACCACTCAAAAGAGGGGGTAAAAAAAGGAATAAGAAAAGAAGGAAAAAAAAATGCGTTTGATATATTGGAATAGTTGGCATGATCCACGGATATCGTATGGTTATCAGATCTCTCTTTCTCTCTCTCTTCCTCTTTAGCCTCTACCATCTAGTTGGCGTTGATGATGAATCACCACTAGCAGCGTATTGAGCAGATTAAAATAGTTGTCGTTTTCGTTCTTATTTTTCATTTTAAACATTATTTATTGTTAGATAATTATTATTACTTATTTTCATAAATTATTTTGATGGAAAATTATGAAAATTATGGTAGATGTCTTCAATTAGATTCAAGACTCCATAATGATTAGGACTAACTATAAGTGAAATTCTAGCTTTTATGATTCATAATTTCAAAAGATTAAAAGAAAAAAAAAAAAAGCTGATATTATTGGTGATTTGATGAAAAAAAGGCATTTAAAATTTAGCAATTCCGGTAATAATTGTTGCTCTAACTTTTCTAGAGGGAAAAATTGAGGTAGCCTGGAAGCATCTCAAGTATCTCCTTGATATACGACGTTTTTACTTACTTTTTTCACATACAAATTTACATGGATATTCTCTTCAAAATTCCATAATTTTGCTCTTTTCACATTATTTCACCGTGCCTTTTCTTTTTCTCCGGTTAATCGTTAAAAGTGTTTAAAAAATTACGAGAAAAGATCAACATATGCCGGTTTCGAAATGGATTCAAGACTATGGCTAATGGTATCTCAGGCGGCACATATTAAAAGTGTTAATACTTAAAATGTGTGTGTGTGATATTTTTATTTAGGAACTTACATTTACATAGCGTATAGCAGTCTCTTACAGTATGAAAGGCTTCACAACAACAATTCTTAATTCGTGTGTTAGAAGGCACACATTGAGTTGAGGTACTCATCATTGTAATAACTTAAAAATTTCTTAAGCTAGTGTCTTAAACAATTCTATAAGAAGGATTGTAAGGGCTTTGTCCAAACAATGTACACAATAAGTGCAATAATATATGTTCCAGACCTCTAGTATAAAATAAAATATTTATTATCATGTCATGTTAATTTACGATAATAAATCACCACAATTTTATATATAAAAGGAATGATTTTATTTTTTTAATTAATTAAGTAAATTATTTTTTATTTTTTATTTTTTGCCAACGATATATCGAAATGAAAAAGAATGGTGCGGGAGATGGAGGAATATAGCATTGTAGGAGCATGATGTTGATTTTTGATCTTTTTGAATTGTTTGATTTTTATCTGTATCTAATATGTATTTGTATCATAT
This sequence comes from Combretum micranthum, assembly GCA_024138025.1. Taxonomy (NCBI): domain Eukaryota; kingdom Viridiplantae; phylum Streptophyta; class Magnoliopsida; order Myrtales; family Combretaceae; genus Combretum; species Combretum micranthum. The sequence goes on from JAMXBD010000138.1 coordinate 64,952, forward strand.
ATATATTTTGTTTGTATCTTATCCCATTAATCTATTTATAAGTAAAAATATCTGTTTTTCATTTGTATCTATTTATTGACAAAAATCTGTTTGAAAATGATAAAAATAAGATGTCAAAACAATGAATATAAGATCAAACAAACAAACCTTTAAAATCGGATGGAAAGACTAGCTAACAAACAATAAAATTAAAATATTCAAAAACCACAATAAGTCCTCTACGACATTCAAATGACATATAATTGCTGTCATAGAGAGAAATTGATCGAGCATGCGACTTAAATTCATATTATGTAAACATATGTAATTAACACAGATATATAATAACAGGAAATATTCTAATACTACTATACATGCATATATAGCTAAGAGAAATGGTGATATATCAGGCATTTAATTTGCTGTTGTTAATATATATATATATATATAATATAATTCTAACTAAACAAGACGAACCATCAACATAGCTGAATATCACAACAACATTAGGAACTGCGATACACAATAAATAACAATAATAAATGTCGACGCACCTTAGTAAGTTGAAGACAAAAATCCGTGGAAAATGTCGAAACTACAAGAAATGCCGACAAAAAAAACTCGAGGGGTCAGAGAGGGAAATTAAGAGAGTGCAATTTCATGGTTCTCCTTCTCTATCGTGCTATATATATATATATTAAGATTCCCGTTATATATTAAACAATTAATCGCCGTGTTAGGATACTATGATGACTCACTTAAGTAATCTAAATGCATGGGAATCTAGTACGGGAAAGCAAGTCATGAATTCATTATTTCCTCTTAACTTCAGTTCTAGCTAGCAAATTATACTTTTCGTGTCTATAACGACTTCATAGTGCTTTACTCTCAATCACGGAACTAATAAACAAAGCAATGAAATATTATGCCTCAAAATCGCGTTACTCCCTTTATTCGAAGGTGTGAATAATGGAATCTTCCTTCACCTGGAAGACATCCACACAATTAACAATTCAAAAGCCCGAATTATTTCCGAGAGAGGTCGTTTCAATATATACACAATTCACACTCATACGGCTTTAAATTCGAAGGAAGTCATGCTCCACCCTCAGTCCCTCAATTGTTATTCTTTGCTAGTATTTGGTTTGTAATATACAAATAAATGAGTTATTAAGAAGGGTCAAAGTGTCAAAGGGTATTAAATAAGAAAGTTTTTTGGTGAAAATAAAATATAATTATGTTATGTTCACACGATAGAAACTTGATTATAAATGTATTTAGTAGAGTATATTCCAGCTTCAACGCTGCCAGCATACATATTGAAAACTACCAACGTATGTAAAGTGAAGGAGATGAAAAGCCACGATTTTTATTATATCTTTCTTCTTTGTTCTCTATTCCAACAAAACCCTAAACTTAGCAGACATCCTCTGGCATATTCATAGCCGTCAAGATGATTCGGCAATCTAGATCAGTAATCAAATCATTAATTTTCTTTTAGTTTTCATAGATCTATTAAGTTCTTAGAGTTTTTATATTATTTTGAAGGAGAATGGGAGAATCATTTTAGTTTTCTTGGAGAAAATGAAGATTTGGTGTTTAAGGAGGGTTAAGGATCAAATCTAGGTAATTTGATAACCATTCTTTCTTTAAGATCTACAAATCTATAGTTTCCTTAGAATTTGTTGTTGTTTTTTAAGGGAGATAGGAGAAAACCCTGATTATCTTGGAGATCGGGATTTGGTGTTAAAAAGGATTCCATAGTCCATATTAGGTAATTAGATCCCTATTTTCTTCTATAGGATTTTACAGATATAGTAGTTTCTTAAAGTATTGTTTATGGTTTTGAAGGAACTTTTGGAAGAGGAACCCTAATTGAGTTGGAACCTGATTTTTTGTGATCTAAAGGATTAAGGATCGATTCTAGGTAAGTTTCTATAATTTCAATCCATAGATTTATGTATTTGTAATTTCTTGTTGATTATTTAAGTCTATTTGCTTGAAGGGGGATTCTAAGATTGAAAAGATCTGTTAGGGAAATTTGTTATTTTGGAGGAGTTTTGAATTTTGATCAAGGAGAAAGGTGTGAATTTCTAATTTTGTTGGGATTAGGGTTTTAAATGGAGTTTTGATTAGAATTTTGTAATGAGAATTTTATTTTGAAATTTGTATGTTCAAATTATTAGGTTTTTGGTGAATTAGGGTTTGTGTTCTAAAAGGAGATTTAGTGAATTAGAGCCCAGTTTCTAGAATATAATTAAGGTACGACCTTACCTTATATGTTGTATGTGCTTGTAGGATTAGACTTGTTTGTTGTATGTGCAGTAGGTTCATAATTCTAAATTGACTTAATTCTATGTGGCAATAAGAATTATGTTTGCTGCTTGTGTTTGGCTTTGGTTAGTAAAAACCACGTAAAGTGTGATACTAACGAGACACCCTGATGATCCATGTGTGAGATTGTCCCGAGTGGACTCATGCATAGAAATGATTTCGGTAGATTAGGTTTTGGCAGAGACCATGGTGTGTGGTGTGTGGATGATTCTCCAACACCAATATATGTATAATTATCTATTTTTATATATGTTTGTTTATATGGAGTCATGAGTTACTCCAGATCTGAAACTAGATGCATATGGTTATGAATTTTGTTGCTTACCGGCTAATATAAGATAAGAAATGATTTTTGCTGCATTAGAAATAGTTGCATTTGATTATATAGGTTGTGTGCGCATATGAATTTGTGTGTGGTTTGGCGTACCAGCCTTTTTGGCTCATTCCTTTCATTTTTCAGGAACAGGTGTAAATAGAGTTTATTATTATCAATCCGGTTTTGACATATTTGTGGATAATGGGGATGACGATAGTGGACTGGATATTCCTGCTGATATTTAGACCACCTGGATAGCTTTGAGATTGAGTTGAAAGCTTATTGAATCTTCTATCTTTTAAGAGATTTCTAGTTTTATGAATTAAGACCAAGTTACAAGCACTCCTTTATGTTTTAAAGTTTATGATTTCAAGTTAACTTTGGTTTAAATTGATTAAATTGATCAGGAGACTTACTTCTTTGAGATGTTTATAAACAGGTACCCTTTTTATGTGAGTATTGGAGTTTATTACCATTGTTTAGCCTTGGCATGTTCTTATAAAGAGAAGGACAAATGGTAGGTTATAATACCTTCATGTTAGGGCATTACAACTTAATTAGTAACAGAGCAATAGGTTTTGATCATATTAGATTTAAGTTATGACTTCTTAGGATGGTAAGCATTGATGAGTAGGGGAGCAAATGGATTAGGTTGCTTTCAATATATATGTTGTGATCTTGTAGCATATATAGCATTTTGATCCATATAGCATGATTTCTGTTTGTTCTTATGTTTCCTTGTATATCTCTTAGTATGCCTCCAAGAAGAAGAGCACTTGATGAGTTTCTCTAGGATTGATGAGGACGAAGTTAATGGAGGACCACATGAGAATATGCCACTTGAGAGTTAGCTACCTTTAGATAAGATGTATGAGGATTTACCACCACCACCACCACCAGTTCCACCTATGAAACAGCAAGTACCTGTTGAATGCTACATAGCTCATGCAGGCTGTGAATACTCTTTTGGGAGTAGTTACCCAATAGCAATAGAATATTAGATAGGAGACTCAAATAAACAATGGAAATGGTGGAAATGGAGCCAGACAGGCTGATGTATTGAGTTTAAACAAGTTTGTGGATTTATTATATAAGATTGAATCAATGTCTAGGAGGCCACTTGAGGCATAGCTATGGATGGAAGAGGTAGAGAGGATCTATGCTGCCTTAAACATTCCTAAAAATAAGATGATAGAGTATGTCTCCTATTTTCTTAATGGGAGAGCAAATAATTGATGGTCAAGCACCAAGAGGCATATGACTAGAGTGATCACCTGAGACAATTCCATTAATGGAGATGGAATTTTAGAGATTTAATTTTCAAATATCGTAAGGAGTATGGTATACATGATACAAAGACAATGAAGGAAAATGAATTGATATAGATTTTGAATAGAAATTTTGGTTTTGAGGTAAAAAGATGGATAACTTGAGTGGAATGGAAGGAATTAGTGACATAATTGATGCATGAGAATATGGATACGGGATGGTAGTGTAAGATGTGATTGGTGGCTTAATGGACATAAATTTGTAGACGATAAAATGAGAATGACTAAATAAATAAGAGAATCATTAAATCTTATGAAAGGTATGAAGATTCATGTGGAATAATAATTATAAGAAAGCGATAAGGTTAGAACATGAGATTCAACATAAAGTGAATTTGATGGATGTAACCAACTACTAAGCTGTGGTCAATAAAGCAAAGACAGTTGAGTAGGGTTTGAATAAGATTAAAAGTAGTTAAATTCAGAGGAGTCAAGTTTATTTGGGAAAGAGACCAGCCTCTACTATTCTTACCCAAAAGAGGGCAAAGAGGCCTATCACTCATCAAGTTGGATCAGCAGTTCAAGATAATGAGGGGAAGTGTATCAGATGTTATGGACCATATGATATTAAGGTCTGCAAGTGGCCCGAGAATGCTTGTTTTTCACGTGGCAAGGTTAGGCACAACCACAAGCTTTGTGCCTCGAGAATTATTCCATGAATGTTTTGTTTTAAGTACGGATAACAAGGACACAAGGCCATAGATTGTAAGGAGCGTGGTGTGCTAATGGTTTCAGGAATTCAGATAAGATAACCTCGACGTCAAGGACAAAGGACATCAGCTAAGGTTTATGCCTCCAGCATAGGGATATATCTAAGGTGAATACTGTTGCCGGTAAGCTCTCTATACTCATATATGGTGTTTAAGTAATCTTTGATATGGGTGTAAGATTTTATGAATCTTTGGATCATTATATCTATATGTTGTGAGTTTGTTGAATTTATACTAGGATATTTGCTTATGAACATACTTTTGGGAATTGGCGTTTAATCTACCAGATAGGGATTAGTTTATAAATAAGCTTGAAATGCATCGTACTATCTATAAAGAAAATGGAGAAGAATTAAATTGCTAAATTAAAAAATTGAGTAAGAATAGAGGAAATTCTCAGTTTGTAGTTGAAAATGTGATTAAGATAAATAAAAGTGAAGATAACATATATCAGTATGATGATGAAGGGTTAGAAAACATGACTAATGAAATAATAGAAAGATAAATAATGCTATTGAGATAAGATGACTGACAAAGGAACTTGTAAACCCCGGAAATTTTTCACATTAGTACAAGACTTTATAATAGATTTCACAAACTAGATAATAGATTAATATTTAGATTTTGGATAGATGAAGAATTTAGGAATTGAATAAAGAAATTCTTTAACCCTAGTTAATACCGAAAACGGGATCTTATATCTTGAATAACTAATTCAAGATATGATCTAAAGATTAAACCCGAAAACCTGATATACAAATAGATTTAAATAGAAAATATGAATATAGAGATTAAATGATTGTTTTAGATTCCGATAATGATTCGAGATTAGAATAACGAGTAGTAATGAGTTTATATTTAGACTTAAACCTTAAATTCAAGATTCCTAGTTAAAATTAAAAGCTACTAATAAGAATTCATGTTCAGTATCAAAACTAAAGATATAAATATAGTTTAGTTTCTGTATTAAGTCCAATACTGCATAAATAATTATTTACGCTTATAAACAGAAAATAGTGATCTAAAAATGAACCGTTAATATTTTAAATACACAACGAAAATATAAATTGATGAATAACTCAAAATCTATACTCCAAACAAATAATCGGATCACGCTATTGTTCTAAACCGAGCTTTCTTAAGCTATTGAGGCCTGAAACAAAAATTGACCTAACGAGCCTAAGAAATCCAAATCACAGGAGATAAAATTATACGAATAATTAACTACGTATATATATAACCTAAATTTGTATTATTTGAAAATATAAGTGTTTTGTATAACTTTATAAATATATTTTTGTACAAAAGCTTTCAAATATTAGCTAATATATACCCGTATAACTCGTTTAATCAACTCAAAACTTAACTAAAATTAATAAACTAATACATATATATGTTTTACGGCTGCATTCGGTGGAAAAGTTGAAGGAGAAGAAGAGAGCCGGATTTGATTCAATCATGCACCAAATTTTTCCACAAAAATCAACCATACAACCAATCACATATTACCAAGTCACCCTAACATTAATTGGCTTGAAAACAACAGCCAAATAACACTAAATTCGGGGAAGAATCGGAGGAGAAGCAGCCGTAACATCCTTCTTTTTCTTCTTCTATATATGTATGAACAAATGCATTAATGAAGGCACAAACAAACTCCATAATTCTTCAACTCTTCCAGGACGAAAATACTCTCAAACAACAGCCAGAACGAATAAAAAACAGAAAACAAACCTATCATAAAACCCAAGCTCGGATCCAGAGAAAAATAGAGCTAAAAACCCTTGAAAACAAGTTCAAAGGTAAGTAGATACGATTCAAAAGATTTTTGTTTAAATATATGGATTGTAACTGACTTATAATCATCTTAGGAACTTAATAAACATAATCACGAGCTTCGGATTGCATCAAACAAGCTCCAACGAGGTAATAATCCTAAACCCTAGCTTTGTTATTTAAAGAATCGAGATCTATAGATATATGTTTTTAAACGTGTTGGAAGTTGTTTTATGCTCTTATATGAAGTATATAAACATTTACAAACGGTTTAGTAAGGTTTTTAACGTGTAAAAATCAAAGAAAAAGAATTGAACCGAGGAGGAAGATGATGAACAGTAAAACACTGCCTCAAGGCCGGCAGTGTAAACGCTGAATGCCGGCGGCTTACATGGATAGGCCGGCGGCTTATAGGCGGCTTACACTCAACAGAGGCTACGTAAAATAATTTTTCACGTAAAAATTAAACGTAAGCCTGCTTTCTGGAGATCTATGCCGGCGGCGTAGGGTCGGCGTACGTTAAAAGCCGACAACTTTCAACACCTGTGCACTCGATATGAAATAACTTACAAAATTAATTTTACACCGGCACCTGGGGATGAAGGCCGGCAGCTTTGAGCCGGCGTATGCCAAAATTTCTCTTCCGAAAGCATATTTTCAAAAGTAAACAGCACATACATATATATATATATATATATCTTAAGCCTACTTAGTATATTATATATATATATATATATATGTACAACAATATAAAATTTATTACCAATTATTAGAATAATTAGATTAATATCTATTAACTTTTGAAACCCTAGAATTAAGAAAATATTTAGTATTAATTAAAAGTTGGTATTAGTCAAATATTTGTTCTAAACAAATAAAATAGATAAGAATGGAAATTGAAATAAGTTAATTTCTTGAGTAATGTGACTTCTAAAAATAACTAAACAATTATGTGAGATAAAATAGGAGAAACACGACGATACTAAGTATTAATAATTACCAAAATATCGAGTCTAGAACACAAAGCACATATAGGAATTTAGCTAGATTGTATTAATGAATACTTTGTCTTAAATAGATGACTTTGACTCACTAGAGAATCTACCAGTGGTTTACTACGATTGAGGCAGTATGAGCAGGTGAGTAATTCAGTCATATTGTACTGGTTGTGGTTGTAAATAGTCAAATATGTAATGCAAGATAATCAAATGAATGTTTGTTGAAAGTATGATATGATCTGATTGTATGATTGTTAAAATATCATTATAAAAGCGATAATGCAATGATTGATGTTGTGAAATAGTGCAATGATGATTATGTGTAATGTATGGTCACCCTGAAATTGATTAAGAATTATGGACTTAACAAAATAATATGAACATGCATTGCACGAATTGCATTATTGCATATATGGTTATGACAGCCTGCTACGTATTAATATTTCGGATCTCTGTTTTTGCTTGGTTGATCTAATGTGTAAGTTCTTCCAAGGTTCTCTTTGGTCTGGCGGTCCTATGAGGAACTAAAAGGCACCGAAGAACGTCGCCCATAGAATCGCTTTGAAATGATTAATACTTAGGGAGTTTCTAAGGAAGTTGCAGGAGATGGTCAGTTTAATCAACTATATTAAGAGTGATAACTTAAAATGAGAAATTGCTGATGCTCCTGTGTACTTAGTCTCTCCTGGGCAAGTGGGTCATTAAGATTTGGTTCTTCAACCCATTAAAAAGAGGGCGTAAATCTTTTTCCGTTTGGATTCTAGATCATCCAAACTTGTATTTGTGCATATGATTGAGTGCTTACATTGCATATGATTTGTTAATGACTTGTATGATGTATGGTATGTCTGGTTATTCACTGAGCTGTGGCTTCGCTCATACTCCTACAGTCTTTTCAGGTACACTTTACGACCCTGGTTAGTTACATCTAGGAATATGGCTCCGGTAAGAGCTTTGAAGCTAGAAGTCTACAGATCTATTTTAGTTTGATGGTTATGTACTATTAGATTAGATTATTTAGTTGTGTACTACAAAAGAACTATATGGTTTGTAATAGTTTTGTAATGTTTATTCACTAAGTCATTTCTCTCATGTATTTGTTATTTCTTATTAAGCAACCAAAAAGATCCTGTTGTTTTGAAAACCCGTCATTCTCTAAAGGTAATCTAGTGATGGTATTCAAGTGTAACTTGTTTACTACTACTAGGGTACCCTCGGGGGGTGACAGAACTGGGCAGTCATAAGTTTAAGAGTAAAAGGAAAATGACTGGAGTTGTCCAGAAGAGACTCGTGATGTAATTAAGAGGCATAAAAATCCTCATAGATGATTGATAAATGATTGTTAGTCTGGCAAATATAGTGTTGTAGACATGAAGATAAATGAGAAAGATCATGTTGAAGAATAAAAGAAAGCATTGTGATAACCAATATAAATTAGAGAATAGTTAAATCCTATAAAGATATGAATGTGCTTGTGGAATAGCCATTGCAAAAAGGACATATGATCTTAGTGAGTTGTAAGATACGGGAAATTTATGAATGGTGAAACAATGATGACATTTATATTAATCTATGATGATGAATTTTGAGATGATTCTTAAGGTAAATCTATATGAAGATATAAATTGTTATATAAAAAGGGAATACATGTTTTGAAAGACAATTGGAATAGTACAATGGTAAGTGAAAGTTGTGGATTATCTTTGGTGTTTAACAAGGGTGATAAAACTACTCAACAGATATGTAGATGATAACATCACATGAAATAATCGACCAATGTGAGGTTTGATCTTTAGAGTTAGGGATGAAAAATGTTAAGTTCCATGATTTGGGCTTTCTAGTTGTTAATTGAAGAATTAAAAAGTGAATATGTCCTAAGTAAGTTTTAACAGAAATGGTGATGATCAAAAGTAAGGTAAGATGATAAAAAAGAGATAATGAGTGGATTGAATTTTCTATAGTGAAAAATACAGTGGTTTTAGAGAAAATGATGATTAGCTTATGAAGTTAAAGAGATATAAGTATTCAAACAAGGAAAAACCTTTTTTCTCAGAGTTAGAGTGAATAGAAGTGGAAGAATATAAAACCAGATGAAGAATAATTATATATTATTGACAAAATAGATGGATATAATCGTAGGAGTGATAATTATAGAGCTAAAGTGCATTAGGAATCTAAATATCGAGAATTGAATTTGAGATTTTGTGTAAGAAAGTTTTTCAATAGGAAAAATGGAAACGGAAGTAAAAAGTTTGAATGATAATCTTGTTGCATATCATGTAGATGTGAATGGAGTATACCAAATTTATAAAATGAAAGTATGAGTTATGGAGACATTAATTAAATTATAGTATAGTCGATTGAGATAATCAATTGAGAAAACAAGAAAAAGAGTTTGGAAATAGGATAATATGGTATGAGAGATCGGTGGCTAAAAAAAAAGCATCTAAATGCCAAAGAGTAAATGGAAGCATAAACTATGGAGTTGGAAACAAGGAATTTAAGGAGTTGTAGAAATTTAGGTAACTTTCGAGGACGAAAGTTCTCTTTAAGAGGGGAGAAATGTAATATAAAAATAAATGAGTTATTAAGAAGGGTCAAAGTATCAAAGGGTATTAAATAAGAAGGTTTTATGGTCAAAGTATAAATATAGTTGTGTTGTGTTCACAAAATAGAGACTTGATTGTAAATGTATTTGCTGGAGTGTACGCTGGCTTCAATGCTACCGGTATACATATCGAAAATTGCCAACGTATGTAAAGCGAAGGAGATGAAAAACCATGATTTTTATTATATGTTTCTTCTTTTTTCTCTATTCCAACATAACCCTAAACCTAGTAGACATCCTCTAGTGTATGCATAGCCGTCAAGACGATTTGGTAATCTAGACAGGTAATCAAATCATCCATTTTCTTTGAGATTTCATAGATCTATCAAGTTCTTAGAGTTTTTATATTGTTTTGAAGGACAATTGCAAAATCGTTTTAGTTTTCTTGGAGAATCTGAAGATTTGGTGTTTAAGGAAGGTTGAGGATCAGATCCAGGTAATTTGATAACCATTCTTTCTTTAAGATCTACAAATCTATGGTTTCCTTAGAATTTGTCATTGTCTTTGAAGGGAGATGGGAGAAAACCCTGATTATCTTTGAGATCTAGATTTGGTGTTAAAAAGGATTCGATAGTCCAAATAAGGTAATCAGATCCCTATTTTCTTTTATAGGATTTTATAGATATATTAATTTCTTAGAGTATTGTTTATTGTTTTGAAGGAACTTTTGGAAGAGGAACCCTAATTGAGTTGGAATCTAATTTTTTTGTGATCTAAAGGATTAAGGATCGATTCTAGGTAAACTTTGACAAAATATGCAATTAGGTATTTGAACCTTGATATTGAATAATTTAGTGCCTAAACTTTGAAATTTATCAATTTAGTACATGAAAAGCTTTAAAATAACTTAATTTAGTACCTAAAAGAACTTGAAAAAGGTACTATTGGCATGCATGAAAAGTTTTTTAAGTACTAAATTGATCAATTTTAAAGTTCAGGTAGCTAATTACATATTTTGTCAAAGTTTACCTATTATTTGTGATATTAACCTTTAATTGGTAAGAAAAGTTCACAACTAGTAGTTCTCTAGTAAATAATATTACTAATAGCTTGCTCAAGGCAAATCTTTCCAAGCAACATATCATAGCAAATTTAATTCACCGATGAGGATCCTAGCAGTAAAAATGGCTTATCATAGTGATTATTTTTTTTTTTTTTTACTTGAGTAGCTCTTTATATTCACAATGTATTGATAGTCACTAATTCTTAAAGTGAGCTATGGTAAAAAATGAAGAGAGGGAGTTCAAGGGTTAAGTAAGGCTGTGATCAAGCTAAACTATTTCCAATCTACTCAAGCTCAAGTTAAATATAAAGCTTGTTTATCTAAACAAGCCAAACTCAAGCTTCAATTAAAACTTGTAAGCAAGTTCGTGAATAAGTTTATTACCAACCTTGTGAATTTTATGATTTTTGTGTATTATGTATAAATATATTATTAAAACAACTAAAACTATTTAATATATATGCATATATATTTAGTGACTTTTATATATAATTTTAGAGTAAATGTCACTAATGGCTCATGAACTTTGACAAAATATATAACTAGATACTTAAACATTAAAATTGATCAATTTAGTAACTACGAAAATTTTCGTGTATGCCAACAGTATAAAGCCCCTAGATTTTATGCTATAGGTTATGCTTAAACCCTAAACCAAAAGTCAACTAGAAACCCTAAGGTCAATTGTCATGCCCCGAGGGATACTAAAACTTAGGAATGACTATCTCAGTCACGCAAATGCTTCCATATCATGTACAAGGCATACGTCACAACCAAGGGAATGCATTAGAGTAACGCAATTTATATTGATTAAAATTAAATAACAAGGCAAGGAGAATACTTATCATAAAACATAAACATGTTAAATTACAATTCTTAGCGGCAAATCTCTCTATTGTCTTCAAATAAATATACATCTTAGAATTTCCAAAACACTAATATGGAATATATTACATAAAAGAACCATATAAAATAACTTCATCTTATGTTTTCATCGTCTTCATAAAAGCTTAACATCCTTCCATGACTTCCTTAACGTCATGATCCTCAATTTAAGCCACAGGTATACCTGTTTCAACAAAATCTATAGGGGTATAAGCTACAACTAGCTTAGTGAGATATTCTTTTTCATTCGCACCATGCTTTCAAACAAGTTCATTTAAATTTTCACACATATGCTATGTGTACAATGCAACAGTCACGCGATTACACAAATATATATAGTTATCCGAAAATCATATATAGACCGGATTTACCCCTCCGTATTGAAGGTTAGAGAATCGGTGATGAAGATCCTCGATCTTCTACTGCTAGTTCTCAGGTCCCCACCCAAAGTGTTCAGTTGGTTTGGCTCCGAATATAGAGTTGCATTCCCAGGGCGATTTGGATTCTCTAGAAAGGAACATAGCCCGTGTCACAACACGATAACAGCCAATCCAACTCTATGAATAGGAGTAGTAGCCTTCTAAAAGAGATGTGACTCGATGGATTCTATGCGTGAGTATTTTATTTTTCTTAAGCCAAACTTTATTAAGGTTGTCACGCCCCAATGGGTACCCTAAACGTGACAGTCCGCCACACTCAATATTAAAGCTTGAGTATGACAACCTTAGTCATTTCCAAAAGCTTTATATTAAGTGTAAGGCTTACTTTCACAATTTTAGAGGACTATATATGGAATAATGAAGCTTAAGGAGATATAAAAACATATTAAGAAAAAGAATCACAATAATTATTTATTCATGGCAAAAACTTTACAAACTTAGGGACAACTCTCTAAACTACTAATCTATTATATAAATATTTGCATGCTAACACTATGCTATACTTTATCCAGATTTCTAATGTTCAAAAGGGATTACTTGCCCGCATGGTCCACGTGGCCTTAACCATAAGTACGGAAACTGCAAAAGATATCTATTAGGGTATAAGCTAATAGGCTTAGTGAGAACTATTTCCATAAATAACTTCTTGTAACAAGATTCAAACAAGTTGGTTAATCACACATATGTAATGCATCAAACACGTGGGCAAACAATCATATAGCTTTCCGGGAACTATATGTTGAATGGATTTACGCCCTCCATTCGGGGTTTGGTGATACTCAAAATAATTAGTTTTAATAATAGAAAATTTAAGCTTGCGAGCAGTCATCGCCAAGCATTCATTAAAAACTTTTAAACTTGCGAGCACTCATTGCCAAGTATTCCGAATCTACTTGATTTGACCTTGCTTTCGGATCAACCGCCAAGCATATTCCATTAAGCCGCCAAGCAATCGCTTTCGGATCTTCTGCCAAGTGTTGCTTTCGACATGAGCCTACTATCCTTCTCACCCAAGGATAATAACCCAACCATGTAATGTGACTCACTTCGTGGTATGCATGAGTTCATTAATTTATAAAGTCATAACATAATTATTTTCAACTTTATGGTGATCAAGGAATTTCACACAAATCAATATTAAACTAAAACAATCACTTAGAACAATTCGGGCTTCGATATTCTTAGAATTCTTTCAAGGAATTATTTTTACATGCATATCGTTATCTTTTCCTAACTCTAGTGCAACTAATTTACAAGCACAACAAGTGTAGCATTTAATGGAAATAAACTCACGATGCCATTGTCGTCTATTCCTCTAAGCGGATGAGTCGTTCACACACTCCACTTAATCGTAATAGTTCTCGGGGTAAAGGAATCCTTCCTCGGGTCACCTAGTCAAAGAAAACCCACAATGGGTTTTTCTTGATGATTTTCTTGAATTTTGACAAAACAATGTCAAAGAACGTTAAAGTTCATATAGAAGAATGTTCCAACTTAAAATGGCCATAACTTGGTCATTTTAACTCGGAATTGCGTATATAATATACTGATTTCTATCTACTCGAAAAGATCTACCCATTTCTAAAATTATTTCAAGAAATCAAAATTTGTTTGATAAATACTTAGTTATCTATATAGTTGAAAAATTCTCTTTTATAACTATATAACTCATATTTAAGCATGCTCAAGTGTCTTGTTGTCCAATTATTTTTCTTAGGTAAAACAATGTCGGGTTGAAGCTTTTCGGAAATTGTTTTTGTAAATTTCTTTGAAATGAATACCTTGTTTTCTTTATTTTCTAAAAACGTTTTATGTTGGTTTTTATTTATCTTTTTTTAAGTGACTTTTGAAAATAAAATTTTCTACTTTCTATGTTACATTAATACTATATTTTAAGCTTTCTAGAAAATATGCTTTTCTTCATTTTTCTTGTGTAAATTCCTTTGTTTACTTGTTTTGCAAAAATCTTACTTGACATTTCCCATTTTTTTTCTCATGTCTCATATTTTTTTCAAAAATAATTATCCATGCATGAAAATTGTTTTCTTCATAAAACAATGTGGAACAATTAAGGACTTTTTGTAGAAAAAGTAATTTCTATAATTCTATTAATTTCCTCTTGTAACTTAAAAAGAAATAACTTATTATTTTCGAACCATGAATTTTCTTTGCCTATTTGTTTGCAAAGGTCTTTACTTAAAAATTCCTTAGTTATCCATCTTATTTTCTTTCTTATGAAAAGAACCGTTTGTCAACAATATTTTCTTTTGAAAACAAGGTAGAGTAACAAAGATTTAAGTAGCTTTTTAAGTAAAAATAGTTTCTAAAATTCATAGTGAATTCTTTTTGTAACTTGAAAATGAATGAGTTTATTTGCGTTATTTATATTTTATGTTTCACAAAAACTTATTCCTAAGTGACAAAAAGCCTTCTTTTATTTAATTATCTTTAGAAAATAAAACTCTTGGACAACAATCTAAAATGAACATGATTATGAGAAAAAATAAACAAAATAACATAAAGCATAAATAATAAAGTCAAGTATTAGAGTCTTAGCTTTTTCAAGGCTCCCGGGACTAAGAAATAAACTAGTCCCATAATAAAATGAAATGAAAGAAGGAAAAGCTTGTCTTGACTTGATGAGGACAAGTCTAAGACTAGAGACTAGTCTTAAAAATAACTTGAAATAAATAAATTGCATTGAAGTAAATAAATTGCATGAAAAGTAAATAAATTGCAAGATTATGAGCTTATATGCTCTAAATAGTATATATAGCTATATAGATATAGTAGATAGTTATGAACATAAAAGAAACATAAATGAACATAAGAGAAACATAAATGAATATAAAGGAAACATGAACATAAAGGAATTATGATTATGAACAAAAATAAAGTATGAACCTATTGTTGCTTTCTTAACCTTCATAGTTTTAGAAAACACACACTAAGCTCATACTAAGTAGACGAACATGGAAACTTCTTGAAGAAACTCTTACCTAAAAGAAGCTAGACTAAGAAGAACTCTTGGAAGGAACTCTTGAGAGAATTTGAGAGAGATTTTGCTATAATAACTTTAGAGAAGAAGTGGTGTGAAAGAAGTGAAGGTATGAGGGGGTATTTATAGGATTTTGAGGAGTGATTTTTGTGTGATTAAAATAAAGTAAAATTAAAACAAATTGATGGGCATGTGAGGGGGGGTAGCCCCGGCCATGAGTGTAGTGAGGGAGTATGATTTATTTTTTTTTGACTTTTTGGAAAGATAAAAGATGTAATATGTAAGGTAGATGTGAAATAAAGTTATGGGAAAGGTAAAAAGTTAAGATTATAGGTTATGTAGAGTATAAGAATAGGCGTAAGAAAAAGTAGAGATAAAAGAATAGTGTAGAATAGTAATGAATAGTATAATGTAAAGTAGATATGACAATTAAAGTACCGGTAGTAAGAAAATACGCGTATAATAGCTATATCTGTTATTTTTACTTACCGAAAAATTACGAAACTGATATTTTTAGAAAACTTATATTTATACGAGTTTAACGGTATATTCAGAATATTTTTACTATTCCAGGCTTCCGGACACGTTTTTCGAGAACTGTGTCCGATCGGGTTCGAAGGACACCTGAATTTCACGAAACTGAAACTTTTATGAAACCTATGGTTATTACGAACTATTTTAGCTAATTATCCCAACTTCGTTTTTCCGAGCCAAAGAAAACGGCAATGCCGGATTTAGATGGATACGTTAAACTAGGGTTTTGTTGACCTTTAGGGTTTCGTTTGACTTCCGGTTTAGGGTTTTATGCTAAACCGATTCCGAAAATTTAGGGGTTTACAAAGGTTTATTAGGGGGCGATTAATCAATTTAGCAAATAATAAGCAGTCATACAAGTAAGTAAACAAAAACACTTAAACAGACAGTTTGAAGTTGCGATATTCTTAATTCTCATTTCACGCACAAACATAGAATCACATATATATACATATCCCCAAATTCCCCATATATGTCCATTTTTATCTTTTCTTAGTATACTAATGCCACTACTTTACAAGCACATGCAAGGTAACGAAATTAGGAGGAATAACTCACTCGTCCATTTCACGATCTTTTGAGTCGTAGTAATCCTCAGGAAAGGTAATCTCGTATCCTTCGTCACTTAGACAAAAGAAATACCCTGGATGATTATTTCATAGAAATTCTATTTTAAACTTTCTCATTCTATTTCTCTATGTTAGGCAAAATTGCATAGAATGTAATTCCAATTTAAAATAGCTATAATTTGCTCATTTTAACTCAAAATTTCGCATATAATATACCGTTTTCTACCTATTCGAAAAGATCTATCTATTTGTAATGTTATCTTTTTCATATAAGGTCATTTGGGTTCCAAAAATGTTGGGTACAAATTTAAAACGAATATTTCTAGATTTTGCAAAACCATTTCCTAACTTAACTTTATTCAAAAATCCTTTTAGTAAAATATATAGATATATTATATATATATATATGATTGATAAATCCTTTAAGTATATAGATAACCTCACTTTATACGTAAAAATTCTAAAGGTAGTGTCTCAATAATTTATTTCATAAAACAATTCATTTTAAGTTGTTAAAACTTTAACTTTGACAAATTTCTTTTCAAGTATTTTGAAGAAACTTTATATTTTCATAGGTTATTATAAATGAGTATATTCTTATTTTATTTTCTTCATTCTTTTTTTCCAAAACAAGTAAATTTTCCTTTAAACTTAGTCTTTCATAAATTTTACTTCTAGTGATAAAAGATCAAAGTTATCAAAAGTGTATTAAGTTGTTGAAAATCTTTTTATAAATTTGTATTTAGAATGGTTTTAGAAAATGAGTCTTGTCTTCTTATATTTATTATTTAAAATATAATTTTTTGTTTTCTAAAACTTGTTCTTTTATTTTCTTTGAAAAGAATCCTCTTTATTGATAAAATCCTTTGTTTTTAATCTTATCTTATTTATATTCTTTGAAAATAAGTTTCTTCTTTAGAAACTTGAAAATCATTATTTTCCTGAGTGGGTTTATAACTTTATGGGTTGAATTCATCTTAACTTTGAAAACTAGTTTGCTTCTAGTTTTGTTATGGAGTTAAAAAAGAGTTTAATCTTAAGCTTTTTATGAAAACTTTGAAAACTAACAAATTATTTTACTAAAACTTAGGTTACCATAACATACAAAGAAAGTATTTATTTATTATGTTTTCTTGGTAAAGCTATCTTTGTTATTTAAGAAAACTTGTATTACTCTATTTCTATGTTGTTGATAATAACTCCATTATTTTGTGATAAGTCACATTGTCACGCCCCGAAGGATACCCTAAACGTGGCCGTCCACTGCATATAATATTAAAGCTAATGAATGACAACCTTAATCATGCAGGAGCTTCGATATCACATGCAAGGCATGCTTCCAAAATAGTAGGACACTCACAGGGGTATTACATTTAAGTAGATAATAAAAGCATACAAGAACTTATATAAATAAATATGGAATATTTAATTAGATAATAATCTCTTACAACTTCTTGGGAGCATACCCCCGTCTTAAATAGTCTTACTAAACTTAAGCCATATACAAAGAAACATATATATAACATAAGCTTACTATAGAGATTTTTCTTAGAAGTCTATGTTCAAAACTAAATACATATAACTTCTCCTGAAAACTCCTAATAGCTTAAGCTCGTACCTGGTATACGGGGCTCTTCGGTACCAACCATTAGATAATCGTACTGTAACAAAAAGCTATAGGGGTATAAGCAAAACTAGCTTAGTGAGATAACCCCCATCTACAGAACATTTCCATATAACAAACAAGTAATTAATCAAGCATATGAGAATGCACCAATCATATGAGCAAACAAAATACACAAAATTAATAAAAAATCATGTGTAGCATGGATTTACGCCCTCCATGTCGAGGGTTGGGAGGTTACAGGCCCATACGACCATCAACAATTGCAGATTTGCTGGCTCCTACTCGCCTTATAGACTTTCTGGCTCCTATTGGCCCATGTAGACTTTCTGGCTCCTACTGGCCCATGTAGACTTTCTGGCTTCTACTAACCACCACTACAACTTCCTCGTTTCTCCACACGAAGAATAGTAGTGAAATAAATGTGACTCACAAATATGATATGCATGAATCATTTTCAATATAAGTTTAACCAATTAATGTTGAGTTCAAGTTAAAGGCGATCAAAACAATACTCATCATATCAATGCAAGAATCACAATTTATTTATCAATTCCTCTTTCGATATTCTTAAATTATATTCAACCAATCCTAAATCCAAACCACAAAATATTTGTTTATTTATCTTTTCCCTATTTTCTAGTGCTACTACTTACAAGCACAAAAGGAAATGTAACTTAGTAAAGGATTAACTCACTCCATGTCGGTAGATCCTAATCAAAGTAGTCTTCCGGGAAAGTGATATCGGTTCCTTCTTCACCTAAATAAGATGAAATACCCACAATGAGTCTTTCATAGAATTTCTATTCTTGAAAATTCTAAATCTATCTTAAAATCGCGGTAAAATCGGATTTGAGAAAATTCCAACTTAAAATGGCCATAACTTACTTATTTTAACTCGAAATTTCGCATATTATATATCATTTTCTACCTACTCGAAAAGATCTATCTATTTTTAAAACTATTTTCATCAAATTAGGTTGTTTGGGTTCCAAAATAGTGGTGACTAGATTCGCCACGAATTTCACAAAATTTGAATTCCTTCTTTTAACAAAAACTCATTTTGAAGAGATAGATATTATAATAATCTGTAAAACCTTTGAAATGTATAAACATATATTTATTGACTAATATCAAATGTATGAAGTTAATGAAGTTGTCTCAAACCATAAATTTTTGTAAAAGTAAAGTCTTCTAGAGAAAAGTGAAACTTTTGAAAAATTCTTCTTATTTTGCTAAAGAATATTTCAAGTTATTTTAAATGAGTAAATTTCATTTTCTTAGTCCTTTAAATTTTTAAAGAATGATTTTATTTTCTTAGTTTCTAATACTTTTTGAAAATAACAACAATTCTATCTTCATAGAAATAATTTCTTTGTTTAAGATTATTCTATTTTCATGAAAGGAATTTCTTGTTTGTCAAACTAGTATTGATGAAAAAGTGGAGTTTAGTAAAGCTTTTGTTTTACTTAAAAATTTCTTCCCATGTTATGTATTGTAAAATTTTTCCTATGAACTTCTCTAAATTTCTTAGAAAAGTTTGCTAAGGTAAAATCCTTGGTTTTTATGAAATTTACTTCCTACTTTTAGTTTTAGAGAAAAAATTTCTATTTTAAGAAAACTTTTCCTTATTTATTTTATTGAGACAAAAATCATTATGTTCATGCATGAATATGAATCATAAAGTTATGAAAATATAAAGAAACATAATAACTTAAAGAAATAAGCTAGTAAATAAATCAAGTATTGGAACATTAGCTTCATCAAGGTATCTTGGGACTTAGAAAAGACTAGTTCCAAAAAGAAAAAGAAAATGTTTTGACTTGATGAGGACAAGTCTAAAACTACAAAGACTAGTCTTAAAAACAACATGAAAGTAAAAAAATTGCAAGGTAGTAAATAAATTGCAAGGAAAGTAAATAAATTGCAAAACAAATGAGCTTACATGCTCTAAAAGATATATATAGCTACATAGATATATTTGGATAACATATATATATATATATATAAGCAACATAAAGAAATTAGATTCATGAACAAAAACAAAGTATGAACTTATTGTTGCTTTCTTTAACCTTCATGGTTTAGAAAATACACACTAAGCTCATACTAAGTAAATGAACACTTTAGAAAGCTAAAACTATTACCTAGAGAAGAAGTAGAAACTAGAGAAACTTGAGAGAGTTTATGGAGAGATTTTTGGAGAGTAATTTTAGTGTATGGAAGTTATGAAAGAAGTGGAAGGAAGAGGGGGTATTTATAGGAAAATGTGGAAGGGAAATTATGTTAATTAAATAAATGAAAAATAAAACAAATTGGATAGAGAAGGAGAGGGGGCTGGTGCAACATGTAGTGTAGTAGGGGGAGAAAATTTTATTTTTTTATATTTTTGTTAACGAAAAGTAAGATATGAAAGATGTGAAGTTGTATTGGAAATAAAAATTGTAAGAAATAGAGGTATGGTTTGTAAGAGTGGAGTGTAAGAAAAAGCAGAGATAGATAAAAAGTATAGAATATAATAGTAAAAAACTATACAAGCTTTGTATAGACAATTGATAAAATAAATAAATAAATAAATCATAGCCTTTACTTCGCTAACTCAGGTAAGTGAGTTAAGAGTATTAAATCCGAAAGTCAGAGTGAGTGAGAGTTCGTTAGGGACCCTTTAAAACCTGGTCACTTGGGTGATGAGCCCGGGATGTGCCAACTCAAGGATCTCACTATAAGAAGAAGATGAATAGGCAGTTATAGCTGAAAAGATATGGGCTACACCCCATCCAGAGAAAATTCCTCTGAAGGCTATTAAAAGAATTCTTGCTCATAATAATAATAATTTCAAAAAGAAAAAAATCTAAGGGAATGATAGATACCAAATACTTTCATTCTAGGTTGTTGAGTTTAGAGAAATGGTTGAAGGCTTATATACCTGCTAATTGGTGGTGAAATGTAACCGAGTCTATTTCACTATTGATTGACTTTGGTTCTATTTTGTGACTTTGGAAACTGTTATTAAATGGTAAGGGTAAAGTTTGACTTACCTGGATTAGCATTAGAACTGTTATTAAGGTATGCTAATTATATTTACATAATAGATTTGAGCAGTAGGTACAAAGTGGAAATTTTTTAGTATACTTGATGATAGATTTTCATCGTCCTTTATTGTTTGCTTGAGGACAAGCAAAAACTCAAGTGTGGGGGAATTTGATAAACCAAAATTATTCCTATTTTATGAATGCCAAAATGGACTTTTATTGATCATTTTATTGATAAATATTATGAATTTGGCACTTAAAAATATTAATATATGCTTTCACGCCTTTAAAAGAGTTATTTTATGGAAAGAAGGAAAAACGAGTCAAAAATGCAAAGTTTGGACCAAAAAGTGGTTAACACAACAAAGACATTGTAAGCCCCGGAAAATCTCAGTAAATAATTCCAAGATGAACTTCTAAAATAAACCCTAAAAATCACTCCAAATTAAAATAGAATTTCAACTAGTCCAAAAACACGAATGAATTCAGAAACTTCTTAATCTTGAGAAAATGAAAATCTTTAAACATAAAATGAGAACTCAATAGTCTTCAAATTCAAAATCACGACGTACAAAAAAAAAAAATTCCATATTTAACTCCGATTTATAAAAAGGGGTAATATAAAGCCCAAAAATAAATTATTAAAAAGCAAATAACAATTGACTTTCGAAAATATAACTCAATTCAAGAATTTCGAAAACGTTAAAAGATAACAAATACTTACAAAAATGATATATAAAATAAATTTCTCAAATTAAATATGTTATATAAACATAAAATATCAGTTTCCAATTTGGAAAAGATCTAAACCGGAAAATCACCCGGAAACCCTAAGCGAAATACAATAGCTTAAGTCCGGCAATCTAGCACCCCTAGCCCTAGAGGCCGAGATGTAGTTAAAATATGTAGAATAGTTCATCATAATATGAGTTTGTTTAAAAATATCAGATTGGTAAAATTTTGACCTATTTCGAACCCGTTCGGATACAGACTTCGAAAAGCGTGTCCCGGGGCTCGAGATATCAAAAATATACCAATTGTACCATTAGACTTATAATTTCATAAGATTTCCAAATATATCAGTTATATAATTTTTCGGGTTATAAAGTTACAGTTATAACCTTTTTATCGTATTTCCATTATTACTGGTAATTGATTAGTCTTTTGCACTATTCATTTTTATTTCATTACAAAATTTTATTATTCTTATAAAGTCTTATATTTTTAGATAAATATTTTATATGTTATAGAAAATTTTGTTTTTCTAAAATTTAGTTCGTTTCGGGTCTTTACGGGATCAGATTCTGTTTAAGACCCGAAAAAAAATAAAATAAAATAATTTAATAATTGAAATATATTTTTAAAAATTTTTATTTTTATAAAATAATTTTTTAGAATTTTTCGGGTTATAAAAATATCATTTATAGCCCATATTTGCGTATTTTGATCGAATCGGTAACATATTTGTTAAATTACTAAAATAATTCAAATAATTATTTAATTTTAATATGAAAAATCTGCTACAAATATTTGGAATAAATTTATATATTTATTTTATTTTAATTTATTTTTTTTATTAATAAAATACTTTTTACAACCCATACCTTCAAGTCACCTTACACATATCTCTTCCTTTTCACTTCTTTCTACACATTAACCCACACTTCATGGCAGATTTTGACCCTTCTTTATGGCTACCATTGTCCTTTATTACTCCATTTTGACCAAATTAATTATTTTTCCACTCCTTCTTAAGAAAGTTACATTACACATTAATTATACAATTCAATTTTGAGTCAAATTTCAACAAAACACTCCTCTCCTCTCTCTCTAATTCACGCCAGCCCCTCCCCATTTTTCTGCTTGTTTTATTTTTTTTCCCTTTCAATTAATGAAAACACATTTAATACACTCATTTTCTCTCTCTCCTTCATTTACTCCTTCTTCCCTCTTTTATTCCTTAGCTTTTTCTCTCTCTTTTTCCTCTCTTTTCTTCTTCATTTTGTTCTTGTTTCTTACAATAACCAAGCTGCCCCCATTCCATTCTTAAGCTTCCACACATATTTCTTGAAGATTTTTAAGCAAATCTTCTTCTCAAAGCTTCCATAGGTGATATAGGTAAAGTGTAATGAAGGTTTCATGCATCAAATGACCTTCCATAAGCTTAAAAGCTTAGGATGATGATGCCAAAAATGAAACACTCCTCTTCCCCATTATTATTATCTTGTATCATGATTATTTTCTTGTTTAAAGTTATTATATTTTGTAGATCTAACTTTTTATAGCTTTGATTTTCGTTTATGCCATAGATCTTGTTATTTAGGTTGTTATATTTGTTATTTCTTATGATTTATGCATAGATCTATCATCCACATGTCCATCTTAGTGATTCATGCATTTAAAACTAGTTTAGAAAACTAGATCTAGAGTTTTGAGTTCATAAAATGCATTAGACTTTGTTTTATGTTCATGGATAACTTGTGATAGCATGATGATGGTAGGAAGTTGTAGGAAACTCAAGATCTATTTTATTTTCAACAAAAACAACTTTTGAAAATTCGGATGAAAATGGAACCATATTTAGAAAAGTGGTTTTTCAACTTCAAAATGTATATTTTTCATTTAAAATGAAGGGCTTAGGGTATAGATACCATAAATGAAAGATTTTGATAAGTAAAGTTTAGATCCATGATGTTTATAGCTTATTACCATGCATTTGTTTTATGTTTATGTTCATATTAAGTATAGATCTTAGTTATGAACTCAAACAAAATTGTGAAATTCGTATTTTGGCAAGACCCCCATTTAAAAACCACTTTCCAAGTGTCAAAATGTAATTTTTACTTAAGAAAATGAAGGCTTAATATATGTATATCATCAAGACTTCTTTTTACAAGAATCAAAAGTGATTTCCAAAAGTTATTTTCAAAATAAAAATTCTATTTTCGGATTTTGGCCAAGGCCTATTTTAAAAACATGTTTTCCAACTCAAAAATGAAGTTTTTATTTAAGAAATGAAAGGCTCTTAGGATAGGATATGTGAGGAATGGATTTTCATAAGCTTAGATAGATTTTATCAAAAGATATGACCAAAAATAAATTTTCTAAATTCGGATCCCAACCAAGACCAATTTTTAAAACCCATTTATCAACTCCAAAACTCATGTTTCATGTGAAAAATGAAGTATATAGGTAATAGGTATCATTAAGTAATGATTTTTACAAGTTAAAATGAGTTTAGGCATGAGTAATGTGTAAAACAAGTAATGGAATTAAAATGGAAAATTTTGAGTTAGTGATCAAATTGTCAAATTCGTAATTTGAGATGATGCATAAGTAATCACTTAGTATTTGAACTCAAATTGCAAGTTTTATGTGTTAAATGAAGTCCTTAGACAATAGATATAGTAAAGCTTCAAATTTTGATGCATTAAACAAGTTTTCTCATAAGAATTATGCAAGAAACGAAAATTTCCAAAATTCGGATTTTTGTGAAAAGCTTGTTTAAAAACATATTTGCAAAGTGTAAAATGCAATTTTTGTGTAAGAATGAAGTCCTTAGTGGTTATGTATGATTGAGCCCTAATTTTCTAAATATCAAATGATTTATACTTAAAGGAATCACTCAAAAACCAATTTTTACCAAATTCGGATTTTGGAATCAACCCCACTTGAAAACATGTTTACCAAGTGTAAAATGGAAATTTTTATGAAGAAATGAAGGTCATAAGTAGTATATATAATGAAGACTCAATTTTGACAAAAATAATTATATTTTCTTAAGTAACAAATCCAAAACAAATGGAAATGATAAAAGTTAGAAAACTAGATTTTTCATAAGTAAGTTGTCATTATGGTCTTGCAAAATAAAAAGTTATAAAATTTCCTTTTAGCAAAATCATCAAGATCATGCATGCAATAGGCTCATCTCATGTCATTCATGTTAGGAAATCACTCATATTGCATGTATAGTTAAGTTATACAGTAGGAACATTTCAAACATTTACAAAACTATTTTTCGGAAATTGAAATTGTTGCTGCCCTAATCTGATCCGAACTTTTCGAAGCTTCAAAGTTTTCAAAACTTGAAAATAATATTAGAAATAGATAGATCTTTCGAAGTAGATAGAAATCGATATATAATTTGCGAAATTCCGAGTTAAAATGACCAAGTTATGGCCGTTTTAAGTTGGAATTCCCGCTTAGGACAAGAATTACGAATTTGATAGTTTGTATAAGATAGTTTGGATTAGTTAAGTGATGAAATACTTATTAGAGTATTTCTTCCTTTTTAGGTGACCCGATATCGACGATTCCTTACCACCAGGTTACTTGTACTAGAAGACCGGTGATCCAATGGTGAGTGAGTATTACTTCCGATTTCATTTATTGTATGTGATTGTAATAATAGTTGCACTAGATATTTGGTAAAGATAAAATGGATATGCATGATGGGGACGAATGGGAACTATGTATGCTTGTTGTTGATATGAGAAATGGAATGTAAGAATATCGAAGCCGAGTGATTAACTATTGCTTGTATAGATGAATTAGAATTGATTGTCTGCGATTATTGACTGATCACTTAAAAGAATTGGTATAATAGATTATTCGGAATTGAAGATGAAATTGAACTCATTCATACACGATGGGGATGGAGCATTAGCATTTGTTGGTTTATCGTTGTACCTTAAACGATTTTATAGTTTATAGTTGTCCGTAAGCTGAAACGGTCTTGGTCGTACCGCAGGATTCGTTAATCTGCTAACCCGGGATGGAGGGCGCAAGTCCATCCACATATGATTTCCGGCAGGTCATATGTTTGTTGAATTCACGAGTTTGATGCATATCACTTGTCTGACTAATCACTTGATTGTATGACGTGTTATAAATGTAATCCTGGAAGTTTTCACTCACTAAGCTAGTGTAGCTTATACCCCAATAGTTGTTTAAATGAACAGGTTATCTCAAGAATGCTAAGTGGGGACTGAGATGGTTGAAGTCGAGAATGACTTCAGGATTCCGGCAAGACATAAGAATGTTTGAAGTTATTAGCTAGGTTTTATTATTTGCCTTGTAATAGTTCTATGTAATAGAATCTTTTGATGATTTGTAATTGAAGTTTAATGAGTTGTATTTTGAAGAATAGTGAATTGAATTTCCTTTACATTGTTACTCAAGTTATATCAACATGAAATGTATCATTCCGATGTGTCTCCTCTATGTGTTAGACGCCTTGTACATAGTATGGAAGCCTTCGCATGACTGAGGTGGTCATTCTTAGGCTTTAATATTGTACGGCGGACTGCCACGTTTAGGGTACCCTTCGAGGCATGACAGACATGCCATGTCTTTCAACCATGTCAAGGAAAAGGACAATCAAGGTCTAAATCTTAAGTTTTGAGAAGACACAACAGCGACATGACTTGTCCTAAACCGTGTCAATCTGGAAAATTAACTTTGCAAGAGATATTTCTGGGACAAGCCGTGTCCCAAGTCATGTCAGTGAAGAAAAAAAGACCACAACAAAGGACACGACTCTGGGACAAGCCGTGTCCCCAGCCGTGTCAATTTTTATATAGAGGAAAACAGCCATACATGCTCAAGTGACATGACTTGTCCCCAAACCTGTTTGATTTGACAATCCATTAATTTTTAAGAAACTGCTTTTTTATTGAATAGTAATCCCCTATTTTTTAAAGAAACGTCTATTAGACATTAAAGGGGCGTTACTTTCAAAAGCCAAAAGACCCGTAACTCCCGTAACTTCCCATTTCCTCTATAATGAGCATTCAATTCTATTTATGTGTTACTTTGAAAAGCAAAAAGACCCGTAACACCCGTAACTCCCGTAACTTCCCATTTCCTCCATCAATGAGCATTCAATTCCATTTATGCAAAGATCATTATAAAATAAAGATGGAGAGAAGAATCAAAGGGGGAGAAGAAAAAAGGAAAAGAGAGAAGAACAAGAAAAGGAGAGATAGAGACAAGAAAAAAACATACTTTTATGTATTTTCACAGAAGCATTTGTGTTTGAGTGTATCAATCTATCAAGGAACATTGTTTGTATTGCTAATCTAATTTTAGATCCTTTCTATTTCTCCTTGTTATTGATTTATATTGTTTTATCTATGGAGGAGTAGTTTAATATTGCTTGGGTATTATGGATCATTGATTGATTTTATGTGATTCTTTTGTTCTTAATTTCAAAACATGTTGATTTTGTCGTATTCAATAGCTTGCGCCTAAAGAATGAGTCTAATTGGATGGTGCATCCAATTGGATTTATGTTTGATTTTTGTTAAAAATAGACCGAGAGGTTGATTTAATGAATAGATCTAAAGTTATTGATGAGATTGCTCATAATTACCTAGAGATAGGGATAGTGAAATCTTCCGTCACTCGTTTTGAATTCATCAGTTTGGTTTTAAAACGAAGGATTCTTGTTCTTTATGCAAATTTAAGTTGCTAATAGTCAGGAAGACATTCCGACGGTTTGGCTTAGGTTTAGGTGCTTTTGACTTTGAGAGAAGAATTAGCATAATTTAGTGAATCCGATGGTTCAATAATCAATACAACTTTTTGAGAAAATTCTTAAGTCCCATGAATAGATCTTAGGTGAAGCATGACCGAAGCAACCTTGTGAATTGATTTATCCTTTTGTATGCTTGCTGTGAAATTTGTGAATATTAGACTTAGTTTAGTTTCTATGTATATAAAACCAAATCTGATTTTTTCGGCTTGATAATAGGAAAAGAGTGAGTAGAAATACTCATCAACATTCCCTAGGAATATGACCTAGATCATTTCTCTATGTTACATCTGATGGGTGCGCTTGCCCTGTAAAACCATAATTGAAAAGAAAACGATTTAGAAAATTTATAAATTTAAAACTTGGTCATTTGAATCTATCAAGTATTGGGAATCTTAACTTTATCAAGGTATCCTGGTCAAGTATTGGGAGCCTTGGCTTCATCAAGGCATCTCGGGACTAACAATAGACTAGTCCCAAAAGAATAAGAAAATAAAAAAAAAGGTTGTTTTGACTTGATATTGACAACTCTAAGACTAGAAAGACTAGTCTTAAAGAAATAGCATGAAATTAAATAAATAAGTAGTGAGCTTATATGCTTTAAAGATTATATATAAATACATAATATTTTTAGTTAGATATGATTAAGAAATTATAACAATAAAATCAACATAACAACATAATAAAATAGGAAGTTCATGTGCAAGAATAAAACATGAACATATTGTTGCTTTTACTACTCACATGAGTTTCAAAATAACACTATAGTCATGTTAAGTTACATGACATGAGTAAATAAATGGTTGGAAGAAGTTTACCTAAAAATTTTATGTGGTATGAAGATGGTAGATGAAAGGGGGTATTATGTGAGTAGTGATATGTGATAGATAGTTTGTGTATAGGGAATGATTTTTGTGAAGAATTGGTTTAAAAGAGTTTTGGTAGAGAGAAATCTTGAAGAGAGGATTTGTGGAGAGATTTTGCGAGAGTTTTGGTAGTGAAATAAATTGTGTGAAAGAATGAAGGAGGAATGGGGTATTTATAGAATTTTTGAGTGAAAATTAGATGTAATTAAATTAATTGAAAAAGAAATTTAATGAGGATGAAGAGAGAGGGAGGAGTGGATGGAAATTTGAAAGGAGAGAGAGAGAAGTTGTAACGCCCTAAATCAAAGGCGTCTACAACCCGCCACGTGTCCTCTCTTCAAAGGCACACGCCAAGGCTATTACTAAACCACAATAGATAGAACATCATCAAAACTCTCTAAAATAAACATCTTTAATTTCATAAAAGTTGTTCTACTACATAATCCGATAACTAAAGATATCTAAAAACATAAGAACATAAAAAGTCTTTACAAATAAAACTTCTAATGAAACTAATCCATCAAAATAAAGTCTCTACTAAAATAAAAGTACTTATAACGTCTCCATCCAAATCCTTAATGATCAGCTGGATGGTCATCTGTACTATCATGCTCCCCATCATCAATATATACATCATATCCCAAAAAATCATATATAATAGGATAATCACTTGCACCTATAAAAATAAAGGATTGAGCACAAAGGCCAAGTACATCCAAACCATAAGCACATGCACATGATCATACATAACACAATATCACATACAACTTATAATTTCTAATGCAATAAGCACAAATCAATTTATCTTTTCATTAGCTTACAACCAACACAGTTTAGGAATACTCATTATATAAACGCAAACCCAGAATAACTCAGATTCCAAAACACATATTATAATATATACATATATACAGTTTGCATGCCCATCCAAAGCTCGAAAACACGACTCCTAATCTATCAGAATCATCTCCAAGCACGAGTCCACTCGGGACAACCTCACACAAGGATCATCAGGTTGTCTCACTAGAGATCACCCTCCACCATGGCCTTGCCATGAGTTCTACTCTAATCGAAACCACTCACAACCAACACTCAATTTCAACTAAGGTCGTATATTCGTTAATCAGGTTATAAATTCTAAACCTATCACGCATAAGCAGCAAACAAGGTAAGGACATAGTTGGATTTGCTTCCAATCCAAATCTACTCAACAGAAACTTTAATTGAAACGGAACCTTAATCTCACAATACTCCTGTATATCAATATATGTCGCAATTAAAATTCAATTGTAATCATGATGTCAAACCCTAACCCTAATACCATAACCCTAACCAAATCTCAACTCACTTGTTAATTTTGTTTTTACTTCACAGAAACCCTAACATCAATTTCTCCTCAAATCTTCCTTGATCTCCACAATCCTTCACAACATACATATATAAAATCTCCAATTAACAATTCGATTTACAACAACAAATAAATTTCATTTAATGATAAGATTGGATGGATCTTTACTTACCTAGAATTTGCAGATCTTGATTTGAAACAAAAACCCTAAATCAATCAATCTCCTGATCACAATCAATTTATTCCCAATTACTATAACTTCCTAATTATCATATTCTTATAATCATCAAATCCTAAAAAATCACAAAACACTAAGAAAGATCTTACCTTTTTCTTCGAATTGAAACTATACAAATCTTCAAATCCAACCTTAAGGTTTCTCTAAACTCTTATAGATCTTGAATCTCCTAGGTTTAATAATCAAAACCTCTTGATTTCCCAAAACCGGATCTTCAAAAGAATTGCAGGGTTTCTCCAATGAATTCTCTATAGTGTTTTCCTTACAAATAGATTTAGATTGTGAAAAGATTGGGAGGGAAAACACTTACCATGATGTTTTTCTCTTACTCTGCTTAAGGTTTCCGAAAGCTCAGACAAAGCAATAGAAAACTAGGTTAAGGCATCTATATATAGGCTAACATAGCTTAGGAAAAACGCTAGGTTCATATCCAATTTAAGTAGCCTTCTGCCAAAATCCATTCTTAATCAAGTCTTTACCATGTGAACACAATACAATTATATTTCAACTTTGACCATAAAACCTTCTTATTTAATATCATTTGACTCTTTGACCCTTCTTAATAATCCTTTTATATACTTTACAGTTGACCATAAAACCCTCTAATTTTATATCAAATGACAAACTTGCCCTTCTTTATAATTTATTTATCTTTATATTACAGAAGTGATAAAAAAAATTTTAAAAGAAAAGTGTAAAAGAAGTTTGATAATATGTGGTGTAGAATTTTTATGGGAAAAGAAAATTGTAAGAAATAGGTATATAGGTGTAAGAATAGGTAGTAAGAAAAAGTAGAGATAGAGAAATAATAACGAATAGTAGAAAAGTACTATGAATAGTAAACTAGACAATTAAAATACCGATAGTAATAAAAATACGCGTATAAATGCGATATCTATAATTTTTAGCTACCGAAAAATTCTAAAATTGATATTTTTGAAAACCTTATATTTTTATGAGTCTATTGGTATTAACGGAATATTTTTGCAATCCGCTATACCGGGGCACGATTTTTGAAAATTGATCCCATTCGGATCCGAAGGACACTAGAATTTTGCGAATATGATATTTTTAAGCTTCCCTATATTATTACGAACTATTATCAATAATTATTTTCATTTCGTTGTTTAGGGT
The DNA here is from genome assembly GCA_024138025.1 of Combretum micranthum. NCBI lineage: Eukaryota > Viridiplantae > Streptophyta > Magnoliopsida > Myrtales > Combretaceae > Combretum > Combretum micranthum. Next base: position 96,207 of record JAMXBD010000138.1, read on the forward strand.
TTAAGAGTGCGGGATTACTAGATCTTAAACACTAGTGTTTGTTGTAAGCTTTGTTGACTTTTAGGGTTCTGATTTGACTTCCGATTTTGTTGAGTTATTCGTAAGATCATATAATTTTGGAGTTTTGACCGTATTATATTTTGAGTTCGATATCTATGGTTTATCTCATTTTATTTGTGATTATTTAATAGTTTTCAGTTCTCGAGATCGTTTAACTGAGTCTAGGATTATAGTTGATCCAGTTTGACTTTTGGTAAAAATTGAAATTTCTGATTCTAAAATTCTCCGAAGGATTTAAGATCTTAGCATTTCATTGTCGAGCGTTATTTGGATATATCGTTTTGATTTGCAATTTAGGAATCGGATAAATGATTTGATTGGCGTACGGATGTTGATTCAACCGATAGTTGGATTTTTATTTTGTTTTTTAGGGTTCTCTCTTTTTTTTTTTTCAAGATTAAGAATTCTCGGTTTTTATCTTATTTAGAATTAAGTTTTAACTTGGTTTGGTTTTTAGGGTCTCGATTCCGGTGTTTGACTCTTAGGATTATTTTCTAAGAATCATGAAATTTTCAGGGGTTTACATCAACAAATCTATATCAAACCCTAATAGATTTAGATCCGATAATCCTGCGCACTTAATTCCTAAACAACAGAATTGAAATAATCATGAATAATAGTTTGTAATGATATAAGGAAGCTAAAAATATCATATTTGTTCATTTTTAATGTGTTTTCTATCCAAACGGGATCAATCTTCAAAAGCATGCCTTGGTACACCCAACAGTAAAAATATTTCGATAATACCATTAGATTCATAAAAATACAAAGACTTCAAAAATATCAGTTTTATAATTTTTCCGTATCTAAAAATAACAGATATAGCTTAATTACGCGTGTAAGTCCCCGAATTTTTGGATCTAAATTAAAGACCTAAACCATAATCAGAAGTCAAACGGATTCTTAAGTCAACCAAAACCCTAATTTAACGTAATCGCTTAACTCTAGCATTGCCGTTTTCTCAAGCCCTAGAAAACGAAGTTGGAAAAGTTAGCTATTATAGTTTGTAATAGCTATAAGTTGTATAAAAATATCAGATTGAAGGAATTCGAGTGTCCTTCGAACCCAATCGGACATAGTTCATAAAAAACATGTCCGGAAGTCCGGAATAGGAAAAATATTCCAAATATACTGTTAGACTCATAAAAATATAAGAATTCCAAAAATATCAATTTTGTAATTTTTCGGTAGCTAAAAATATCAGATATCGCTTTTATACGTGTATTTTCTTACTACCGGTATTAAATTGTCATGTCTACTTTTACATTACACTATTTTCTACTATTCTATACTATTCATCTATCTCTACTTTTTCTTACAACCTACTCTTACAAACCATACACCTATTTCTTACACATTTTCATTTCCAATACAACTTCACATATTTCATTTCTTACCTTTAATTAACAAAATAACAAAAAAAATAAATTTTTGGTCTTCCCCATGCTTGAAATTGCGCCGGCCCCCTCTCATCCTCCCTCAATTTGTTTTGTTTTTCATTTATTTAATTAACACAAATTATCTCCCACATTTTCCTATAAATACCCCCTCATACCTTCACTTCTTTCACACCACTTCTTCACTAAAGTTACTCTCTCAAAATTTCTCTTCAATTCTCTCTAAGAAAGTTCTTCCAAGAAGTTCTCTTTAGTTCATCTTCTTTAGGTAAAAATTCTTCAAGAAATTCCTATGTTCATCTACTTAGTATAAACTTAATGTGTGTTTTCTAAAACCATGAAGGTTAAGAAAGCAACAATAGGATTATACTTTGTTTTTGTTCATAATCACAATTCCTTTATGTTCATTTATGTTTCTTTTATGTTCTTAACTATCTAATATATCTATGTAGCTATATATATTATTTAGAGCATATAAGCTCATAGTCTTGCAATTTATTTAACTTTCATGCAACTTATTTACCTTATTGCAATTTATTTATTTCAAGTTGATTTTAAGACTAGTCATTCTAGTCTTAGACTTGTCCTCATCAAGTCAAACCAATTCTTATTCTTTTTCGGGCCTAGTCTTTTCTTAGTCCCGGGATACCTTGATGAAGCTAAGGTCCCAATACTTGATTTATTTCTTTATATGCTTATTCTTTTTAGTTATTATGTTCTTTTCATATTTTCATAGCTTATGATTCATATGCATGCATGAACATAATGGTTTTGTCTCAACAAAATAAACAAAGGAAATGTTTCCTCAAGATAAAAAGTTTTCCCTCTAGAAATAAAAATATGGAGTTAATGTTTAGAGGAACTTATAAGAGATTTTTTTTACAAACATACAAAAGACTTATGAAGTAAACAAAAGTTTTACAATAACTTCATCTTTTTCCAAGTAGAACCCCTTTTCATTAAAATAGAATAATCCCAAGAAACCAAGGAGCTGAAATATTCTTGTGAGAAAATTGTCAAAATTGTTGGAATCTAAGTTTAGAAAATAAAACCACTCCTTAGGAATTTAATGAAACTAAATTTAGAAAAAGAATATTTATCACAAATAACTTAAGGTCTTCCAAAAGTAAAATAAATATTCCAAAAAAAGCTTAAGTTCAAATCTTACTTTCCATAAGTTGAGACAATTTCATTTACTTCATACATTGGTTATGAGTCATTACATATATGTATATACCTTTCAAAAAGTTTACAAAATACTTGAAATATTATCTTTTCAAATGAGCTTCGATTACAAGAAGGAAAATTAGTTTTTGCAAACTCGTGGCAAATCTGGTCGCTATCTTCTCGGAACCCAAACGACTTAGTTTTATAAAAATAAGCTTAGAATGCGTAGATCTTTTCGAGTAGGTAGAAAGGTATATTATACGTGAAATTCCGAGTTAAAATGAGCAAGTTATGGCCATTTTAAGTTGGAATTTCCTTTTATACGATTTTTACCGCGATTTTAAGAGAAATTTAGAATCTTCAAGAATAGAAGTTGTATGAAAGACTTATTTTGGTTATTTCATCTTCTTTAGGTGACGAGGGACCCGAGATCATCTATCCAGAAGATTATTTCGACTAGACCTACCGATTATGGAGTGAGTTAATTCTTTTCCTAAGTTACATTTGCTTGTTTGTGCTCGTAATTAGTGGAACTAGGAATTTAGGAAAAGATAAATGAACAACTGTTATGAAATAATTGTTGAATGAAAACTAAGTATATCGAAAGACGATATGTTAAAGTGTGACTTTTGTATTGATTTGGTGAAATTATGGTTGATCACCTTTAACATGAATCCAACTTATATGGTTAAATGTTAAATTGAAATTCATTCATGCATATCATGCTTGTGAGTCGCATTTATTTTACTACTATTCTTCGTGTGGGGAAACAAGGAAGTGGTAGTGGTGGCTAGTAGAAGCCGGTAAGTGTACAAGGGCCAGTAGGAGCTGGGAAGTCTACAGGGTAAGTAGGAGCCGGTAAATCAGCAAATATTGATGGCCGTATCGGCCTGTAACCACCCAACCCTTGTCATGGAGGGCGTTAAATCCATGCTACACTTGATTTTCGATTGATCTTGTGTATTTGGTTGATCATGTGATTGATGCATTACATATGCTTGAATTAAATGAACTTGGTTGCCATATGGAAATGTTATATAGTTAGGAATTATCTCACTAAGCTAGATTTGCTTATACCTTTATAGTTTTCTATTACAGTATGATTATCTATGGTTGGCCCCGAGGAGCCCAGTGTGCCAGGTATGAGCTTACGCTACTAGGAGTTTTGGGAGGAAGTTTATGTATCTTAAGTTGTAAACATAAACTTCTAGGAAAAATCTCTATAGTAGGCTTAGGTGATAGTTATGTTTATTTTGTTAATTAGTATAGTTGATTTAAAGACTTTAAGGTGGGGGAATGCCCCTAAGATGATGTACGAAACTTATTATGGAATGAAGATCTTATGTTTATATATTTAAGTTTATGCTTGCTTTTGCTATCTATTTAAACGTAATACTCCTGTGAGTCTCCTACTATCTTGGAAGCACGCCTTGCATATGATATCGAAGCTCCTGCGCGACTACGGATGGTCATTCATTAGCTTCAATGTTATATGCGGCGGACTGCCACGTTTAGGGCACCCTCTGGGGCGTGACAACGCGTATTTTCTTTAATACTAGTTTTAATTTATTTTATCTACTATTCATAGTACTATTCAATACTATTCATATGTCTCTACTTTTTCTACACCTATTCTTACACTTTACCATACCTATTTCCTACTTGTTACTTTTCTCATACACCTTTAATCATATCATACCTTACAACTTATTAATTTTAATTAACAAAAATACAAAATAAAACAAAACTCTCTCCTTCTCTCCCTTAAGATCATCTCGACCATGTATATACACACATACACTTATTTTTTCTTTTACAATTTATTTAATTCACACAAATTTCTCTCCCAAAAACTCTATAAATATCCCATCTCCTTCTATAAAACCCTGAATTTTTCATAATAATACTAGAGCTAAATACCACAACCAAGACCCTAAAAACCCACCAAAGTTAAAACTGAATTCTAATATAGGATGAAATATGACCTTGAAGGGCAATGGGTCTGCGAGGAGGATGCCGAAGAAGGAGTAGAGTTGGCTGCCCTGGACCATGGAGAGGAGTATGACTATAGCTTGGTTACAGGTTAGCCTCAACCTTTAAAATATATGTCTGTTTTGATATCTGTTGAGTATAAAGTTATGATGTATGTTGGAAATAATAGATGTCTAGGAACCTTATAAGGACAATAAGAATAGTAACACACGCTCTTGAACGCAGGAACCATACAAATAGGGGACCTAACCGCTTATACCCTCTTCGATACCGGTGCAACACATTCCTTTGTTGCCACTAGTGTAGCCTTGAAGACCGGTTTACCTATCACCACAATCACAACAAGTTTTCGTATAAAAACCCCCACCGGTAGTGTGGTGACTACCAAAGAAGTAATAAGGAATTGCCCCATGAAGATACAAGGCCATGAAGCAACTACCGATCTTATAGTAATAGAAATCAGCAAGTACGAAGTGATTCTCGGAATGAGTTGGTTGTCCATGGTGGAAGCAAAGGTAGATTGTAGAAATAAAAAGGTGGAATTCATGGGACAAGACGGGAAGAAAGCTACGTTTTTGGGAGAATCCGCAACTTCTAAAAGTTTGGAGTTAAGTTCGTTCGAGTAATTGAAGAGTTGAGGAAGGAGTTGAAAGTTATGTGGGAAGTACGGAGGAGGATAAGGAAAGACCCAACATTGACGACATCCCCATCGTTAATGAATTCTCTGATGTTTTTCCAGAAGAATTGCCTGGGTTACCCCAAAACGAGAAATCGATTTTGAGATCGATTTGATGCCAAAAACAGAACCTATATCCAAGGCACCATACCGAATGGCACCTGTTGAGCTCAAGGAACTTAAGAAGCAATTACAAGAATTGCTTGACCAAGGATTTGTTAGACCAAGTGTCTCGCCTTGGGGAGCTCCGGTATTATTCGTAAAGAAGAAAGATGGATCGATGAGGTTGTGTATTGACTATCGAGAACTCAACAAGGTCACTATAAAGAATAGTATCCATTGCCAAGGATTGACGATCTCTTTGACCAACTACAAGGAGCAAGTGTATTCTCACGCATTGATTTGAGATCTGGATACCACCAGCTGAGGATAAAACCAGAGGATGTGTCAAAGACCGCTTTTAGAACTCGGTATGGACACTATGAGTTCATGGTCATGCCATTTGGATTGACTAATGCACCAGCTGCTTTCATGGACTTGATGAATCGGGTGTATAAGCCGCTCTTGGATAAATGCGTGATTGTCTTCATTGATGATATTTTGGTCTATTCTAAAACACGGGAGCAACACAAAGAACATCTGAGAATGGCATTACAAACCTTAAGGGAGCACAAGTTATATGCCAAATTATCCAAGTGTGACTTTTGGTTGGACCAAATATCTTTTCTAGGACATGTTATCTCAGGGAAAGGAATATCAGTAGATCCTGAAAAGATTAAGGCCGTAATGGAATGGAAACAACCAAGGACGGTGACTGAGATTAGAAGTTTTCTTGGATTAGCTGGCTATTACAGGAAGTTTGTGCAAGATTTCTCAAAAATAGCTAAGCCACTAACTCAGTTGACCCAGAAGAATGAAAGATTCATTTGGAATGAAAAGGGAACAAAGTTTCCAAGAGTTAAAGCAACGGTTGGTATCTGCTCCAATTTTAACCTTACCGATCCAGAAAAGCCATATACCGTCCATAGTGATGCGTCAAGAAATGGCTTAGGATGTGTGCTTATGCAAGAAGGGAAAGTAATTGCTTATGCTTCACGGCAGTTGAGGCCGCATGAACAAAATTACCCGACGCATGATCTTGAGTTAGCCGCAGTTGTCTTTGCTCTCAAGCTTTGGAGGCACTACCTATATGGACAGAGATGCGAGATTTATACGGACCATAAGAGCCTCAAGTATTTATTCACACAAAAGGAATTGAATATGAGGCAAAGGAGATGGTTGGAGTTGATCAAAGACTATGATCTTGGAATAAATTATTGCCCTGGAAGAGTGAATGCGGTAGCAGACGCTTTGAGTCGGAAGAACCATGGAGAAGTTGCAGCCATGCTCACAACTCAAAAAGAACTTATAAAGAATTCGAGAGATTGAGCATCGAATTTGTGGGGCAAAGTGCGGAAATAGAAATTTCCCATTTGGTAATGGAGCCAACCCTGATAGATAGAATCAAAGAATCTCAACGATATGATGAAGTCATACAAAAGTTGAAAAGTGAGATACAGGAGGAAGGTATGACGATTTTGAGATAGATGAGGAGGATGTAGTAAGAATGAAGGGAAGATTATGTGTACCAAATGATGAGGAGATGAAAAAGGAAATAATGGATGAGGCACATAACTCGGGATATACCATGCACCCCGGTGGTACCAAGATGTACCAAGACCTTAAAGTCGCTTTTGGTGGAATGGTATGAAAAAGGATGTAGCTGAATTCGTAATGAAGTGTCCCATATGTCAACAAGTAAAGATTGAACACCAAAGGCCAGGAGGACTTTTGAAACCATTGGCCATACCAGAATGGAAATGGGACCAAATTACCATGGATTTCGTATGTGGATTGCCCCGAACATCAGCCGGATATGATGCATATGGGTAATTGTGGATCGACTTACCAAGTCAGCACACTTCATCCCCATCAACATGACCTACTCGATGGAAAAGTTGGCCCGGCTATATGTAAGGGAGATTGTGAGACTGCATGGAGTTCCAGCAGGGATTGTATCGGATCGGATCCTCGATTCGTGTCAAAATTCTGGACGAGCCTTCAGAAGTGTATGGGACCAAGTTACATTTCAGTAGCTTATCATCCACAAACTGATGGACAATCAGAGCGAACTATCCAGACTTGGAAGACATGTTAAGAGCTTGTGTTATGGAATTCAAAGGAAGCTGGGAAGTACACCTACCTTTGGTAGAGTTTGCTTACAACAACAGCTATCATTCAACAATTAAGATGCCACCATACGAAGCTTTATATGGAAGAAGGTGTAGATCGCCTCTATTTTGGGATGATGTGGAAAATTAACAATTGGACCAGATCTCATCCAAGACGCCTCAGATAAAGTCAGGATTATTCAGCAAAGGATGAAAGAGGCCCAAGATAGACAGAAAAGTTGGGCAGATCAAAAACGACGATCCTTGAGTTTAACGTTGGTGATCATGTGTATCTGAAAGTGAATCCGATAAAGAGTATTCATCGTGTACGGGCTCGAGGAAAGCTAAGCCCAAGGTATATCGGACCTTTCGAAATCCTCGAACGGTAGGAGATTTGGCTTATCGCTTGGCATTACCACCAAACCTGTCGGGAGTACATAATGTCTTCCATGTCTCAGTGCTAAGAAAGCATATCCCCGACCCTGATCGGATTGTGGAGCTTGAACCAGTCAGGCTGAAAGAGAACTTGACTTATGAGGAGCACCCAGTTCAAATTCTGGATCAAAAGGTTCAAAAGCTGAGAAACAAGGAAATCCGATATGTCAAGGTGTTATGGAGGAATCATTCGCGAGAAGAGGCTACTTGGGAAGCCGAGGATGAGATCCGAAAGAAATATCCAAATCTCTTTGAAGAATCAGGTACGAATTTCAAGTTGCAAATTTCAAGTTTTGAGGACAAAACTTTCTTTAAGGGGGGTAGGTTGTAAATCCCCGAAATTTTTGGATCCGAATTATAGTTTAAACCCTAATCGGAAGTCAACCGGATTTCCAGAGTCAACCAAACCCTAGTTTACCGTAACCGCTTAAGTCCGGCATTGCCGTTTTCTCAAGCCCTAGAAAACGAAGTTGGAAAAATTAGTTGTAATAGTTCGTAATAGCTATAGGTTTTATAAAAATATCAGTTTTTCAAAATTCGAGTGTCCTTTGAACCCGATCGGACATAGTTCTTGAAAAACGTGTCCGGAAGCCCGGAATAGGAAAAATATTCCGAATATACCGTTAGACTCGTAAAAATATAAGATTTCCAAAAATATCAATTTCGTAATTTTTCGTAGCTAAAAATATCAGATATCGCTTTTATACGCGTATTTTCTTACTACCGGTATTAATTGTCATGTCTACTTTTACATTACACTATTTTCTACTATTCTACACTATTCATCTATCTCTACTTTTTCTTACAACCTACTCTTACAACCATACACCTATTTCTTACACATTTTCATTTCCAATACAATTTCACATCTTTCATTTCTTACTTTTAATTAACAAAATAACAAAAAAATTAATTTTTCTCCTCCCCATGCAAATGGCGCCGGCCTCTCTCTCTATCCTCAATTTGTTTTATTTTCAATTATTTAATTAACACAATTATCTCCCACATTTTCCTATAAATACCCCCTCATACCTTCACTTCTTTCACACCTCTTCTTCTCTAAAGTTACTCCAAAAATTTCTCTCCAATTTCTCTCAAGAGTTCTTCAAGAAGTCTTCTTAGTTTAGCTTCCTTTAGGTAAGAAATTTCTCAAGAATTCTTCATGTTCATCTACTTAGTATGAGCTTAGTGTTGTTTTCTAAAACCATGAAGGTTAAGAAAGCAACATTAGGTTCATGCTTTGTTTTTGTTCATAAACATAATTCCTCTATGTTCATTTATGTTTCTTTTATGTTTTTACTATCTAATATATCTATATAACTATATATTATTTAGAGCATATAAGCTCATTGTCTTACAATTTATTTATCTTTCATGCAATTTATTTACTTCATTGCAATTTATTTATTTCAAGTTGATTTTAAGACTAGTCATTCTAGTCTTAGACTTGTCCTCATCAAGTCAAAACAATTCTTTCTTTTTCGGGACTAGTCTTTTCTTAGTCCCGGGGTACCTTGATGAAGCTAAGGTCCCAATACTTGATTTACTTTATTATTTACTTAAGCTTTCAAGTTATTATGTTCCTTTATATTTCTATAGTTATGATTCATATTCATGCATGAACATAATGTTTTTGTCTCAACAAAAATAGTGAGGAAGTGTTTCTAAAACTAAAGTTCTTTTAAATAAAAATAGGAAATAGATTTCTAAAAACTCATGAACATGCTTGGAAATGATTTTTCTTACATAAACAAAAGGTTTTATGAAAACTTATCTTTCATCAAGAAAATTCTTTTGGAATCATTACAAGAAACAAAAATTGTCATTTTATTACTTTTTGAATCCAAGTTTTGAAAATAAAACACTTTTTAAAGAATTACAAGAGATTAAATTTAGAAAAAGAATATTCATCTCAATAACTCAAGATCTTTCAAAAGTAAAATAAATATTCAATAGAATCTCAAGTTCAAAGTCTTTTAAAACCTTTTATAAGTTGAGACAACTTCATTTACTTCATACATTTGTTATGAGTCATTACATATAAATATATACCTTTCAAAAGTTTACAAAATAATTGAAATATTTATCTTTTCAAATGAGCTTTGTTTACAAGAAGGAAAACAAGTGTTTGCAAATTCGTGGCAAATCTGGTCGCTGCCTTTTCGGAACCCAAACGACTTAGTTTTATGGAAATAAGCTTAGAAATGCGTAGATCTTTTCGAGTAGGTAGAAAACGATATATTATACGCGAAATTCCGAGTTAAAATGAGCAAGTTATGGCCATTTTAAGTTGGAATTTCCCCTTATACGATTTTCACGATTTTAAGAAAAGATTAGAATCTTCAAGAGATAGAATTTCATGAAATACTCATTTTGGGTATTCTTCTTGATTAGATAATCACGAGGAGGATTGTTCGTATCCCGAGGATTACTACGATTAAGTGGAAATTCCGAACGACCCATCCAATTCAAGAAAGGTGTCATCATGGCCGAGTGAGTTTATTCCCGTTAATTTTTTCATACTCTTGATTGTGCTTGTAAAATTAGTTGCACTAGAATTTAAGCAAAATCAAAAGGAAGTGTATGATAATATGTTGAAAGAATACTAAGTATATCGAAACTCGATTTGTTTGTAATAAAGTTGTATGTGCATTAATATCTTGAATGTTTGAAATTGGTTGATCACTTGAAAGAAGTTAAATGTAACTACTAGACTTTAATTAAAGAAATTATTCATGCACTTCATATGTTGAGTCACATTGCATTCACTACTATACAATTGGTGGGACAAGTGTATAATAGTGGTGGTAGACATAACCGGTATATCATGTAAGTGGCGAGTAGGAGCCAGTAAGAACTACTTAAATTGGTGGCTAGTAGGAGCCTGTAATAACTACAAGTTTTTGATGGCGTATAGGAGCCGGTAAGATCTATAAAAGTTTTTTAAAAGTTGTGGCTGTAATTGGCCTGAATACCCAACCCCGAATGAAGGGCGTAATTCATTCAACATATGATTCCCGGAAAGTCATATGTCTTGTATGCTCACGTGGTTGTTGCATTTCATATTTGAATAATAAACTTGATTGATAATTTTCTTCGAGTATGAATTTTGGGATTTACTCACTAAGCCCATAAGCTTACACCCCTATAGATATTTGTATTCTCAGGAACACCTATTTTTGTGCCCGAGGTCTTCCCGTATCCGTGTACGTTTTATATTGAAGCTTTTGGAGGAAATCTACTCGAAGACTTAGATTAGAATTCCTTTGAAATCTTTAATGTAGTATTTTGGATGTTATGAAGTTTATCTCGATCCTTGGAATTAGCGGGGGTATGCCCCTAAGAAATTATGTAATAGACCTTTGGTTATTAATGATATGATATACTTTATTTCTGGATTCTTGTATGTTTATCTTTACTTGCTTAAACTATGCTTCCCAAAAGCGTCTCCTATTACCGTGCTTGACGCCTTACATATAATACTAAGGCTTTCGCATGACTAAGGTAGCCATTCTTAAGCCTTGATATTATATGTGGCGGGCTGCCACGTTTAGGGTACCCTTCGGGCATGACAATAATGATATTATCTCAACAAAAATTATAAATTCATGTTACACAATCATACGCATGCATCATTATAATGATATTGTCTCAACAAAAATAATAAAAGAAAATGAAACCAAACTCTTTTAATATATAACCTTTTCACTAAATAAAGATTTTGTGATCAAACACATAGGAAAATTATTTTAACAACTTCTTTTCAAACTCATCATTAATTTCTTAAATGACAATAAAGATGATTTTATCAAAGAATTAACTAAGGAAATAAACTCTATCTTTTGATGATGAATAACATGAAGTCTATTAAAACTTAATGGTAATAACTCTTTTGATATCCAAAAGTTTCATAAAAGCTTAATTATAGGATTCTTTCTAACTCCATAATAAAAACCAAGAACTATAATAGTTTTTAAAGTTAAGATAAAATCAACTCAATAGTTTATAAATCCACATAGAGAAATGAAAGTTTGCTAAGGTTCTAAATGATAAACTCATTTTATAGTAGAGTATGAACATGATAAACTCAAAAACAATAGATATTATCAATAACTTAGGACAATGTAGAAAGTGTTTCTTCCAATTAAAAATTTTGTAGAAAACTTAAAAGACCAAGTTTTTAGAAATAAAAATTTATCTTTAAAGAAGTTAGGAAATAAAAATATAAGAAGAAAACACTTATTTATAATTTTCAATCAAAAGCCTTTAAAAAGAAAAATATATGCATTACAACTCATATTATTAGAGACTATCAACAACTTAGGAAAAAATTTAGGAACTTCATTTTTTATCACTAAAGGTAAAAATTGTAGAAGACTAAAGTTAAGAAAAATTAATTTATTTTAGAAAATAAATTAGAAAACAAAATAAAAATATACTCATTTATAATAACTCAAGAATTTATAAAGTTCATTCAAAACACTTAAAGAGGAAATTGTTAAAGTTCAAGTTTTCAATACCATAAGAAAAGTTGTTTTATGAAAAATAATCGTTGAGACAACACCATTAAAATTTTGCATATAATATGAGTTTATATATATATATATTAAATATATTCAAAGGATTTTTTTTAATCATATAAATATCTTTGTTTTTGCTCAATGATTTTTGAATGAAGAAAACCTTGAAAAGTTATGTTTGAAGACTTGGACTTTTGTAATGATTCTGTACCCCACTGTTTTCAAACCTAAATTACTTTTATGATAAAAAAACAACCTTATAAATAGATAGATCTTTTCGAGTAGTTAGAAAACGACATATAATATGCGAAATTCCGAGTTAAAATGAGCAACTTATAGCTATTTTAAGTTGGAACTTCATTCTATGCGACTTTTGACGAACATAGTAAAATAAAATTAGAAAGTTTAAATAGAATTTCTACAAAATACTCATCCCGAGTATTTCTTTTGTCTAGGTGACGAGGAATACGAGATTTTCCTTCCTGATGACTACTACGACTAAGAAGATTGCGAAATGGACGAGTGAGTTTTTTTTCCTCGATTTCGTTACATTACTTGTGCTTGTAAAGTAGTAGCATTAGTATATTAAGAAAAGATAAAAATAAACATGCATGGGAAATTTAGGGATATATATGCATGTGTGATTCTATGCTTATGTGATGAAATGAGAATTAAGAATATCGCAACTTCGAATTGTTTGTTTAAGTATTTTGTCTACTTACATGTATGTTTATTTATTGTTTGTTAAATTGCTTGATCCCCCCTAAGAAACGTTAATAACGTTTGCATTAAGAAAAATAAAACGTTCACGCATAGCATCCATCGAGTCACATTTCTTTTGGAAGGATACTACTCCTATGCGTAGAGTTAGATGGGTTGTTAGCGTGGTGGGACACGGGCCATGCTCATTCCTAGAGAATCCACATTACTTAGGGATTGCGACTCTAGGTTCGAAGCCGTGCCAACCGAACGCTTTGGGCGAGGGCGAGGGGACTAACACTAGAGGTCGGGAGGATCTTCATCAATAATTCCATAACCTTCGATATAAAGGGGTAAATCCGTTCTATATATGGTTTCTGGTTAACTATATATATTTGTGTAATCATATGATTGTTGCACAACATGCATAACATATGCGTGAAAATTAAACAAACTTGTTTGATTTCACCACTACAACACACAAAAAGTAGTTTAGAAGATTCTGATGAAGAAGAGAAAGAAGCAAATCTTTGTCTCATGGCTACCTCTGAGGTACACTTTAAATCTAATAATGAAATTACTGAAGATGATATGCTTATTGAAATGAATAAATTATTAAAAGCTCTTAAGAAGGTTGACTTAAAGATAACTAAGTATGATAATGAAGTAAAATCGCTTAAGAATGAAAAGGAGGCTTTAAAACAAACAAATTCTTTACTTGTTGATGAAAATGACATATTAAAGCATGATCTTAAAAAGTTACATGTAGATAATGAAAAACTAGGAAAAGATGATAGATTGTTAAAGGAAGAAACCGGAGTGTTGAAAGTGGAAATAGACGAGTTATTTAATTCAATAAGGAATACATTTAATAAATTTAAAGAAAGTGACAAGAAATTAATAATGTTAATCTCATCACAAAGATCGTCTTTTGAAAAACATGGTTTAGGATATGAGCATGGATCTAGTTCGAATATATTTAAGAAAATCGTGTTTGTAAAAGCTAAACCAAACACACTTAATGAATCAAGTGAAAGAAAGCAAGATTTAATATCTAATCACGTAACAAGAAGTTATACAAACAACACCAGAAGGTATTCCAGAAGTTATCCTTCTTATAAAAACAATACCAGAAGTTATTACAGAAGTTATCCGACATATGAAAATAATGCTAGAAGGTATTCCAGAAGGTATTCTATGTATGAAAACAATACCAAAAGATATTCCAAAAGTTATCCAATACAAAATAACATGAAACAAGTAAACAACAGGTATAGTCATAACATTTCATATGCATGCTTCTTTTGTAATAAACCTGGTCATATTGAAATATTGCTATTATAAAAGAAACAAGCTCAGTAATGAACAAGTTAAACAAAGAAACCAAACGAGCTTATCTTATAAAAGACCCAAACTTATTTAGGTTCCTAAAAAGGTTTATCCTTTTGAATTTTGCAGGAACATGAAGCTAAAATTAGAGGAACATGGTACCTAGACGGTGGATGTTCTAGACATATTACTAGAAATGCTTCATTGTTCACTAACATAACATGGGAAGGAAAAGGATATGTGAAATTTGGAGATGACAGTAGAGGTAAAATTATTGCAACTGAAGTATTGGTATGTCTTCTTATATCATAAAAAATGTTTATCTAGTTAAAGGCTTAAAACATAATCTTTTGAGCATTAGTCAATTATGTGACAAAGGTTACAAAATGCTTTTTGAAAAAGACAAATGTTTTGCTTTTGATCAAAATAGTACAAGATTATTTGAAGGTTTTTGAAAAAAAAAAAACATATATTTGATAAAATCAAATGAAGTTGAAGATGCTTGTTGTTTGCTATCAATGAATGATAATATTTTTACTTGGCATAAACATTTAGGTCATATAAACTTTAATCAATTAGAAAAATTATCTAAAAAAAATATAATAAGAGGACTGCCTAAAATAAAGATTAAACAAGATGTGAAATGTGATACTTGTTTGAAAAATAAAAATGGTTTCTGTATCTCATAAAAGTAAAAATGAGATTTTAATAGAACGACCTCTTGAATTGTTACATCTTGATTTGTTTGGACCTACAAAAGTTTTGAGCATGAGTGGAAGTAAGTATCGACTTGTTATTGTTGATGATTATACAAGATATACCTAGGTTATATTCTTGCAACATAAGAGAGATACCTTTGATTCTTTACAAAAATTTGCAAAACAAATTCAAAATGAAAAAAGGAATTTCCATAATTTGCCTTAGAATTGATCATGGAACCGAATTTCAAAATTCAAAATTTATAAATTTTTGAGAAGAACAAGGTATATCTCATAATTTCTCTGCTCCATATACACCTCAACAAAATGAAGTTGTAAAATGCAAGAATAGAACTATACAAGAAATGACAAGATCTATGTTAAATGAAAGTGGTATAGCTGAGTATTTTTAGGCAAAAGTAGTTTCTACAGTTTGTTACATCATTAATCGAGTCTATATTCGACCCATGACATCTAAGACAGCATATGAACTCTTTAAAGGTAAGAAGCCTAATGTGTCTTACTTTCATGTTTTTGGTTCCAAATGTTTTGTGAAAAAGAATATTTTTAATCTTGGTAAGTTTGATGAAAGATCTGTTGAAGTTATATTTTTAAGATATTCTTTAAAAAGTCATGCTTATCATATATTTAATAAAACATCTAAAACAGTTGAAGAATCAATAAATGTTAAGTTTGTTGAAAATATAAAGGATGATGAATCTGATGATGAAAAAGAATCTAACTGTAAAGAAGAATCTTATTCAGAACTAAAGTCTGAAGTACCAATTGTTGAAATCCATGAATCTGGAAATACAAAACCTTTTCCAGAAGGTAATACTGTAAACCCCCAAAATTTTGTGATCAATTAAGCTTAAACCCTAATTAGAAGGTCAACCGAAAATCCTAAAGCCAACAAAACCCTAGTCAGACGTGATCGTTCAATCCGGTATTTCCATTTAAGAAACCCTAAGAAAGTAAGTAAGAGATTAGTATGTAGAATAGTTCGTAATAACCTGAGAAAGCTTAAAAGTATCAGGTTAGTTAAACCGAGATTCGTTTTGAGCACGATGTGACACAATTTTCGAAAAGTTGTCCCGAGGCTTAGAATAGTAAAAGTATTTCGGATATACCGTTAGACTTGTAAAAATATAAGGTTTTCAAAAATACCAGTTTCATAATTTTTCGATAACTAAAAATATCAGATATCACAATTATATGCGTATTTTCTTACTACCGGTACTTAAATTATCATGTCTACTTTACATTACACTATTTATTACTATTCTATACTATTTATCTATCTCTACTTTTTCTTACAACCTACTCTTACAACCATACCTCTATTTTCTTACAATTTTCATTTCCAATACAATTTCACATCTTTCATATCTTACTTTTCATTAACAAAAAAAATATAAAAAAATAAATCACCCTTTTCTCATACTCTCATTTGCGCCAGCCACACCCACCCCCCCCCCCCCCCCCCCCCCCCCCCCCCACCCTCTTCTCAATTTTTTTTGTTTTTCAATTATTTAATTAACACAAATTTCCTCCCATATTTCCTATAAATACCCCCTTTTCCTTTCATTTCTTCACACATTCCATACACTAAAAATTACTTTCTCAAAATTCTACAAGAATTCTCTCTCAAAGTTCTCTCAAGTTTAGTCTTCATAGGTAATACTCTTTAATTTCCTTTATGTTCATTTTAGTATGAGCTTAGTATGTGTTTTCTAAACCATGAAGGTTAAAGAAAGCAACAATATGTTGTTTTCTTCATAAATCTATTTTCTTTATGTTGCTTTCATATATCTTAACAAATATATCTATATAGCTATATATATATTCTAGAGCATATTAACTCCTTTGTTTTGCAATTTATGTATTTTCAATGTTATCTTCTTAGACTTGTCCTCATCAAGTCAAAACAATTTTCTTTTTCTTTTGGGACTAGTCTATTCTTAGTCTCGAGATACCTTGATGAAGCTAAGGTTCCAATACTTGACATATTTCTTTATTAGCTTATTTCTTTAATTATTGTGTCTTCTTATGTTTTCATAATTTATGTTTCATTCATGATCATGCATGAACATATTGATTTTTCTCAACAAGATAAAAGAGGAAAAAGTATTCTTAAAATAGAAGTTTTCTCTAAAAATAAAAGTTGTTATGAAGAAGTAATTTTTCATGAAAACTTAAGAATTTATCTTAACAAACTTTTTCTAGAAATCTAGAGGAATTCATTATAAATTTTAAGAACAAGGGGATTTTTTTAAAACCATACACACCCTTTACAAAGTCATGAGATGGAAGGAAATTCTTGATTAAGCAAAAGTTTTACTAAACTTCACTTTCTTCAAATACTAGTTTGACAAATACCAAGAAATTTCCTTTCATAAAAGTAGAATGATCTTAAGAAATAAGAAAATTATTTCTATAAATATAGAATTATTACTACTTCAAAAGTATTAACTAAGCTTAGAAAATAAAAATCATTCTTTAGAAATTTAAAAAGACTAAGAAATAAAATTAAAGAAAAGAAAAATACTCATTTAAAATAATTTGAGATTTTTCTAGCAAGATAAAAGGAAATTTTCAAAAGTTTCATTTTTTCAAAATCTTTGGAAGACTTTACTTTTACCAAAAATTCATGGTTGAGACAACTTCATTAAATTCATACATTTGACATGAGTCAATAAATATATTTAAATACATTTCAAAGGTTTTACAAACTATTATAATATTTATCTCTTTCATATGAGCTTTTGTAAAAGGAAGGAATACAAGTTTTGTAAAAATTCGTGGTAAATCTGATCATCACTATTTCGGAACTCAAACTACTTATTTTGATGAAAATAGTTTTAGAAATAGATATATCTTTTCGAGTAGGAAGAAAACAGTATATATTAAGCAAAATTCTGAGTTAAAATGAGCAAGTTATGGCCATTTTAGTTAGAAATTCTTTCAATCCGATTTTACCGCGAATTCAAGATAGATTTAGAATCTTCAAAAATAGAAATTCTATGAAAGACTCATTTTGGGTATTTCATTTTGTTTAGGTGAAGAAGGAACCGAAATCGCATTCCTGGAATATTACTTTAACTAGGAGCGATCGTCATGGAGTGAGTTAATCCCTTACTAGTTATATTTCCTTGTTTGTGCTTGTAAGTAGTAGCACCAGAAAATAAGGAAAAGACAAATGAACAAATGTTGTGTGAATTGAGTTTATGACTGATTGAATAAAAGTTAAGAATATCGAAAGAGGAATTGATGAATAATTTATGATTTTTTGCAATGATATGATGAATATTGATTTCATCACCTTTAATTTGAACTTGAAAATAATGCAATAACCCTATATTGAAAACGATTCATGCATATCATACTTGTGAGCCGCATTTATTTTTTTTTCACTATTATTCTTCACGTGGGGAAACGATGAGTTGTGGTGGTGGCTAGTAGGAACCGGAAAGTCTAGATAGGCAAGTAGGAGCTGGAAAGTCTACAGGGTAGGTAGGAGCCGGTAAGTTTGCAAGTATTGATGGTCGTATGGCCAGTAACCACCCAACCTCTAACATGGAGGGCGTAAAATCCATGCTACACATGGTTTCCAGTTAATCATGTGTATTTTGTTTGCTCATGTGTTTGATGCATTCGCATATGATTGTATAAATACTTGTGTGATTTATGGAAATGTTTGGTAGATGGGAGTTATTGTCACGCCTTGAAAGGTACCCTAAACGTGGCAGTCCGCCGTATACGATATTAAAGCCTAAGAATGACCACCTCAGTCACGCGAAAGCTTTCATACTATGTACAAGGCGTCTAACACATAAAGGAGACACATCGGAATGGTATATTTTATGTTGATACAATTGAGTAACAATGTAAAGGAAATACAATCCACTATACTTTCGATACAAATCACTATACTTCATATACGAATCACTACACTTCAAAATACAAATCATTTAACTCCAAATACATTCATCCACAGACTTCCCTACATAAAATATTACAAGAAAAATCATAAAAATCTAGCTGATAACTTCAAACATTCTTATCCATTGCCGAAATCCCTGAGTCATTCCCGGCTCCAACCAATTCGGTACCCACTTTGCATTCTTGAGATAACCTATTCATTTAAAAAACTTTGGGGTATAAGCTACACTAGCTTAGTGAGAATTCCCTTAGTTTCGTACCATAACAAGCAAGTTATAATCAATCATATGCTATGCATGAACAAACACGTGAGCAAGCAATTATGCATGGGTATCCAGAACCCACACACAAAATAGATTTACGCCCTCCGTATCGTGGGTTAGGAATGGTATTGAAGTCTACACGACCGCATCTAGTCCCCAAGCCCTCGGCTCTTAGCACTCGACTCGGCTAGGCTCATCCAAGGAATGCATCCACATGCGCCTTAGTACTCTGAATGAGCTCTGGCACCAGCTCGTTATCCAAACGAGGCACCAACGAACCATACCGATCGACCTGCATAGGAGTAGCATGCTACCAATGCAATATGTCCGATGCGATGCATGACCAATTTAATATTTGCTTAAGTCAAAATATTCATACATTCTTTAGAGTGACCAACCAATATCACACACATAACAGAAATAATATGAACAGTGCAGTTATCCAATCGAATCATGGTTTCGATATGCTTTAGTATTCTTTGGAATACATTCATCACAGTCTCATCATATACCCTATCCCCATTTATATCAATTTTTATCTTGTTCCTATAATTCTAATGCAACTAACTACAAGCACAATCAAGGTAACAAAACAAGGAAAAAACTCACTCGGCCATTGGATCACCGGTCTTCTAGTAATAGTAATCCGATGGTAGGGAATCGTCGAATTCAGGATCACCTAAAAAGGAAGAAATACTCTAATAAGTATTTCTACTCAAAATAATCCAAACGATCTTATACGAACTATCAAATTCGAAATCCTTGTCCTAAGCGAATTCCAACTTAAAATGGCCATAACTTGGTCATTTTAACTCGGAATCTCGCAAATTATATATTGATTTCTATCTAATTTGAAAGATCTATCTATTTCTAATATTATTTTCAAGTTTTGAAAACGTTTAGGTCTCGGAACAGAGGGATCAGATCTGATCAGTAACAGTTTCCGACTCCGAAAAATAGTTTTGTAAATGTTTGTAATGTTCCTACTATATAAATTGGCTATACATGTAATATGAATGATTCCCTAACATGAATGACATGAGATGAGCTTAATGTATGCATGATCTTGATGATTTTTGCTAAAAGGAAATTTTATAACTTTTTATCTTGCAAGACCATAATAACAACTACTTATGAAAAATCTAGTTTTCTAACTTTGATCATTTCCATTTGTTTTGGATTTATTACTTAAAAAATAATTATTTTTGTTAAAATTGAGTCTTCATTATATATATTACTTAGGACCTTCATTTCTACATAAAATTTCATTTTACACTTTGTAAACATGTTTTTAAGTGGGGTTGATTCCAAAATCCGAATTTGGTAAAAATTGGTTTTTGAGTGATTCCTTTAAGTAAAAATCATTTGATATTTAGAAAATTAGGGCTCAATCATACATAACCACTAAGGACTTCATTCTTACACAAAAATTTACATTTTACACTTTGCAAATATGTTTTTAAACAAGCTTTTCACAAAAATCCGAATTTTGGAAAATTTCGTTTCTTGCATATTTCTTATGAGAAAACTTGTTTAATGCATCAAAATTTGAAGCTTCACTACATCTATTGCCTAAGGACTTCATTTAACACATAAAACTTGCAATTTGAGCTCAAATACTAAGTGATTACATATGCATCATCTCAAATTACGAATTTGACAATTTGATCACTAACTCAAAATTTTCCATTTTAATTCCATTACTTGTTTTACACATTACTCATGCCTAAACTCATTTTAACTTGTAAAAATCATTCCTTAAAGATACCTATTACCTATACCCTTCATTTTTCATAAAACATGAGTTTTGGAGTTGATAAATGGGTTTTAAAAATTGGTTTTAATTGGGATCCGAATTTACAAAATTCATTTTTGGACATATCTTTTGATAAAATCTATCTAAACTTATGAAAATCCATTCCTTACATATCCTATCCTAAGAGCCCTTCATATCTTGAATAAAAACTTCATTTTTGAGTTGGAAAACATGTTTTAAAATATGCCTTGCCAAAATCCGAAAATAGAATTTTTATTTTGAAAATCACATTAGATTCTTGTAAAAAGAAGTCTTGATGATATACATATATTAAGCCTTCATTTTCTTAAGTAAAAATTACATTTTGACACTTGGAAAGTGGTTTTCAAATAGGGGTTTTGCCAAAATACGAATTTCAATTTTGTCTAAGTTCAAATCTAAGATCTACACATAATATGAACATACACTAAATGAAACCCATGAAAATAAACTTTAAACTCATAGATCTAAACTTTGCTCATCAAAATCTTTCATTTATGTTATCTATACCCTAAGCCCTTCATTTTAAATGAAAAATACACATTTTGAAGTTGAAAAACAACTTTTCTAAATATGGTTCCATTTTCATCCGAATTTTCAAAAGTTATTTTGTTGAAAATAAAATAGATCTTGAGTTTTCTAAAACATTCCTACTATTATCATGCTACTACAAGTCATCCATGAACATAAAAATAAAGTCTAATGCATTTTATGAACTCAAATCTAGATCTAGTTTTCTAAACTAGTTATAAGTGCATGAATACATGTGGATGATGGATCTATGTATAAATCATAAGAAATAACAAAATAATAACTTAAATAACAAGATCTATGGCATAAATAAAAATCAAAGCTACAAAAAGTTAGATCTACAATATATATCAACTTTAAACAAGAAAATAATTATAATACAAGATAATAAAAGTGGAGGAGAGGAGTGTTTCATTTTTGGCATCATCATCCTAAGCTTTTAAGCTTATGGAAGGTCATTTGATGCATGAAACCTTCATTACACTTTACCTGTATCACCTATGGAGGCTTTGAGATTAAGATTTGCTTAGAAACTTTCAAGAAATATGAGTGGAAGCTAATGGAAGAGATAGGGGCAGCTTGTGTTCTTCAGGAAACAAGAACAATATGAAGAAGAAAAGAGAGGAAAATGAGAGAGAAAAAGCTAAAGAATGAAAGAAGGAAAGTGAGTAAATGAGAAAGAGAGAAAATGAGTGTTTTAATAGAATAAATGAGAGAAAAAAATAAAACAAGGGCAACCAAAGAAGCCCCATGCTGCACGTGAAAGATAAGGAGGAGAGAAGTGAATTTTGTTGAAATTTGACTCAAAATTGAATTGTGTAATAAATGTGTATGTGTAGCTTCTTTAAGAAGGAGTGGAATATAATTAATTTGGTCAGAATGGAGTAAATAAAGGACAATGGCAGCCATAAAGAAGGGAAAAATCTGCCATGAAGTGTGGAATAATGTGTAGAAAGATTGAAGTGAAAGGAAGTGATATGTGTAAGATGTACTTGAAGGTATGGGTTGTAAAAGTACTTTCTTAATAAAATAAAATAAAACAAAATAAAATAAAATTATAAAAATTATTCCAAATATTTGTATCATTTTTCATAATTAAAATTAAATAATTATTTGAATTATTTTAGTATTTTAACAATTATGTTACCGGTATGATCAAAATACGCAAATATGGGCTATAAATAATATTTTTATAACCCGAAAAATTCTAAAAAAATATTTTATGAAAATAAAAATATTTTTAAAATATTTTCTAATTATTAAATTAATTTATTTTATTTTTAGTATCGGGTCTTAAACAGAATCTGATCCCGTAAAGACCCGAAGCAACTAAATTTTAGAAAAACAAAATTTTTTATAACATATAAAATATTTATCTAAAAATATAAGGCTTTAAAAGAATAATAAAATTTTGTAATAAAATAAAAATGAATAGTACAAAAGACTAATCAATTACTGGTAATAATGGAAATACGATAAAAAGGTTATAACTGTAACTTTTATAACCCGAAAAATTCTATAACTGATATATTTGGAAATCTTATGAAATTACGAGTCTAATGGTACTATTGGTATATCTTTGATATCTCGAGCCCCGGGACACGCTTTTCGAAGTCTGTATCCGAACAGGTTCGAATTAGGTAAAAAATTTACCAACCTGATATTTTTAAACAAACTTATATTACTATGAGCTATTCTACATATTTAAACTACATCTCGGCCTCTAGGATTAGGGGCGCTAGATTGCTGGACTTAAACTATTGTATTCCACTTAGGGTTTCCGGGTGATTTTTCGGTTTAGGTCTATGCCAATTTGGAAACTGATATTTTATGTTTATACAACTTACTTCATTTGAGAAATTTATTTTACATTTCATTTTTTGTAAGTATTTAATATCTTTTAATGTTTTCGGAATTCTTCAAATGGGTTTCATTTCCGAAAGTTAATTGTTATTTACTTTTTTAATAATTTGTTTTTGGGTTCCATACTTCCCGATTTTGTAAGTCGGAGTTACGTATGGAGTTTGTCATACATAGTGGTTTTACAATTGAAGTATGTTGAGTTCTTACTTTGTTTTTAAAGATTCTTATTTTTCTCAAGATTAAGAAGTTTCTGAATTCGTTCGTATTTTTGGGCTAGTTGAATTCGGTTTTAATTTAGAGTGATTTTTAGGGTTTATTTTCGAAGTTCATCTTGAAATTATTTACTGAAATTTTCTAGGGCTTACAGTTATCTCACTAAGCTAGTTATACCCCTATAGCTTTTTGTTACAGTATAATTACTTGTGGTTGGCACCAAGGAGCCCCGTTTGTCAGATATGAGCCAAAGCAACTAGGAGTTTTTGGGAAGTTTATATGTATTTAGTTTTGAATATAGACTTCTAAGAAAAATCTCTATAGTAGACTTATGGTATATTTTGATGATGGCTTAGAGGAACAAGACTATTAGAATGGGGGAATGCCCCTAAGAAGTTGTACGAGACTATTATTCCAATGAATATTTCATGTTTATCTATATAAGTTCTTCCATGCTTTTATTATCTGTGTAAACATAATACCCTTGTGAGTCTACTACTATCTTAGAAGCACGCCTTGCATATGATATCGAAGCTCCTCCGTGACGAAGGCTGTCATTCATTAGCTTTAATATTATGTGCGGTGGACTGCCACGTTTAGGGTACCCTCTGGGGCGTGACAGTTGAAGTTGGTATCAGAGCGTAAGTTTTAAGATAAAAGATAGTAGAAATAGACTTTAAGATAGATAATAAGAAGCTAGAACACGAGCCTAAGATATGATCATATTTTTGTTCTATTGAATAGTTAACCTTCCCCGAAGTAAAGGAAAAAGATCGAAATTTCCTTAAGGACCCAGATGAGACTTTTGTGAACTATCGCCTTAGGTTGAGAGTCCTATGTGAAGAATTCGCGTTAGTAGGAAGACCACGAACTGCCAGGGAGATGTTTAAGCTGTGGAGGAAAGGTTTGAAATATTTCCTATGGAGGAATCTACCTAAAGAGCTGAGATTTGATGCCCTTAGGAGACAAAGGTGGAGCGATGTAGAGGTGATCTATGTAGTGGAAAGGATGATGGTTTTTATGTATAGGGAGACCATGCTGCAAGAAATGACCTTTATCTTAAAGAACGAAGGAACCCGAAAGATCCCAGAGTTTCGAACATGGAACAAGTTAAGACCCCTCTACATTTATGCGCATGACAAGATGTCAGACCATAGCGACTGGCTGAAAGATGATGCGAAAGAACGTTTCTACTGGTATGCTGTCTATAAACATATCGTTCCAATGCCATCAGAATGCAACACCCAACCAAACTCCATCGGAATGCAACTGGATGTAATTCTGGACAAGGATTTCGTTATGGGAGATGCCCGAAGAACGAGGGAAATGGAGAAACCGAAGGAGATCCCACAGAAGACCCAGACGAGGACCCAGAACCTAAGGAGACTCTGTCCGCATCTCTTTGGGAAGATAGTCCTTTGTTCTCCGACTCTAAGGAAGAAGGAAGGAGAAATAATTCGCGTTGGAGGAACGTTTATGAACCAAGTGGATTCTTGAGAAGCAGGTCCCAAACTCCTACCATAGCTGTAGCACCGGAAGGAGGAGATCAAGGAGGTTAAGAAGCAACCAATGACACCCCCCAAGAAGATAGGATTTCTGCACAAGAAGATGGATGGCCATCTCAGACTGAAATCACATCAAGATACAAAGAAAAGAGGATGACAGTAAGTCAATATCTGCGACAATTTGTCAAGAGGCACAAGGGTTCCACCAGCCGAAGCATGAATCCTGCACCATCACCATGAAGAAGGAAAGATTGAGGAAGGAAGTAAGGAAGGAGCTAAGCAAACCCCCGATGAGTCCAACAGCCTTTTTCCTAGGATTAGGATAGGCATATCCTTGTTTCTAATGCATGAATATTTTGTTTTTAATGAATATGTTTCAATTATTTCTTATTTCTAAGTACTTTCTTTTGTTGAGATTGGTTCTAACCTTCTCAGACTATGTATGGGTTATCACCCTTTTCTGTTTCAATAATGAAAAGTATCTTGTGTTTGATTTGATGATTTTTTATTTGATTACTTTAAAAATATTTCCTGTGTAAATTTTCGATATTTCCGGTCTTTTCCCCTTGCAAAGATTTAAGAAGTCTGAAACTAAGAAAAATTAACAGACGAAGGTAAGAGAGGTAGGAGACGAGAACGTTGTACACCCAATAACATTATAGCTGAGCGAGAAAATTCACAAGCAGGCTAACCAGCGGCACCACCAAATCAATAAGCTAATCCCCCACCGAATCAACAAGGCGATGTTTGGGCAGCTATTAACCAATTAACTGGATTAGCCAACAACTTCATGCAGCACGCGTAGAATGTGCTGCCACCAGCTGTTAATGCACCTAAAGCGACAGTAGAGGCGCCAGCACTACCGGAAGCTGAATCCCAAACTGCCCCTTTGCCGGCACCCCTACCACCTCGACCTTATCGAAGTTCCTTACCAGACTTCATCAAAAGTAATCGATACTTTGATGGGAGTTTCGGAAAACTAGATGAAGCAAAAGACTGGTTAGCACAAATAAAAAGATCATTTGCTACTTATGAAGTGCCCCATCACCTTCGCTTAGACTATGGCACTTATATGTTGAGATTCAACGCTAGAGTGTGGTGGGAATCGAAAAGTAGAGAGTTGCTACCACTTGTGACCTGGGCAACCTTCATAAGAGAATTCTTGGAGAATTATTTTCTTAGAATTTTGAGAGTTCAGTACAGTGGAGATTTCCTTCATATATCCCAAAAAGGAAGAACGATCAAACAATATGAGAGTTCAGTCGCTTACTCCAGTATGCACCGGAATCCTTTAGACACAGTGAAGAGTTAAAAAGGCAAGTCTTCCTGAGTGGCTTGGACGAGGACTTAAGGATGCGATTGGAAGAATTGGATTTAAGGACCCTCCGTGAATTAGTTGAAAGAGCTCACATTATAAAAGGAGCTAAGAAGAGAAAGAGTAAAGTGACGAAGAAGAGAACCTTTGTATTCAAGTAGAGGACTCAGGATAGTTGTGGTCTTAGCTTCCAAAACAAGAAGTTTGAACCCTTCAACAGCTATAAAGGAAGTGCTAGTGGCAATAGGGAAGCATCGAAGGTCAAGGCATCATACTAGAAGTGTAAAGAAGAGCATTACTTGAAGAGATGCCCCTTGCTCCAACACAAATGCTATTTTTGTGGAAACCCTAGCCACAAGATCAATGATTGCCCGAAGAAAGCTTCCACCGTCTGCTTTGTATGCAAGCAAATTGGGCACTTTGCCAATGAATGCCCACAGAGGAAGAATGCCCAACTAGACCACTTGGTACAATAGGAGGAGCTGCATCGACAAAGAGTGGAAGTGGAGGAAGCAACCTAACCCGTTCTTGAGCAGCTGTCCAGGGAATGATGATGTACAACTTGGAAAGGCAGTGGGTGTGTGAAGAATCAGACAATGAAGGAGCTGAGATGGCAGCCTTGGATGGAGATTGTGGCCCTGACTTTGGACTAGTGACAGGTTAGAATCAGAAACTCCTTTACCTTTATGATGCAAGTTATTAAGTATCATGCATGCAAGTCTTAACCTAGAAGTATAAGGTTCTATACCACCAGATAGCTTAAGTATACAAGTTTCATGATTTGTATAAAATTCGAGTGCAGGTTACATACGTGTAGCTAGTCAAACCGACTATGCTTTGTTCGATACCGGGGCTATGCATTCCTTTATCACCACTAGTCTGGCTAAATGAATCGGCTTACCCATAGACACCATTGCTACCGGTTTCCGAGTTAAGACCCCCATCGGAAGCGTTGTGTTAACTAAGGATATGCTTAAGGATTGCCCCATGAAGATACAAGGATGCCACTCTAAGTGTGACTTGATAATATTAGAAATGAGCAAATATGAGGTGATCTTAGGAATGAGTTGGTTGACATCTGTTAAAGCTTTAGCAGACTGTAGACACAAAGAAGTGAAGTTCAAAATTCGAGATGGAAGTGAGATAGTATTCAAAGGAGAATCCACGATGAGTTAAACTCATTCGAGCTATTAATGGACGATGAAGAGATCAACTTAAGCAATGTGGTCATAGAGGAGAAAGAAGAAGAGAAACCTGAGTTGGAAACTATACCTATGATTAATGAATTTCCGGATATATTTCCTGACGGATTACATGGATTACCACCTAAGAGGGAAATCGATTTCAAAATTGACCTATTGATGAACATAGAGCCGATATCAAACGCACCATGCTGGATGGCACCAGTCGAGCTAAAGGAGCTAAAGACTCAGTTGCAAGACTTGCTAGACCAAAGATTCATTCGATCAAGTGTATCCCCTGGGAGCACCAGTTTTGTTCATGAAAAAGAAGGATGGCTCTATGCACTTGTGCATCGATTATCTAGAGCTCAATAAAGTCATCATCAAGAATAAGTATCCACTCCCAAGGATAGATGATCTTTTTTACCAGCTTCAGAGAGTTAGTGTCTTCTTAAGAATTGATCTACGGTCAGGGTATCATTAGTTAAGAATTAAATCAGAGGATGTACCCAAGACGGCTTTTCGAACTCGCTACAGACATTATGAGTTTTTGGTAATGCCTTTTGGTTTAACCAATGCACCAACGGCTTTTATGGATCTCATGAACCGAGTATACAAACCTTTGTTTGATAAGTGTGTGATAGTCTTCATAGACAATATTCTGATTTACTCCAAGACACGAGAGCAACATGAAGAACACTTGAGAATGGCATTATAAACCTTGTGTAAGCATAAGTTGAATGCCAAGCTGTCTAAGTGTGATTTCTGGTTGGATAGGATATCTTTCCTATGACATGTCATATCGGAGAGGGTATATCGGTAGACCACGAGAAAATCAAGGTAGTAATGGATTGGAGACAACCTAATACTGTTACTGAAGTGAGAAGTTTCCTCGGATTGACTGGATATTATAGGAAGTTTGTGAAGAGCTTTTCTACCATAGCCAAACCCCTAGCACGGTTGACTCGGAAAGATGAAAAGTTCATTTGGACTGATAAGAGAGAACAAGGTTTTCGAGAACTCAAGAAAAGACTTGTCTCCGCCTCAATTTTGGTTTTACCAGACTCCGAGAAACCTTATACAGTGCATAGCGATGCCTCTAGAAATGGCCTCAAGTGTGTGTTGATGCAAGATGGAAAGGTAATTTCTTATGCCTCACGACAACTTAGGCCTCATGAGCAAAATTACTCTACCCATGATCTGGAACTAACCGCCGTTGTGTTTGCACTTAAGTTGTGGAGACATTACCTATATGGGCAAAGGTTTGAGATCTACATCGATCATAAGAGTCTCAAGTATCCATTCATGCAAAAGGAGTTGAATATGCGGCAACGGAGATGGTTGGAGCTCATCAAGTATTATGACCTTGGAATAAACTATTGTCCAGGAAGAGTAAATGCTGTCGCAAATGCCCTAAGTAGGAAGAATCATGGAGAAGTAGCTACCTTGCTCACTGATAAAAAGGAGCCAATAAAGGAATTTGAGAAGATGAGTATCGAATTCATAGGGCAAAGTGTGGAAGTAGAAATCGCCAGCCTAGTCATGGAACCCACCTTAATAGAAAGGATCAAGGAAGCTCAACGGTATGATGAGGCGATTCAAAAGAGTAGAGAAGAAGTGCAAGAAGGAAAATATACGGATTTCACTATTGGTGGAACAGTATGAAAAGAGACGTAGCCGATTTCGTGATGAAATGCCCCACATGCCAACAAGTGAAAGTGGAACATCAAAGACCAGGGAAACTCTTGAAACCTCTACCGATACCTGAATGGAAATGGGGTCAAGTTACGATGGATTTTGTGTATAGACTACCAAGAACATCTGCAGGATATGATGCCATATGGGTTGTAGTTGACCGATTAACAAAGACAGCTCATTTCCTCCCAATCAACATGATGTATTCCATGGATAAGTTGGCAAGAATATACATGAGAGAGATAGTACGCTTGCATGGAGTACCCGCTAGAATAGTCTCTGACCGAGACTTAAGGTTCGTGTCTAAATTTTGGACAAGCTTACAAAGATGTTTTGGAATGAAACTACACTTTAGCACTGCATATCACCCTTAAACAAATGGTCAATCAGAAAAAACAATACAAACTTTGGAAGATATATTGCGTGCTTGTGTAATAGAGTTCAAGGGTAGTTGGGACACACACCTACCATTGGTGGAATTTGCCTACAACAATAGCTACCACTCCACAATTCAAATGCCGCCTCAAAAAGCATTGTATGGAAGGCGGTGTAGGTCGCCATTGTTTTGGAATGATATAGAGAAGTTGAGCATCGGACCTGACTTGGTATAAGACGCGGCCGATAAGGTACGGATCATTCAACATAAGATGAAAGAAGCACAAGATCGATAGAAAAGCTGGGCAGATATGAAACGACATATACTCGAGTTTGAGATAGGAGACCATGTGTATTTGAAGATAAACCCCATCAAGAGTATTCACAGAGTCTGAGCACAAGGAAAGTTGAGCCCACGATATATTGGATCTTTTGAAGTGCTTAAAAGAGTAGGAGATCTTGCTTATCGTTTGGCCCTACCTCCTAACTTATCTGGAATCCACAATGTGTTTCACGTATCAGTTTCATGAAAGCACATACCAAATCATAGCAGGATCACAGAGTTGGAACCAGTACGGTTAAGGGAAAATCTTATGTATGAAGAACAACCGATTCAGATCCTAGATCATAAGGTGCAAAAGCTTCGAAACAAGGAGATCAAGTATGTGAAGGTTCTGTGGAGGAATCACTCACATGAAGAGGCAACCTGGGAAGCTGAAAGCGACATACGCCAGAAGTATCCAAGTTTGTTAAGATTTAGGTATAAACTTCAAGTTTTGAGAAAAAACCTTTCTTTAAGGGGGTAGGTTGTAAACCCCAAAATTTTGTGATCAATTAAGCTTAAACCCTAATTAGAAGGTCAACCGGAAATCCTAAAGTCAGCAAAACTCTAGTCAGACGTGATCGTTCAAATCCGGTATTTCCGTATAAGCAACCCTAAGAAAGTAAGTAAGAGATTAGTATGTAGAATAGTTCGTAATAACCTAAGAAAGCTTAAAAGGATCAAATTAGTTAAACCGAGATTCGTTTTGAGCACGATCGAATACAATTTTCGAAAAGCATATCCCGGGGCTCAGAATAGTAAAAATATTTCTGATATACCGTTAGACTTGTAAAAATATAAGGTTTTCAAAAATACCAGTTTCATAATTTTTTGATAACTAAAAATATCAGATATCACAATTATATGCGTATTTTCTTACTACCGGTTCTTAAATTGTCATATCTATTTTACATTACACTATTTATCTATCTCTACTTTTTCTTACAACCTACTCTTACAACCATACGTCTATTTTCTTCCAATTTTCATTTCCAATACAATTTCACATCTTTCATATCTTACTTTTCATTAACAAAAAAAGTACAAAAAAAATAAATTACCCTTTGTCTCACACTCTCATTTGCGTCGGCCACACCCCACCCCCCACACTCTTCTCAATTTTTTTTGTTTTTCGATTATTTAATTAAAACAAATTTCCTCCCACATTTTCTTATAAATACCCCTCTTCCTTCCACTTCCTTTACACATTCCATACACTAAAAATTACTCTCTCAAAATTTCTACAAGAGTTCTCTCTCAAAGTTCTCTCAAGTTTAGTCTTCATAGGTAATACTCCTTTAGAATTTCCTTTATGTTCATTTACTTAGTATGAGCTTAGTATGTGTTTTCTAAACCATGAAGGTTAAAGAAAGCAACAATATGTTGTTTTCTTCATAAATCTATTTTCTTTTATGTTGCTTTAATATATGTTTAACTAAATATATCTATATAGCTATATATATCTTCTAGAGCATATTAACTCCTTTGTTTTACAATTTATTTACTTTCAATGTTATCTTCTTAGACTTGTCATCATCAAGTCAAAACAATTTTCTTTTTCTTTTGGGACTAGTCTATTCTTAGTCTCGAGATACCTTGATGAAGCTAAGGTTCCAATACTTGACATATTTCTTTATTAGCTTATTTCTTTAATTATTGTGTCTTTCTTATGTTTTCATAATTTTATGTTTCATATTCATGATCATGCATGAACATATTGATTTTTTCTCAACAAGATAAAAGAGGAAAAAGTATTCTTAAAATAGAAGTTCTTCTCTAAAAATAAAAGTTGTTATGAAGGAAGTAATTTTTCATGAAAACTTAAGAATTTATCTTAACAAACTTTTTCTAGAAATCTAGAGGAATTCATTATAAATTTTAAGAACAAGGGGATTTTTTTTTAAACCATACACACCCTTTACAAAGTCATGAGATGGAAGGAAATTCTTGATTAAACAAAAATTTTACTAAACTTCACTTTTCTTCAAATAATAGTTTGACAAATACCAAGAAATTTTCTTTTATAAAAATAGAATGATCTTAAGAAATAAGAAAATAATTTCTATAAATATAGAATTATTACTACTTTCAAAAAGTATTAACTAAGCTTAGAAAATAAAAATCATTCTTTAGAAATTTAAAATGACTAAGGAAATAAAATTAAAGAAAAGAAAAATACTCATTTAAAATAACTTGAGATATTTTCTAGCAAAGATAAAAGGAAATTTTCAAAAGTTTCATTTTTCAAAATCTTTAGAAGACTTTACTTTTACCAAAAATTCATGGTTGAGACAACTTCATTAAATTCATGCATTTGACATGAGTCAATAAATATATGTACATACATTTCAAAGGTTTTACAAATTATTATAATATTTGTCTCTTTTATATGAGCTTTTGTAAAAGGAAGGAATACAAGTTTTGTGAAAATTTATGGTAAATTTGATCATCACTATTTCGGAACTTAAACAACTTGGTTTGATGAAAATAGTTTTAGAAATGGATAGATCTTTTTGAGTAGATAGAAAACGATATATGATATGTGAAATTTTGAGTTAAAATGAGCAAGTTATGGCCATTTTAAGTTAGAAATTACTTCAAATCCGATTTTACCACGAATTCAAGATAGATTTAGAATGTTCAAAATAGAAATTCTATGAAAGACTCATTTTGGGTATTTCATTTTGTTTAGGTGAAGAAGGAACCGAAATCACATTCCCGAAAGATTACTTCGACTAGGAGCGATCGTTATGGAGTGAGTTAATCCCTTAATAGTTACATTTCCTTGTTTGTGCTTGTAAGTAATAGCACTAGAAAATAAGGAAAAGATAAATGAACAAATGTTGTGTGAACTGAGTTTATGACCGATTGAATAAAAGTTAAGAATATCGAAAGAGGAATTAATGAATAATTTATGATTTTTTGCAATGATATGATGAATATTGATTTCATCACCTTTAACTTGAACTTGACAATAATGGAATAACCCTATATTGAAAACGATTCATGCATATCATACTTGTGAGCCGCATTTTTTTTTTCTCCATATTATTCTTCGCATGGAGAAACGATGAGTTGTAGTGGTAGCTAGTAGGAACCGGAAAGTCTACATAGGCAAGTAGGAGCCGAAAAGTCTACAGGGCAAGTAGGAGCCGGTAAGTCTGCAAGTATTGATGGTCATATGGACCAGTAACCACCCAACCTCCGACATGGAGGGCGTAAAATCCATGCTACACATGGTTTCCGGTTAATCATGTGTATTTTTTTTGCTCATGTGTTTGATGCATTCTCATATGATTATATAAATACTTGTGTGATTTATGGAAATGTTTGGTAGATGGGAGTTATCTCACTAAACTAGTTTTGCTTATACCCCTATAGCTTTTTGTTATCGTATGATTACTTGTGGTTGGCACAAAGGAGCCCCGTTTGTTAGGTATGAGACAAAGCTACTAGGAGTTTTTGGGAGAAGTTTATATGTATTTAGTTTTGAATGTAGACTTCTAAGAAAAACTCTATAGTAGACTTATGGTATATTTTGATGATGGCTTAGAGGAACAAAACTATTAGAACGGGGGAATGCCCCTAAGAAGTTGTACGAGACTATTATTCCAATGAATATTTCATGTTTATCTATATAAGTTCTTACATGCTTTTATTATCTGCTTAAACATAATACCCTTGTGAGTCTCCTACTATCTTGGAAGCACGCCTTGCATATGATATCGAAGCTCCTACTTGACTAAGGTTATCATTCATTAGCTTTAATATTATGTGCGGTGGAATGCCACGTTTGGGGTACCCTCTGGAGCATGACAAATACAGAGGG
Source organism: Combretum micranthum (assembly GCA_024138025.1). NCBI lineage: Eukaryota > Viridiplantae > Streptophyta > Magnoliopsida > Myrtales > Combretaceae > Combretum > Combretum micranthum. The sequence goes on from JAMXBD010000138.1 coordinate 130,219, forward strand.
TACTCCAGAACCTAGAGAATCTGAACCAAAAACTTCTAAGGCTTGGAAATATAAATCTGCTCATCCTCCTGAACAAATAATTGGTGATGTTCAATCTGATGTTAAAACAAGAGCTAGCTTGCAAGATTTTGGAAATCATTTTGCATTATTATTTAAATTTGAGCCTAAAAATGTTGATGAAGCTTTAAATGACAATAATTGGATTGATGCCATACTAGATGAGCTAAATCAATTTCAAAGAAATAATGTATGAAATCTTGTGCCAAGACCTAAAGGAAAATTAATAATTGGAACTAAATGGATATTTAAAAACAAATTGGATGAAGATGGTAAAATTACTAGACATAAAGCAAGGTTAGTAGCTAAAGGATACTCACAAGAAGAAGGAATAGACTTTGATGAAACATATGCACCTGTAGCTAGGTTAGAAGCAATTTGTTTGATGCTTGCATATGCATGTTATAAGAACTTTAAAGTTTTTCAAATGGATGTGAAAAGTGTGTTTTTAAATGGATTTATAAAAGAAGAAGTTTTTGTAGAACAACCCCCTAGTTTTGAAGATCATTTTAAACCTGATTATGTTTACAAATTAAATAAAGCTTTATATGGTTCAAAACAAGCCCCAAGGGCATGGTATGAAAGATTGAGTTTATTTCTTATTTCAAAAGGTTTTCAAAGAGGAACTGTTGACACAGTCTTGTTTTTAAAATCATATGATCAAGATATTTTAATTGTTCAAATATATGTGGATGATATTATATTTGATTCTACTAATAAAATATATTGTCAAGAATTTGCTAAGTCAATGCAGGCAAAATTTGAAATGTCAATGATGGGAAAATTAACATTCTTTCTTGGACTTCAAATTAAACAAACAAAAGAAGGAATTTTTATACATCAAGAAAAGTATACTAAATAAATTCTTAAGAAATTTGGATATGAAGGATGCAAAGGAGCTGCAACACCTACTAGTATCTCAACAAGGTCAGATTCTAACTTGAATGGGAAAAAGGTAAATGAAAAATTATATAGAAGTCTCATTGGTTCCTTATTATATTTAACTGCATCTAGACCTGATATTCCATTCAGTGTATGTTTGTGTGAAAGATTTCAAAGTGCACCAATAGAAACACATCTAACAGTTGTTAAGAGAATTTTCAAGTACTTGATAAATAGTTCTAAATTGGGCATCTAGTACCCTAAAAATCAAAACTTTGATTTATTAGGATATTCTGATGCAGATTATGCTGGTTGCAAAATTGATAGAAAAAGCACATCTAGTACTTGTCAATTCCTAGATGACAAATTGGTTTCTTGGTCTTCTAAGAAACAAAATTCTGTTGCCTTGTCTACAGCTGAAGCAGAATATATTTCTATTGGTAATTGTTGTGCTCAAATGCTCTGGATTAAACAACAATTACAAGATTATGGTTTGTTTTATAAAAATATACCTATTAAATGTGATAATACAAGTGCAATTAATCTGACAAAAAATCATGTACACCATTCAAGATCTAAACACATTAAAATTCGTCATCACTTTATTCGAGATCATGTTAATAATGGAAATATAGTTGTATCAATTGATAATCAATTAGCAGATATTTTTACAAAACATTTGGAAAAAGTGTGTTTTGAATTTATCAGAAATGAGATTGGTTTGTGTTATCCGTTTTGATTTAAAATAATAATAATAAATAGATAAATAAAAAATAATAATATATATACATGGAAATACAGAACTTTGTGTTATGCATAAATGAAATATAGAACTTTGTGCAATGAATAAATGCCACGGAACCTTATGTAGAACTTTTGGTGGGCTAATTCTTATCCATGTCCTTTCATCTTCTCTTGGTTTTTCTTATCTCTCGTTAATCTTCTAACTTTCGTCCTCTATGAAAAAGCAAAACTCTGTTCCTTTAAACCCTTCTTTTTTCAAAGAAACTTCAAAACAATACTTTGTTTTGAGATGAATCCCGTAATATATGACTTTGTCTTGAAGAAATACTTCCATTGATGATAGAGACTAAAAAACATTTGAATCCCCTAGGATATAATTTCAACTTTAGTGGAATCAAATAAGTATATTACCCAAATATACTTATTATCTCGGAGCTAGGTCCTAAAAAACATCATTATATTTTTCTGAAAATGTAGATCTTCTTATTTGAGAAGATGACAAGTAACTTTTGGTTGAAATACTTGTTCTTCAAAAGTTCCAGTGAAGGTTCAAGAAAAATTCTGGTTTTTGGAAAAGTACTTCATCCTTAACCTTCTGGAGAACATTCTATATACTTTCTATTCCTTGAAAAACTCTTTGGTAATGTTGTTGCTTCTCTCAATTCTTATGTGTTCTTTCTTTATGATAAGTAAAGCATGTAAACCATCGATATACAACATCATTTACCCATTCATCTTGAACTTATCATGTTTCTCTAAAGTTCTGTGAAAGGCTCTGTAGGTTCTGTCTAACACACACACATATATATATACATATATATAAATTCTGCACACTAAATAGCATCATGAGTTTCTTGATTATTTTTTTATCATAAAAAATTTAGTTAATAGAGAATTAACATTCTCCCCCTTTTTGATGATAACAAAACATTAACATTAAAAATTTCATAAGCATCCATATTCATAAACATAGCTTCCAAATTCATAGACATGCTGATGATAACAAAACATTAACATTAAAAATTTCATAAGCATCCATATTCATAAACATGCTCATCATACACATCCACATCCATATCCATTCCATTCACATAAACATATCTCTCCCCCTTTTTGTTATCAACAAAATATTCAATTAAAGAAACAGAATGTCAATAACATAAAAATAGACACAAGGTCTAAACATAAGTATGAGGAACAAAACAAAACAAAGTCTTCGCAATAGAACAAAACAAGTAAAAATTTTCAAAAATTGAACATGTTATGGCTTTTTAATTTGAATTGTGGATTTCCTTACTTGAACCTTTTGATGTCTTCGATATTTGGTAAAGGAAGATGCTGGAGCAGACGAAGAAAAGTCATAAAGGTGTCAGCAGTAGAAGAGATAGATGCATGAGGTGAAGATGCAGCAAAAAAGGATTATGGAGATTCTAGAACAGCAAGAGGAATGTAAGGGATAGACTTAGATTGGCTAGAGTTGGCTCATAAGGACGACGAGGAAGATGAAAAAAAGTATCCTCAGATGTGTCGATGTAGACAACCTCTGGAATAGGTTCTACTGGTATAGGTGAAGAATGAGAAAAGGATGGATTAGCTCCTGAAGAAGCGGTAGCAAATTGATGAGCTATAGGTATAGACTTTGTAGAGAAATAAGTCTTGATCTCCAATGTAATGAATTTTGTCAAATCAAGCTTAAAGTCTTCAAGCTTGGCCTCAATCTTTGCCCTTACCATCCTTGCGAGGGAAATTGGAATAAGATCAGAATATGTTTCACCAGGCCCTTTATAGAACCTTGATGGATCACTTGAATCACTATCAGATTCTTCCTCTACCCGCACCATTTCATCAATCTTGAATTTAACACCTGTCATGGGCACAAAATTTTTCTTCTTTCCCTTTTGTAAAGGTACCTTACCAGATCTGTGGAGATGTTCCTTTTCTTTTTCTTTATCAGAAGAAACTTTTAGATAAGTTTCTGGAAAAGGTTCTTTCTCCCCCTTAATCTGTGCTTTTAATTTATCCCATTCCACACTTTTGCCATATCCTTTATGCAAATAAATTGCACCATCGATTGCAAACCAAAATTTCTTATATGGTTTGATTTGCATGTGATGCGTGCTCTTTTCCCCAATTCTTTTTAAACTAATGGGAAGTTTTATCTTCTTCGGAAATGGAACCTTTTTGAACTCGAAAATTTCCATCAAAACATTTCCATATATCCTATATTGTTTTTCTCGCCACATCCTTTTTCAGAATTCTTTTCGCTAAATCTATTTTATTTTCTTCATCATAGCCAAAATCACTAAACCATCTTCCTTTGAGATAGTGGTGGAACTTCCTTTTCTTGGAAGAATACACTCCCTCGCAACTTTATATAGGATTCTCAAAATCAATTCAAATTCATAAACAAACACATCCTCATCTGAAAAGTGTCATATATTTCCATTTATAATAAAAAACAGATCATTCCTTCTTAGAGAAACAAAGGCAATGTTGTCATGACAGTCTTTTAAACCAAAACATTTGATAAGATCATCACGAGATATGACCAATTTTACTCCTTTGAACTCTTGATTTTAAACTATTATCATCTACATATTTCAAATTCCTATAGAACTCCTCAATCATCTCTCCTATAACATCTTCCGTTAGATCACATAACTTCCTTCCACCAACATTGTCCAACTATTCATTCCATAAAAATCCATGCGTCTTAAAATACTTAAAATCAATAAAAGAGCAATCATGGATTTTTACCTTTGTGATAGGAATTTTAGTGACTGACTGTTGTAATTCCCTCTTCTTCGTGGATTTCGAGCCCTCAGCTGATAATGGAACATCTTTCCATTTCTTGGAAGATTCTTTATAGACTTTCTTTTTCTTCATTTTCTCCATAATCTCTACAATAGGTTCTGGGTTAGACTCAGTTGCTCGTTCTTCTTGAGTCGTTTCTTGATTTGAAGATTTTTCATATTTCTTCAAGCTTTGATCTGTTTATTGAACATATTTGGAGCGAATTTCACAAGCCCTAACAGGAGATGATGATCGTGATTAGGTTTTTTCAGAATCAGATGATTCATCTTGGATGGCAATAGGATCTTTGGATGGAATAGTTTTGAAATCCTTGTTAGAGATTCTTTGAGATTTGCTAGGAGCCATATTATGAAAATTTTGTTTTGAAGTTTCTTTGAAAAAATACGGGTTTAAAGGAATAGAGTTTTGCTTTTCCATAGAGGACGAAAGTTAGAGGATTAACAAGAGATAAGAAAAACCAAGAGGAGATGAAAGGACATAGATAAGAATTAGCTCGCTAAAAGTTCTGCACAAGGTTCCGTGGCATTTATTCATTGCACAAAGTTCTATATTTTATTTATGCATAACACAAAGTTCCATATACCACAAAGTTCTGTATTTCCATGTATATATATTATTAGAAACTCATGATGTTATTTAGTGTGCAGAATTTATATATATGTGTGTGTGTTAGACAGAACCTACAGAGCCTTTCACAGAACTTTAGAGAAACATGATGAGTTCAAGATGAATGGGTAAATAATGTTGTATATCGATGGTTTACATGCTTTACTTATCATAAAGAAAGAATACATAAGAATTGAGAGAAACAACAACATTATCAAAGAGTTTTTCAAGGAATAGAAGTATACAGAATGTTCTCCAGAAAGGTTAAGTTAAGGATAAAGTATTTTTCCAGAAAACCAAAACTTTTTCCAGAACCTTCACTAGAACTTTTGAAGAACAAGTATTTTCAATCAGAAGTTACTGTTCATCTTCTCAAACAAGAAGATTTACTTTTCAAAAAAAATATAAATATGTTTTTTTTAAGACCTAGCTCTGAGATAATAAGTATATTTGGGTAATATACTTATTTGATTCCACTAAAGTCGGAATTATATCCTAGGGGATTCAAATGTTTTTCATATTCTCTCTCATCAACGGAAGTATTTCTTCAAGACAAAGTTATATATTATGGGATTCATCTCAAGGCAAAGTAATTATTTGAATTGATATGTTTCAAGATAAGAACGAGAATTTTTATTATCTATTTTCATGGATTTGGCTAGTAAGATCAAATCAAGATAAAATGTTATCTTGAAAATGAAGATCATGATGAAGACTAGAATATCGAAAACGGGTTTATATCTAAATCTATCTCCAGCAGAACAACGTTATGGAGGAATTTCAAAATAGATACAACCAGATTTTGATAAATTACGAGAATCAAGCAGACCTTATCTTCATTTCAGCGTTTCAAGTTATTCAAATTCAAATCAAGAAAAATTACAAAAGATAAAAGGAACATCTCCAGTTCATTAAGGCAGGCGGCTGTATTTCAAATTCAAAATAAGGATCAGGGATAACAGATCTTTATCCGAGATATTTGGGATATGAATCTATTTTCCAAACAAGTACTTGAATGTTAGAAGAAGATGAGGGATATATGTGTTACAAGACAGAGAGAGAAGAACATAATTATTCACTATTCACGCCAGAAAACAAAAAAATTTCCTTTAAAAAAATACAAAATCCAGAAGTTTCACTTCATTGAGATTTTTCATAATTTCTCTACATTTGCAATAGCGAGCTGATATTTTAGCATACATTCTTCCACTATTTGATTTAAAGATCTTATTTTGTAAAGAAGGAACATTTTGTTGCCTTCTTAGTTAATAGTTTAGTTACAAGTTTAGACTTTGTAGATCGGTTGTAACTAAAAGATAGCTGTGAGAATTGAGCAAAGAGGATTGCACAAGCTTGTAATTTAAACTTATTAGATATAGTGGAACAAAACCAGTAGGATAACGGGGTCCCCGACTTAAAGCTGGAAGAGTAAACTGACACACAAGGTGAAACCACTATAAATAGATGCCTGATCTTCTTTTTCCCTCATCTTTTATTTTTTAGCAATTTTTTATTGTTAATTAGTTTAATTGATATATTGTTCTCATGTTTAAAAACTTAAAGGAATTTTTTAAAAGCAAAAATTTTTTTTTTTTTTAATAATCAATTCAACTCCCTTTCTTGATTATTATTTGGGACCAACAGAGACGCCAGGAATAATAATGCATACCGTGTCACTTTCATACTACCAACTCACTTTTATAATATCTAACAACATAAATATGCCTATCAAAACACAATATCACATTATGTTTTGTTTGAATAAAACCAAAGGAAGAATTCCAGAACCTCAACTTATATAAATGGCTCCTAGAAATTCTAAATGTATTTGTACCAAGATACTATTATCTTTAGCATTGGTTTGTGAAAAGATTTAAAATTTAAAATATAGTTCAAAATTCACTATTTCATCCCCAAAGCCAAGAAAATAGGATAGAGAATGGATGGAAAGGAATTAAACTTCCTCCAATAACACTTCACAAGAAAAGGCAAAGATAAGACAAAACCTTTGTTTAATGTCCTAAGTAACACGTGTAAGATCATGTTTCCAATATAACTGTCTTGAAACTTGTTTAAACGATGTTGGACTCACGGCAATCATGTTTTCTAGCATCTAAAAAATGGGGAAGGCACCGATCCAGTACCCTTTGATATAATTAATTTAATCATCAACAATTGTAACAGCTAACAACCATGAGATCGCCTATCATCTCATCACTACTACCAACTTACTAATATAATGCTAGTTTGCACTTACTAAGTAACAGAAGTGTCCATGTGTAGCTTTAAGAATTCAATGAAGCATTTCTTTAGGCTTAAATATACCTTACATAAAATAAACAAACCTTAATAGCTCACATGTGCTTCGTGCTTCACAAGTAAGAAAGAAATGTCTCATTTATTAGCAACATTGCAGCTTTTTGCATGGTTTAACCATTAATGCAATCAGTAAAAAGTCAGTGTCTATAGTGCATGACAATAATCAACTCTTATGATTTTGCATTCATAGGGCAAATGGATTATAGGATAATATCCATTACAAAAATAATAAATAATAAATAAAAACAAAAATCCTTCTCTGTTAATGCAATTATGCACGCCGTTGAGGAACCTTGCACTTTTGTTTTTCCATGAGCCTTCCCTAGCACTCTCACCAGGGTCAATTGAACCCTTTGGTTACTCCTTTATGGCATTCACTGAATTGGACATGTTCTCGAGAGTAAAGCCCCGCATCAACACTAACATCTGCCCATCCACCTACACCATCTGCAATACCTATAACTTGTTCTTCGCCACAGATAACATGGGTATCCTCTCCTCCCTTCTCCTCTTTATCTGGAGGAGGAGACAACACAAACTAGAAACTAGCTTCAATGCCCTCTCACAAGGGACTTCTCTACATCCAAGCAAGAAAGATAAGCATAAGCGAAGGAAATTACAAGTAATCAAATTAAAAAAAAAAAAAAAAAACCCATAAACCTCAATTTTTTACTAGCTATAGCACCAATTAAGCAACTAAAATCATATTTGCCAATATATTAACGAATTGTTCCTGATAAAGGAATATTCACTCTAGTAGAATCCCATCATAATAAAAACACTAGAATAAGATGAAAGGTACATTGATGAGAGTGACTGCAAAAATATTCATGTAAAGTACATGGGACTATAAAAGACTAGGAACACATATTGGTCTTCTGAATTTTTGGGATTTGTAAGCACATCGTCACTCGAATTACCCCACATTGATACATTACTAGCAGCTTCTATAGAGTAACATGCCAATGGTGATGTCCATAGATCTTGTTCCCGCACTACAGAATTAAAGTTATAATTTCTCCATAATATATCATATATTGGGTATCTGCATACTAGGCGAGTTTTTGAAGGTTCTTGCCTCCTGATGCTTATATTGGCTTTTTGACAAGTTTTTCGAGTACAATCATAAAAAAAGACCCCATTTGGTTAGAGAAGTCAATGGCATTCCCACAACTTGAAATGAGATTGTCCATATAAATATCTCCAGGGACAATTTTGGAACCTGACGCAGCTATGGTTTTCCTCCGATGGAAGCGCTTTGAAGAGAACTGAAACCCTTGAGCTGATGACCAAATTGAATGCAACAATACTCCTCCCTTTCCAAGTAGCAACTCCACTGAATTTCCTATCATTATTAGGGTTTGATGCATAAAACTATGAAATAGCAAATGGGAATATATCCCAGGAATATATTTAGTCTCACTGATTTGATAACAAAAAGAATTCACTTATATTTGCATTCTTCACAACAATTTCTAACTCAAAAGTATGCCAATTTCCAACAATACTAGCATGGATGATCCTATGATATATTGAAATATAAAGTTAAAACTATACCTATATCCACTAACTAAAACTTTTGGAGGCGTTGCCATATTGTTGAATTTAACTAATTCAAGATTTGTCTTATGCCGAAAAATTAGTCTATACTATGAGAGCATGAACTATGAGAAATTTAATTGGTAGATAATTGGCCTAATGAATGATCAAATTTCATCATCTAAGAAATCCATGCAAAATGTAAAAATAAGATTGTTTTAGATTATATTCTCAAAACAAAATAGGAAGGCCCCAAGAGTTCTCAAGCATAAATTGATTGAATTATTCTATTAAACTAAAAGTTTTATGAAATTTGTTTATGTATTTTCTAAGTTAGGATTTTTTTTTTTTTTTTTGTCAACATAATGGAGATCAATTGAAAGATTTTTTTTTTTTTTAATAATTGATTTGAAGACACTTCCTCGTCATTGCAATATGACCTTTTATTAATTAGTCTGTTTATTAAATAAACCAAGTGGAGCTTCATATTTGATTTGTTTTAAAAAACCAAGTACTCTGTTCCATTGCTGAATTGTACTACGTGAAAATTGAATGATACTCATTCAATTTTGTTCATATTATTTTTCCAAAAGGAGATATCAAATATTAGCAACTCATCCATATTTAAAATTGAACCTTGAATAATTCGCATTAAAATATGTTGTAAAGGCAAAACCTTAATGATTGTGTCTTGTTCCCTTGGATAAACATATTTTCATTATAGATAGCTAGCTCATAGGATGAAAAGTGAAACTGAAAATAAAATGAAAAACTAAACAGAAAAATGAAAATGACATTAATTTTAGAATTCGTAATTTCACTGAATAACAATGCAGTTATAGATACACTACCTTAGTACCTTACGCAAACATCAAATACTCAATTACCAACATTAAACTCAACAAATAATGGAAAATCAATTTTAAAAAACTTTTGAAATAACATCAAATTCAAAATTCATTGGTATATGAAGTAAAATTATCAATTCCATAGTAGAGCTATCTCAGCTTGGCGCTTAGTTGCCAACTATTCAGAAATAAAGATGTGATCGTTGAAAGAAAGAGCTCTTTAAAATGTTTGTGTGGAAGATAAGGATAATTTGTAACAAAAGGTTAAGCTGCAGGGAACATATAGTAATTGGGTGAACAAGTTACAAGAATAATTGAATAATTCATCACCAATGCCAAGAGCATGGACACTATAAGTCCCATTCCATTGTTGAAGTAATTCATTCCAACTAATCAACATGAAGTTAACAAAGTAAAACTCATAATGATAGACGTAGAAATGCTAGGAACAACATAATACTCATTGTTTTTTTTTTTTTTTTTTCTAGTTGTTGTTTGGCTATACAAAACTTACTTCATGCGCCTCTGTGTGACATGGCAGCAAATAGAAATTGAGGGAGCTTTGTTAAAGAATCATGAAAAGGAATTGATAACATTCAAGGGAAAAAAAGAAGGTAGTGTGAGGTTTAGTGTAGCAGCGAAATCCTATGTAGGGGGAGGAAATTTGCTTGATTAATACACACATCTATAGCTAGTCAAGATCCCCTACTCTTGCTCATTCTTCTACCGTGACAGCCTATGTGATTTAGGGATTGTTTAGCTTGGGAAATTGTGAATGAATATAACAATAATTTGATAGTAAAAGTAGAGGATGAGTTAAGGTGATTCAAGTCATGCTTTCCTCCTCGAACGCCACCTTGCTATTCTTTCAAATCATATTATACTTGAGTATATAGATACTATCATCGTTTAGGCTAAATATTGAAGTAAATTATCATTATTGGTATATGTCAAATTTATTCCCTTTGGTTTTATCAGATTTTATTACATATAAATTTCATTTGAATTTTTATGAATATTTTTGGGGTTTGAGATACATTTACGGTCTTAGAGAGTTATATATTTTATAATCAGGTTAAATGTAGTTCTTCTAGATATATATAATTACTCAAAGAAAATAAAGTAATGCAACAGTATTAGAAGAATAAATTAGAAGACACAATTGAAAAGGATCAACACAAGTGCATAAATCCAAAGAAAATAAACTAGTACACTATACAAGTGGCTATTTCAATATCTAATGATGATATTCATATAAACATATCCAAAAGCCATTTTCCGAAAAACAAATGTTCATAGATACATCAGTATAACAAGATGAACTCAATTTTGTTAATCAGGATAACTCACCTCCCAGTAAGCTCGAAAGGGCTAAATTTTGCCAAAGCACCTTCAACTTCTTTACTCACCTGTTCATTAAAACAAGTAAAAACAAATTATATAACATTGCATCTAGATTTAATGTAAAAAATTGCCCACTAATTTCTCAACGGATTACAGATAAAGAAATCATACCTAAAGTCTTCAAATGTGATAGAAAGTTATTCTGTTATCTAATTTTTCATACGAAGAACAAAGTTATTTCAGACATTAAAATGTAGATGTTGAGTAAAATTAATAAAATGTAAGAAGAAGAGCAACTAGGGCACAGTTATGATTTTGATTTCAAATTTGGGGCTCCAAAGTGCTCTTTACTTAAACACAAAAGTAAAACAAATGGGAAAAAAAAGGATGGGTAGGCATCCATGCCCCTTTAGAAGACTTGAATTCAAAATTTATGGAATCGCTGCACGTACAGTTGGAATCATGCTTCAACCAGGTTTTTGAGTTAGAGAGAGAGAGAGTATCGATGAAAAAGCATTGTATAAGGAGAATACGAAAAGGGAGCACTGAGGGTTTTTCTTTTGATTCATTTTATTTATAATAAGAAAAGAGCGGGATCCAATTTTTTTTTTTAAGTAAAAAACTTCCCTCTTGTTGTTCCCTTAGTTGTATTATTATTATTATTATTCTACTATGAGGGATTTTTTTTATCATTTAATTAGGGATTAAGAAATATTGTTAACGAAAGGATAATTATTTTTTTAAAGAATAATTACTTTTTCTTTCCAAATTTAGTTCCTTTTACTTTTTTTTCATCTGTAGAGTAAATTTGGAAAAAAAACTTTTTATATTATTTTATTTATTTATTGTCTTTGATAATGATAATTGGTAACGTTTACTTTTATAGAAAAAGTTACAAATCTAATAACATTTCAAGATAAACTAAATTTGTGCACAAACCTGGCTAAAAGTATATTTTCAGCTACATTTAATAAATGTGATTATAGTATAAAGAAAAGACGACGTTTACAAAATTTACAAACGTTACTATATGTCAAAATTCTTATAGTGCACGATGCAAATGAAAGAAAATATCTCACTAAGCTAGTTGTAAGCTTTTACCCCCATAGATTTTTGTTGAAACTGGTATACCCTGGCTCCATTCGAAGATCATGATATCAATGAAATCATTGATGAATTTTAAACTCTTATGGAAGCAATGGAAACATAGGATGAAGTTATTTTGTAATTTCTGTATATACAAGTATGTAATGATAGTATTTTGGTGATTACTAAGAAATGTATTTACATAGACTTGGAGACAATAGCGGAGGTATTGTAAATCCCTAAAGTTTTACAATCGGTTAAGCTTAAACCAAAATCGAAAGGTCAACGGAAACCCTAAAGTCAACAAAACCCTAGTTAGACATAACAGTTGAGGTTCGGCAATCCCGTGTTCGCAACCCTAAGTGAGTAAGTAAGAGATTAGTATATAGAATAGTTCATAATAACATAAGAAAGCTTTAAAATATCAAATTAGCAAAACTGCAATCCGTTTTGGACCTGAATAGATACGGTTCTTGAAAAACGTGTCACAGGGCTCGGAATAGTGAAAATATTCCGAATATACTGTTAGACTCATAAAAATATAAGGTTTTCAAAAATATCAATTTTATAATTTTTCGATAAATAAAAATATCAGATATTGCATTTGTACGTGTATTTTTCACTATCGGTACTTTATTAGTCATATCTACTTTACATTACACTATTCGTTTATCTCTACTTTTTCTAACACCTACTCTTACACTCTATACACCTATTATCTTTACTTTTTACATTTCACATAACTTTATATCACATATACTTTACATATTATTACATTTAATTAATAAAAATATAAAAAATAAAACTCTCTCTCACAAGGTGCCCCCAACAACACCCCCACCACCAATCCCCCCCCCCCCCCCCCCCCCCCCCCCCTGCGCGTCTCTCTCAATTTTTTTCCAATTTTTCTTTATTTAAATCACACAAAATTCACTCCTCATTTTCTTATAAATACCCCCCTCCTCTTTCACTTCATTCACTCATTTACTACCCACAAATTTACTACCAAAACTCTCTAAATTTATCACCTCAAACCCCTTCCACATACACAAACTCATTCACACATATTACTCTAAAATCCTCTTTAGGTTTTTTTTTTTTTTTTTATATGTTTCTTCTTACCATGTCATGTAACTTTACATGACCATGGTGTAAGTTTCCTAACTTAATGTTATGGAAGCTACACTATGTTCATGTATTGTTCTTGTTCATGAATATCTATTTATATATTTATGTTATTATTTTACTTTGCTCATATTGTTGTTGTTGTTATATCTAACTAAATATAATTATGTATCTACATATATATATTCTTTAGAGTATATAAGCTCACTTGCAATTTATTTACTTTCATGCAAAGCAATTTATTTAATTTCCTTCTTTGCAATTTTATTTATTTCATGTTGTTTTAAGACTAGTCTCTAGTCTTAGACTTGTCCTCATCAAGTCAAAACAATATTTTCTCTATTATTTTCTTTTAGGGACTAGTCTATTTCTTAGTCTCAGGAGCATTGAAAAAGCTAAGACTCCCAATGCCACTCCCCATAAGTTACCCTAAACGTAACAGTCCGCCACATGCCATTAAGTCTCACGAATTACTACCTTAGTCCTTTGGGAGTCCTATATAGATGTAACAGGTCCTTTTACGACAAGAGAATACTTGAACCGATGGAGACTAAAAGTTTAATTTGATATTCAATAGCATTAGAATATAAATTAAAACACATATATAATTAGTTACAAAATCTAAGGGGCATTCCCTCGCAAAAGAATATTGTTAAGAGATCTATTACAGTCATCCAGAGTCTTTTGGTTTCCTACGAAAGTCTAAACAAAATTGAATACAACTTCTAAAGGAAACGCCTACCTCCTATACCCGAGCTTTAGGTTGCCTTTGTCTAAGTTATATGAACAAGTGTTGCAACAAATAAAAACTATAGAGACGTAAGCCACACTAGCTTAGTGAGTGAGGACTTCCAAAATTTTATTCATAATACATCATACAAGAAAGTAATTAATCAGACACATGATATGCATAAAACATATGGGATCAACAGACATATGACTAGCCGAAAATCATATGTGGATGGACTTTCGCTTTCCATCCCGGGTTAACAGATTAATGAATGCTGCGGTACTACTAAAATATGTCGTTTTGGATCACGGCCAACCAACTTATAAATTAGTTTGTGGATCACGATTAACCAACTCATTATTTTCATTTATGGAACACGATTAACTAACTTTTACTCCGTTTCGGATCACGGGCAACCAACAAATGCTAATGCTCCATCCCCATTTATGATATGAATGAGTCTATATTTATTATCAATTATGAATAGTCAATTATACCAATTCTTTAGGTTATCAAAATGATTGCAGACAATCAATCCTAATTCATCTATACAAGCAATAGTTAATCACCCGACCTCGATCTTCTTATTTCAATTTTTCATATCATCAACAAACATACATAATTTTCATTTATCCCCACCATACATATTCATTTTATCTTTGCCAAAAATCTAATGCAACTATCATTACAATCACATACAATAGATGGAATCGGAAGTAATACTCACTCGGCCATTGGAAACACCGGTCCTCTAGTAATAGTAATCCGGTGGTAGGGAATCGTTAATCTCGGGGTCACCTAAAAAGGAAGAAATACTCTAATATGTATTTCATCACTTAACTAATCTAAATTACTAAATAAAATTATCATTTCCGTAATTCGCATCATTTGCGGAAGTTCCGACTTAAAATGGTCGTAACTTGGTCATTTTAACTCGGAATTTCACAAATTATATATCGATTTCTATCTACTTCGAAAGATCTATCTGATTCTAATATTATTTTCAATTTTTGAAAATGTTTGGGTCATGAAACATTCTGATTAGTTTTGATCAGTAGTGAATTCCAATTCCGAAAAATAGTCTTGTGAATATTTGTAATGGTTTTATTATATAGATCAACTATACATGCAATATTGATGATTTCCTATCATGAATGGCATGTTATGAGCTTGATGTATGCATGCTCTTGGTGATATTAAATAAAAGGAAATTTTTGAAAATTCTTTATTTTATAAGACTTCCAAGAATACATACTCTTAAGAAAACTAGTTTCATGACTTTGATCATTTCCTTTTGTTTTCGAATTATTTCTTAAGAAAATCTAATTATACTTGCAAAAATTCAATCTTTATTGTATCTATTCCTTTAAGCCTTCAATTCTTCATAAAAATCCTCATTTTATACTTTGTAAACATGTTTTCAAATAGGATCTATTCCTAAATCCGAATTTTTGTAAAATTAGTTTTTGAGTGATTTCTTTGAGAAAAACTTGTTTAATACTTTAAAATTTAAGGCTTTATTTTACCTATCCCTTAAAGACTTCATTTCTTTAATAAATCTTCTATTTTGAGTTTGGAAAGTAAATATTTTCATGCCATTACACCATTACTACGATTGTCTTAAAATGATAAGCAACTCAAAATTTCCTATTTCATTTCTACTCCTTGTTTTACATATTTTTCTTAGTAAATCTCATCTCAACTTATAAAAATCATTACTTAATGATATCTATTGCCTATACTCTTCATTTTTCATATAAAACACAAGTTTTAGAGTTGATAAAAGGGTTTTTAAAGCATGGTCATGAAACCATCCGCATTTTCATTTGAACATTTCAAATAAATAAATTTCCTTTTTAAGTTTCTTGTCTCATTCACTTAAGGATCTACGAACTACAATATTTATACACACAAGACAAAAGGCTTTTTATGAGCATCAATGTACTAAAATGCAAAATATCCACAAGATCATGAATGTCAAGTATAATATGAGCATTTAAATGCTAGATCTACTATTTAAGATACATGAAGTGGAGTTTGAAAACATGAACATGGATTTTATACAAGATCTTCACTTTACTCTACTATTATATGTATGAACATGAAGATAATCCAACAAAAACATATTTAAACACAAGATCTACTCTTGTGATGGTTTGATATTCATGTAGTAGTATTTTCTTCTCCCTAGCAAGAGCTCATGATGACTTAAATATGAAAACACTCATGAATGGTCTTACCATTACAAGGTTTAGTGTAGAAAAGTTTAAGATCCATTGCCTAAAACTTGAATCAAGAGGAGAATGGAGAAGAAAAATGAACTTGTGTGAGTGTTTGTGAGGGTGCTAGAGGGTCACGGCAAGGAGAGGTAAAATAGAGAGGATTTGTGTAATTTTTGGAAAGTGAAATGAATGAAAGAGAGAGAAGGCACAAAAGATAATATATAGTAAGGTAAATTAGGGTTCGTTGGCTTAATAAATTAGATAAAAAAAATACAAATGAGGGCATGAAAAGGGGGGAATGCCCGTTTGAGAATGAGAGGGAGAGATGGAGAGCTGAATTTGCTTTGTTTTGTAATTTATGTAATAATAAATTTTAAATTGTAATAATTTTTAAGAGACAAATTAGTCTTGGAAAAGAGAATGTAATTGAGTGTTTGTAAGGATGTAAGAGTAGGAAGTGGCTTAAGAGTGTAGTAGGGTATAGGCTTGTACTTGTGAATAGTAAACAAGACAATTACTTTATCGGTGGTAAAAAAAATACGAGAAAAAGAGCTATATTCGTAATTTTTATAAACTGAAAAATTATAAAAATTATATTTTTGGAATCCACATTAAATTTCGGCTCTAGAGAGTATTCCGGAATATTTTTTGAATTTCGAGTCCCAGGGTCCGCTTTTCTATAATGGATCTCAGGAAGGCTCGAAATGCAAAATTTTTCGAAATCAGATCTTTTATGGTTTGAAATATACTTTAGAACAATAATCCATATTAAATTATTTTACAAAAGTTCTTCAGTTTGAAATTGAAGGAAAGCTGGATCCAGGGTTCTCAGGTTTCTCTCTCAAGCTTAAGCTAATCCGGTTTAGGGTTTTGGTTTCCGATTTCTGAAGTCTACTTGGTTACTAGGAAAATCGGGGTTTACACTCAATACTTGACTTTATTTATTATTCATTATATTACATTTGCTTGCTATTATTCTCATGATTATACACATAAAGATTGTTGTCTAAACCTTTAAAAGCTTCAAGTATACTTTTTGCAAAAAAGAGATTTTATCACCTAAGAATGGTTCTATATGAAATTTAGAATTTATGGTTTAATAAAAATAAATCTATTCTTTTCAAAACTTTAGGAATAACTCACTATAATTTTAAAGCTACCTTTGTTTTGAAAAGTTTTTTAATCATTTCTATATTTCATTGTTTTCCAAAAGAAGATGACTTTTGATACTAAAATGTTTTCCATAAAAAACATAATATAAAAGAAACCCCATAAAAAAGGAGAATGAGAGTTTTCAAACCAAGATTTTCCAAGCAATGGTCAAAGAAAAATTGTATAGAAAACTAATAGGAAAAGTGACACTAATATTGTAAATTTCTAAAAAAAAAATAGAGAAAATTATTTTTATTAAAAAGTCATTAAGGAAACTAGTAAGATAATTCTTTGAAAACAAAAGAATCAAAATATTTATTTTAAAGGAATTACAAAATGGATTTTCTGTAAATTATGGTTTTCTAAACTTCTAAACTAATACTGTTTTACTAAAGAATTTTGGTTGGACAACAAACACTTAAGCATGGATGAAATATAAGCTATATATCTATAAAAAGGAATTTCTTAACTATATAGATAACTAAGTATTTATCAAATCGATTTTTGGATGATTTAATATTTGAAACAAATGCTTTTGGGATGGGAAAATTCGTGGTGAATCTGATCGCCACTATTTCAGAGCCTCAATGATCTAATTTGATGAAAGTAGTTTTAGAAATGGATGGATCTTTTCGAATAGGTAGAAATAAGTATATTATATGCACAATTATAAGTTAAAATGACTAAGTTATGGCTATTTTAAATTGAAATTAGCTTTTATACGAACTTTGACGTTCTTATGACATAGTTTTGTCAAATTTCAAGAAGGTGATCAAGAAATACTCATTTCGGATATTTTTCTTGACTAGGTGATCTCGAGGGAATACCCGTATCTCGAGGAGGAATACCCGTATCTCGAGGATTATTTCGACTAAGTGAATTGTTTGATTGACTCATCCATTTAGAAGATATGTCGCCATGGCAACGTGAGTTTATTTCCTTAATACAATACTTGATTGTGCTTATAGTTTAGTCACACTAGAATTAAGGAAAGACAAATATATATGCAAAAATTGTTGAAAGAATTCTAAGAATATGGAGGCGGAAATTGATTGTAAGTAATTGTTTGTTTTAATATAGAACTTGATATGTATGAAATTCTATGATCACCTTAAAGTTGATAATAATGATGCTATG
Source organism: Combretum micranthum (assembly GCA_024138025.1). NCBI lineage: Eukaryota > Viridiplantae > Streptophyta > Magnoliopsida > Myrtales > Combretaceae > Combretum > Combretum micranthum. The sequence goes on from JAMXBD010000138.1 coordinate 148,824, forward strand.
ATATATTAAATAAATGATTCATGCATACTATGAAGTGAGTCACATTGCATAGGGTTATTATCTTTTGGTGAAAATGATAGTAGCATGGTCAAAAGCAACATTTAGCGACTATGATTGAAAGCGATTACTTGGCGACATGAAATCAAACCAATGCTTGGTGGTAATCCGAAGGCATGGCTTAACCCGAGTAGATTTAATATGTTTGGTGGTAAAGATTGAAAGCATAACTTAACTAAAAGTACTCATTTTGAGATTACTTATCACCAAACCCCGAATGAAGGGCGTAAATCCATTCAGCATATAGTTCCTTGAAAACTATATACCTTACTTACTCACGTGTATGTTGCATTTTACTTGAATGCTTAAATAACTTATTTAAATGTTTACTACATAAGAATTGGCTTATGGAAATAATTCTCACTAAACCTATTAGCTTATACCCCTATAGATATCTTTTGCAGTTTAACTATTTGGGATTGAGGTCACGTGGACCCTGCAGCTAGGTATTTTTCCCCTTTTTGGTTAAGGAATTTTTAGATGAAGTTTAGCATTAGTTGGGATGTAGACTTCATAGAAAATTTCTTGTAATAGATTATTGTATTTTGGCAGGGGAATGCTCCTAAGACTTATAAGACAATTATTATGAATGAAATATTATGAATTCCCTTTTTCTTGATTTGTTATTGTATCTTCTTAAGCTTCATATTTCAAAGTATGGTCCTCTAAATTTGTGAGAGCACGCCTTACACTTAATATCGAAGCTTTTGGGAATGACTAAGGTTATCATGCTTAAGCTTTGATATTGAGCGTGGCGGACTGTTATATTTAAGGTACCTTTTGGGGCGTGACAGGTATGCCCCTAAGATTTGTAATCAACCATTTATGATAAGTATTCTCATTGCCTTGTTACTTAATCATTATCAGTATAAATTGCGCTACTTCAATACGTTCCCTTGGTTGTGATGTATGCCTTGTACATGATATAAAAGCCTTCGCGTGACTAAGATAGTTATTCTGAGGCTTTAGTATTATGTACAGTGGAGTGTCACGTTTAGGGTACCCTTGAGGCGTGACACGCTCTATTTCTTTTACACACTCATTTATCATAATAAAACTCTCCCAAAATCACTCTTCAAATCCTCTCTCCAAAAATCTCTTTTCACTTGTCCTTACTACCCATATTTCTTCTACACGCATACTACAAAAACTTCTCTTTAACTACCATCCATATTTCTACCTTAAGTAAATTCCTTACCTATATTTTTTTACCATGTCATGTAACTTAACATGATCATGGTGTATGTTTCTTAAACGTTTTAATGTTATAGAAGTAACACTATGTTCATGTTTTGTTCTTGTTCATGAATAATTTTCATTTTATTATTATGTTGTTTTATTATTGTTATTATGTTACATGCTATTATTGTTCTAATCTAACTCCTATATTATATTACCTATATTTATGTATCTATCTATCATTATCTATATATATATATATATATATATATATTAGAGCATATAAGCCCACTAACATGACCGTTATTTATTATGCCTTACAATTTATTTATTTATTTATTATATGCTTTAATATTAAGACTAGTCTTCCTAGTCTTAGACTTGTCCTTATCAAGTCAAAATGATTTTCTTATTTCTTTTATTTTTTTTCTTTTTGGACTTGCCCATGACTAAGTCTAGAAGCCTTGAAATCAAGCTAAGACTTCCAATACTTGATATTTATTTCCTTCTCATTCTTATATTTTCATTCTTCTTCTTATTATTTTGTTGTGTTACTAGCTACATACTCATTATTCAGGCATAATCCCATTGATTGTTGTCTTAATAAGAATAAAAAATTCTTTCTTAAAATAAAAAAAAACAAGCTCAGCTTATTTTAAAAGTGTAGTTTTACCACTTACGAAAAAGTTTCATTAAGATTTAAAATTTTATTTCAACCAAATACTTTACAAAGGATTTTTCACAAAAATCACCATAGATTCTAACATTGTTAACATACAAAGCTTTTACAAAAATAACTAAGGAACTCTTTGTTTTCTTTTCAAACTACCATTAAAGACCTTAAGGTTAATAATATTTTTTTTCTATGATAAATTTTCTTAAAGATTATAAAATCCTTACTAGCATTTTCAGTAAATACAAAGACCAACACAAGTGCAAGGACCTAGACTCACCCTTAATTTAAAATAAGTGAATCTAGATCCCCAACCACATATAACCTGCAGCATTATATGTAAGGTTGATTACCAGAATTAGTTGGATAATTGTTTATCTAAATCTCTTATAAGAACAAATTTGAAAACTATTAATACTTAAAACTTTTTAGGAAAACATAACACCAACATCACAATTACATAAAAGATATAAACCCACTATAGACATATGTACATATATATATATATATATATATATATATTATAGACAAAGGCATATAAACAAGGCATAAGCAACATACATAAGTTTAACATAAACTATCATAACTATTATATGTGTTCCAAGAAACTTTAAGCTATTCTATTACAAAAAGGTTTCCATCAAAACCAAGGTCAAACTCCTAGTCTTCCCAATCATTTAGGAAATCCTCAAAATCTGTTTCATATACCATACTGGTGTAGAATTCATCACTCTCATCAACACTTAAAAATATAAAATAATGAGCCAAAGGCCCAGTATGCAAGTAACGAAAACAAAAGCGTAATGACACACACATTCCTAAGCTAAATGAAATGCAACAATCATTAGATTATTTAATAATATTTAATTAGTCAAACAACATTGTAGCATTCAAACTCCAAACAATAAGGATATCTGGGGGTCCTGAGTAACCATCTCAAGGCTTAAGAGATTGATATAAGCAGCCCGAATACTTATATCTTCTAGATGATATATCCATAAACGAAAAAGTAGCTTCCTCTAGGATTCTTAACCGTTTCATAACTTTACTTAACTTAATCAATAATATCACCTAATTCAAGTGTTCCCATAAACATTGAATTAAATCATATTACTTCTTCTTAAGAATAAGCAAATGTTACACCGATGCCAATAACCCTATCAACTACCTATCGTACCACTTATGCGAGTCTTATCATAAAAACAGGGGGTAACCTAAGCGCCTAAACTATCATGCCCCCAATCTAAGCAAGGTACCACTTTCCGAACCAGATTCAATGGCATAATAGACAATCAATTCAAACAACTTAAGTTTTTATTAAATTACAGTAAGTTTAGTCATTCTTACCCTAGGCAAGAAATCAAACACGTTACTACATACCTGAGTCAAATCGAGAATCAAATGTGGTATTCAACTGAGCATCTATTACTGTTATAAGAAATTTCAACTTATATCAATACCATTAACTCTATTCCATGTTTATATATATTTAGCTCTAGGTTAATAGATCATGAAATTCAAATAAATGTTCATACAAGGTCATAACACAACATTTATACATCAAACAATATCATACAAACTCATACAATCATCACCAGATAAATTAATAAGCTAAAGAAATGGTTTGAAGAAGTTTTGTAAATGGAAAACTGCGGGGGATATGTCGACCTTCAACATCGGCGGCATTATAGTGGCTTAGTTTGTATGAAAAATTCTACGCTTGCTAATGCTGGCAGTATTAACCAAACGCCAGCATAAGTTCATTCGAAAATCCAAGAGATCCATGGGATGGTCCACGCCTCATGAATCCACTTAACACTGGCAGCATTGAAGTGTATGTCGACCAAGTTGACCAATACGCAGATGGCGTAAACTGCAACATAGATTTAAAAAAATTGCAAACCATCCCTGTTTCGAAAACACAAAAACTTGTTAAATTTTACACTCTAAACTTCCTTTAAACACACTTCCAACATCAAACTTCAACTGATATGTATTCTAACATCTTTTAACATACATAATTTTCACTTCAAACTCATCAAACGTCCATATTTACCATTTAAAACACAAACCTATATTCAATACTTCATTTAGCAAATTCAACTTCTCAAAGCCATCTTAACACTACTGATTCCCAACTTCATTCACTCTAATACTACTTGTCACTTACTTAGCACAAAAAACAAACTTATAAATCATCAAGATATCTTTCAAAACATAACTATCACATATAAATCATCAAAACTCATTTTAACATAAAAACTCATATTATAGCAAAACTTCAAACTAACAAATATACACTTAATATAACAAACACATAACTTAAGAAACTTGAGCTTGGTTTTATGGTCTTGCCACAAGATTTTGATGGTTTTACTTGAGAAAAATATAGGTGATTCTTGGACTTATTGAAGGTGAGGTTTTGGAAGATGAAAATGGTTATTTTTGGCTTCTCTAGAGGGTTATTTTGGATAGTCTGATTTCTAGATGAATTTTGCAAAAGTTTAGACTTGATATTTATCCATCTTGTTGACTTTTGGGGCTGCTAGGATAGGGGCTTTCTTTGGCATGGGCTTTAGGCTTATTTTGGGCAAAAAAATCAATGTGTTTGGGCTTGTTTTGTGTCTAAAATTTTTTCTATGTTTGGTAAAATGTATTGAGCATGTTTAACTTGTTTTAACAAATTTTCATACACTTTATTACACTTACAAATTCATAAACACAATATTTATTCACACTAAGATATATTAATATTCAAATACATTAATACCACACATGAACCACATAATAACACAAATAAGATACATCATGTTTCAAAATCATGCACAAATGCATTAACACACATGTGTAAAATATGTGAAATGACTCAAATTTCTATTATATTAGAAATTGAGTTTAGGTAGATTTAGATAAGTTAAATGAATTATAGGATATAACTAGATAAGTTGACATAACTAGATTAATAATTAATTAAGTCGAATTTGAGATTTGAAATTTAAATTCTCCAAACAAGTCATTAAAATATTTAGAGAATTCCTAAGCCCTTGATTCTTAGCCAAAACTGTAATTCCTAATCCCCACAAAATTTGAGTTCATTTGCGCCCGAACTCAAATTAAATATCATTTTTATCTAAAATAAATTCTTAAATTAAGTTCTTATTTTAAGTTCTTAATTTTTAATCTATTAGTTTAGAAATCATCTTCTAAATACTTTCGGAACTATAGATATTGATATGGTAGTTCTTCTTGTTCCCTGCCTTTTATCTTTCCTTCGCTCTCTCTCTCTCTCTCTCTCTCTCTCTCTCTCTCTCTCTCTCTCTCTCTCTTCTTCTTCTTCTTCTTCTTCTCCTCCTTCTTTTTCCGTATCTATTTCTTCTTCTCCTCCTTTCCTTTTTCTTTTTCTCTCAAATTCTTCTCTTTAAATCTCAAATTCAAGAAGGAATAAAAGATAATCAAATTAGAAATGGGGATTAGAGAAGGAAATCAAGCTAGAAGTATAAAGAAAACTCAAGAGTGCATGTGTTGTTGAATAGATAAGTTTTCTATTTCAATTCATTTTTTTACAATTGTTCTTTATATGTTTATATGATGTATGGATGTTATCAATAAGTTAAAAATGTTATTTATATATGTATTTATTAGATTAATGGTTAATGGGAGTTGGGATTGTGATGAGGAAAATGATGAATTAGAATAGAAGTTTGATAGAGTTATTGGAAGTGTTGAAGTGTTTGAGTTATTTAAATTGATATTTGAAGTGTTTGATATGTTGAAAGTAAAGTATATTCATGTTTGAAGTTGCATATGTGTTTAAAATGATGTTTGAAGTTGATAAAAATGTTTTCAAAAGTCGTTTTTCAAAAGAACAAGAGCTGTCAAAAATACATTTTTGTGATAAGCCATGTCACAAAACATGTCAAAGGCTTTTTCTTTAAAATTTTAAGTGACATTTTGGAGACATGGCCTGTCCCCAAGCAGTGTCGTTGGCTGTGGTGATATTGTCCGGTCGACATTTTGGAGACACGACTTGTCCCTTGGCCGTGTCCTTTGAAAAGTTGAATTTTCATATTTGACATGTTTTCGTATTTTCATGATCACTTTTTCATCCAACATCCGATTGAGGTAATTCAAGTTGCGTTAGAAAGTTTAAAAAGAGATCTACAACTTTTATGTTTGGAGTTTTTATAAATTCGAAAATTATTGATGCTTAAATTTTAGTTATTTCCAACTATTATGTTTTCTTAAACAAAGCCAAAACTTTTATTTACTTTCTAAATATTTGTTGTTAAGTGTAAATAAATATTTTTAAGTTAAAATGAGATAGATAAGTGATATTTGATGTGTTATGTTAATTGATTGATGTAATTAAACATGAATTAAGTGGATTTATAAATTTAACAAATAATTGGATTAAAAATAGAAATTAGTTATAAAATGAACTTAGTTAATAATTATAGGTTCAATTTGACTAAATGAACTTGAATGGGTTTAAAATGAATTAGATTGAGTTAGTTTAACCACCTTGGCTTAGTTTTTGAGTTAAATGACTTAAATAACTAATTCTAATCAATTTGGCTATGATTTAGTTAAAAGGAGTTAATGGTTAATAATTGAATTAAGTTAATGAGATAGAACAACCTTAGATTTATATGGTGAATATGTTGTTTCAAAGGTGTGTTTGCCTAAGAAATAGATGTTTTTGTGAATGAATACCTTGATTTTTCTTTTGTTGATAAAAGACCATAAACAAAGCGAAAGGAAACACGTTGATAGATATAGGAGAACTGTCCATATTTTGACGGGGCGATCTTCGTAGCCATAGTGGGGTTCCTATTTGGTGTCTAATCAAATAGGGTGTTAATAAAAGTGTGAGTTAAAGGCTAACTAGTTTAATTTCTTATATGAGTTTAATTTCTTGAATAGATGTATACTCCTGAATCAACTCTTTGATCTATCTTCTGAGATAGCTTCTATCTTACCTTCTGCCTTTGTTTGGATTTCATATATAAGGTACGCAGTAGCTTGCGTGTTGGATGTTAGGATAGGCATCTAAAATGGATTAATAACTTAAACTCGGTTTAATAATTGATGAGTGTTGGTTGTCAATTATGCCGTTGAATCTGGTTTGAGGAGCAGCAACCTTATCATGATGCAATGACACAGTAGTTAGGCGCTTTAACTTTAGTTATGATGCAATGACTTTACCATGATACAATGATACACTATGATGCAATAGCGATTCTTTTATGGTTAAGCGGGTGATCGGTGGAGAGTGTAGTGTTTATATAATGTTTGCTTAAACTTGGAAGGAAATACCATGGTTTAGTTCAGCGTTTATGGCAACGAGTGAACTAGATTCATGTTGTGGACTACATTAAGTAAAGTTGAGTAACGGCTATAAACTCTAAATGAGATTACTTTTATGGAATAGATATAGGGAATATAAGTATTCAGATTGCTTATATTAACCTCCTAAGTAGCTGCTATTACTCAGGACCTCTAGACTCCCATTGGCTTATTCCGAAGTATGAGTGCTCTATTATTGATTTATTTATTTTAATAAAAAGATAATAACTTATGGATTAATGTATTGCATTTAGTTAAGCCGTATGTCACACTGCATATGCTTGTGTTACTGTGTATTGAGCTTCGACTCATTATTGTTGTTATTGTTCTTTTCTCTAAGTGATATATTGAGAATGTTGATGATGATAATGTTGGTGATGATGATGTTAATGATGATTTGATGAAGATGATGATGATGTTGTTGTTGATGGAGTTGATGATGATGATTGATGTGATGATGCTTGACTCGGATTTTGGGCGCTTGTGATGATTCAGAGAGGATTTATGGATGAGTGAAGTGAGTAGGAGCATGGATGTAGTTTAATTATTTTATTTCTTTTTGTTTTGTATTAGTGAGAGCTGGATTTATGATTTAAGTTGTTATATTCTTTAAAGGGCATAGTAGAGCCCATGTTTTGTAATTTAACTTTTGCAAAGCTTTGTTTAATCGAGTAATTTTCCACTTGAGAGAGTGGAAGTTTTGAAATGTCTTTATTCCGAAATTGTTTTATAAAATTTATTTCCGCTGCTAAATCCAGTTATTGCCAGAATCTAACTATATGATTTCATAACTAAAATTGAAAAGCAATGTTTAACATAAAACACCTTTTTTTTAAGATAAACTTATGTATAATTCATAAGAGTTATACGTGGTTGGACTTGGCGTGCTTAATTTGAGAATTGAGCATGTCGGGTCTTTACAATATGAATTTGGGAATTATAGCTATTTCAGCAAGTTTTCTAAAATAAGTTAAAAATCAATTTACCAAGTAAAGTATACTTGGGGAATAAAATTTGAGAATAACTTAGAAAGAATAAAGTTTTTGAATAAAAATTATCTTTTAAGAATTTAGGACAATAAGTTATATCACATATTTAATAACTTAAAAATCCTTAGTCTTATTTCCGAAAAACTTAATATAATTTTGTCAAACTTTATTTTCAACTACCGAGACAAGATTATTTTATGAAAAAGTTATTGGCTAAGACAACATTATTAGAATCATGTGTATAATATGAGTTGTATATATATAAAAAGATTTTTCAACTATATATACTTTATATATATTTATATGATTTCTGTGGGATTTTTGGTTGACACAAAGTTAGAAAAATTCATGTTTTAAAAGTTGGGATTTTCATCTTGATTATGTACCGTATATTCAGAGACCCAAATGACTTTTATGAAGAAAATAACCTTAGAAATGGATAGGTCTTTTTGATTAGGTAGAAAATATATATAATATGTAAAATTCCGAGTTAAAATGAGCAAGTCATGACCTTTTTAAGTTAGAATTTCACTCTACACGATTTTGACGAAGTTAGTAAAATAGAATTACAAGTTTAAGTAAAACTTATAAGAAATACTCATTTTGAGTATTTCTCTTGTTTAGTGATGTGGAGTCCGAGCTTCCCTACTCGAAGTTTAAATTCTTACATTTCTGTACTTATATTTTTGCTTGTAGTTTAACGATACTAGAATTAGGGAAAGATAAAAACGTGATAGCACATATGCCTTACTTATATGATTGAAAATATGTTAAGTATATCGAAGCGGAAATTGTTAACTAATCATTATATGATTTAGTATAGGAAGGATTGTTTGCGATTTTTATTATCACCTTTGAAATACCTACTATTATGCCATAACTATTTAAATAGAATGATTTATGTCTAACACATAGTGAGTCACATTGCATTCATTACTATGCCCTTGGTAGGACAAGGGCATAGTAGTGAGACCCGTAGAACCTGAAATTATACTCTATGACAACTGATTGCCCGTAATAAAATGGTGGGTGAACATCCAAAATAACCACAATTTAGCGGCTAGTAGTGGCTTGTATAAAAACAACAAAAACTTTATTTGTGAACATGGCCTTGTTGCCTGGAACACCTAACCCCAAATGGAAAAATCATATGTATTATTTGCTTACGTGTTTGATTGCATTTCATATTCTTATTTAAATAACTTGTTTAAATATTGATTATTAGAGTGCTTTACTTGTGGAATTAATTCTCACTAAGCAAGAAGCTTACCCCCTTATAGATATTTCTTGCATCACTCCTATCTATGGTTGATGCCTTGGGATTTCTCTCAGGTACCACCTTTTTAGACTAAGGAGTTCTTGGATGAAGTCAAAGACTAGTTGTAGACTTAGACTTCTAAGTAAATCTCCAATGTATTTATTTTGAATAGACTTGGATAGACTTTATCTTTTGATAGGGGATGCCCTTTTAATATTTTGTAAGACCTTTATATTTTCATATTTAATATGCTTATGTTATAATTTCCATTCTTTATTACTATATAAATGTCTTCTTAAAAAACTTATTTCAAAATTGATCCTCTATGATTGTGAAGGTACGCCTTACACCCACTATAGAAGCTTTTGGGATGATTATTATTGTCATACTTAAGCTTTAATATTGAGTGTGGTAGATTGTCACGTTTAGGGTACCATTTGGGGCGTGACAAACAATACCTCTATTATGTTGGTTAAAAACACTATATAGAGTAAAGATGCTAGCCAATTTGACAAAAGTACTAATGACGTGCATGAAAAGCTTTTTTAGATATTAAATTAATCAATTTCAAAGTTCAAGTATTAATCACGACATTAACTCTGATTTTTAAGTTTGAAAAAAATCAAGATATAGAAAATGTAAATAGAAAATGAGCTAGTGTTGAACTCAAGCTTGAAGCTTAGACTCAATAAAAGCTCTTTTAGGTTGGCTAAAAAGCTTGACTTAGCTCGAGCTTGATTTTTATAGGAGTTGAACTTGAACTTGAAATAGAAATAAAACTCATTTAACTAAACGGTCCGAGTTTGAGCATGAATTTCAAATTTGATAAAAAGCTCAGCTCGAGCTCGAACCTTTAAAAACTCGACTCAACTTAACTTGTTTGCAACCTTATTTAAAGTTCTTTAAGAACACCAAATGTCCAATTCCCAATGTGAAAATTTATTTGTGTTAAAATTATATTGTGAAACACACCGCACTAAATTTTCATAATTTTTTGATAGGTGGTTAAATTTTTATGTATTTTTCTTTAAATTTTTTCCATTTTCCAGCAATTTTCCTATTTATCTGTTTACTTTATGAAAATTCATAATTATATCTTTTCAAATGTATTGATTTCTACTACTTTATGCAGGAATCGTGTTAAGACTTGATGAGTTTTGTCCGTTTCCTTAATTTTTTTTTTTTTTTTTTTGTATAGACCCATCTAGTAAATGCCTTATATTATTATTTTATCATTTTGTATGTTTCTGCTAGTTTTAGGAGACATGGATTTATGATGGCATGTTAGCATGCCTTGTATTATATACACACGCGCACACACCCACACATATATTATTGTATGATTTTATTCTACTTAATGACCATGATGATGGCATAGTCTTTTCACATTATGTAATTATTTCACCTAACCATAAAGTTAAACAAGCAAAAATTATATTACTAGATGATCTTATTGTTGTTTAGCCTGATACCTTATTGTTATTTGCTTTTAGCTCCAGATCGCAACTTATAGATGATTATACTAATTATCGATTGAGGAAATTTTTCTATAGTTAGGGCCGATTAAGCATAATTTCCGAACTTAATTAATTGACTAATTATAGTATATTTGTCTGGCTGTCACGATACCCTAGTAATGATAACCAAATATCATATATGATCATTATCCTAGAGATAAAATGATTAACTTTATATATTTTTAAAAATTAATTACTTGAGGCCCAAAACTATTAATCTATTCCATAATTTTATCTATTTTTGCAATTAATAAGTTAAACCTTGCACATTTTTACATTCAACAACCTAAATTTTGTGTATTTTTATCATAAATTACCTAAGTAGAGTTAGTACGGGTGTTATAAATAATCTCAAAAGGTTTGAGTATAATAAATTAACATTCCTAATTTTAAGTTTAAAATTGAAAAAATGAATAAAGTTTAGGTTCTGATTTATTCTTAATAGAGAATAATACTAAAGCTGGTAGATTTTGGGTTTAGAATAATTAAGAAGTAATTTTGGGGTAAAAATTTTGCTTTATATAACCTAGGTTAAATATAATATTGAGAAAATGGATAAAGATGGAAATTCGTGAAGGCGATCTTTGAATCTGTCATTCTTTTATTTGCATGTGTCGTCATTTATACGTTTTTAAGTTAGTTAAAATCGTTGTATTACACACACACACAAAAAACACCAACAACAACAAAGTAGTAAAAGCAAACTTCATATTTTTAAAATGGAGCTCTTCTGGAGATATCCATTAGCAACTTCTTGGTTATTACAATGAATTTGATCTCAGCCATTATAACCACCTGATCATGTTGAATGGCGATTTCTGTAGTCAGGGTGGGACAGGTTTTGTCGTTAGAATCTCTAAGGGCACGTCTACTTATTGCCGAAAAAAATAAAAAATAAAAAAAAAGGAAAAAGAAAAACACCTGTAAGATTTTTACCAGATTTTGGGAGATCCTATAGCATGTTGAGGTGGGCTTGAATGTTATAAGACCGTCTTAAATCTATCCTACTTGCATCCCAATGAAATATCAACAGTAAATATTTACATACATCTTAATATTTCATAAATAATCCGCCTAACTTTTCTCTAAAAAAATTATATTATTTCTTCTCTATGTGATGTTTTAACATTATCTCTAGCCTATGTTCACATATTGTGATTCTTTTCTCATTAGAATGGAACAGGGAAAATTATAAATAAGGGAATTAACGATTGAGGCTATAATCAATTAAAGATTAAATTTTTAAGTAGTTAAAACAAAAATTAATGTTATGTTATGGGGGTTAAATAGAAAATCATTTTTAAGTGATTAAAATAAAAACTAATGTTATATAAAGTGATTTAAACAACATGATCCATCACTATCTTGAAATAAACATCCCACGTTTATTCATTTTAACATAACATTAATGTTATGGATCTTTTCCAACCGTTCAATAAACATTGCTCCTCTATTATAATCCCTTTGAAATTTGAACGCCCACAATAATGTTGATTCTGAATGTGTTCAATTTTGTTTACTTGCGGTAAAATGCAGAATTGGAAAAAGGAATTACAGTCCTCTTTGTTTCCATCAGGCTAGCATTGCCTATCTCAGATTAAAAGGCTTTAATTATCGATTTTCTGCATAACTTCACTACAAGCCGAACACTCAATGGCTCATGCCTATAATTAAACCATGCAATCTCATACAAGAAATGTTTATTTAATTACGTGCTCCACAAAGGAGTTCCCTAAAAGGACTTTGTAGTTAGGAAAAAGAAGGGGAAAAAAAAAAAAAAAGAGAACAAGAAACACGGCAGACAATTACGTATGAAGCTTATAAATGACATGTAGAGTTCTTCAGGTATCAATATGCAACTAAAGTATCAACATTTGTGTGATTTATTGGTCCTTAAGGAATTGGTGATTCCCGGGTCTTGGGTTTTTCTGCTGGGAGTTTTCCATCCCTGTGTGCTATGAGCAACCAAACATGGGTAATGAGTTCCCCTCCTCTCCTAAGCATTCTTGCATGGTGATATACTTGACAGTGGCGTGCAGCAAAACAAAGCATCTCTACCCAAACATTGCTTATGTGCTCCCATTTTCCTTCCATTTTGTCCAATTTCTTTACTAGCGTTTTCACATCATGCAATACTCTCCACTTTGCAGTGATTAAATTATCTACTTCCTTTCCCTCAACGAAACCATGTGGAAGTTGTCTAATCTGCGATAGGATTTCTTCACGTGATGGCCCATGTCGATGAACAAATTTCTTGAGTACATTGGAGGCGTATTCGAATGTTATGTCACTTGTGGTCAAGGATAACATATACGGACGCCGCGCAAGGAGATACATCATGTAATTAGAGAGCAGTTCGCTTATATCTGCACAATCTTCTCTACAAACTGAGGAATGTCGATCCTGATCAAGTAAGAGATTTGTCGCAATGTGCCACTTTATAATGATTTTTCCAAAGTGTTTCTGACGCCGATAATAATCCATGGTCTGGAGACGGGAAAGAAGCGTATCTTCGCTGTTATTTTCCGTCTTTCTGGTTTCTCTAACTAGTACCTTCTTCAAATATGGAGGGATGGTCGTATGAGTTGATCTCCAAAACCTTTTGAATTTTTCTTCTAGATGGATGGGCCTAGGGATGCAGCCTACCGGTCTGAAATAATCACCTTTGCAGCAGTATTCCACCATATTTAATTGTTCGATTGAATTCGACCATCTTCTTTGCTTCTCACAGATCCTAACAAGAAACTTGAGGACTTTTCCATTTGCTTGGTTATGCTGATGATCATACATCTTGACAACCGCCCAATGGGAAAATGGAAGGATAGATACTTGATAAAGCTCTATAATGGTAGATACCATAAGTAATGCATAGGTATAGGTCACATACAAGTCCAGTAAGAAAGAATTTCTAAATATGATTGAAAATCCACTGAGTGTGGACACCAAGCATGACAATGAGATTACAGTACTAATCATACCTAACTTCGTATAGAGGATGGGTGTCTTGGTGTAGAGAGTGTCAAAAACAAAACACAGTTCTATCTCCGTAACCATGAATGCATCCTTAGGGTCTAAGTCATCGACTGAGAACCATGCTCTCTTCATGAAACGAGGATTATAGAGCCAATTTTCCTGGTGAGGCCGTAAGTAATCAAAACGGCGATAAGCCATCAAGATCCATTTGAGAAAGCCATGGACATCAGGTTTCCGTAGGCCACCACTAACCTTTTCTATGTCAGCAGCACTGGTGCTGTCATCATACACAGATTTGAGAGCAAAAACTGTCCCTACTGACTTGATTACTCCAGCGATGAATAATGGGATGTATAACCAACTGGCTGGAGAAGAGTTATCCCAGCATCGGAAAAGGATCCAAATCACAAAACCTATAGTGACAGCAAGGTTTAAGACATGTCTGATTCCAAGCTTGTTATCCTCAACAGAATATGCACTAATACAATCTGGATTTGCTAAATGTACCAGAAGCAATGGTGCCAAAAGTCCCTTTAGCCCAACATTGTAATCTGGGTTCTCGGGGTCGCGAATATTTACCACTGTGAGCTTTCCAAGAGTGAATGTTGCAACATAGGATGCAAGCAAGTAAGAAGCCCAAATTATGGCTTTTTTACATACGTTAAAACTATATCTTCTCTGGCCACCAAAAGTAACCAAAATGATCTGAAAGAAGCAGCTTGCTAATACTAGCAACTGAATGCCCCATGCTTCCCATACAACCATGGCCATTGGCCATACTGTCCCCACTATAGACAGAACCAGTTTGAGTAAATTCATTGCCATATCTACGGAAGTTGTGCACAATAATCGTTGTTCCGAAACTGTGAAGATAATAATAATAATAATAATAATAATTATTATTATTATTTTTTATCAGCATATACTCTGCAATGTGCATCAAATGAGACATGTTCACAATACTCTGTTTGTTTCGCCACTCAAAAAGAAGAACCACATACTATGCATATGACAGATTTTACGATGTGTTGAATCCATTTGAAGAGTTATATTCAGATATTTTATTATAATTTTTTAGCATATAAATATTGGGCTTAACAGGAAAAAAAAAAAGAAAAAACTTAACTTGGCATTTTTTAGGATAATTACCCTGCGACAATTCTCAAAAGAATTGTTATTATATCACGAGATTCTAATCATAAATGAAATTTTACAGAATAATTTTGAGATATAGTAGAGTATTAGAGTTACAAAATCTGTATGGCTTTACAGATAATCGCGAGATAGAATAAAAAATATTAATATTGAAAACTACTTTATGTCCTTAGAGAAACTGATAATATTTGGAGAATTATCATATTTCAGCAAAATCGTGTGATTTGCAGTCTTAGAATTATATTTTCCAATGTATGAGAGAACACGAGAATTAAGAATTCTACGGAATATAAGGACAATCATATTTTGAGTAACTGTAACAAAGTGTATATGGATTTCATTCATTTTTACCATTAACTACTATCTAAAAACTTTTTCAAGTGTTTATAGTACTTGAATTAGCAAACTAATGCATAATTTCAAAATGATTTAAGTTCAAATAATTAACTGTAAAAGCTAAAATATGAATTTGACTCTTTTAAACTTAACATAGTTAGTGGTAGGAAAAAAAGAAAGAAAAAAAAAAAATGATAACATAGTTTACTACTAAAAATAGGTAAATTTTAAGTAGCAAATGCTCTTACATCTTTTATAATTTAATTATCCATAATATGATTTGTAATATGAGAAGATTTATACAAATTGAAGTGAAATCATGGATTACTTGAGGTTTTTTTTTTTTTTTTTTGGGATATTAAATCACATGAAATTGCACATTTACGAACAAATCTTTAGACTTTAGTGATATAATACAACTTTTTACGAATTTTTATGGATATTTACAATAACAAATAAAAGCAAACACACAAATCTTTGCAGTTCTACAAGAGAATAACGTTAGCATAACCATAGGATTTTTAAGCATTTTATAGGAGTTTATGAAGAAAACAAAGTTATTAATTATTATTTTGTGAGTAGAAGCGCTAAATAAGGTACTTAATATCTTTTTTTTTTCCCTTAAATTTATTGATTGTTACATACTTAATTTATTTTTACGCCTTAATTCTCATAGGCAGGTACGGACGCAAAACAGTTATGTTGGGGGGCAAGCTTTCTTTATCTTAAATCAAGGCTAATGTAATTTATAAAATATTTTTTTCTTTGTAATTATAGTTTATATAATGAGATATCATTTATTATAAAAATGTAGCAAAATAAAGATTGTAATGCCATTAAATATATATAAGCAGACAATGCATCCGCGATGCATGTGTAAATAAAACTACCCAGCATATATAAATTAAATTAGACATCACCACGAGGCGGTTCCGAACCGCGAACCGCCCCGTCGGTGACGGTTCCGAACCGTTCAAGGACCCGCCTGAACTGGCGGGTCCAAATGGTTAGGCTTGGCGGAATCGGCGGTTCAACCATGTCCGGAACCGGCGGTTCCAACCCGCCAAATATTTGAATTAAAAAAAAAAAACAACAACAACTACGTACGAAACAGGAAAGAAAGGAGCCTACGCGCACGGGGCATGGTTGGCGGGGGGGGGGGGGGGGGGTAGGGGCACGGGACAGATTTGAAAAACAAAAAAAAAAAAAAAAAAAAACAAGTCAATATTGATTTTAGGGTTTTTGTTTTCTTCATTTTTTCCAAAAAAAAAGGTTCACGTGGAATCGGAATCGGAACAGCCAGAATCAGCGGTTCCTTGGAACCATGAACCGCCCCAGCTCTGGCTGTTCTGGTTTCGGTTCCATGAAATGTGGAACATTGAACCGCGGTTCCGGTTCGGATCCGGAACCGATCCGAACCGTGCCGATGTCTAAATTAAATAGATATATTGTTTTGATAGATTAGAAGACGATAACCTTAATTAGTCATAGAAATTAGGAAATTAATTATAAATCATAATTACAATTGTATTTTTCCACAGGTAACTTCTCCATATTAAGTAACTGTCATGGAATTATAATATTAAAAACACTTATACTAAAGGCACCTCTAGATCGATATATAAAGATACTTCCTTAAGCTAAAAAAAGGAAAGGACTATGTTTACTCAACTCATATTTAATTCTATTCAAACCCCCTATAATTTTATGATTTCAGGAATACTAAAAATATTTTACTGCTAGATATTTTTGCTTTAATAGTATCAATAACTACGTATATTCAACCCCTATTTAATTATATTCAAACCCTATTTAATTTCATGATTTTAGGGATATCAAAAATATTTTACGCCACTAAAAAGGAAAAGACTATGTCTATTCAACCCTCATTTAATCTGTTCAAACCCTATTTAATTTCATGATTTCTGGGATACTAAAAATAATTTACGTCCATATGCTAAAAAAATTATATTAAAAACATTTACACTAAAAATATTTACACTAAAGATACCAAAGCATATGCTTTTGCGTTAATAGTATATATATATATATTGAATTTCTAATAACATAAAATCCTTTTTTTTTTCTTTAATGGGTGCTTAGACATTCACTAAATTACTATAAACATACAAGCTATTTTGTGGGATGCATAAGAAAGACAATTTTCTTTTATGACTATCTATATTTTCAAAACATACCTAATAATGAAAAGTAGAAGGTAAGATATATAATGCCATTAAATGCTCGATGAAAGTAAAAAGTAATTATGGTTGCTCATTATGGTCTGGTGTTTTAAGAAATTGTTTTTATGTTTACTAAACATTTTATCATTAATATTTTTTACATTATATTGTTTTAATGAGGGAATCTAATAGAATTTCAAAAATACTAATTAATAAAATATTATATAAATTTTTAGATTACCTTTGGTGTCTTAGAACTTCATCTATGATATTTGGTGATATCTAGTAATTGTTAATGGATATACTAATCAATTATTAATATTAAAAAAAAGGTTTTGGAAAGTAATCCATTCATAATTATGGAAAAAATTATATCTAAATATAATGGATATAGGAGGAATAAAAAAAGAACAGAAGAAATAAAAAGAATATGAATCTTGAAGAATAGACTGCAATGTTCAATCAGCTCTTTATGTTAGACTAGCTAAATGGACATAGCCGAGAGTCGATTTCTTCATCTCCCATTCCATTTCTTGCAAAAAGTCATTACTGCTACGCTGCCATTAATGTGATAGTTAAGCTATATTTGCTTTTATGAAATGCTATACATAAGTCTCTTCATTACACTATATCCAACTGACGAAAAACCTAGGGGCCAAGGGGCCCTTTCAGCCTCCGGTAGGTGCGTCCCTACTTGCAGGCAATTATGTGGTATGGGACATCAATTTGCTTTACAAAATTGTCATAATACAGGCAATAAATATAAAATTAGTTTTTTTTTTCATAACAATCGAAAGAGAGGATTTAAAGCTGATACTTCTTATTTAAAAGATAAAATGATATCAATAGGATATAAAGTCATTGACAAATATAAAATTAATTAAAAAAATAAAAAAAACTAAAATTAACTTTAAAGGAGAAGAAATAAAAAAAAAAAAAAGAGGCTGCATGAAGAGGAAAACTAGTAAGACACTGGGTTGCAATGGAGAAAAGGTTTTAATTATATTTATACCTTAGTAAATTGATAAACGATGGTTGAAAATTCGTAAAACTTTAATAGATGTGTCTATATATATTTATAAATTATACTGTATTATTAATATTATTTGTCAAATAAGTACTTACTACTTAATCAACTAGCATATCATATTAATGAATTTTCTAAATTGCTCTCTATCAGTATCATTGGTCGTATAATTGATGGGTCTAATACGGCTAGCCTCTTAACTAAGTGGAAGAAAAAAGAAATTTGTTCTTTCTCTGGCTCATAATCAAATTGTACTGATTAAATAAATAAATAAAATTTTCCTTTTCTTTCATTTTTAAAACCCAAATATAGTGGCCTCAGGTGAATTGTGACCCACCATTCATTTTTCTTTTTCTTTATGGTGCTTGTCCCTAGCTGGTGATGATGATGAGACATCATTACCATTGGGTTGAGAACATTGGCATGGTTTGGCTTGAACTTTGAATAGGACTGAAATTATCTTGGCAATTTAGACTCAATTTGACCATTGAAATGGGTTTAGACCGATTTTAATCCTTTTAGGTTCATGGGTTTAGGATGGTTCATTGACCCGAAATTGTGAATCAATACGTACACAGTTTATCGAAAAACTTTGATAAAAGAAATATAAAAGAAAAAAAAACTAAAAATTATATAATATTGGAAATTTAAATAATTTTCTTGTGACATAGAATAAATAATTTCCCATCCACAATATTTTATATATTGTAATTAATAATATAAACAATAAATATGCCTTTAAAACACCTCTATTTTAGATTATAAATTTCTATAAAAGAAAAATCTTATTTTTTAAAAATATAGTATTAGCATTGTCTGTTGATTTCTTTGTAGCTGTAGGTCCTTTGTTTCTTATTAGTAATGATACAACTCAAGTTGGATGGATGTAGTTCTATGTAAACAAATATAGTTCATTGGCAATTCTTCAAAGAGTGGCTAAAAATTGTAAGATTCTTTCTTTTCAGTTTAAAGTATGTTTTGGAAGTAACGTCATATTTTGTCTTTCACTTTCACTGGCTATTTAATAAATTAACTATATTTTTCTAGATTATTTTCACTACCCCTATTAAATAGCTATTTTTTAATTGGCTCTTCTAACCATTAATGGACTGTTGTGTCCAAGTAATTATTTTAATGAATATATTGCAATTTAAATATATGATTTTTCAATAATTATGGAATATCAATTATGTAAACTTTCTGTTGCGATATATAATTTCTATCACTTAGATTTATATAAGTAGAAAATTTTTATTAAAATAATCATTTAAGATACTTAATAGTTTACCATTCTTAAAAAAATTTTAAAGAGGCAATAATTTTATATAGAATTGGTGTACGTAAGACTACTGATATTAAAATAAAATATTCATGAAGTTAATTAAATAATTAACCAAAGTTTATGTATTGAATCCAACATTATACATTTATTTTACTTGAAATTTATTTTACTAATATTTTTTAAAGCTTAAAATTTAATGTTTAACACGAACTAAATTAGACTAATTTATAAATGAAATGAAAACCAAAAGGCCAATGGATCTTTAACTAGAGCTGAGTGGATAATCCTAACATGTAGGGTATCTACCCGAACCCTGTTTGACTTTGTAGGGTTTGTGTGGGTATTAGGGGTCATAAAGTATGATACAAGCATAGATTTTTTGAAACTTGGTCTCACAAGATAGAGTACATGAATAAGATTTTTTAACCCTGTATATACTATGGAACTTGTAATCTAATATATTGAAGGTATATGGTATAGGGTATTTTATATCTACTCTATTAAAAATTATAAAATAATGTCAACATATAAGAAAAAAAAACAATACTCTGTTTTCAATTTTTGTTCAAGATTATAATTTGAAAATTACAATTAGAAAATTTTTATTACAGAAGAATTTACACTATTTTATTTTTGAAAGATCTATTATTTTTATTTTAGAAGAACTATGACTGTATGTATAGTTTTGAACTCCTAAATTTTATAGATTTGTTGTTTATCTTTTAAGATTAATTAATATTGAAGTAGCTTCAAAGTTTTTAATTTTTGGATTTGGTGCAGTTCTATAATTATGTTCAATGTCATATAAACAGCTACCACTGGTATTTGTTATAAGTTTCAACTTCCAAGCATAATAGATTCTACATTGCAAAACTTGTGATATCAATAATTTAGCTTTAAAATTCCTTTCCATATATCGTTTATCGTGAGTTTATGAAATTAAGATAGTTTCACATATCATATAAAACCATTATCAAATACTATAAACTTGAAATTTGAGAAATAAAGAAATAAATATAGAGATTTTATAAATATATTAACAAGTTCCACAAGATGTCTTGTACCTAGTAGGTTTTACAAGATACAAGGTATAAAGTGGGTACATGGTACAACAAGTACAAAATTTAATATCCTTAGCTTATAAGGTAACGTATAAGTGGTGCTTCATACCCTACTTATCTTACGCATGCTCACTCCTATATTTTATAGTTAAATAATTGTATTTTGGTAAATTGAGAAATTATGTTGATATGGAAAATCAGGAGTCACGATAGATATCTTGAGAATGAGTCATGGTTCCAAAAAAAAAAAAAAAAGAAACTCTCACATGGACTAATTACAAGTGAAAATTAAGGAGTAACTTTCACGTAAAAAAAAGGAAAAAAAAAGCCAATATGTAGGATAAATATGATATTTGACATGTAAACTTCACCCATTTTATGGTTAATTATTTGAAACTTAGAAGTGCTAATTTAGTAGTAAAATTTTGTCAAGTTTTATAGTTAATTAATTTATTTTTGTGTTAGTTGCCTCAATTTTTCTTATTTTTTGTGTTAGAAGGACAGGTTATTGTGAAACAGAAAACCACTGACAATTATTTTTGGCCTTCTGTGCATTTCTTTCGCCATATTCGTGTGTTTATCCCTTTTCTATTTTCATTTTTTTTTTGTTTTTATGATCAACTGTTAGAAAATTTATTTTCTTTTATAATGATTTAATTTGTTTTAGTGGTTTTACACGGTGTCGCTTTTTATTTTGAAAGTATTATGTGAAATTTTTTGGTTTTGAATAGATAATAAATTCTATATTTATTATGTATTAGATGGAATAAACATTTGTCATCATAAAATTTGTCCAAATCAAAGAATAGCGTAACAACGGTAGAATAGCAATTTTATTGTAATAAACTAAAGGCAATGTAAGTGAATGATTGATTATTCGTTTTTTTTCTTTTTCAATTATATATTTTGAATGTTCCTATAAGACATATTAGAATAGCCAGACTAGGCCAATGTATTGAATCGATGAAATATTTTAATTTACTATTTATTACACTGGATGTTCTGCTTCCATAATTCTATCTTGTATTTTAATTTATTTTATCTTTTCTAAGATGAGGTTTCATCGAGGGAACACAAATGGATGCGGTCTTGGTGATAATTTTGTTCTTGAAGTGATGCTTTAGATAAGTTTTCAAGTTTGATCCTTTCAATATGTATTGTGTTGATATGGTAAAATCAAAGCAAGCATATGATCAATTGATCAACGTTTTAGCTTTGGATTATATCTCTGTTACAATTTACTATAAACATTTGTTCAGTTAATCGATTTCGGTTTAAATCTATACACTTGTAAATAAGTTGTAATATCTTTCTAGAAGGCATGGTCATCGTGATTGATATATACATTACATAATAATTAAATTGAAACTAAAGATTTACCCAAAAAAATAAGATTGAAACTAAACACTTGCTGAATATCACAGTAATAGTGACAAATATAAGGACTCTGTCACCAATAGTAAGTAGAGCACTAACTTCGACGTACCTTAGTCAGTCAAAGACATGAATCCTCATAAAAAATGCGACACCCGAAGAAGTGCAGATGCCAAAGCGTGAGGGGTTTGACTTTTGAGAGAGATTGACAGAGAGAGTGCAGTCTAAAGGCACTAACACCCGTATCCTGCATGTAAATAAATACGGCGTGTTATGATACTATGGTAACATAACCAAGTAATCCAATCAAATGCGAAACCCAGTAAGAATCCATTATTTGCTTGTAACTTTAGCTCTAGAATTGCCTTTTTTTTCGTGTCTGATAAATCATTATCGATGCGCTTTATTCTGGGAGAAAAAATGCAATAAAGTATTAGTCTCCGCTGTCTCCTTAATCGCTTTATTCCAAGGTGTGTATAGCATGAATCTTCACCTGGACGGCATCCCCAACAATAATCCACAAACCCGAATTACCTATCTTTACGTTTTCATGCTTTTATTTCTTTCTTATATATATATATATATATATATATAATATGGGTACTCAATCGCTGCCCACCACTCTAAGTGAGTCGTGCGAATCCTCAAAGTTAGCATAATCAGTTATATTGATTGGCGGAATAATTAATAATCTTGACGTGGTAAAGTGGTAGCGCTTTGCATATAAAGCCAACCTAATAACTCCATAAAACCTAATTCACTGCAAACAATTCCTTCTACTACAATCTTCTCAACTCTAATCGTACACCTATCCGCCTTCTGAGATCAAATAAGTTTTCTCACAATACTCTCTCAACTTTCTTCTCTCAGCTAGGGTTTTAGTACACTAATATAGTATTAATGAATTATTGTAAACTGCTACAATATCAATATTTATCCTATGTTGTTGTCTTCAAACCACTTTGGTGGTCTTCAAGTCCTTTGTATAACATTTCCCTCTTCTTGAAATTCCACCCTGTCCTTAAGATGTAAATGGGAACAAATCTACTGAAAAATGTTCCAATCCTCCCATATGGTATCTTCAAGTGGTAATTCGACCAATTGTACTAGGATCTACTTCACATAAACTCCTTACCTAGTAATAACCCTTGTTCCCAAAATACACAATGGTTATACTAAAGGGTGACCATCCACCGATTGTGCTGGTAATGGCAATGAGGAAATAGAATTACCATGAGCTCGTTTCAAAATTGTGATATGGAACACATCATGAATCATAGAATCAGGTTGAAGTTTAGTAGTGTACTCCTTAGAGATTGAAATTCGCTTATAAGTTGAAGTTTGACAAAAATAGATCTCCTAGAGCCAACTCTTCATGATGCATGTGTTTATTTGTAGATATCTTCATTTGTTGTTGTGCCTTCAACAAATTTTGTTTGAGCTAATCTAAAACTTTATCTCTATCTATCAACTGTTGTTCTACTGCTTCTACTCTTGATGTACCTCCAACATAAGGTTTTAAAGTAGGTGGAGATTACCCATAAACTGTCACGTTCCAATGGGTATTTTAAATGTGAATGTAACGCCCTAAACTAAGGCATTACAACCTGTCACGTGTCCCTTTCTTAAAATAGACACGCAAAGGCTCTAAATCTAAATTCCACAAAATATATACATAAAATCTCTATGAACTCACAATTAAGTGTACTCCAGAAGGTACAAAACCTGTAATTTATAACTTTCAAGTATCTTCTGTAATATAAACTAAATTCGAGTTGGCAAAACCAAAGCCAGCAATAATCCAGTAAAGATCTAAGTTCCAACTAAAATCATATAATTCTGTTTAATAAACTATTACATAAACACCAATACTTCAAATCCTTAAAAAGATAAATAATCAAAATATTGTTTTAAAAATCTTCAAAAACTCAAGAAATCCTTTTCATAAGTCCTGTATAACATCCTATTCCTCTATGGGGTAGTCAGGTCCATTATCGCCATCCCTATGATCAAAATACAAGTCATAACCAAACAAGTCATAAACAATATCTCAATCACATGTACCTGAAAAAGAAAGGAATGAGCGAAAACGACCAGTACGCCAGTCCACAAACAACATGCAAAAGGCACAAACAACATGTATATATACGTGCAACTAACTAAATGCAAACAATAGGATTATTATTTCATTAAGACTGCAAAACAACACAGTTCAAAATCATATATCGCTGATCCCAAGCTTGGAGTTACTCAGACTCTTGAAAAACAACCAGATATCGAAAATAAATAATTGTATATATATTGGTGAATAGGTACTCCCCAAACACCCGTGGCCATGCTGCCAATAAATATATATCTACCGAAATCATCTTCAAATGTAACTCCACTAGGGACAATGACACACAAGGATCATCAGGGTGTCTCACCAGTATCATTGTCTGCCAAGTCTTTACTAGTCAAAGCCAAGACATCTAGAAAAACAATTTAAGCCAAATAGAATTTAGTTCATTTATATGTCTGTTCCTACATGCAACAATCAGAAAACTAATCCTACAAGTAAATATAGCAAACAAGGAAAGGTCGTACCTTTTCTAATTCTAGGAATAATATCTCCAAATCCACAAATTCTTAAAAACAACAAGAAATCTCCAAATCTCTTGAATATAACATATAACATGAACAACATATAAATCATCACATAAAAACCCTAATTATCCAATTCTCCAAAATCATCCAAAACCCTAACCTTTCAATAAATCACAACTGCAGAATCTCTTCGATCAATTCCCCAGAAAAACCAAATCTCTACAAAACCCTAATTGCATATGTCAACAAATACAAACAAATCCATCATTCTAATTTGATCTTTTAATGAATCTATGATTTAGAGGATGAAAACTTACTTTGATTTGACTTTAAATATGAAAAATCGCCAAAGACCATAAAGAAACCCTAACCCTAGAACATCACCAAACATGAATGAATAAAACCCTAAATTAGAAATCATTTCGATGAAATCCACATATGTAATTAAGGGATTTAATTACCTTAAATGGATCTCAAATTCCTAACCATTCTCCTCAAGATTCAGATCTGATCCTCAACGGTTTCTTTCACAATCCTCTTCAAAAACACGAGAAATCTATGATTACGACGTTGATTACATGTTAAATCATATAGATCTCGTATAGATCTACTTACTCGGATTGAAGACTTGATTCTCCTTTGATTTCTCACACCAAACACTTAAGAAAGCAAGCCCTAGGTCACTTTGGATAAGAAAAACTCAGAGGAAAACAAGACAAACCATAATTCTTGTCATAAACTACATATATATAGAAAACAGATTTAGGCTACTAAGTAGGCCGACGGCTAAGTGCCATCTTAAGGCCAATTTCTACAACTTTGTCCCGTCTTGTTCGTGTGACTTTCTCGTGTCCAAAATTTACCTGTTCAAAGACAAAATTACCCTTTAACAATACTTTTATTACAATTCTAACCTTCTTTATAACTTATTTATTTGTATATTACAGTGACAGCCCACTATACATAATATTAAAACTTGAGAATAACTACCTGAGTCACTCGGAAGCTTTCATATTAGTATAAGGTGTATGTTCACAACAAAGGAAGGTTGGTGAAGTTATACATTTTAAGATAATGGCAATAGAGCAATCAAAGCAATACTATTATGAATCAAAGCAATACTATTATGATTCATCAAAATTTAAGGTCTTACAACTTCCATGGGGCATTCCTCTGATCAACTTCCATAATAACATAGTTTTCATAAATCAAATAACTAAAACTAAAAGATTTCTAAAGGAAATCTAATCTAAAGTCTTCAAAAGAGAATTCTTCCAAAAGCTCTAAAAAATGTAGGTTCTACCCAGACGGTCATGATGGTCTCGGGCACACAAATAATGATCCTGCACTATTATAAATCTATTGAGGAATAACCATAACTAGCTTAATGAGATATCCCTTACGCAAAATGTAATCATAACAAAGCCATTAAACAAGTCCATTAAGCAAGCATATGACATGTAACAACCATATGATCAAACAATACATATGTGTAAGCCCCCTAGATTTTTCGGTAATATAGTAAACCCTAAAGAACCAGAAGTCAAACCGAAACCCTAAAATTAACCTAATTCTATAATTAGTCTGATAAATCTAGATTCAGCAATCCCGTGTTCTTAAACCCTAGACAACGAAATTAAGATAACTGTGGAATGGTTCGTAATAATATAAGAAAGCTTAAAAATATCAGATTCGCAATTTTCCAATGCCTTTCCGATCCAAACAGGATCAGTTTTCGAAAATCGTGCCAGTGCATCGGATAGTGAAAATATTCCAACAATACCATTAGACTCGTAAAAATATAAGGATTTCAAAAATATCAGTTTTAGAATTTTTTGGTAACTAAAAATATCAAATATAGCTTATTTACGTGTATTTTCTTTACTACCGATATTTTAATTGTCTAATCGACTATTCATAGTGCTTTTCTTCTTGTCGAGCCTGGATTTTTCCACTATCTGGTTCATTTCTCCTAACCTGATTATTAAACCCGAACCCATTTAACATGAATCCTCGACTAGGGGTTAAGAGAAATTTTAATTTTTTTTGAAAATGATTTAGAGTCGCCACCCGATATAAATCGGGAAAAAAAAAACAAAAGCTAGGATCAATGGGTCGGTTGATCCTAACTTAGCTACTAGTCTGCGAAAAAAATTGATTTTAAAAAAAAACAAACTTTTTAAAAACCAGATTTCATGTATTCGGGGGCTAACCTATTAAAACCAAATGGTTACCACTTTTGGAATTTTAAATTTATAATCTATCATTTATATGCTCAAAAACTCAAATAATATATTTACAAGTCACATTTTTTATTTTTCTAGAATATGAATATCAACAAAACATCTTATATTTACAAAATATTTATTCACAATATTAAAAAAAAAAAAAAAACATTTTCTCATTTTTTAATGTCGCCCGTAGGTGCCTACGTACTCGCTAATAGAGATCAGACAAAACGTAGTTCTTTTAAAAAGAACTTTAATTTGTTGATCAATTTTAATTTTTGAACTTTTATCACTTTAAGTTCATTAAATTTTGAATTTTTATGAAAATCATTTTTGATGGTCCTATGATCTAATCAATTGATTTTCATTTTATGAAAATATAATTTTTCTAAGTTTGAAAATCATTTTTTTTTTGTTTTGGTTTTGGAAAATCCAATTTTGTCATTTTTATTTTATTTTATCATTATTATTATCATTATTTTTTATTTATTATTATTATTATTTTTTTTTAATCATCACAAAAATTCACAACATATTCAAAACATTTTATAATATATTAACATTATTTTTCATGCATTAAATATGCATTTCTAAAAGCAATTTATGTATAAATACATATTAAAAATATTAAAAAATATTCAAAAATATAAAAAAATAAATTTGTATAAAAAATAATTATTTTGATTTTTCTGGATTTTTCTGAATTTTTCTGAATTTTTCTGAATTTTTTATGAATTTTTATAAATTTTTTACTATTTTTGAAATTAATTATATAATAATAATAATAAAATAATACGGATTGACTGGACCGTGGTGGATGAAGCGGACGAGATCTGGAGCGTCGATCGCGTTGACTGATCCTGATCGTCTGATGGAATTGACCAAATCTGGGGCGTTGATCGAGATGATTAAATCTGGGCCGTCTGATCTGTTTTGATGAAATCTGGGCCGTCTGATCTGCTTGATCAAATCTGGACCGTCTGATCTGCTTGATGAAATCTGGGCCGCTGATCTGCTTGATCAAATCTGGACCGTCCGATCTGCTTGATTGAATCTGAGCCGCTGATCTGCTTGATCAAATCTGGACCGTCTGATCTGCTTGATTGAATCTGAGCCGCTGATCTGCTTGATCAAATCTGGACCGTCTGATCTGCTTGATTGAATCTGGGCCGTCTGATCTGAGTTGACCGTTGACCGATGACCGACGACCGTTGACCGATGACTGACCGGGTTGGGATTCGGATTTTCGGGTCGGATTCGGATATCCGTCTGGCGAGGAAGACGATCACGCGATTTTTTGAGCGCTCGTCGGCCGTCCCTGGTGGTTGTTGACCTCCCTAAGCTTGTCGGCCCGACTTCTATGCTGGTGGCGCGTCCGTTGGTGGTGGTGGTTCTCACTCAGAACCACCAGAAGCGGTGGTTCGCGGTGGTGGGTATCGGCGACTCAATCGGAAAACAAAAATAAAAATTACAGAGATGAATCCTATCAATTCGAGTAAATCCAAGCACACTAAAACATCAAAATCAAGTTTCTAATACTCCTAAAACATTCAATTTGGATCAAATCAGATCTAAGAACTTCGAATTTGAAAAAATTCGAATTTTAACCCTAAACTTGAAAACTTCGAATTGATCCTATTGTTTGTGTGTTTCTTCGAAATTGACTTGTGCCTTTTGATCCTAGGACCCCCTATTTATAGGTTGCAAGCTCAATTTTACGTTTCCTACAGTTTCAGAAATGAATCGATTTTTGCCTCTTGATTTTTTACGAATTTAATTCGAAAATTCGTGATTAATTTGTTTGAAACTGATGAATTGATGATTGATTTCTCATATCCTTCATCAAATCATTTAATTTGGGTAGATAAATCATCCAATTTTCATTCAATTCTTGTAACTCCTCATTTATGTGCAATTGAATGCTTTGCCAATTGTATTTTTTCCCAATTTTTTTAGCACGAATTTTGTGACTTTTAGGTTGTTTTTACACATGAATTGTGCACTAATCTTTCATATTCCATAGCTACTTTGCAATGGCATCATCAATTTTAATAATTAATGATGTTTTGTCAGTTAAAAATTGATGCAAAGTAAGGCAAAAGTCATTTTGAGAAAGATGAAAAGGCAAAAATGATAAAAAGGCAAAAATTTGCCTTTGCTAGGGTTTGAACCTGTGTCCTTGAGCTTGAGTGTCTGTTTGGGTCAATGTATTTAACCAACAGGCCATTTGGCCTGTGCCTTGATCACTTAGCCAACTTCATCAATACTTAAGGCTTTTGGAAAAATGAGTTTAATTAAATTTAAGCCTTAATTAATTGGGCAAAAATTGGGTGTCTACACTTCTATTCATCTATCTCTACTTTTTCTACTACCTATTCTTACAACCTATATACCTATTTCTTACAATTTTCTTTTTCCACAAAAATTCTATACCACATATTACTAAACTTCTCTTACACTTTTCTTCTAAAATTAATTTTTAATTGCTCTTTCTTTCACGCTATCAATTTTCTTTTCTTTTTCATTTATTTAATTAACTATAATTTCCATCCATCTTTTTCCTATAAATACCCCCCTCATCTTTCATTTCTTTCAAACTTCATCTACCCACAAATTCACTACCAAAAATCTCCTCTCCAAATACTATCTCAAATTCTTTTCTACATACCCCCCAAAATTCTCTCAAACACCATCATTTTTCTCCACCATCAAATATCTTTTAGGTAATAAACTTTCTTTATATCACTTCTACCATGTCATGTAACTTTACATGATCATGGAGTGAGTTTCCTAAACTTATTATTATGGAAGCTACACTATGTTCATGTATTGTTCTTGTTCATGAATATCTATTTCTATATTTCTATTGTTGTTATTATCTTTTGCTCATATCATTAATGTTATTATGCTAACTTCTTCTTTATATCTAACTAAATAATTTATGTACCTATATATATTCTTTAGAACATATAAGCTCACTTGTTATTTATTTATTTTTATGCTTTGCAATTTATTTATTTACTTGTTTTATGCAAATTATTAAGACTAGTCTTTCTAGTCATAGACTTGTCTATATCAAGTCAAAACAATTTTCTTTCTTTTCTTTTTGGGACGAGTGTAAACCCGATAATCTCAGTAGTTAAGAAAACCTCGGGAGTTGAAAAGCGAAATCCTAATCCGGTTCAGTTTAAGTCTAGTGAGAGGAGCTTAGGAATCCTAAATCCGGCTTTCCTTCGGTTTCGTAATAAAAGAAGTTTTATAAAGTAAATGAATATGAATTATCATTCTAAAGTATATTTTAGACCATTGAAAGTTTTAAATTCGGGAATTTTTCAATTCCGGGCCTTCCCGAGCTCAATTACGGAAAAGCGTGCCCCGGGACCACGAACTCAGAAAAATGTTCTGAAATATTCATTAGAACCATAATTTTATAAGGATTCCAAAAATATCAATTTTATAATTTTCTGAGTTATAAAAATTACAGTTATAGCATTTTCCCGTGTTTTCTTTACAACCGGTAAAGTAGATGTCTTGTCTACTATTCACAAGTACAACCTACACTACACACTACCCATACCCTATTCTTACATTCTTACAACTACTCATTTCAATTTTCTTTCCCAAGGATTTTTGTCTCTTAAATAATTATTACATTTATTACATTTTAATTACTTAAATTACAAAATCAAAATTTCACACACACACACTCCCTCTCCCCCCCCTTTGGCCAGCGCCCCTCCCCTTCTTTTCCCCCTCATTTTTGCCTTTTCTTCATTTATTTTAATAACTAAAACCCTAATCCATCTAATATATAAACTAAATGTTCATTCTCTCTCCTCATTTTTCACTTGTTTCATTTTTACCAAAGTAAAAACCTCTCCTCTCTCTCCCCCTTGATGCCGTGAGCACGCCGCGCCCCACCCACCCCCCCTCCCTCACTCACACACAAGCTCAAATCCTCTTCTTTTCTACTCCACAACTCCATTGGTATGTTGATTTTAGGCTTTGTCCTTCCTAAATCTTGTAATGGCAAAGCTATATCTTGTGTGTTTTCTCATTTAATCTCAATGAGCATATGCTAGGGACATGAAAACACTTGAACAAGAATATCAAGCCATCACAAGACATGGATCTAGTGTTTAAATGAGTTTATGTTAAGATATTCTCTTGTTCATGCATGTAAAGTAAAGATCTTGCATATATATTGATGTTCATGCCATGAAGTTTATGATTCATGCATTATATTTAGTAGATCTAAAGTATACAATCCACATATTCATCTACATATATGTTCATATAGTTATTTTGATTTCCATGCATTGATGATCATAAAAATGTAGCCTTGCATATGTATAGATGTGTTAGATAGTAGATCTCCATGCGTAGAAGGCAAGAAGGTTGAAAAAGAAAGGGTTTTGTTAGAAATGATTTGTTGGAAATTCGGATGGAATTAGAACCCTACCTTAAAGACCACCAAAATCACTTTAAAACTCATATTTTTCATAAAAATTAGAAGGCATATGTAATAGATGCCCTTAAGGAATGATTTTCATAAGCTTAGATGAGTTTAGGCATGATAAGAATGTAAAACAAGTAGTGGAGTTAGAATGAAAAATATTGATATGTGGATTAATAGTCAAATTCGTAATTTAGGTCCATGCTTACATGAACACCTAGTATCTAAGTCTAAATTGGATGTTTTATGAGTTAAATGAAGTCTTTAGATAATAGATACATTGGAGCTTCAAATTTTAATGCATTAGACAAGTTTTCTCATAAGGAAAATGCAAGAAAATGAAATTTCAAAAATTCGGATTTTTACAAGAAGCTTGTTTAAAAACATGTTTACCAAATGAAAAATGTGGATTTTTATGCATGAATGAAGGCCATGATTAATATAGACTTTGAGAACTCATTTATATTTAGATAACAAATAAATTTCGAGAATAAAATCATAGAAACCCTAGGGAATGTAAAGTTGGGAAGAATAGCTTTTTAGAAATAACCTTAATGGGAATTTATAACAATTAGGAGTTCACAAGAGCTCATCATCAAAAATCATCAAGACCATGCATATATTAAGTTCATTATATGACATTCATGTTAGGAATTCATTCATATACCATCTATACATGAATCATCAACTAGGAACATTTTTTATCAAAAGCGAAACAATTTTTCGGAATTGGGAAAGTGACAGATCAGATCTGATCCTACTGTTCCGTGGATTTACTGTTCTCAAAACTTGAAAATAATACTACAAATAGACAGATCTTTCAAAGTAGATAGAGATCGATATTAAATTTGCGAAATTCCGAGTTAAAATGACCAAGTTATGGCCGTTTTAAGTCGGGGCTTCCGCAAATAGCGAGAATTCCGAATTCATCTAGTTTAGATGCATAGCTTGGATTAGCTAAATGTTAAGAATCTCATTAGGATTATTCTTATGTGGTAGGTGATCCCGAGCAAGATGACTCCCTACCTCCTGACTATTACTACTAAAAAGACCGGCGTCCAATGGCCGAGTGAGTACTACTTCCACTCTCAATTAATGTTTGTGATTGTATTGTTAGTGGCACTAGTGGTATAGGCAAAGATAAAAATGGAATTGTATGATGGGGTATATGGGAATTATATTGTCTGCTGTTGATGTGTAAAATGGAATTAAGAAATATCGAAACCGGGTGTTAAGCTATTGGTTGATTAGCTAGTATCTTATATGGATTGTTTGCGGATAATTGTTGGTCACCTAAAAGAATCGAATTAATGTATATTTGACTTCAATTATAATTGGACTCATTCATATCACGATGGGGATGGAGCATTAGCATTGGTTGGTTTTTCGTGATCCATAAAACGAATATGTTGGTTAATCGTGATCCATAAAACGAATATGTTGGTTAATCGTGATCTATAAAACGAATTATTGTTTAGTTGACCGTGAGCTTAAACAGCATCGTACCGCAGGATTCGTTAATCTGCTAACCCGGGATGGAGGGTGCAAGTCCATCCACATATGATTTCTGGCTGGTCATATGTTTGTTGAACTCATTTGTCTGATGCATACATTTGCGTGATTAATCACTTGTTTGAATGAGTTGTATTAATTGTGACATGGAAGTTCTTACTCACTGAGCTAGTTAGCTGACGCCCCTATAGCTTTTATTTGTTGCAGCACGAGTTTATTTGGCTTAGGCCGAGGTAAGTCACAGCTCAGGTACCGAAGATAGGAGTTTCCCATAGAAGTTTAGTTCGCTTTTGTTTAGACTTCCGTTGGAAACTAAAGGACTCTGGATGACTGTAATGGACTTGATATTATTTTGCGGGAGAATGCTCCTTAGATTTTGTAAAGTATATATATGTGTTTTGGTTTATTATCTATGGCTAATGAATGCCACATTAAACTTCTTAACTCCATCGATTGAGTATTCTATTGTCGTAAAGGGACGCTTTACATCTAGACAAGACTCCCGGAAGGTTCGGATAGAAAATTCGAGAGTCTTTTATAGTATGTGGCGGGCTGTTACGTTTAGGATACCCTATGGGGCGTGACAACTAGTCTATTCTTAGTCCTAGGATATCTTGATGAAGCTAAGGTTCCTAATACTTGATCTTATTATTTTGCTCTTATTTATTCTTGTATATATCTTATCTTATTATTTAATATTATTATATTTCTCATAGTTACATATTCTCATTCATGCATGAACATGTTGATATTTTCTCAACAATTACAAAAAGGAGTTTTCTTAAGTAAAGAAAAATAATAACTCTCTTTAAAAGTAATTTTTTGTCATCTAAGGAGTGATTTTCCTTAAAAACAAAAAGTTTTATCTTAACAAATCTTTTCCAAAGTTAGAAAAGTTTATCATAAGTTTACAATAATAATAGTACATGGGATTTCATCCATGTATACATAAAGTAAAGTTATCACATACTCTTTTTCAACCAATGAAATAAGAAAGTTTCTTTGAAAATTAATATTGCTAAATCATTGTTTGACAAAGGTTTTTCTTAAACTCATTTATCGAAGTTTTCTACCAACACTCTAAAACATTAAAGTCTAGAACAACTTTTATAAAATTATTAAAGAATAACCTTTTTAAAGATAAGCCTTACTTAGGAAATAAAGTTAGTAAATGACTTAAAAGATCATTAATATTATTTATTTAGAGTGGAACTAACTTTAAGAGAACTTTAGAACATATAAACATGACTACTTTAAGAAACTTTAGTCACTATCAAGAAACATTTAGAAGACTTCATTTTTTAATTACTAAGATGGAGTTGTAGGAATCTTAAAAAGACTAAATTATTTTTAAAAATTTTAAAGTAATCTCAAAGATTAAGAAATGAAGTTAAAATAAGAAAACACTCACTTCTAATAATTTGAGAAAATTTCCCAACAAAACTAAAAAGGAAATTTTCAAGTTTTGACATTTTCCTACTTTTAAGAACACATTGTTTTAAAAAATTATTGTTGAGACAATACCACTAAATTCATGCAAATAATTTGATTCTACATATATATATTTAAAGGATTTTTCAACTATACAAATATCTATATTTTGGTACAAGGATTTTTGTATGAGGAAAAGCTTGAAAATTGTGTTTTTGAAAACTGGAATTTCATAATAGATTTGTACCTCATTGTTTCGAGACCTAAATGGATTATTTTGATAAGAATAACCTTACAAATGGATAGATCTTTTTGAGTAGGTAGAAATCGGCATATAATATGCGAAATTTCGAGTTAAAATAAGCAAGTTATGGCTATTTTAAGTTGAAATTTTCATTCATGCAAGTTTTGACGAATTCAATAAAATAGAATTAGAGATTTTGAATAGATCTTGGATAAAATAATCATTTCGGGTATTTCTTTTGTTTAAGTTTCGAGGACCAAGATCTTTTCTTCCTCGAGGATTAGTTCGACTTATAGAAGATCGCTATTGACGAGTGAGTTTCCTTTACGTTTATGTATTCACGCATGTGCTTGTAGAATAGAGCACTAAATATTAGGAAAAGATAAAATTGATATGCATGTGTGATATCATGGGAATTATGTATGTGAATGGTTATGTGCGATCAATGAACGATAAGTATATCGGAACCTGATCTGTAATTGATATAATTGTTTCGATGTATGTATTGCTATGTGTGCAATTATCGCTTGATCGCTTTAAATGAATTAATGTCATAATTGGAATCCCCATATAATAAATTGCTCATGCATATCACTTAGAATATCATTTCGAAATTTTGCTACTACTCCTCAGCGTGGGATCGGAAAGGTAAGCTACCTAGTTACATCTTGAGGATTTAGGACATTCGGGAAATACGACCTTGAGTTATAGTCGAGCCGGATCGATTGCTTTTGATATGGAAAGCCCAGGGACTAGTAGTACAGATCGCTGGAACCCTAAGACATGCGTAAATTTTAAGGAGGTCGTTTGGGGCCCAATTCAAATCATTCCCTAACCACCGATGGAGGGTTAAATCCATTATACGTACAACCGGATAGTCGTATGTACTATTTGATCACATGGTTGTTGCATTTCATATGCTTGTTTAATGAACTTGGTTGAATGCTTACTATGACTACTTTGCGTAAGGAATATCTCACTAAGCTAGTTATGCTTATACCCCTATAGACTTTTGACATTGCAGGATCGTTATTTTGTACCCGAGACCATCTTGATCATCCAGATAGAACCTTTATTTTGGGAAGCTTTTGGAGGAACTCTGTTTTGAAGTCTTAAAGTAGATTTCTCCTAAAATCTTTTAGCTTTAGTTATTTATCTTAGTAAGATTATATTGTTATGGAAATTACCAGGGGAATGCCCCATAGAAGTTGTAAGACTTTATATTTCAATGAAATATATTAAGTGTTATTTTAAATGTTCCGCTATCAATATCTTAAAATGCATTACTCCACTGGTTTCCCTTTGATGTGAATGTATGCCTTGTACTGATATGGAAGCTTTTGAGTGACTAAGGTAGTCATTCTTAAGTTTTAATATTATGTATGGCAGGCTATAACGTTTAGGTACTCATTGGGATGTGACAGTTTAAGTTGGTATCAGAGTATCATGATTAGGGAAAGAAACAATAAGTTTAGAAGTATAAATCTTAAAGATAGGATAAGTTTAAGATTTAACTATGAGAGTTTTAGGAAGAATCCTAGAATTATAGAAAATGGATATATGGGAAACCACATGTTTTATGACTATACTTAAGACATGTAGATGGCCATAGAACTAGTTTATACCCTTAAAAAGAATAGGTGGATTTCCAAACCGGTTTAAGCCTTAAGAAAACACAACCCTTGTAAGTTGCAGCTAGTAAGAAAATAGAGTTAGCATGCTTTTTGATAATGGAACTAAAAGAAAAAATATGCTTACATAAAAGACTATATAACCCACCTTAGGTAATGTCCGAAACGAGTCTTGTTGGTGCCATCAAAGGATCGAAAGCAAGGATATTCTTTCAAGAAATCGAAAGTCGAAAGAAGGCGAAACCAACCCTAGATTCCCTAAAATCTCAACGGAAGGATCGATAAAGGAAGTAAGGAGCCACGATGAGAAGAAAGCGCCGCGTTCACCCAAGACGTAACGCCTTAGTTATTAAATCGCAACTAATTAAAAGATGTAGTAAAGTGTTTAAAAGACAACAAGTGACCTAATGATTTCTTAATAATGTGATTCCTTTGTTTTGTTTTTATGGCATTTATATTATTTCTTTTTGTGAGTAAAATTCCTGATTTTGATTTCTTACCTTGTGATTTCTTCGTAATGAGTATTTGAATTTCTTGATTTCTTATTAAGCTCCTGTTAATTTCTATTTTGCAAATTTATTTGCATAAGATTTTATTTAGATTTCTGGTCCTTATATTTAAGATTTCCATGATTTTTGTAAATGTTAGTATAGAGCATATAATAGAAAACTAAAATCTAAACGATTAAACAGCCGTCCAAGAAGACGTAGAAATAGGGAGCAACGAGATTCTAACGAAGTACCAGCTGAACAAGGAGTACCTCCGCAAAACCAACCAGAGAATAACCTTGCTCCTATCTCGAACCAGCAAAATGAATTTGCGGCTACCTTTGGACAGATGAACCAGTTGTTGACTATTTTGATTTAATATCACAATCAAAATATTCTAGCTCCTACTCCACCTCAGAATGCTCCTGAAGCTACGGTAGAAGCATCCGACGAACAGTCGCATGCTGCGCCATTTCCACCACCGCTACCACCTAGATCACACCAAAACTTGCTCTCCGACTTCATCAAAAGTAACAACTACTTCAATGGAGCCTTTGGAAAACCAGATGAGGCTGAAGATTGGTTGGCCCAAGTCAAGAGATCATTTGATGCTTATGAGTTGCTCTACCATTTAAGAGTCAGTTATGGGACGTTCATATTGAAATTTAATGCCCGAATATGGTGGGAATCAAAGAAGCGAGAATTACCTGCTCCAGTTACTGGGGATATGTTTCAAGAAGAGGTCTTGGAGAACTATTTTCCAGGGAGTCTCAGAGTTTGGTACAGTGCTGACTTCTTGCATATTTCTCAGAGGGGGAGAACCATCGAGTAGTATGAAACCGAGTTTAGTTACTTGTTGCAGTATGCTCCTGAATCCTATAAGCATAGCGAAGAGTTAAAGAGAAAGGTTTTCTTGAATGGATTAGATGAGGACCTAAGGATTCGTTTAGTGGAGTTTGACATTAGAAGCTTTAAAGGGCTAATGGAAAAGGCTCCAATTATAGAAGGAGCTAAAAAGATGAAAACAAAAGCTCCGGAAAAGAAAGTGTTTGTGTTTGGAAGGAAGCCTTATGAAGGACCGAGTTTTGGATTAAAAAATAAGAGGTTTAAGACCTTTGGAAGTTTCAAAGGAAGTGGAAATAATCAGAGGGAAGCGACCAAGGTGGATATCACATGTTGGAAATGCCGAGGGAAGCATTATCCAAAGTCTTGCCCACAATTGCAAAACAAGTGCTACTTTTGTGGCAGCTCGGATCATAAAATCTTGGAGTGCCCCAAGAAGAACACTAGTGTCTGCTATGTGTGTAAGCGGCCAGGGCACTTTGCAAATGAATGCCTAAAGAGGAAAAATGCTCTAGTGATGTCGTCCAACACCTCGGGAAGATCCGCCTTTGTTAGAACCAGCAATGGCAATGGAAATGGGAAACGCTCTAGCACATCAATGCATGGAGTGAGAGTTTATAACCTGGAAGGCTAGTGGATGTGCGAGGAAGTTGATGATGAGGAAGAAGGATGTGAGTTTGCTGCCTTAGAGGGAGACGAAGGCTATGATCATCAACTTGTTGCAGGTTTGCCTTAACCTTAAGCTATCGTTTTGATTATTTATAAGATCTTTTTACGTTATCAAATTTGTAACAATAGAATCCCTATATCTCTTTAGCCTAAAGCTTTAGAAAAGTTAGATAAGGGTAGTATGGTTAGTAACTAGTGCGTGTTGGACGCAAGAAGTATACGAGTAACTAGTGAGACCGCTTATGCCTTGTTTGATACCGAAGCTACCCATTTTTTTATCATCCCTAACCTTGCTAAGAAAACCGCTTTACCTATAGTCACAACCGCTACCATCTTTAAGATAAAGACACCCATGGGTAGTGTCGTAACCACCCGAGAGATGTTAAAGGAATCTCCCTTAGAGATCTAAGGACACCATACGACAAGTGACTTGATGGTGTTGGAGATGAATAAGTATGAAGTGATTCTTAGCATGAGTTGGTTGACCCATGTTGAAGCCATGGTAGATTGTCGGGAGAAGAAGGTGGATTTTAAGGATATGAACGGGAAGGATATTGAGTTTGAAGGAGAATCTGCTATCATAAGAAGGCAAGGATTAAGTTCCCTTGAGTTAGTGACGGATGAGGAGGAGATTGACCAACAAATTAATGTAGTAGAAGAAGAAAGCGAAGGACCAAAGGTAGAGGATATACCTATCGTCGATGAGTTTCTTGATGTTTTTCCTGAGGAATTACCTAGATTGCAACCAAAGAGGGAGATCGATTTTGAGATTAGCTTAATGCCAAATACGGAGCCAATATCAAAAGCTCCATACTGCATGGCACCAGTAGAGTTGAAGGAACTCAAGAAGCAATTACAAGGGCTTATGGATCAAGGATTTATTTGCCCAAGTGTATCACCATGGGGAGCAACAGTTCTATTTGTTAAGAAAAAGGATGGGTCTATGAGGTTATGTATCGATTACCGGGTGTTGAATAAAGTTACAATCAAGAATAAGTATCCATTGCTCCGGATTAATGACCTCTTTGATCAGTTGCAAGGAGCAAGTGTGTTTTCCTACATCGACTTGAGGTCCGGATACCATCAGTTAAGAGCAAGGCTGGAGGATGTACCAAAGATTGCTTTTCGGAATTGTTATGGACATTACGAGTTCTTAGTAATATCTTTTGGATTGACAAATGCACCTGCTGTTTTCATGGACCTAATGAATCGAATTTATAAGCCG
Organism: Combretum micranthum; assembly: GCA_024138025.1. Classification (NCBI taxonomy): domain Eukaryota; kingdom Viridiplantae; phylum Streptophyta; class Magnoliopsida; order Myrtales; family Combretaceae; genus Combretum; species Combretum micranthum. Next base: position 188,547 of record JAMXBD010000138.1, read on the forward strand.
TTGTTGGATAAGTGCGTTATAGTTTCCATCAACGATATTTTGGTATACTCAACTACACGAGAGCAACATGAGGAACACCTCTGTATGGCGCTTCGGACGTTAAGAGAACATTAGTTGTACGCTAAGTTATCAAAGTGCGGCTTTTGATTGGATAAGATATCCTTTTTAGGACATGTCGTTTCATGAGATGGCATATTGGTTGAAAAGATTAAAGCAGTGATGGAGTGGAAGCAACCGAAGATGGTAACAGAAGTAAGAAGCTTTCTTGGTCTAGCTGGCTATTATCGAAAGTTCGTAAGGAATTTCTCGACTATAGCCAACCCATTAACACAACTTACTCAAAAGAATGAGAAGTTCATTTGGACTGATAAAAGAGAAAGAAGTTTCCATGAGCTCAAGCAAAAGCTTGTATTCGCACCGATACTCATTTTACCAAACCCTAAGAAGCCATATACGGTGCATAGCGACTGTAAACCCTTGAAAATTTCATAATTCTTAGAAAATAATCCTAAGAGTCAAACATCGGAAACGAAACCCTAAAAATCGAACCAAGTTAAAACTTAATTCTAAATAAAAAAAAAAACGAGATTTCTTAATCTGAGAAAAAGAGAACCCTCAAAAACAAAAATAGAAAATCTAACTATCGGTTGAATCAACATCCGTACATAAATCAAATCACCTAACCGTTTCCTAACACCCAAATCAAGGCAGCATATCCAAATAACGCTCGATAACGAAATGCTAGGATCTTAAAACCCTCGATGAATTTTAGAATCAGAATATTCAATTTTCACCAAAAATCAAACAGAGTCAACTCATAACCCTAGACTCGGTTAAACTATCCCGAGAACTAAAAACTATTAAATAATCATAAAAAAATAAGATAAACCATAGATATCGAGCTAAAAATATAAAACGGACAAAACTCCAAAATTATATGATCTTACGAATAACTTAAACAAAGCCGGAAGTCAAACAGGAACCCTAAAAGTCAACAAAGCTTATAACAAACCCTAGTGTTTAAGATTCGGCAATTCTGCATTGTCAAACCCTAGAAAATGAAATTAAGTTAATGACTTAAAATAGTTCGTAATAATATAAGGTAACATAAAAATGTCAGATTTGCGAATTTCGAGTATCCTCCGGACTCAAACGGGATCAGTTCTCAAAAAGCGTGTCCTGGAACTCGGAATATTAAAAATATTTCATTAACACCAAAAGACTCATAATTAAACAAGGATTTCAAAAATATCAGTTTTAGAATTTTTCGGTAGCTAAAAATTACAGATATCGCATTATTTCGCGTATTTTTATTACTACCGGTACTTTAATTGTTTTGTCTACTATTCATAGTACTTTTCTACTATTCATTACTATTTCACTATCTCTACTTTTTCTTACTACCTATTTTTACACCTACATACCTATTTCTTACAATTTTCTTTTCCCATAAAAATTCTACACCACATATTACTAAACTTCTCTCACACTTTTCTTCTAAAATTAATTTTTTTATCAAATTTCTCCCTCTTTCCCAAGGTTGCCGTCCACCACTCTCTCTCCTTTCTCTTCATTTCATTTCCTTTTCAATTTATTTAATTACATCTAATTTTCACTCCAAAATTCTATAAATACCCCCTTCCTCCTTCATTCTTTCACACAATTCATTCTACTACGAAAACTCTCTCAAATTCACTACACAAACTCTCTCTACAACATTTTCCTCTACCAAAATTCTCTTTCATCAAATACTCACAAAATTCTCTCTACAACTACCATTTCTCAATAACCACATAACCATACATTCATTACTATCTTCAAACCACATAAATACTTTAGGTAAAGATTCCTTCCAATCATTTATTTACTCATGTCATGTAACTTAACATGACTATGGTGTTGTTTTGAAACTCATATGAGTAGTAAAAGCAACAACATGTTCATGTTTTGTTCTTGTACATGAACTTCCTATTTTATTATGTTATGTTGATTTTATTGTTGTTATGATGCTATTTCCTTATTCATATATAACTAAATATATTTATGTATATATATATATATATATATAATCTTTAGAGCATATAAGCTCACTTGTTATTTATTTATTTAATTTCATGCTTTACAATTTATTTATTTCATGCTATTTCTTTAAGACTAGTCTTTCTAGTATTAGACTTGTCCATATTAAGTCAAAACAATCTTTTATTTATTTTTTTTAATCTTTTGGGACTAGTCCATTCTTAGTCCCGGATGCTTTGATGAAGCTAAGGCTCCCAATACTTGACCGGGATACCTTGATGAGGTTAAAGTTCCCAATACTTGATATTTTGGTTTTGCTTATTATTATTTGTTTCTAGTATTTTCTTATGTTCTTATTATATTACAGGCTCATGATACTTGCATCTACATAATGATATTGTCTCAACTAAATTAACAATAGGATTTTATTTTATTAAAGGAACTTAAAACTAAATTTTCTATTATGTGACTTATCACAAAATAATGGAGTTATTATCAACAGCATAGAAATAGAGTTTTCTCAACGTTTTCTTAAATAACAAAGATAGTTTACCAATGAAACATAAGAAATAAATATTTTCTTTGCATATTATGATAACCTAAGTTTTAGTAAAATAATTTGTTAATATTAAAAGTTTTTATATAAAGCTTAAGATTTAAACTCTTTTTCACTTCATAACAAAACTAAAAAACAAACTAGTTTTCAAAGTTAAGATGAATTCAACCCATAAAGTTATAAAACCACTTAGGAAAAACAATGGTTTTCAAATTTCTAAAGAAGGAAATCATTTTCAAAGAATTTAAATAAGATAAGATTAAAAATAATGGATTTTATCAACAAAGAGTTTACCTTTCAAAGGAAATAAAAGAACAAGTTTTAGAAAACAAAAAGTTATATTTTAAATAATAAATATAAGAAGACAATACTCATTTTCTAAAAACCATTCTAAATACAAATTTATAAAAAGGGTTTCAACAACTTAATACGCTTTTGATAAATTTGATCTTTTATCACTAGAAGTAAAATTTACGCAAGACTAAAGGTTAAAGGAAAATTTACTTGTTTTTGGAAAAAGAATGAAGAAAATAAAATAAGACTATACTCATTTATAATAACCTATGAAAATATAAAGTTTCTTCAAAGGACTTAAAAAGAAATTGTTAAAGTTAAAGTTTTAACAACTCAAAATGAATTGTTGTATAAAATAAATTGTTGAGACGCTACCATTAGAAATTTTGCATACAAAGTGAGCTTATCTATATACTCAAAGTATTTATCAATTATATATACATATATATATCTATATTTTTCTAAAGGATTTTTGAATGAAGTTGAGTTAGAAAATGGATTTGCAAAAGTTTAGAAATATTCGTTTTAAATCCGTACCCAATGTTTTCGGAACCCAAATGACCTTATATGACAAAGATAACCTTAGAAATGGATGGATCTTTTCGAATAGGTAGAAAATGGTATATTATATGCGAAATTCCGAGTTAAAATAAGCAAGTTATGGCCATTTTAAATTGGAATTTCATTCTATATGATTTTGACGGACATAGTGAAATAGAATTAGAAAGTTAAAGTAGAATTTTTATGAAATATTTATCCGGGGTATTTCTTTTGTCTAGGTGATGAAAGATATGAGATTACCCTTCCTGAGGATTACTACGACTAAGAAGATCGCGAAATGGACGAGTGAGTTATTCCTCTTAATTTCGTTACCTTGCTTGTGCTTGTAAAGTAGTAGCATTATTATACTAAGAAAAGATAAAAATGGATATATATTTGGGGAATTCGGGATTATGAGTATATATGTGATTCTATGTTTATGCATGAAATGAGAATTAAGAATATCACAAATTCAAACTGCTTGTTGAAATAATTTTGTATGACTACTTATTAATTGCTAAATTGATTGATCGCCTCCTAATAAACCTTAATAAGGTTTGGCTTAAGAAAAATGAAATACTTACGGATAGCATCCAGTGAGTCACATCTCTTTCGGAAGGCTGCTACTCCTACGCGTAGAGTTGGATTGGCTGTGATCGTGCAGTGACGCGGGCCATGCTCCTTCTTAGAGGATCCAAATCGCCTAGGGAATGCGACTTTAGGTTTGGAGCTGAGCCAACCGAACACTGTGGGTGAGGACCTGGGGACTAGCAGTAGAAGATCGAGGATCTTCAACCCCGATTCCCTAACCTTCGATACGGAGGGGTAAATCCATTCTATATATGGTTTCCAGATAACTATATATATTTGCATTATCACGTGATTGTTGCATTGTATGCATAACATATGAGTGAAAATCTAAATGAACTTGTTTGAAAATATGGTACAAATGAAAAGGAATATCTCACTAAGCTAGTTGTAGCTTATACCCCTATAGATTTTGCTGAAACAGGTTTACTCGTGTCTTAAATTGAGGATCATGACGTTAAGGAAGTCATGGAAGGATGTTAAGCTTCTATGAAGGAAATGGAATCATAAGATGAAGTAATTTTTGTAAGGTTCTTTATATGTAATGACTTATATGATTAGTGATGTATATTTATTTGAAGACAATAGAGGGATATACCTTTAAGAATTGTAATTTAATATGTTTATGTTTTATGATAAGTATTCTCTTTGCCTTGTTACTTATTTATTATCAATATAAATTGCGTTACTCCGATGCGTCCCCTTGATTGTGATGTACGCCTTGTACATGATATGGAAGCCTTTGCATGACTGAGGTAGTCATTCCTGGGCTTTAGTATTGTGTACGATGGATTGCCACGTTTAGGGTACCTCTCGGGGCGTGACAGCGACGCATTGAGAAATGGTCTTAGATGTGTGCTAATGCAAGAAGGAAAAGTGATTGCTTATGCTTCACGACAGCTAAGACCACATGAGAAAAATTATCCGATGCATGACTTGGAGCTAGCTGCTGTTGTTTTCACACTCAAGATATGGAGGCATCACTTGTATGGATAGAGATGTGAAATATATATGGATTACAAAAGCCTCAAGTACCTATTCACTCAGAAGGAGTTGAATATGCGACAACGGAGATGGTTGGAGCTTATAAAGGACTATGACCTTGGAATCAATTATTGTCCAGGAAAAGTTAATGCCATTGTTGATGCCTTGAGTCAAAAGAATCACGAGGAAGTTGCCACTTTGTTGATCGACCAAAAGGAGTTAGTAAGAGAATTCAAAAAGCTGAGTATCGAGTTCATTGGACAAAATGTGGAGGTGGAAATATCTAACTTGGTGATGGAACCAACCTTTGTGGAACGAATTAAAGAAGCTCAACGATATGATGAAGTCATACAAAGGATCAAACAGGAAATGCAAGTAGAGAAGTATATTGACTTCACCATAGATGAAGAGGATGTAGTGAGGATGAAAGGAAGGCTATGTGTGCCGGATGATGAGAAAATGAGAAGGGAAATCATGAGTGAAGCTCATAACTCGGGATACACAGTACACTCAGGAGGAACTAATATGAATCAAGATCTTAAGAGCCACTTTTGGTGAAATGGAATGAAACGGGATGTAGCTGATTATGTGATGAAGTGCCCGACTTGTCAACAAGTAAAGATGGAACATCAAAGGCCAGGAGGATTGCTAAAGCCTTTGTCGATACCTGAGTGGAAGTGGGATCAAATCTCGATGGATTTCATGTGTGGACGACCAAGAACACTGGCAGGATATGATGCAATATGGGTCGTGGTAGATCGTTTGACTAAATTGACTCACTTCATACCAATCAACATGACGTACTTGATGGACAAGCTAGCCAAGCTATACATAAAGGAAATAGTACGTTTGCATGGAGTACCTACCAGGATTATGTCAGATCGAGATCCCAGATTTGTGTCTAAGTTTTGGACAAGTTTACAAAGATGTATGGGAACAAAGTTGCATTTTAGCACAGCTTATCACCTCAAACTGATGGACAATCGAAACGATCCAAACCTTAGAGGACATGTTACGTGCGTGTATTATGGAATTCAAAGGGAGTTGGGATGCTCATTTGTCGCTTATAGAGTTTGCCTACAACAATAGCTACCACTCTACCATACAAATGCCACCATATGAAGCTTTGTACAGACGATGCTGTAGGTCACCTCTATCTTGGGATGATGTGGAAAAGCTCGCTATTGGACCAGACTTGGTACAAGATGCATAAGATAAAGTAAGAATAATCTGACAACGAATGAAAGAGGCCCAAGATAGACATAAAAGCCGGGCAGATCAGAAAAGGCGAGTTATCGAATTTCAAGTGGGAGACCATGTATACTTAAAGATAAATTCGATCAGGAGTATACATCGAGTACGCTCACAAGGAAAGTTGAGCCCACGGTACATTCAACCTTTCAAAGTTCTTGAATGAGTGGGAGATTTAGTTATCACCTCACCTTGCTGCCAAACCTGTCAGGAGTACACAACGTATTCCATATGTCCGTCTTGCGTAAACAGGTAGCCGATCCAGATCGAGTAGTAAAGTTGGAGCTAGTGTTGCAAAAGGAGAACCTCACTTATGAGGAACACTTGGTACAGGTTTTGGATCGAAAATTCCAAAGCTTTGGAATAAGGAGATCAAATATATCAAAGTCCTTTGGAGGAATCACACCCATGAGGATGCAACTTGGGAAGCTGAGGATGAGATCCGATGCAAATATCCAAATCTTTTAGAAGATTCAGGTACGATAGTCAAGTTTTGAGGACAAAACTTTCTTTAAAGATGGTACATTTAAGCCTTTATATTTTTCGGTGACATATTAAACCCTAAAAAACCGAAAGTTAAATCGGCATCCTAAAGTTAATTTAATTCTATGGTTAGTCTGACGAATCTAGATCGGCAATCCCGTATTCTTAAACCCTAGACAACGAAATTAAGATAACTGTGGAATGGTTTGTAATAATATAAGAAAGCTTAAAAATATCAGATTCGCAATTTTCTAATGGCTTTCCGATCCAAACAGGATCAGTTTTTGAAAATCGTGCCCGGTGCATCGGATAGTGAAAAAATTCCAACAATACCATTAGACTCGTAAAAATATAAGGATTTCAAAAATATCAGTATTAGAATTTTTTGGTAACTAAAAATATCAAATATAGCTTATTTACGTGTATTTTCTTTACTACCGGTATTTTAATTGTCTAATCGACTATTCATAGTGCTTTTCTTCTATTCTTCTATCTCTACTTTTTCTACTACCTATTCTTACAACCTATATACCTATTTCTTACAATTTTCTTTTTCCACAAAAATTCTACACCATATATTACTAAACTTCTCTTACACTTTTCTTCTAAAATTAATTTTTAATTATTCTTTCTTTCATGCCATCAATTTTCTTTTCTTTTTCATTTATTTAATTAACTATAATTTCCCTCCATCTTTTTCCTATAAATACCCCCCATCTTTCATTTCTTTCAAACTTCATCTACCCACAAATTCACTATAAAAAATCTCCAAAAATCTCCTCTCCAAATACTGTCTCAAATTCTTTTCTACATACCCCCAAAAATTCTCTCAAACACCATCATTTTTCTCCACCATCAAATATCTTTTAGGTAATAAACTTTCTTTATATTACTTCTACCATGTCATGTAACTTTACATGATCATGGAGTGAGTTTCCTAAACTTATTATTATGGAAGCTACACTATGTTCATGTATTGTTCTTGTTCATGAATATCTATTTCTATATTTCTATTGTTGTTATTATCTTTTGCTCATATCATTAATGTTATTATGCTAACTTCTTCTTTATATCTAACTAAATATATTTATGTACCTATATATATTCTTTAGAACATATAAGCTTACTTGTTATTTATTTATTTCTATGCTTTGCAATTTATTTATTTACTTGTTTTATGCAAATTATTAAGACTAGTCTTTTTAATCATAGACTTGTCTATATCAAGTCAAAACAATTTTCTTTCTTTTCTTTTTGGACTGGTCTATTTTTAGTCCCAAGATATCTTGATGAAGCTAAGGTTCCTAACACTTGATCTTATTATTTTGCTCTTATTTATTCTTGTATATATCTTATCTTACTATTTAATATTATTATATTTCTCATAGTTACATATTCTCATTCATGCATAAACATGTTGATATTATCTCAACAATTACGAAAAGGAGTTTTCTTAAGTAAAGAAAAATAATAACTCCCTTTAAATGTAATTTTTTGTCATATAAGGAATGATTTTTCCTTAAAAACATAAAGTTTTATCTTAACATATCTTTTCCAAAGTTAGAAAAGTTTATCACAAGTTTACAATGATAATAGTACATGGGATTTCATCCATATATACATAAAGTAAAGTTATCACATACTCTCTTTTTCAACCAATGAAATAAGAAAGTTTCTTTGAAAATTAATATTACTAAATCATTGTTTGACAAAGGTTTTTCTTAAACTCATTTATCGAAGTTTTCTACCAACACTCTAAAATATTAAAGTCTAGAACAACTTTTATAAAATTATTAAAGAATAACCTTTTTAAAGATAAGCCTTACTTAGGAAATAAAGTTAGTAAATGACTTAAAAGATCATTAATATTATTTATTTAGAGTGGAACTAACTTTAAGAGAACTTTAGAACATATAAACATGACTACTTTAAGAAACTTTAGTCACTATCAAGAAACATTTAGAAGACTTCATTTTTTAACTACTAGGATGGAGTTGTAGGAATCTTAAAAAGACTAAATTATTTTTAAAAATTTTAAAGTATTCTCAAAGATTAAGAAATGAAATTAAAATAAGAAAACACTCACTTCTAATAATTTGAGAAAATTTCCCAACAAAACTAAAAAGGAAATTTTCAAGTTTTGACATTTTCCTACTTTAAGAACACATTGTTTTACAAAAATTATTGTTGAGACAACACCACTAAATTCATGCATGTAATTTGAGTCTACATATATATATATATATATATATAAAGGATTTTTCAACTATACAAATATCTATATTTTGGTACAAGGATTTTTGTATGAGGAAAAGCTTGAAAAATTGTGTTTTTGAAAACTGGAATTTCGTAATAGTTCTGTACGTCATTTTTTCGAGACCCAAATGGATTATTTTGATAAGAATAACCTTAGAAATGGATAGATCTTTTTGAGTAGGTAGAAATCGGCATATAATATGCGAAATTCCGAGTTAAAATAAGCAAGTTATGGCCATTTTAAGTTGAAATTTTCATTCATGCGAATTTTGACGAATTCAATAAGATAGATTTAGAGATTTTGAATAGATCTTGGATAAAATAATCATTTCGGGTATTTCTTTTGTTTAAGTTTCGAGGACAAAGATCTTCTCTTCCCCGAGGATTACTTCGACTCATAGAAGATCGCTATGGACGAGTGAGTTTCTTTACGTTTATGTATTCTCGCATGCGCTTGTAGAATAGAGCACTAGATATTAGGAAAAGATAAAATTGATATGCATGTGGGATATCATGAGAATTATGTATGTGAATGGTTATGTGCGATCAATGAACGATAAGTGTATCGGAACCTAATCTGTGATTGATATAATTGTTTCTATGTATGTATTGCTATGTGTGCAATTATTGCTTGATCGCTTTAAATAAATTAATATCATAATTGGAATCCCCATATAATAAATTGCTCATGCATAACACTTAGAATATCATTTCGAAATTTTGTTACCATTCCTCAGCGTAGGATCGAAAAGGTAAGCTGCCTAGCTACATCTTGAGGATTTAGGACATTTGGGGAATACGACCTTGAGTTGTAGCCGTGTCGGATCGATCACTTTGGATATGGAAAGCCCAGGGACTAGTAGTACAGATCGCTGGAACCCCAAGACGCGCGCAAATTTTAAGGAGGTTGTTTAGGGCCCAATTCAAATCATTCCCTAACCACCAATGGAGGGGTAAATCCATCATACGTACGAAATCGGATAGTCATATGTACTGTTTGATCATATGGTTGTTGCATTTCATATGCTTGTTTAATGAACTTGGTTGAATGCTTACTATGAGTACTTTGCGTAAGGAATATCTCACTAAGCTAGTTATGCTTATATCCCTATAGACTTTTGATATTGCAGGATCGTTATTTTGCACCCGAGACCATCTTGATCATCCGGATAGAATCTTTATTTTGGAAAGCTTTTGGAGGAACTCTGTTTTGAAGTCTTAGAGTAGATTTTTTCTAAAATCTTTTAGCTTTAGTTCTTTATCTTAGTAAGACGATGTTGTTATGGAAATTACCAGGGGAATGCCCCATAGAAGTTGTAAGACTTTATATTTCAATGAAATATATTAAGTGTTATTTTAAAGGTTCCTCTGCCAATATCTTAAAATGCATCACTCTACCAGTATTCCTTTGATGTGAATGTACGCCTTGTATTGATATGAAAGCTTTCGAGTGACTAAAGTAGTCATTCCTAAGTTTTAATATTGCGTACGGCGGGCTGTTACATTTAGGGTACCCATTAGGGCGTGACAGTTTAAGTTGGTATCAGAGCATCAAGATTAGAGAAAGAAATAGTAAGTTTAGAAGTAGAAGTCTTAAAGATAGGATAAGTTTAAGATTTAGCTCTGAGAGTTTTAGGAAGAATCCTAGAATTATAGAAAGTGGGGATATATGGGAAACCACATGTTTTATGACTATACCTAAGACATGTAGATGGCCATAGAACTAGTTTATACCTTTAAAAAGAATAAGTGGATTTCCAAACCGGTTTAAGCCTTAAGAAAACACAACCCTTGTAAGTTGCAGCTAGTAAGAAAACAGAGTTAACTTGCTTTTTGATAATGGAACTAAAAGAAAAATATGCTTACATAAAAGACTATACAACCCACCTTAGGTAATGCCAAGCATAACCAACACTTGATTCAATTAAAGTCGATTAAGAATTAGTCAAGTTTAACAACTAAACCTACAAGCACAAACAATCAAACATGGTAAGGTTGTACCTGGATTAGCTTTCCACAATTTCAATATCACCAATCCTTTGCCACAGATATAAACCCTAATTCACCAAAACCTGAATAATAACATACATCAATTCAAAATCAAATTTCACAATCATATTTAAACCCTAACCCTCAAATCCACAATCTCAAAACATAAGATTTTCTATATTAGATCTACACATATGTCTTCTAAGATCACTAAAAAACAAAACCCTAGAATGCCAATTTCTCCAAGTTCCTTAAAAATTCTAAAATCCTCAATCGAAAATAGAACAACTATCAGACAAGATTCCATCTCTCAACATAACAAAGATTGAAAAGGATTCAATATTTACCTAGAACCTTAAATCTCACACCTTCCTGACTGTATAACCAAGATCTCCAAATCAACACCAATGATATAAAGAAACCCTAATTCACAAGAATACCTGTTCACCATTGTTTATGCATTCCCTAATCATCCACAACAACATATATGATTTAATTTTCCTAAAAACTTAATATCTATGAATTATAGTTCCAGATTGATTCTTACCTTCCTTCAATTGATTGTAGAACTGCAAATCCCCAATTTCCACACTTAGGGTTTCCTTCAACTTCCACCAATGATCAACTTCCTTCATCAACAACAACGAAAATCTAAGAAAGAATCATTCTAAAATGAACTAAAGGAATAGGAGAGATCACTTGCTCAATTCTTTGAAGAAATCCACCTTGGAGAGTGTTTGCTAGGGTTTCTAAAAGTTTAGGAGAGGTTATGAGAGATAGGACAGAAGATAGGATGTATTTATAGTGAGGTTTCTCATAAGGATATTGGCTGGATAAGAAGGAAAAAAAAGATGACAACTTAAAATCTTCGAAGGAGCAAATAAGCTTCAAAGCCGCACATTAGGCCGGTGACTTTTTTTGATACACCGATAACCTATAAGAGTATGCCGATGGCCTATATGCCAGCGTAGGCTAAAATCCGCTATTTTGTAAAATTTTCTCTGAGGCTCTAAGCTAGACTTTAAGCCATCGTCCATTGTATTTAGGCCGGTAGCTTAGAATTTGATAGGAATCTAGTTGCCCTAAGTCGTGAAAAAAGGAACTTAAAAGGAAAAGCAACAAGGAGCAAGTCAAGAAGCGAAATGGGTAGCGTAAGGGAGATAGGCCGACTCCTAAGCCGCCGGCCTGTGTCTAAGCCACCGACCTACTTGCCAACCTTTTTTTGACGACTCTTATTCTAGTTTCATTTTGTTATGTTTAGGTCACCCAAGTGTAATAAAGGCCACCAGCTTTCTTTTATATGAGAATTTATGTCTTTTAGGTCTTTTTAAGGTTAGTATATATAGTCTTTTGGTCATTTGATATTTGAGAGCACATTTGTGTGTGAGAACCCTATGGTGGTTTATTTTATTATTGAGATTATTGCTACTCTTTAATCATTTGTTCTTATCAAATCTTGAGTTGTATAGTTTGTGGTGAACATCGTTTTTGAATCTCTTGATTCACTGACATTGTGAGTGCTTTGTAAATCGTAGTTTTATCGATCTATAATCCAAACACAAACAGTTTGATTTTGTTGTAGGCGGATCCTATCGAGCGACGATTTCATCCATATCCCTTTAATTTATTCCGTTTTATATCAACTAGAAAACCTTAAATTGATAAAAATAAGATTTTTATTGAAAACTATTGTCGGATCCACATCAGAATTAAAGGCTGGTGGCTTAAATGCAGGCCTATTCCAAAATCGTCCGATCATTCACACGTAGCTTCCTTATGTTCAAATTCATCTAGGGTGTTGACTGAGGAATGGAGTGACAAATTTGTAGGTTAAGGGTCTATTTATAGAGGTATATTGCTTAGGAAAAACGCTAGGTTCATGTCCAATTTAAGCAGCCTACGCTGGAAGCATTGAAGCCAGTGTACACTTTGCTAAAATCCATTCTTAATCAAGTCTTTGTCATGTGAACACAATATAATTATATTTGAACTTTGACCATAAAACCTTCTTATTTAATATCCTTTGACTCTTTGACCCTTCTTAATAATTCTTTTATATACTTTAGGGTTAACTATAAAACCCTCTTATTTTATATTAAATGACATACTTGCCCTTCTTTATAATTTATTTATCTTTATATTACAAATATATCATCCTATACTCTTTGTGGAGTTGGCAATGGATTTAACAATCTAGTTAGCATCCTTATCACATACTTAACATTCTAACATGTAATGCATTCATGTACAAACTTCTCAACCATCATATTTTCCTAAAAAAAAAGAAAAAAGAGGAGATGTCTTATCTACCTTAAAATGCCTTGCCATTGGGACACAACGATACTCCTGTAACAAAGTTAGAATAAGAGCAAAATCAGAAACCAAGAATAACCTTGATTTGTAATACAATAGTCCATTATGCCACTGGATTGGCTATGGAAGATTCTATCCTAGTTCCATATCACTGATTATCTTCTTAAAAGTGGGAAGAATATTCCACTTTAAGTTGATCAAGATACACAGGAACCTACACTGTTAAAGCTAACAATGTACTATCTTCATGCTGTCAAGATAATAAATCATCAACCTAATTCTTGACTCTAGCTTTGTACATAATTGAGTAATCATACCCAATTAACTTTGCTAAAAAATTTAGTTGCTCCGACGTTTAAGTTGCTTGAGTCAATATTTCCTTCAAACTTCAATGATTTGTTCTTATAGTAAAATAAGACCTTAATAAGTACTGCCTCCATCGTTTTACAACCGAGACAATTGCAAAAAGCTCATGAACTTATTTAGAAGCTTTGGACATTTGTGGTGGAAACTTTTTGCTAAAATAAGCTATTGGGTGTTTGTCTTCTAAAAGAACAACACCCACATTAGTCCCTAATGTGTTTTTTCCATAATGAACTCTCTAGGAAAATCCGATAAAGCTAAGATTAGCTTATTCACTAAAGCCGTCTTTAGCTTATCAAAAGTAATCGTGCTCTCATCATTCCACTCATTCCTTTTGTAACATCTTAGTTAATGGAAAAACTATTGAGGCATAGCCTTTCACAAATCATTTATAGTAGCCTAATAAACCTAAGAAAGCCCTCAATTGCTTCACATTGATGGGTAGTGTCCAATTCTTCATTGCCTCAACTGTCGTTGGATCAAGTGCTACTCCATTTTGAGAGACAATATGACCTAAATAATTAATGGTTGAACACCAAATGAACATTTGCTCTTCTTCAAATAAAAAGCATTGTTAATCAATACTCGCAATACTTTAGAGAGATGTTCTATATGAAGTTTTGTAACGTCCTAAATTAAATGCATTACAACTAGTCACATGTCTTTCTCTTATCAAGAACATGCTGAGGCTATAAAATACTAAACCAAAATTTATACCAAAGATAATCACCAAAACTATCACATGGTTACTTTAAAGCATCATAACAATAGTACTTCTGGAAAATATGAACAATTAAAATTCTAAAACTACATATTATCAAATCAAATAAAACCTAGCAAACTATCTCATAAAGTCTTCAATAACTGATAACATAAAAATAAAACTTCATAAAGTCTTCCATATCTCTCTCGTATTTCCAATGCTCAAGATCTATTGGTCTTCAATTGGATAGTCAAGTCCACTATAGCCATCCCCATGATCAACACACAAATCATACCCAAACAAGTCATAAACAATATCATCTTCACACGTACCTGAAAAATAAAGGAATGAGCAAAAATTCCCAGTATGTCATACCACAAACAAATACGCATGAAAATGCAACATACAAATATCACATATAATCCTAAACTAATGCAGCAAACATAAGTTATTACTTTGATTAGCCAAGCAAACAACACAGTTTAGAACCATATGCATTTAGTCCTAAACCTAGAGTAACTCATGACCTTGATAAACAAGCCTTTATATAAAATACTTAATATACATATAATGATGTTAGGTACTCCCATACATTGTTGTATACCACCGTAAGGCCTTGCACAACTCTTAATCTACTGGAATCATCTCTATGCCCGAGTCCACTTAGGATACCCTCACGCATAGATCATCAGGGCGCTTCATTAGTATCACACTCTGCATGGTCTTTACTAACCAAAGCCAAACACAAGTAACACACTTTTTAATTATAATCCAAATAGAATTTAGTTAATTTATTTTCCTAATCCTACAAGCACAAACAACAAGCAAGTTAAGGTCGTAACTGATTTAACTCTTTCTCAAAACTCCAATATCAACAAATCCTCTTAAAAGATTCTAAACCGTAATTTCACCAGAAACCTTATCATCAACATATATCAAATCAAAATTCAATTTCACATTCATAATTAAACCCTAAACCTAAAATCCACAATCTCAAAATATAAGATTTTCAATATTAGATCTACACACCTGTTTTCTAGGATCACTACACAACGAAACCCTAAAATCTAGAATTCTCCAAAACTCCTAAAAACACTAAAATTCTCAATCAACAACAATTTAACTATCAGAAAAAATTTCTTCTTTTAGAGTCACAAAGATTGAACGGATTCATGCTTACCCAAGCTTTAGATATCACACCTTCTTGACTGTAGAACCAAATCACCAATCACAACTTAAGGTTCTATTCTCTAACGAAACCGTCTTCACCACTTGTTTCCTCAAAACCAAAGGAACAACTTTTAGAAACCAAAATGTAATAAAAAACTCAACCACAAGAGATTTGGGAGAAAGTCTTACCTAAAATTTTCCTTAAGAAGATATAGGAGGAGGGAACTAAAGACCTTGGGGTATTTATATAAAAAATAAGAAACCCTAACATAAAGATGGATGATTGTTTTTCTTTGAAATATAGGTTGGACATAAGCTAGCGGCTTAGACTCGAATCAAGCAACAAAACTACATAAGCCGACTGCTTTCACTATAAACGCCGGTAGCTTATATAATGATGCCGATGGCTTTAGTCTAGCATTTGTTATACGCCTACAACTTATACACAGCTTTTGAATATTTTGATTGAAACTCCATGTATGCTTCAACGTTGATGACTTTCTAGCCAAGGACGACAGCCTTCCCTTCTTAAGATGGTAGCTTAGATCCAGCGTTTCCCTTATGCTTCTGGTCTTTCTCGAACAACTTCCTTGGGTTTAATTTCAACTATCACATGACAAAATTAACCTCTTAAACAATCATATATTACAATACTACCCTTCATTATGATCTATTTATTTGTATACTACATCTATGTCTTCCTAAAAGGAACTTTCGTCCTCGAAAGTTTCCTAGATTGTTGAATAGCTCAAGGTATTTTGATCTCATTTCTTCTTCTAGCTCCCAATTGCTTCTCATTCTGATCGATTTGTCCATTGCACCTTCACATACTTGATTACCCGCTTTCTTAGAATCTTTTCTTTGGTGTCCAAAATCCTCACTGGCCTTTCACCTTGTTGAGCTCGAATTTTGCTCCTTTTTCTCCTAAAGGTTCCGATTCGTATCAAACACAACATATTTGATACGGAACACTCGACAAGGAACCAATAGGGTTTTCGTAAAAAGCCCAGTTTTCTAAAAAATATTTTGATTAGAGTCGCTATCGGCTAAGGTCGGGAAAGAAGTGAAATAGAAACCAAATGGGTGGTTTGGTTTCCGATTCGACCATTAATCTATGAAAAACTAGAAATTGATGGATTCGAGGGCTACTATTTTACAACCTAAACGGTTATCTAGGCTTTTATGGGCTTTGGAAATCTTGAATATATGGGCCAAAGAGATTAATTTTGAATTTTCACTTTTTTTTTAATTGTTGGTCTTTTTTCCAAAAATATATATGCATATTTACAAAAATAATATTTCTTTTGTTTTAAAAAAAATCCTAAAAGTTTTTTATTTTTGTGACCACCCTACAGCTGCCTACGTATCCGTTAACCGGAATCAGGTCTCCGTAGTTCGTTTTGATTTTTGTAAAAATTTAGTGTGTTTGTTTGTTTTTAATTGTGAAGAACCACCAAGTTTAAGTTATTTAGCAAATTTGATTATGATTTTTGAAATTCCTAAGACTTCTAATTTTATTCTTCTTTTTGAAAAATCCCTTAAAAGAAACTATTTTTGGAAAAACCCCATTTATTATTTTTCTCGTTAATTTGGAAAATAACTAAGTGATATATATATATATATATATATATATAGGCTAGTGAAACAATTTCTAATACTATGTATATATAAATTAAAGAAAAATCTTTTTTGTTGATTTTGTAAATTTTTTTTTTGGATTTTAAAACAAAATCAATATTTAGAAAACTAATAATGACTGATCACATCAAATAATTTGCAAAATCCTATTAATATTACTTTAATTCAATATCGCAAATCATCATTCAAATGACATATATCAAGTATAGCATTCATTTATCAAAAGGTGATCTGAAAATTATAATCTAAAAGCTATATTCGTATTTTTGTTGATTTTTCATGATTTAATTTAAAACTTATTCATTAACTAGACTATATCCAAAATTTTATTTACTTTTTTTTATTTACCTAAATCACACATTACCATATACTAATGTCTAAAAAATTTCATGCAAACTATACAATCACATACGCATAAACATATATATATATATTTATTTATTTGTTTTCTATACATTTTTCTTTTTTTTTTTAATTTCTAACAATTTTCTTTTTTTTTTATACATTATATTAATATATCTTATAGAAAAACAACAACAACAACAACAAGAACAACAACAATAACAATAAGAACAACAACAACAACAACAACAACAATAATAATAATAATAATAAATTAGAACCTTGTCAAATGATCTGGTTGGCTTCGTCAGAGGCTGGGATGAGCAGTGGTGGTGGTGGTTGAAGTGGCTGGTCATGATCTGGGTTTGGTGTATGCTGGAGATAAAGGCGTTGAGAGAGAGAGAACAAGAGAGATTAAAGAAAAAGAGTTGCGAGAGAGACCTCCTTTTTTTTTTTTTTAATCTATTTTCTATGTTTCGATCTATGTTTGTTGAAGAGAAGGAATTGGGCATCATTTTATAGTAGCATGGAGGAAGATGGAGGGGTACACAACCATTAATGGTCGTTACAAGCAAGTGAAAAGATCGGACTTACAAGGTTGGGGGAGTTATGAATCTTTTCATTATTGATCTTAAATTCACATTTAAACGATTTAAATTCTGAAATAATTCACATTTTTAATGACATAACAGATGGAAATTGAAAGGGCATACATGAGTGGCAATGTACGCTCCAAAAAAAAAAAAAAAATCCCATTGTGTTGCTTGCATGGATCGAGCTCCAATCCTTCCCTTGTACTCCTCAGTCTTAACCAACTAAGCTATGCTTGGCTTTTGATTCATTTCCTCACCTAAAATTAATTTAAATCATTCAAACCAGGCCAAACGCATTTTCAATAAAAATAGGCTAAATTTGATACATATCTAAGATCCAAATTAATTTTCAAAATAGCCTAATGCACTAATATGAAATATTATTTATATTTTTTTCATTTTCCAATTTTTTTTATTTTAATTCTAAAGGGCTTATTTACTAGAAGATGGGGTTTTTTCAATTTTCTTAATTTTCAAATTTTTATATTCTTCTTTTTTAATTTTGTAATTTTTTGTTGATTTTTAATTTAACTAATTTTTTAATCATTTTTTATTTTCTTTTTTTTTTCAATTTTTATGATTTTTTTATTTTTAATTTTTAACTTTTTAACGTTTTTAAAAGGGGGGATAAAATGGGGTGTTGACAGTTGCCCGTCTTTATGGTGGAGTTTGAACAAAACTCCGCTATAAAGACAAAAAAGACTCCATTTTTGCGCAAGACCTAAACTTATCGGATTAAACTACAAAACTTCATTCTGACAAGCAGGGATTTTGGGAACGACCAACTTTGATAGCCAAGGATTTTTTGAAATGGTCACCTTGATAAATAAAGATTTTAGAGAGGTCACCTTGATAAACAAGGATTTTAGAGAGGTCACCTTGATAAACAAGGATTTTAGAGAGGTCACCTTTATAAACAAGGATTTAGGGTCACCTTGATAAATAAGGATTTTTGGTTCACCTTGATGAACAACGACTTTTGGGTCATCTTGATAAACAAGGACTTTTGGTCACCTTGATAAACAAGGGTTTCGGGTCATCTTGATACACAAGGATTTTTTGTCACCTTGATAAACGAGGATTTTTGGTCACCTTGATAAATAAGGTTTTGTCACCTTGATAAACAAGGATTTTGGTCACCTTGATAAATAAGGATTTTGGGTCACCTTGATAAATAAGGATATTTTGTCATCTTGATAGATAAGGGTTTTTGGTCACCTTGATAAACAAAGGTTTTTGGTCACCTTGATAAACAAGGATTTTGGGTCACCTTGATAAAGGAGGGTTTTTTGGGTCACCTTGATAAACAAGGGTTTTAGGTCATCTCAATAAACAAGGGTTTTTAGTACCTTGATAAACAAGGATTTTAGGTCACCTTGATAAAATTAGAACCTTGTCAAATGATGTGGTTGGCTTCGTTAGAGGCTGGGATGAGCAGTGGTGCTGGTGGTTGAAGTGGCTGGTCATGATCTGGGTTTGGTGTATGCTGGAGGTAGAGGTGTTGAGAGAGAGAGAACAAGAGTGATTAGAGAAAAAGAGTTGTGCGAGAGACCTGCTTTTTTTTTTTAATCTATTTTCTATGTTTTGATCTCTATCTATTGAAGAGGAGGAATTGGTCGTCATTTTATAGCAGCATGGAGTAAGATGGAGGGGTACACGGCCATTAATGGCCGTTACAAGCAAGTGAAAAAATCGGAGGTTACGAAACTTAGAGGATTGGGGGAGTTAAGAATCTTTTCATTATTGATCTTAAATCCACATTTAAACGATTTAAATGCTGAAATAATTCACACTTTTAATGACATAACGGATGGAAATTGAAAGGTTACACTTGAGTGGCAATGTACGCTCCAAAAAAAAAATCCCCATTATGTTGCTTGCATGGATCGAGCTCCAATCCCCTCCCTTGTACTCCTCAGCCTTAACCAACTAAGCTATGCTTGGCTTTTGATTCATTTCCTCACCTAAAATTCATTTAAATCATTCAAACCAGGCCAAATGCATTTTCAACAAAAATAGGCCAAATTTGATACAGATCCATGATCCAAATTAATTTTCAAAATAACCTAATGCACTAATATGAAATATTTTTTATATTTTTTTCATTTTCCAATTTTTTTTAATTCTAAAGGGCTTATTTAATGAAAGATGGGGTTTTTTTAAATTTCTCAATTTTAAATTTTTATATTCTTCTTTTTTACTTTTGTAATTCTTTGTTGATTTTTAATTTAACTAATTTTTTAATCATTTTTCCATTATCTTTTTCAATTTTTATGATTTTTTTTTATTTTTTATTTTTTTTTATGTTTTTAAAAGGGGTGATAAAATGGGGTGTCAACAGTTGCCCTTCTTTATGGTGGAGTTTGAACAATACTTCGCTATAAAGATAAAAAAGACTCCATTTTTGCGCAAGACCTAAACTTATCAGATTAAACTAAAAAACTTCATTCTGACAAGCAGTGACTTTGGGAACGACCAACTTTGATAGCCTAAGATTTTTTGAAACGGTCACATTGACAAATAAGGATTTTAGAGAGGTCACCTTGATAAACAAGGATTTAGGGTCACCTTGATAAACAAGGATTTTTGGTTCACCTTGATAAACAAAGACTTTTGGGTCACCTTGATAAACAAGAACTTTTGGTCACCTTGATAAACAAGGGTTTCGGGTTACCTTGATATACAAGGATTTTTTGTCACCTTGATAAACAAGGATTTTTGGTCACCTTGATAAACAAGGGTTTTGGATCACCTTGTTAAACAAGGATTTTGGGTCACCTTGATAAATAAGGATTTTGGGTCACCTTGATAAATAAGGATATTTTGTCACCTTGATAGATAAGGGTTTTTTGTTACCTTGACAAACAAGGGTTTTGAGTCACCTTGATAAACAAGGATTTTGGGTCACCTTGATAAACAAGGATTTTGGATCTCCTTGATAAAGGAGGGTTTTTTGGGTTACCTTGATAAGCAAGGGTTTTAGGTCATCTCAATAAACGAGGGTTTTTTATCACCTTGATAAACAAGGATTTTAGGTCACCTTGATAAAATTAGAACCTTGTCAAATGAACTGGTTAGCTTCGTCAAAGGTTGGGACGAGCAGTGGTGGTGGTGGTTGAAGTGGCTGGTCATGATCTAGGTTTGGTGTATGCTGGAGATAGAGGCATTGAGAGAGAGAGAGAACAAGAGAGATTAGAGAAAAAGAGTTGCGAGAGAGACTTGCTTTTTTTTTTTTTAATCTATTTTCTATGTTTCGATCTCTATCTGTTGAAGAGGAGGAATTGGTCATCATTTTACAGAAGCATGGAGGAAGATGGAATGGTACACGGCCATTAATGGCCGTGTCACGCCCTAAAGGGTACCCTAAACGTGATAGTCCACCACACCCGATATTTAAACTTAAGTATGACAACCTTAGTCATCCCATAAGTTTACATATTGAGTGTGAGGTGTACTCACACAACTTTTAGGATCACACTTTGATTCGAGTAGTCTTAAGAAAGCATACATAGCATTAAGAATATAAATCACAACAAGATAAATAGTTGAACTTTACAAAAGCCAAGGGGGCAGACCCCTGCCAAAATAATAGGAGTCTACATTGTTTAGCTCCAATTACATATATCTGAATTTACATTAAAGAGATTTTCCTAGAAGTCCACGCCTATACTAGGTCCCGACTTCCTCAAAAGCTCTTTAATCCATGTGATAAACCTGCAAAGTGTCCTCTCGGAACATCCAAAAATAGGAACACTGCAACAAAAACTATTGGGGTATAAGCTAATTGCTTAGTGAGATTCATTTTCCAAGTAACATACTCGTCAAGCTAAAATATCTATACAAGCAAGTTATAATTAAGCAACCATATGAATGCACAAGCAAATGAGCAAGCAAGCATATAACTTTCCGGTAGTCATATGTGAATGGATTTGCCCTCCACTCGGGGTTTGGGGTAGTTCATAAGTCATGCAACTACAGTTCCAAAGTTGGTCCATAAGACATGCAACCATAGTCCCAATCTTAAGTGGGGTGGTCCATAAGACATGCAACCACAATTTTAATGTTGGTCCATAAGTCATGCAACCATATTTTCATTATGGGGTGGTCCATTAGTCATGCAACCCTAGTCCCATTAATGAAAGACCCGCTGCCTCCCAAATACACCTTTGTCCCACCAAAGGCATACTCGACAATGATATGTGACTCACTACATGATATGCATGTACAGTTTATTCATATAATCATGGCATATTAATTAGGTAATTTAAAAGTGATCATACAATTTCAGACACTCCAAATCTATACTAGCTCATACAAGGTTATTGCAAAATCTTGCCTCGATATACTTATCGTTCATTCATGCAAGTTTAGATCACCATTCAATCACAATTTTATCTTTTCCTAAGTCTAATGCCACTACTACTACAAGCACATCCAAGAGCATAATTAATTGAGAAATGAACTCACTTGTCCATGTAGTGAAATCCACTAGTCGTAATAGTCCTCGGGAAGTGGTAACCCGTCCTCCAATTCACCTAAGTACAAGAATACCCTCAATGAGTATCTCTTAAGAAGTTCTATTAAACTTAACAATTTTATTTACTAAGTTCGTCAATTTTCGCCTAGGTTGAATTCTTAACTTAAAAAGGTCATATCTAACTCATTTTAACTCGGAATTAAGCTTATAATATACCGATTTCTATCTACTTCGAAAGAGCTATCTATTTCCAAAGTTAATTCAAACATTTAAGGTCATTTAGGGGTCGGAAACTTACTGTACAGTAGGGTTGCGAAAATCCAAGATTTGAGCCTTTGTGGAAAATTGCCATATCTACTCTATTTAACTACTTAGATTAACTTATTTTAGTCCTAAACTTGTAAGGAGATTATCAAAACAAAATTAAGAGATTACACACTTATCTAATCCCAAACATAAAGTTCAAATGAAACTTCTAAAAATCCATTTTCATAAAACCGAAATTTATAAGTTGAAACTCATTGTCTTGTTTTGAGTAATTCCTTTACTAAAACTTACTTAGTTCAATGAAAATAATTTTCCTATATTATTTATCATCAAAGCATTCCATTTTCAATATAAAATACTTGTTTTGAGATCTAAAAGAAGGTTTTCAAAATTGGTCTCCCCTTAATTACGAATTTCCTCTTTGAAGTTTACAATGAAAACAAGACCTAAATTTTGTCTTTTACAAAGCACTTGATTTAAGCAATACTTTTTAGGAAAACTCATTTAAACTTATGAAAATTCATTCCTTAAGATATCTATACCAAGAGCCCTTTATATTTTTGTCTAAATCTTCATTTTAAAGTTGAATGATGGGTTCCAAAAATGGGTCTTGGTCTAGATCCGAATTTTCATAAATTTATTTTGAACATATCTCTTGAGAAAATTCATCAAAACTCATGAAAAACAACCCATTACATATTATATCTTAAGAACCCTTCATTTCTTGAATAAAATCCTCATTTTTGAGTTGGAAAACATGTTTTTATTTTAGATCTTTGTCTTGATCCGAAAATACAATTTTGTTTTTGAAAATAAACTTTGAAAATCAACTTTGATTTTGTAAGATGAAGTCTTGATGATATACATCCATCAAACCTTCATTTTCTTAACAAAAACTTCCATTTTAAGACTTGGAAGGGGTTTTTAAAATGGTGCCTTGACAAGTTACGAATTTATTTTTCATTCAAACTCAAATCTAAGATCTACTCAAAATACAACCATGAACATAAGAAAAACTTGGTAGTAGGCCTTAAACTTCTAGATCTACACATAAACATAACTAAAGCTTGGTAAAATTCTAGATCTACAAGTTATCACAAAAACAAGAAGATAAACAAGCCTTCAAGATAACAAAAATACTAAGAACAAAAGAGATCTTCATCTAGAGGAGTGTTTCAATTCTTGGCATCATCATCCATAGCTTTTTAAGCTTGTGGAATGTCCTTTGATGCATGAAACATCCATAATATCATCCTATAACATCTTATGAGAGCTAAAAGAAGATGATTACCTCAAATATTTGCAAGAAAAGTATGTGGGAGTATGGAATGGAAATGGTGGCAGCTTGTTTCTTAAGAAGACAAAGCCAAGAAGAAGAGAAAAGAAAGGGAAAAAGAGAGAGGAAAAGTGTAGGGTTTGTAAAGGTGAAAGAGGGAAGGAATGAGATACTTAAATAGAGAGTGGAGTGTATTAATAATTGAAAAAAAAAAAACACAAGCAGCTGCAAGGGAGGGGGGCTGGCGTGATTTGCTAAGGGTGGGGAGTGTGTAGTTTGATTTAATTTGTATTTTTGAAAGTGTAACAAGTTGCTTCCATTTCTAACTAAGAGACTTTAAAATATCAAATAAATGATTAAAAATAAGGAAAAGTGGCTAATTTTTGGGGATGGTCAGCTGCCATCTTGGGGAATTGGAGTGTAAGAAAAAGCAAAAGAAAACATAATAATGTGTAGTAATGATAATGGATGTGTACTTAAGGTATGGGTTGATAAAGCTTTTTGACTAAGAAAATATAAAAATAAATTAAGAAAAATATTTTTATTTAAGTGGCAGAATTTTTATGATTAAAATAAAATAATCAAATAAATTATTTTTAGAAATTTAACAATTAAGTTACCGGTAAGAGTAAAATAAGTTTATATGAGCTATAATTGATATTTTTAAAATCCGAAAAATTATAAACTTGATATTTTTGAAATCCTTATAAAAATACGAGTCTAAAAATATTAAAGATATATTTTTAATTTTTCGAGCCCCGGGGCACGCTTTCCAAAGCAGTATCCAAACGGGTTCGAAATAAGCCGAAAATAAACCAATATGATATTTTTAATAAATCAAATATTATTATGGACTATTCTAAACACTTTAATTATTTTTCAACTCCTCGATTTACGAGCTCGGGTTTGCAGGGTCTAAACTATAGGGTTTTACTCAAGATCTGTTGACTTAAGGTCTCCGATAGACTTTCCGGCTTAAGGTTAAGGCTTGAGAAAACAGGGGTTTACAGGCCGTTACAAACAAGTGAAAAGATCGGAGGTTACGGAACTTAGAGGGTTGGGGGAGTTATGAATCTTTTCATTATTGATCTTAAATCCACATTTAAACGATTTAAATTCTGAAATAATTCATACTTCTAATGACATAACGGATGGAAATTGAAAGGGTACACATGAGTGGCAATGTACGCTCCAAAAAAAAAAAAATCCCATTGTGTTGCTTGCATGGATCGAGCTCCGATCCCCTCCCTTGTACTCCTCAATCTTAACCAACTAAGCTATGCTTGGCTTTTGATTCATTTCCTCACCTAAAATTCATTTAAATCATTCAAACCAGGCCAAACGCATTTTCAACAAAAATAGGCCAAATTTGATACAGATCCAACATCCAAATTAATTTTCAATATAGCCTAATGCATTAATATGAAATATTTTTTATATTTTTTTCATCTTCCAATTTTTTATTTTAATTCTAAAGGGCTTATTTAACAAAAGATGGTGCTTTTTCAAATTTCTCAATTTAAAAATTTTTATATTCTTCTTTTTTAATTTTGTAATTTTTTGTTGATTTTAATTTAACTAATTTTTTAATCATTTTTTCTGGTTTTTTTTTTTTTCAATTCTTATGATTTTTTTATTTTTAATTTTTAATTTTTTTATCTTTTTAAAAGGGGGGATAAGATGGGGTGTCAACAGCTGCCCTTCTTTATGGTGGAGTTCGAACAAAACTCCATTATAAAGACAAAAAAGACTCCATTTTTTAGCAAGACCTAAACTTGTCCGATTAAACTACGGAACTTCATTCTGACAAGTAGTGATTTTGGGAATGACCAACTCTGATAGCCTAGGATTTTTTGAAATGGTCACATTGACAAATAAAGATTTTAGAGAGGTCACCTTGATAAACAAGGATTTAGGGTCACCTTGATAAACAAGGATTTTTGGTTCACCTTGATAAACAAAGACTTTTGGGTCACCTTGATAAACAAGGACTTTTCTTCACCTTGATAAATAAGGGTTTCGGGTCACCTTGATAAAGAAGGATTTTGGGTCACCTTGATAAATAAGGATTTTGGGTCACCTTGATAAACAAGGGTTTTTTGTTACCTTGATAAACAAGGATTTTGGGTCACCTTGACAGACAAGGGTTTTTTTGTCACCTTAATAAATGAGGGTTTTTTAGGTAATCTTGATAAACAAGGGTTTTAGGTCATCTCAATAAACATGGGTTTGTTATCACCTTGATAAACAAGGATTTTTTGTCACCTTTATAAACAAGGGTTTTAGGTCACCTTGATAAAAATTAGAACCTTGTCAAATGATCTGGTTGGCTTCGTCAGAGGCTGGGATGAGCAATGGTGGTGGTGGTTGATGTGGATGGTCATGATCTGGGTTTGGTGTATGCTGGAGATAGAGGCATTGAGAGAGAGAGAACAAGAGAGATTAGAGAAAAAGAGTTGCGAGAGAGACCTGTTTTTTTTTTTTTTAAAAGTATTTTCTATGTTTTGATCTCTATCTGTTGAAGAGGAGGAATTGGTCGTCATTTTATAGTAGCATGGAGGAAGATGGAGGGGTACACGACCATTAATGACCATTACTAGCAAGTGAAAAGATCGGAGGTTACGGAACTTAGAGGGTTGGGGGAGTTATGAATCTTTTCATTATTGATCTTAAGTCCACATTTAAACGATTTAAATTTTGAAATAATTCACACTTTTAATGACATAACGGATGGAAATTGAAAGGGTACACGTGAGTGGCAATGTACGCTCCAAAAAAAAAAATTCCCATTGTGTTGCTTGCATGGATCGAGCTCCGATCCCCTCCCATGTACTCCTCAGCCTTAACCAACTAGGCTATGCTTGGCTTTTGATTCATTTCCTCACCTAAAATTCATTTAAATCATTCAAACCAGGCCAAACGCATTTTCAATAAAAATAGGCCAAATTTGATACAAATCCAAGATCCAAATTAATTTTCAAAATAGCCTAGTGCACTAATATGAAATCTATTTAATCTTTTTTCATTTTCCAATTTTTTATTTTAATTCTAAAGGGCTTATTTACTAAAAGATGGGGTTTTTTCAAATTTCTTAATTTTCAAATTTTTATATTCTTCTTTTTTAATTTTGTAATTTTTTTGTTGATTTTTAATTTAACTAATTTTTAATCATTTTTTCTTTTCTTTTCTTTTTTTTTTGTTCAATTTTTATGATTTTTTTATTTTTAATTTTTAACTTTTTAACTTTTTTAAAAAGGGGGGATAAAATGGGGTGTCGACAGTTGCCCCTCTTTATGGTGGAGTTTGAACAAAACTCCGCCATAAAGACAAAAAAGACTCCATTTTTGCGCAAGACCTAAACTTGTCGGATTAAACTACAAAACTTCATTCTGACAAGCAGAGATTTTGGGAACGACTAACTTTGATAGCCAAGGATTTTTTGAAACGGTCACCTTGATAAACAAGGATTTTAGAGAGGTCACCTTGATAAACAATGATTTAGGATCACCTTGACAAATAAGGATTTTTGGTTCACCTTGATAAATAAAGACTTTTAGGTCACCTTGATAAACAAGGACTTTTGGTCACCTTGATAAACAAGGGTTTCGGGTCACCTTGATACCTAAGGATTTTTTGTCACCTTGATAAATAAGGATTTTTGGTCACCTTGATAAACAAGGGTTTTGGATCACCTTGATAAACAAGGATTTTGGTTCACCTTGATAAATAAGGATTTTGGGTCACCATGATGATCAAGGATTTTTTGTCACCTTGATAAATAAGGGCTTTTGGTCACCTTGATAAACAAGGATTTTGAGTCACCTTGATAAACAAGGATTTTGGTTCACCTTGTTAAACAAGGATGTTGGGTCACCTTGACTGACAAGGGTTTTTTTGTCACCTTGATAAATGAAGGTTTTTTGGGTCACCTTGTAATCTAAGTAAAATGTGTATGTAATTTCAGATATTACCAGCAAGTGTACTGGGTCTTGATCAAGTAATATAAAAGTGAGTTGAGTATCATCCCCACAAGGACTAAATTAATTACTAGATTGATATTAGTTTATGCTAATATTTAGGTAATCAAAATGTATCAATCAACTAACTAATTATATCCACTATGAACGCAATGAGATTGTGAGAGGTTATATAAGATAAATGTAGGAAGGAACAGAATCCATCCTAATCTTACTAATCATGCTGAATTTATATTATATGAATAATTAGGATTGTGGATATTTGTAAAAAATTGTCAAGACCTAAAACTATCAAGTTTTAGTAAACCATAAAATAATTTATTAGCTTCCGCTATACAAATTATCAATGGAATCTAATTTACAATCATAAATCTTCCAATTCTATAATTGTCTAATATCCTAAATTAACTTCTCCTAATTCATTAGTGAGAAATTAAATTAAAATATTGCATGAATTGCATGGAATAATTTCTAAATTAAATTAAACTCAACTGCTTTCATAATTGTTGTTCAATCTTAATTCATTAATTCCTATGAACCCTAATTCTTTTTCCAAATTATCAGAATTCTTATCAATTCAATTTCAATCAGAAATAAAATAGATAATTAGGATTCAATACAAATATTCCATAATTCTAACAATCCTATAATATAAGTTCAAGAATCATTTTAGCAAAATTAGGATTTCATCACTTCCTAAAAAAAAGCTTAGCTACTCATGAAAGATGATTCAATAATCAAATAAGAATATGCAATTGATAACATTATAAACAAAGAATTCAGATAAATGAATTGCATAAGAAAGAGATCAGATATCACCAATTCAAATATTGCAATCTTCAATTACAATTCTTGAAAGCTCAATTCTCTCACAAATCTCTATGAAATGCTAAAACTATTTGTATACTGAAGTGTTCTCTATTTTGCTTCTGCTTGTTCAACTAGAGGAGGGAGATCCCCTTTATATAGGAAAAATTTCTTCAAAAGCATTAATGGAAAATTTCAGTTTCAACTTGTACGCCGGTAGTTACAAATCTTGCGCCGGTGGCTTACAGACGGCGTAAAGCCTTTTTCTTCTTTACATTGGCAGTGCACTAGTAGCTTTCATCTTCAGTTACAAGTGTAGGCCGCTTCTACGTCGGCGACTTAGATATAGATCTCGCCGACGTATATAATGAAAAATGAAAGGTTGGACCAATTTATAAGGAAAGCCGTCCTAAAGCCGGCGACTTTGATGCCGGCTTAGACAATTTATCATATTTGGTCTTTTCATTTGTCACCAAGTATGTGTTATCTACTTGTTGCTTCTGATCTTTGATCTACACCGCCTCAATGTCGGCGGCTTAGTATCCGGCGTAGGTTGTAACTCCTTTTGCACTGGCACAGTTTGAATTATGAGCTGCCAGCCTTCATTCTACACTAGCCTATTCATCTTCTACGTCAGCGGCTTTGAGGTGGCGTATATTTAGTTGAGTCAAGGCTTGTAAAGCTGGCAGCGTAGGCAACGGCTTGATGAGTGCATCTTGTAAGCCGTCTCAATGCTGGCGGCTTTGATTTCAGAAAAGCCGGCGTACCCCTGAGTTTTTCCTATTTTCATTTCAAAGTTTCTTGTTTTGATTTCTTTATCCAAATTAGACTTGAAACATGAATTTTAACCAAAACAATTATCCATCTTAGCTATTTTGAACATCAATAAGTTGTATATAATATGATCTTATCACCTTGATAAGTAAGGGTTTTAGGTCATCTCAATAAACAAGAGTTTTTTATCACCTTGATAACATAAGGATTTTGTCTCACCTTGATAAACAAGGGTTTTAGGTTACCTTGATAAAATTAGAACCTTGTCAAATGATCTGGTTGGCTTTGTCAGAGGCTGGAACAAGCAGTGGTGGTGGTGGTTGAAGTGGCTAGTCATGATCTAGGTTTGGTGTATGTTGGAGATAGAGGCATTGAGAGAGTGAGAACAAGAGAGATTAGAGAAAAAGAGTTGCAAGAGAGACCTGCTTTTTTTCTTTTTAATCTATTTTCTATGTTTAGATCTCTGTCTGTTGAAGAGGAGGAATTGGTCATCATTTTATAGAAGCATGGAGGAAGATGGAGGGGTACACGGCCATTAATGGCCGTTACAAGCAAGTAAAAAGATTGAAGGTTACGGAACTTGGAGAGTTAGGGGAGTTAGGAATCTTTTCATTATTGATCTTAAATCCACATTTAAACGAATTAAATTTTGAAATAATTCACACTTTTAATGACATAACAGATGGAAATTGAAAGGGTACACATCAGTGGCAATGTACGCTCCAAAAAAAAAAAAAATTCTCATTGTGTTGCTTGCATGGATCGAGGTCCGATCCCCTCCATTGTACTCCTCGGCCTTAACCAACTAAGCTATGCTTAGCTTTTGATTCATTTCCTTACCTAAAATTAATTTAAATCATTCAAACCAGGCTAAATGCATTTTCAATAAAAATAGGCCAAATTTGATACAGATCCAAGATCCAAATTAATTTTCAAAATAGCCTAGTGCACTAATATGAAATATTTTTTATATTTTTTTCATTTTCCAATTTTTTATTTTAATTCTAAAGGACTTATTTAATAAAAGACGGGTTTTTTCAAATTTCTTAATTTTCAAATTTTTATATTCTTCTTTTTTAATTTTGTATTTTTTGTTGATTTTTAATTCAACTAATTTTTAACCATTTTTTCTTTTCTTTTTTTTTTTCAATTTTAATGATTTTTTATTTTTAATTTTAATTTTTTTATGTTTTTAAAAGGGGGGATGTTGGTCCTGAAAATAATCAAGAAGGGGGGTTGAATTGATTATTTCAGAAAATTAAAATTTTTGCCTTTTGAAAACAATCCCTTTTGATTGTAAGTTAAGAGAACAATATGAACAATTAAACGGCAATAAAATAAACTGTGGAAATATAAATAGAGAAGGGATAAGAAGATCAGACAGATATTTATAGTGGTTCAGCCTTATGCATCAGTCTACTCTTCCAGCTCCGAGCCGGGGACCCCGTTATCCTACGGGTTTTGTTTTACTATATCCAATAAGAATAAGTTACAAGCTTGTACAATTCTTTCTGCTCGATTCTCATAGCTATCCTCTAGCTATAACCGATCTACAGTGTCTAAACTTGTAATTGAATTACAACTTAAGAAGGCAACAACACGTTCCTTCGTACAAATGAGGAAAATCAAAATTTGCTTTAAAAGTTTAATAGCACTATGCAACTCAAAAACTTGTAACTTTTGTGAAAAGTTCTTCCTTTTTCAAAATAAGAGAGAGAACAATAATATGGAGCTTTTTGTTTTCCTGTAAGTGATTGAAAAATATCAGAGCATATAATATTATATTTTTATATATTTCTTTCTTCTTCTCTAGTCAGCAATATATACACACTTTCAACGTTCGAATCCTTCTGTTATAAAGTGGATAAGTCTTCCTCAATTTTCTCGGATCAAATCCTCTTATCCTGTTTTGAATTTGAAAAACTTCCGATAATAATTCGTTCCCTTTATTCTGAAAAATAAAGCTCGGCTTTCTGATCTTCTAATCTTCAGAAGAGATAAGCTTTCCAAGATCTTCTCGTAATATCTTTTTATCATATTTATCTTGAATTTTGATTTTTGAAATTCTTGGAAAATAGAAGATAACTTTTGCTGAATTTTCATGATTAAAAAAAAAAATCTGCAATTTTCTATTTGAATTTCTGCTTTTAACGTTGTTCTGAAAGATATGGATATTTGAAATATTCATTGATGATATCTCGAACTTCATCGTGATCTTCATATGTTATCTATTTTAAGATAACATTCTTCTTCTTCTGATTTCCTCAACGATATCTAAGATAAATAGATAAGCTCATTCTTGTCCTGAAGTATGTTAGAATAAACATTTTATCTTCAAATAATTCTTGTAACTTTAGATTTTATTGTTGAAGAGAAATTCAAAATTATTTAAATCCCCTAGAATATAATCCAACTTTAGTGAAACAAATAAGTATACTATCCAAATATACTTATTATCTCGGAGTTAGGTCTTCAAAATCATCGAACTTCTTCATAAAATATTGTGGATCTTGTTTGAGAAGATGAACAGTAACTAACTTTAACATAGAATTACTGTTTAAAGTTCTTGAAAAGATTTTGTAAAAACTTCTGTGTTTCTGGAAACTTTCTCATGTAAATATTCTGTGAATAGATCTGTAAATAATTATGCACACTAAGAGATTAGTTAGTTCTTTGACTATTTTGTTATCATCAAAACCTTAGATAGTAGAGAATTAACATTCTCCCCCTTTTTGATGATAACAAAACAATTACACATTCATTTATCACACATTCACGAACACACATCCACGATTCATCACATCATTCACATATATTTATATTCATTCATCACAAAACAATCACACATTCGTTCATATTCATCAACAGACAAACCTTTCTCCCCCTTTTTGTTATCAGCAAAAATAGAAGAAAACAGAATAAAACTTGATATTATTGGTTTATCAAAAATCACATCACAGGTCTGATTTGAGATATCAACAAAAACAAAAAACAAAAATCCGAAATAAAAGAAAACAGAACAAAAGCTAATGCATTTTAGTTCTTTTTGTGGATTTGCGAGCGGTCATTTTCTAACGCCTGCAATAGTTGGAAGGAAGAGAGGGTTGATCAACAGAACGTTGTGGAGGTGGAGCAAGATAATTTTCTGGATGGTGAAGCACATCAAGAGGAATAAATGGCACAAGACTTAATTTTGCTGGAGTGGGTTCATAAGAAGGTCTAGATACAAGAACACCACTAGCAGATGAAGTGTTAGTTGTGACAACTTCTAGAACTTGTTCTTGTGCAAGTGGGGAAGAGTGGAAAAATCATCGAATGGACACATAGGACATTCTAGATGGTGATGGATGAGATTGGTGCAAGGAAGACAGCTGAGTTTTGATCTCTGATGAGATGAACTTTTGAAGATCTTGCTTGAATGATGCAAGCAACGAAGCCATCATCTTTTTAAAGACATCTTTAGATGGACGAGAAGACGCTTCACCAGGACCTTCTGGAAAACTTGCCAAAGTCGAGTCATCACTTTCTGAAGAAGAGTCCATCTGCACATTTTCACAAATTTGAAATTTCCCACCAGTTTTAGGAGTCAATTTCTTCTTCATTTTCCTTTGCATAGGTTGTTTTCCTGAACGATGGAACCCTGAACCTTGATCTTTGTCAGACGAAACTTCTGGAGAAGCTTCTGGAGTAGCATCTTTCTCCCCATTAATTGTTGCCTTAATTTTTTCTCAGTCAATATTCTTTTTATGATTCTTGTAAGTAAATTGCACCATCAACCGCATACCAAAACTTCTTATAGGGACGAATTTGCATATGATGCATACTTTTCTCCCCAATTCTCTTCAAACCTATTGGGAACTTTATTCTTTTAGGAAATGGAATGCCTTTAAATTTGAATAGCTCCATAAGCACATTTCCATATATCCTAAAGTCCTGTTCTTTCCAAATTCTTTTTAAAATTCTCTTGGCCAAATCTATCTTAATTTTCTACATTATATCCAAGATAACTAAACCATCATCTTTCGTCACTGCCGTAAAACTCCCTTTATGAGGAAGAATACATTCTCACACAATTTTGTGAAGCATTCTAACGACTAGTTCAAACTCATACACAAATACATCATCATCTAGAAACTGTCCTACGTTTCCATTTATTTTCAGAAATATATCATTCCTTCTCAAAGAAACAACAACATTATCGTCATGACAATCTTTCAAACCAAAACATTTAATTAGATCATCACGAGAGATTGTTATATTCACATCTTGAACTCGTGATCTTAAACTCCTAGAATCAACATACTTCAAATTCCTATAAAATTCCTTAATCATTTCTCCAACCATATCTCCAGTCAGATTACACAGCTTTCTACAACAAACATTTTTTAGCCACTCATCCCAATAAAATCCATTCCTTTTAAAATATCCAAAATCTATAAAAGCACAGTCATGAATTTTTACCTTTGTTATAGAGCAGCTTGTGGTTGAATCTTTCATTTTTCTTTTCTTTTGAGATTGTGAATGCTCAGCTGTAGACGATGGAATTTCTTTCCTTTTCTTTGAAGAAGGTTTGGAAGATTGCTTCTTCTTTTATTCTTTAAAAGCTCTGAAATAAGTATGGATCAGAACTTCGAGACGAATTTTCCTGTATTCTTTCGTTTTCGCTGTTCCTATTAGGTTGTTGAGCTTTGCCTAGATTCTTGTTTATTTTTAGTTCGTTCTTCACGACCCTAGATGATGAAACGGATTGAGAGAGGGTTTTGGTCAAACCGGAATATTGTGTATCTTAAATAAGATGGATCTTTAGAGTCATGGTTGAATTTTTTGTTAGAGATACGTTGAGATTTGCGAGGAGCCATGACGAACATACTGAAGTTTTTCAACAAAGATTTCTTAGGGTTTCACAAAGTGAAGACGTGATTTTGTGAATAGCCAAGAAGATGATGACACTTAAGTAGACAGAGCAAATGAAAGACGAAGAGTCAGAACCTTGAGCGCGAAAAATTTCACGAATTCTCGTACTGATTGTTGCAGAAAAATTAATGTCCTCTTTTTCCTTTTTATTATATATATTTATTTTAAAAATTAACAAAAGGATTACAAACCCCAATTTCATTTCGAATAAATTCAAAATTAATTTTTTCTAAAGATTTTGTAAAAATATCTGCTAATTGCATATCTGACGGCACAAATTCAACAACAATATTTCCATTAATTGCATGATCTCGAATAAAATGATGTCGAATTTCAATGTGCTTGGATCTAGAATGATGCACTGGATTTTTTGTCATATTAATTGCATTTGTATTATCACATTTAATAGGTATATTTTTGAAAAATAATCCATAATCTTGTAATTGTTGTTTAATCCAAAGCATTTGAGCACAACAATTTCCAATAGAAACATATTCTGCTTTAGCTGTAGACAAGGCAACAGAATTTTGTTTCTTAGAAGACCAAGAAACTAATTTGTCACCTAAAAATTGACAAGTACCAAATGTGCTTTTTCTATTAATTTTACAACCAGCATAATCTGCATCTGAGTATCCTATCAAATCAAAATTTTGATTTTTAGGGTATTAAATGCTCAATTTTGAAGTATTTATCAAGTACTTGAAAATTCTTTTAACAGCTATCAAATATGTTACTGTTGGTGCACTTTGAAATCTCGCACACAAACATACACTGAATAATATATTAGGTGTAGATGCAGTCAAGTTTAATAAAGAACCAATAAGACTTTTGTATAATTTTTCATTTACCTTCTTTCCATTTAAATCAGAATATAACCTTGTTGAAGTACTCATAGATGTTGTAGCTCCTTTACTCCCTTCATATCCAAACTTCTTAAGAATTTGTTTAGTGTATTTTTCTTGATGTATGAAGATTCCTTCTTTAGTTTGTTTAATTTGTAGCCCAAGAAAGAATGTCAACTCTCCCATCATTGACATTTCAAATTCTGCCTGCATATCCTTTGCAAAATCTTGATAGTATATTTCATTAGTAAAACCAAATATAATATCATCTACATATATTTGCACAACCAAAATATCTTGTTCATAAGTTTTTAAAAACAAAGTTGTGTCAACTGTTCCTCTTTGAAAATCTTTTGAAATTAAAAACAGACTTAATCTTTCATACCAAGCCCTAGGTATCACGCCCTATAGGGTATCCTAAACGTAACAGCCCACCACATACTATAAAAGACTCTCGAATTTTCTATCCGAACCTTCCGGGAGTCTTGTATAGATGTAAAGCGTCCCTTTACGACAATAGAATACTCAATCGATGGAGTTAAGAAGTTTAATGTGGCATTCATTAGCCATAGATAATAAACCAAAACACATATATATACTTTACAAAATCTAAGGGGCATTCCCTCGCAAAATAATATCAAGTCCATTACTGTCATCCAGAGTCCTTTAGTTTCCAACGGAAGTCTAAACAAAAGCGAACTAAACTTCTATGAGAAACTCCTATCTCCGGTACCTGAGCTGTGGCTTGCCTCGGCCTAAGCCAGATAAACTCGTGCTGCAACAAATAAAAGCTATAGGGGCGTAAGCTAACTAGCTCAGTGAGTAAGAACTTCCATATCACAATTAATACAGCTCATTCAAACAAGTGATTAATCACGCAAATGTATGCATCAGACAAATGAGTTCAACAAACATATGTCCAGCCGGAAATCATATGTGGATGGACTTGCGCCCTCCATCCCGAGTTAGCAGATTAACGAATCCTGTGGTACGACGCCGTTTAAGCTCACGGTCAACTGAACAATAATTCGTTTTATGGATCACGATTAACCAACATATTCGTTTTATGGATCACGATTAACCAACATAATCGTTTTATGGATCACGAAAAACCAACCAATGCTAATGCTCCATCCCATCGTGATATGAATGAGTCCAATTATAATTGAAGTCAAATATACATTAATTCGATTCTTTTAGGTGACCAACAATTATCCGCAGACAATCCATATAAGATACTAGCTAGTCAACCAATAGCTTAACACTCGCTTTCGATATTTCTTAATTCCATTTCACACATCAACAGAAGACAATATAATTCCCATATACCCCATCATACAATTCCATTTTTATCTTTGCCTATACCACTAGTGCCACTAACAATACAATCACAAACATTAATTGAGAGTAGAAGTAGTACTCACTCGACC
The DNA here is from genome assembly GCA_024138025.1 of Combretum micranthum. NCBI lineage: Eukaryota > Viridiplantae > Streptophyta > Magnoliopsida > Myrtales > Combretaceae > Combretum > Combretum micranthum. The sequence goes on from JAMXBD010000138.1 coordinate 225,393, forward strand.
ATTGGACGCCGGTCTTTTTAGTAGTAATAGTTGGGAGGTATGGAGTCATCTTGCTCGGGATCACCTACCACATAAGAATAATCCTAATGAGATTCTCATCATTTAGCTAATCCAAGGTATGCATCTAAACAAGATGAATTCGGAATTCTCGCTATTTGCGGAAGCCCCGACTTAAAACGGCCATAACTTGGTCATTTTAACTCGGAATTTCGCAAATTTTATATTGATCTCTATCTACTTCGAAAGATCTAACTATTTGAAATATTATTTTCAAGTTTTGAGAACAGTAAAGCCACGGAACAGTAGGATCAGATCTGATCTGTCACTTTCCCGATTCCGAAAAATTGTTTCGCTTTTGATAAAAATGTTCCTAGTTGATGATTCATGTATAGATGGTATATGAATGAATTCCTAACATGAATGTCATCTAATGAACTTAATATATGCATGGTCTTGATGATTTTTAATGATGAGCTCTTGTGAACTCCTAATTGTTATAAATTCCCATAAAGGTTATTTCTAAAAAGCTACTCTTCTCAACTTTACATTCCCTAGGTTTTCTATGATTTTATTCTCGAAATTTACTTGTTATCTAAATAAAAATGAGTTTTCAAAGTCTATATTAATCATGGCCTTCATTCATGCATAAAAATCCACATTTTTTCATTTGGTAAACATGTTTTTAAACAAGCTTCTTGTAAAAATCCGAATTTTTGAAATTTCATTTTCTTGCATTTTCCTTATGAGAAAACTTGTTAAATGCATTAAAATTTGAAGCTCCAATGTATCTATTATCTAAAGACTTCATTTAACTCATAAAACATCCAATTTAGACTTAGATACTAGGTGTTCATGTAGGCATGGACCTAAATTACGAATTTGACTATTAATCCACATATCAATATTTTTCATTCTAACTCCACTACTTGTTTTACATTCTTATCATGCCTAAACTCATCTAAGCTTATGAAAATCATTCCTTAAGGGCATCTATTACATATGCCTTCCAATTTTTATGAAAAATGTGAGTTTTAAAGTGATTTTGGTGGTCTTTAAGGTAGGGTTCTAATTTCATCCGAATTTCCAACAAATCATTTCTAACAAAACCCTTTCTTTTTCAACCTTCTTGCCTTCTACACATGGAGATCTACTATCTGACACATCTATACATATGCAAGGATACATTTTTATGATCATTAATGCATGGAAATCAAAATAACTATATGAACATATATGTGGATGTCTAAACTTTAGATCTACTAAATATAATGCATGAATCATAAACTTCATGGCATGAACATCAATATATATGCAAGATCTTTACTTTACATGCATGAACAAGAGAATATCTTAACATAAACTCATTTAAACACTAGATCCATGTCTTGTGATGGCTTGATATTCTTGTTCAAGTGTTTTCATGTCCCTAGCATATGCTCATTGGGATTAAATGAGAAAACACACAAGATATAGCTTTGCCATTACAAGATTTAGGAAGAACAAAGCCTAAAATCAACATACCAATGAGTTGTGGAGTAGAAAAGAAGAGGATTTGAGCTTGTGTGTGTGAGTGAGAGGGGGGAGCTCACGGCATCAAGGGGGAGAGAGAGGAGAGGTTTTTACTTTGGTAAAAATGAAACAAGTGAAAAATGAGGAGAGAGAATGAACATTTAGTTTATATATTAGATGGATTAGGGTTTTAGTTAATAAAACAAATGAAGAAAAGGCAAAAATGAGGGGGAAAAGAAGGGGAGGGGCGCCGGCCAAAGGGGGGGAGAGGGAGAGTGTGTGTGTGAAATTTTGATTTTGTAATTTAAGTAATTAAAATGTGATAAATGTAATAATTATTTAAGAGACAAAAATCCTTGGGAAAGAAAATTGAAATGAGTAGTTGTAAGGATGTAAGAATAGGGTATGGGTAGTGTGCAGTATAGGTTGTACTTGTGAATAGTAGACAAGACATCTACTTTACCGGTTGTAACGAAAACACGGGAAAAGGCTATAACTGTAATTTTTATAACCCGAAAATTATAAAATTGATGTTTTTGGAATCCTTATAAAATTACGGTTCTAATGAATATTCCGAAACATTTTTCTGAGTTCGTGGTCCCGGGGCATGCTTTTCCGTAATTGAGCTCGGGAACGCCCGGAATTGAAAAATTCCCGAATTTAAAACTGTCAAAGGTCTAAAATATACTTTAAAATAATAATTCATATTCATTTACTTTGTAAAACTTCTTTTATTACGAAACCGAAGGAAAGCCGGATTTAAGATTCCTAAGCTCCTCTCATTAGACTTAAACTAAACTGGATTAGGATTTCGCTTTTCAACTCCCGTAGTTTTCTTAACTACTGAGATTACCGGGGTTTACAGCCTCCCCACCTTAAATAAAGTTTTGTCTCAAAACGGAACTGATGTACCTTGTTCTTCAATTAACTCAGGGTACTTCTTCCGATCTCATCCTCAGCTTCCCAGGTTGCTTTCTCAAAGGCATGATTCCTCCATAACACTTTAACATAGCAAATGTCTTTGTTCCGTAGCCTTTGGGTTTTCTTATCCAATATCTTCACTGGGTGTTCCTCATATGTTAGGTTTTCCTTCTGCTGAATCGGTTCCAACTCCAGAATCCTTTCCGGGTCGGCAACGTACTTCCTCAGTACTGACACATGGAATACATTGTGGATCCCGGACAAATTTGGTGGCAGGGCTAGCCAATATGCCAGATCTCGACTCTTTCCAAGGTTTCAAAAGGTCCAATGTATCTCGGGCTTAACTTTCCTTGTGTACGCTTCCTTTTAATACTTTTAATCGGGTTTATCTTTAGGTACACATGATCACCCACCTTGAATTCAAGTTCTCTTCTTTTCAGGTCTGCCCAACTCTTTTGCCTGTCCTGAGCTTCTTTCATTTTCCGCTGAATTACCCTCACTTTATCTGCGGCTTCTTGTACCAACTCCGGCCCAATAGCTATCTTTTCCACTTCATCCCAAAATATAAGGGATCTACAGCGTCGTCCATACAGAGCTTCATAAGGTGGCATCTGAATAGTTGAGTGATAGCTGTTATTGTAAGCAAACTCGATTAGATGCACATGACTATCCCAACTCCCTTTGAATTCCAAGGCACACGCTCTCAGCATGTCTTCTAGGGTTTGGATTGTCCGCTCAGACTGTCCATCGGTCTGAGGGTGATAAGCCGTACTAAAATGCAATTGAGTGCCCAAACTCTTTTGTAGGTTTGTCCAAATCTTGGACACAAATCTTGGGTCTGTATCTGAAATAATCCCTGTAGGTATGCCATGTAATCGTACAATTTCCCGGATGTAGATCTTGGCTAATTTTTCCATTGAATAGGTCATATTTATGGGCAGGAAATGTGCCGACTTGGTTAACCGATCCACTATTACCCATACCACATCACAACCCCAAGGAGTCTTGGGAAAGCCACACACAAAATCCATAGATATCTGGTCCCACTTCCACTCAAGAATGGGTAAAGGCTTCAATAATCACCTGGTCTTTGGTGCTCTACCTTCACCTGTTGGCAAATCGGGCATTTCATTACATAATCCGCCACATCTCGCTTCATGCCGTTCCACCAATAATATCTTTTCAGATCTTGGTATATTTTGGTGCCTCCCGGATGCATGGTATATCCGGAGTTGTGAGCTTCACTCATTATTTCCTTCCTCAACTCCGCGTCCTCTGGTACACACAACCTTCCTTTCATTTGGATCACATCTTCATATTGCAAAATCAAGGTACTTTCCTACTTGGGTTTCCCTTTTGATCTTTGTATCACTTCGTCATATCTTTGAGCTTCTTTGATCCTTTCTATTAGGGTCGGTTCCAGTGCCAGATTGGCTATCTCAAGCTCAGCGCTTTGGCCTATGAACTCAATCTTTAACTTCTTAAACTCTTTAACCAAATTGCGTTGACTTGTGATCAAGGCAGCTACCTCCCCATAATTTTTCCGACTTAAGGCATCTGCGACGGCATTAACCTTCCCTGGACAGTAATTTATTCCCAGGTCATAATCTTTTATTAATTCTAGCCATCTCCTTTGTCGCATATTTAGTTCCTTTTGTGTGAACAGATATTTAAGACTTTTATGGTCCGTGTATATCTCACACTTCTGTCCATATAAGTAATGTCTCCATAGCTTCAAAGCGAAGACAACTGCAACCAATTCCAAATCATGAGTAGGGTAGTTCTACTCATGGGGTCGCAATTGCCGAGAGGCATATGCAATAACTTTCCCTTCCTGCATCAATACACATCCAAGGCCATTCCTTGAGGCGTCACTGTGCACTGTATAGGACTTTTCTGGGTCTAGTAAAACCAAGATAGGTGCCGATACCAATCGTCGTTTCAATTCCTGGAAGCTCTATTCCCTCTTGTCCGTCCAAACAAATTTCTCGTTCTTTTGAGTCAATTGAGTCAGTGGCTTGGCTATCTTAGAGAAATCCTTCACAAACTTGCGATAGTAGCCAGCTAGTCCCAAGAAACTCCTTCCTTCAGTAACCGTTTGCGGCGGTTTCCATTCTACTACCGCCTTGATCTTCTCAGGGTCAACTGATATCCCCTCATCGGTTACCACATGTCCAAGAAAAGATATTCTGTCCAACCAAAAATCACATTTGGACAATTTGGTGTACAGCTTGTTGTCCCTTAAGGTTTGTAACGCCAAACGAAGTGTTCCTCGTGTTGCTCCTTGGTCTTCGAATATATGAGGATATCGTCTATGAAAACTATTACGCACTTATCTAAAAGTGGCTTATAAACTCTATTCATAAGGTCCATAAATGCAGCTGGGGCATTAGTTAGCCCGAACAACATCACTAGGAACTCGTAGTGTCCATAACGAGTACGGAAAGCCATCTTTGGTACATCCTCAGGCTTTATCCTCAATTGATGGTATCCCGAACGCAAATCAATGCCAGAAAACACACAAGCCCCTTGCAGTTGATTGAACAAATCATCAATTCTTGGCAGAGGGTATCGATTCTTGATAGTTACCTTATTCAACTCACGATAATCGATACACAGTCTTATCGATCCATCCTTCTTCTTTATAAACAGAACAGGTGCGCCCCATGGCGACACACTTGGCCTTATGAATTTTTGGTCTAGAAGTTCCTGTAATTGTGCCTTCAGCTCTTTCAACTCAGCCGCTGCCATCCGGTATGGTGCCTTGGATATTGGTTCGGTGTTTGGAGCTAAAACAATTTCAAAATCAATTTCTCTTTTTGGTGGTAATCCTAGCAAAATTTCTGGAAACACATCCAAATATTCATTTACCACTGGTATATCCCTTTCCTCCCGAGTTTCCTCTTCATCCAAGACACCTTCAATCGGTATTATCTCTTCATCCTCCATCATCAACTCAAACGAGTTTAAACCAAACCTTCTCGGGACTAGAGTTTCTCCCACAAATTCTACTATTTCCCCCATTTGATCATAGAAACTCACTGTTTTCTTTTGACAATCCACTATTGCCTTTACCTTGCTTAGCCAACTCATTCCGAGGACAACTTCGTATTTATTCATCTCCAGCATTATTAAATTGCCTTTGGAGTGGTTTCCATGAACTTCCAACAGACAATCCTTTATAAATTCTCGGGTTGACACAACGCTCCCAGTAGGTGTCTTAATCCTCAAACTAGCAATAGTTGTGGCTATAGGTAACTCAAGTTGATTAGCCAAACTAGTGGTGATGAACGAATGTGTCGCTCCCGTGTCAAATAAGACATATGCCTCCATGCTATTCACCCGAATGTGTCCTGAGGTCAACAAACACCCATCACTCATCAATCCTACAGCACTCTCGGGGCTACCTACCTAGGATTCTTACTTCCAGCTTTCCCATGACATATATAATTTCATCCAGATAACAATTCGGATAATTAAATCAAAATTTAACTTGTGAAGGTTTCTGTTACTAACCTGTCACCAGGCCGCCATTAGCGCCTTCGCTTTGATCCAAAGCTGCCAATTCCACTTCCTCCTCCTCATCTTCCTCTACCATCCATTGGCCTTCGAAGTTATATAACCTCATCCCATGCATTGCTGATGCTGCTCGGCTCCCACTTTTATTTCTCGACCTCATGGGTTTGGTATTGCTCGAAGTCCCAAAGGGTCGAGCTACTACACTTTTCCGTTAGGAACATTCAGAGGCTAAGTGCCCCTTCTCCTTGCAAATAAAGCAAGTCACGGCCAGCTTCTTCGGGCACGTATAAACCTTATGGCCAGCATTGCCATAGAAATAACATTTGTTTTTCAACAACTGGCATTGTCTAGGAGCATGCGCCCCCTTACATTTCCAACATGTGACATTGGCCTTGAACTGGGTCGGCTTGCTACTAGACTCATCCTTGAACCCTTGGTACGGCCTGTACCTTTTTCCCTTGAATCCTGAACTCGAGGTGTCAAACGGCCTTTTCCCAAATACCCTCTTGTCAGGTTCTTGGTATTTCCTTTTTCTGGCCCCTTCAATTACTCGGGCCTTTTCTACCATCTCCAGATATGTCCTCACTCCAAACTCTTCCAATTTAATCCGCAACTCCTCGTCTAAGCCACCCAAAAATACTTGCTTCTTCAGCTCTTCACTATCCTTGAAAGACTCAGGTGCATATTGCAACAGGTGGACGAACTCAGTCTCATATTGTTCCACCGTTCTCCCCTTTTGTTTCACGTGGAGAAAGTCAGCACTATACTTTACCCTTAAGCTGGAGAGGAAGTAATTGTCCAAAAACTCCCGGCAGAAAGATTCCCATGTAACTAGGGAAGGCAAGCTTCTTCTCTTAGAGTCCCACCAGACCCTCGCATTGTACCTCAGCATATAAGTTCCATATTCCACTTGTAAGTAAGGTGGAATTTCATATGCAGCAAAAGATCGCTCAATTTGAGCTAACCAGTCCTCGGCTTCACCTAGTTTGCCGAACGCTCCATCAAAATACCGGTTACTCTAGATGAAATCCGCTAAGGAACTTCGGTGGGGCCTTCTGTATGGTGGGGGTGGTGGCAAGGGTACATTATAGGAATGCTCCTCTTGTGGAGCAGATGCTTCTGCAGTCACTTCCCTGTGATCTGCGGGTGGTGGATGTGGAGCAGAATCCCGGACACTTTGTCCTTAGTGTGGGTTCTGAACCGGGTTCTGATTCTGGATGAATGTATTCAGAAGATTGGCTAATTGTCCAATCGCATTTAACACATCACCCTGTTGATTCTGAGGCGCAACTCCCTGAGGATTAGGTAGAGGCGCGGCCGGTTGGTCGGCTTCGTTCGGGATAGACCCTTGTTCCCGATTCCGAATCCGTCGGTTTCGTCTGTTTATACATTTTTAATAAATTTTAGTATTCTTAGGAGGTTTTAGATTTTGAAGGAACTTAAATTGGTTAACAATATTCAAAATTTGCGAAAATTTGGAAATCAAACTTAAAGGAAATGAAATTTCATAATTTCACATAATCACAAGGAGAAATAAGGAATTCATACATAAGGTAACAAGTTAAAATCTCATAATAATAACGTGAATGAATGAATGCTCATGTAATTTATATGCGGTTAATGTTCTTATGCCTCATGTTTAACATGCATGCTTTTCACAACTCCTTTCCTTTAAAATAAATATGATCCTTCATTACTTTAGCGAGCCATACTACTATTACATTAATATTTTTGTCCCCAAAATTTGGCTAGCTATACTCCAATTCCGATTCTAAACATTTTCCCTATTCCCGAAAGCATGACAAAATACAAGGAAAAAGAAGCAATAAAATACTAGCTATCCTGAAATCCTAAGGCAAATTGGCATCCTGCATTGCCTACTACGAAATAAGAAAAATCAAGACTTCACTTGGACTTCATGGGTTAGCTATCATCTCGGCCTCTATTCATCACTAGTGTCTTCGGAGGTCGAGCTAGGAGGTCGTCTCTTGCTAGAAGAACCACCGTCGTCCCGTCTGATAAACAAACTAAGGTATTCCCTCGTAGTCATCCTCCGCTTCCTAGTAGGTCGGACTAAAGGCTCTTGGTCTTCACTTTCTTCCTCTTCCTCCGTTCCTTGCCCTTCCCTCGGACTCACTCCATTCTCCTCACCTCTTACCTCAGGTTCACTCACTTGGGTCTCCACCACTTCAGGCTCTCTCACAGGTTCTCCACCCACATTCTCAACTTCCATAAGCTCAAGGGCCACAGGTTCTGCTACTACTATATCAAGCACAGGTGGATTTTCTCCCTCAATATACACATATCTCCATATCATTGGATCAAACTCGGGTTCTACCCTTCCACTATCTGGTATCTCCAGCTTCCGATTAAAATCCCATACAATTGGGTTGGGTTCCGGATTCACTTCCGCTTCCGGCTCGATGGGTGGGGTAGGAGTTCTAGGGACTACATTTTCTTCCCAATTAGGATCCTCTTCGGGGTCATCTTCTTCTTCTTCCTCCTCATTCTCTTCAATCACAAGTGTAAGCCCCGAAAAATTTCAATAAATAATTTCAAGATGAACTTCGAAAATAAACCCTAAAAATCACTCCAAATAAAAACCGAACTTTGATTAGTCTTAAATCATGAACGAATTCGAAAGATTTCTGAATCTTGAAAAAAAATTAAATAAATAAATAATAATAATAATAATAAGAATCTAAAAAAACAAAGTAAGAACTCAACATACTACAATTCCAAAACCACTATGTACGATAAATTCCATACGTGACTCCGATTTATAAAATCGGGTAATATAGATCCCAAAAACGAATTATTAAAAAGTAAATAACGATTAACTTTCGGAAATGAAACCTAATTCAAAAATTTCGAAAACGTTAAAAGATATTTAATACTTACAAAAATAACATTTAAAATAAATTTCTCAAATTAAATATGTTGTATAAACATAAATATTAGTTTCCAAATTGGCAAAGGTCTAAACCAGAAAATCACCCGGAAATCCTAAGCGGAATACAATAGCTTAAGTCCGGCAATCTAGCGCCCCCTAGCCCTAGTGGCCGAGATGTAGTTTAAATATGTAGAATAACTCATAGTAATATAAGTTCGTTTAAAAATATCAGATTAGTAAATTTTTGACCTATTTCGAACCCGTTCGGATACAGACTTCGAAAAGCGTGTCCCGGGGCTCGAGATATCAAAAACATACCAATAGTACCGTTAGACTCGTAATTTCATAAGATTTCTAAATATATCAGTTGTGAAATTTTTCGGGTTATAAAAGTTACAGTTATAACCTTTTTATCGTATTTCCATTATTACCGGTAATTGATTAGTCATTTGCACTATTCATTTTTATTTCATTACAAAATTTTATTATTTTTATGAAGCCTTATATTTTTAGATAAATATTTTATATGTTATAGAAAATTTTATTTTTCTAAAATTTAATTCGTTTCGGGTCTTTTCGGGATCAAATTCTGTTTAAGACCCGATACTAAAAATAAAATAAATTAATTTAATAATTGAAAAATATTTTAAAAATATTTTTATTTTCATAAAATAATTTTTTAGAATTTTTTGGGTTATAAAAATATCATTTATAGCCCATATTCGCGTATTTGATCATACTGGTAACATATTTGTTAAAATACTAAAATAATTCAAATAATTATTTAAATTTAATTATGAAAAATCTGCTACAAATATTTGGAATAAATTTTCTAATTTTATTTTATTAATAAAGTACTTTTACTACCCATACCTTCAAGTACACCTTATACATATCACTTCATTTTCACTTCAATCTTTCTACACATAATCCCATAATTCATGGCAGATTTTTGACTCATTCATGGCTGCCATTGTCCTTTAATTTACTCCTATTTTGACTAAAATTAATTATATTTCAATCCTTCTTCAAAAAGTTACATTACACATTAATTATACAATTCAATTTTGAGTCAAATTTCAACAAAACCCTCTCTCTCCTCTCTTCAAAAATCACGTGCAGCATGTTCCAAGAAGTGGCTGCCCTTGTTTTATTTTTTTTCTCTCATTTATTCAATTAAAACACTCATTTTCTCTCACTCCTTCATTTACTCACTTTCCCTCTTTCATTCCTTAGTCTTTTCTCTCTCATTTTCCTCTTTCTTTCTTCTTCTTGTTCTTATTTCTTCAACAAAACAAGCTGCCCCCAATTCATTCTTGAGCTCCACCTATATTTCTTGAAGATTTTTAAGCAAATCTTCATCTCAAAGCCTCCATAGGTGATATAGGTAAAGTGTAATGAAGGTTTCATGCATCAAATGACCTTCCATAAGCTTAAAAGCTTAGGATGATGATGCCAAAAATGAAACTCTCCTTTTCTCTTTTTATTATCTTGTATTCCAATTATTTTCTTGTTTAAAGTTGATATATATTGTAGATCTCACTTTTTATAGCTTTGATTTTTGTTTATGCCAAATCTTGTATTTAAGTTGTTTTTTGTTATTCCTTATGATTTATGCATAGATCTAGCATCTACATGTCTATCTTAGTGATTCATGCATGTAAAACTAGTTTAGAACACTAGATCTAAAGTTTTGAGTTCATAGATGCATTAGATCTTTGTTTATGTTCATGAACAACTTGCTATAGCTTGATGATGGTAGGAAAGTTGTAGGAAACCCAAGATCTATTTTGTTTTCAACAAAAATCAATTTTAAAAATTCGGATGAAAATGGAACCATAGTTAGAAAAGTGGTTTTTCAACTTTAAAATGTATATTTTTCATTTAAAATGAAGGGCTTAGGGTATAGATACCATAAATGAAATATTTTGATAAGTCAAGTTTAGATCCATGATGTTTATAGCTTATTACCATGCATTTGTTTTATGTTTATGTTCATATTAAGTATAGATCTTAGTTATGAACTCAAACAAAATTGTGAAATTCGTATTTTGGCAAGACCCCTATTTAAAAACCACTTTCCAAGTGTCAAAATATAAATTTTACTTAAGAAAATGAAGGCTTAATATATGTATGTCATCAAAACTTCTTTTTACAAGAATCAAAAGTGATTTTCAAAATAAAAATTCTATTTTCGGATTTTGGCCAAGGCCTATTTTAAAAACATGTTTACCAACTCAAAAATGAAGTTTTTATTTAAGAAATGAAAGGCTCTTAGGATAGGATATGTAAGGAATGGATTTTCATAAGCTTAGATAGAATTTATCAAAAGATATAACCAAAAATGAATTTTGTAAATTCGGATCCCAACCAAGACTAATTTTTAGAACCCATGTATCAACTCCAAAACTCATGTTTTATGTGAAAAATGAAGTATATAGGTAATAGATATCATTAAGCAATGATTTTTACAAGTTAAAATGAGTTTAAGCATGAGTAAGGTGTTAAACAAGTAATGGAATTAAAATGAAAAATTCTGAGTTAGTGATCAATTGTCAAATTCGTAATTTGAGATGATGCATAAGTAATCACTTAGTATTTGAGCTCAAATTGCAAGTTTTATGTGTTAAATGAAGTCCTTAGGTAATTGATATAGTAAAGCCTTAAACTTTAATGCTTTAAACAAGTTTTCTCCAAATGAATCATTCAAAAAGTGGATTTTCTAAAATTCGGATTTTTGAGTAAATCATATTGGAAAACATATTTACAAAGTGTAAAATGGGAATTTTTATGTAGAAATGAAGGTCATAAGTATATATAATGAAGACTCAATTTTAACAAAAATAATTATATTTTCTTAAGTAATAAATCCAAAACAAATGGAAATGATCAAAGTTAGAAAACTAGATTTTTCAAAAAGTAGTTATAGTTGAAGTCTTGCAAAATAAAGAGTTCCAAAATTTTCTTTTACCAAAAATCATCAAGACCATGCATACATTAAGCTCATCTCATGTCATTCATGTTAGGAAATCATTCATATTGCATGTATAGCTAATTTATATAGTAGGAACATTACAAACATTTACAAAACTAATTTTCGGAAATTGAAATTGTTGCTGCCCTAATCTGATTCAAACTTTTCAAAGCTTCAAAGTTTTCAAAAATTGAAAATAATATAAGAAATAGATAGATCTTTTGAAGTAGACAGGAATCGATATATAATTTGCGAGATTCCGAGTTAAAATGACCAAGTTATGGCCGTTTTAAGTTGGAATTCCCGCTTAGGACGAGAATTACGAATTTGATAGTTCGTATGAAATTGTTTGGATTAGTTTGAGTTGAAATACTTATTAAAGTATTTCTTCCTTTTTAGGAGATCCCGAAATCGACAATTCCCTACTACCGGATTACTATTACTAGAAGACCGGTGATCCAATGGCCGAGTGAGTTTTCTCCTTGTTTTGTTACCTTGATTGTGATTGTATTTAGTTGCATTAGAATTATAGGAACAAGATAAAAATCGATATGAATGGGGATGGGATATATGATGAGACTGTGATGAATGTGTGCCAAAGAATACTAAAGCATATCAAAACCATGATTTGATTGGATAACTGCACCGTTCATATTACTCCTCATATATGTGTGATATTGGTTGGTCACTCTAAAGAATGTATAAATATTTTTGACCTAAGCAAAAGTTAAATTGGTCATGCATCGCATCGAACATATTGCATTTGGTAGCATGCCACTCCTACGCAGGTCGATCGGTATGAGCCGTGGATGACTCGTTTGGATAACGAACCCGGTGCCAGAGCTCATTCAGGGGTATTAAGGCGCATGTGGATGCATTCTTGGATGAGCCTAGCCAAGTCGAGTGCTAAGTGCGGTCGTGTAGACTCAATACCATTCCTAACCCAAGATACGGAGGGCGTAAATCCGTTCTGTGTGTGGGTTCCGGATGCCCATGCATAATTGCTTGCTCACGTGTTTGTTCATGCATAGCATATGACTGATTTTAACTTGTTTGTTATGGTACGGAACTAAGGGAATTCTCACTAAGCTAGTGTAGCTTATACCCCAATAGTTGTTTAAATCAGCAGGTTATTTCAAGAATGCAAAGTGGGGACCGAATTGGTTGGAGCCGGGGATGACTTCGGGATTTCGACAAAGAACACGAATGTTTGAAGTTACCAGCTAGTTTTATTATTTTCCTTGTAATAGTTTTACGCAGTAGAATCTTTTGATGAAGTGTAATTGAAGTTTAATGATTTGTATTATGAAGTATAGAATTTGTATCTGAAGTATAGTAAATTTGTATTTCCTTTACATTGTTACTCAAGTTATATCAACGTAAAATGTATTACTCCGACGAGTCTCCTCCATGTGTTAGACGCCTTATACATAGTATGGAAGCCTCCACGTGACTGAGGTGGTCATTCTTAGGCTTTAATATTGTGTACGAAAGACTGCCACGTTTAGGATACCCTTCGGGCCGTAACAACAGGCGCACCATTCAATTGCATGCCTATGTCAGTGGCTGGAGGTGGAGCTATCACTCGGGGTGGGAGAATGTCTAAATAAAGCGCATGCCAAGTGATATGGTTCCATGCGTCTGCTATGTTCCAATCATGGTGATCATACAAGTTGTCATGGGCATACACATATAAGGGTCCTATAGGGATCCACACCCTAAAATCTGGAGGGGTTCGGTTTCCCCCATTCTTCAAAATAAATGTAGCCTCCCTAGTCATGGGCTCGCGCCCATACTCTACCATGATTCTCTCCAAAGTATAAATCGTCTCCAATTTAGTCCAACTCCTTCTCCCCATGGGATCATACCTCAATCGGTCGAATACAGCAGCCCACCTAGTGTACCTCAATCCTTCCTTCCACAATTTATACATTTCCCCTATGGTTCGGGGGTGCCTAACTAAAGCAAAGTCTTCACACAATTCTCTCAACCTTAGCCTATACTCCACCATAGTCTCATCATTCCTCTTGGTGAAGTTCCTGGCCCGTTCCCTGGTCTCACCCAAGGAGACCTACATTAATATAAGACTCCTAATCAGACTTAGCAAGAAAACATTTTTTTTTTAACTCCATTTGAACCTATTAATTAGATTTCTAAGTCTGGTTTCTTTTAATTCTACTATCTTGTTTTATAACCTAAGGCTCTGATACCAACTTAAACTGTCACGCCCTATAGGGTATCCTAAACGTAACAGCCCGCCACATACTATAAAAGACTCTCGAATTTTCTATCCGAACCTTCCGGGAGTCTTGTATAGATGTGAAGCGTCCCTTTACGACAATAGAATACTCAATCGATGGAGTTAAGAAGTTTAATGTGGCATTCATTAGCCATAGATAATAAACCAAAACACATATATATACTTTACAAAATCTAAGGGGCATTCCCCGCAAAATAATATCAAGTCCATTACAGTCATCCAGAGTCCTTTAGTTTCCAACGGAAGTCTAAACAAAAGCGAACTAAACTTCTATGAGAAACTCCTATCTCCGGTACCTGAGCTGTGGCTTGCCTCGGCCTAAGCCAGATAAACTCGTGCTGCAACAAATAAAAGCTATAGTGGCGTAAGCTAACTAGCTCAGTGGGTAAGAACTTCCATATCACAATTAATACAGCTCATTCAAACAAGTGATTAATCACGCAAATGTATGCATCAGACAAATGAGTTCAACAAACATATGTCCAGTCGGAAATCATATGTGGATGGACTTGCGCCCTCCATCCTGGGTTAGCAGATTAACGAATCCTGTGGTACGACGCAGTTTAAGCTCACGGTCAACTGAACAATAATTCGTTTTATGGATCACGATTAACCAACATATTCATTTTATGGATCACGATTAACCAACATAATCGTTTTATGGATCACGAAAAACCAACCAATGCTAATGCTCCATCCCATCATGATATGAATGAGTCCAATTATAATTGAAGTCAAATATACATTAATTCGATTCTTTTAGGTGACCAACAATTATCCGCAGACAATCCATATAAGATACTAGCTAGTCAACCAATAGCTTAACACCCGGTTTCGATATTTCTCAATTCCATTTCACACATCAACAGAAGACAATATAATTCCCATATACCCCATCATACAATTCCATTTTTATCTTTGCCTATACCACTAGTGCCACTAACAATACAATCACAAACATTAATTGAGAGTGGAAGTAGTACTCACTCGGCCATTGGATGCCGGTCTTTTTAGTAGTAATAGTTGGGAGGTATGGAGTCATCTTGCTCGGGATCACCTACCACATAAGAATAATCCTAATGAGATTCTCATCATTTAGCTAATCCAAGGTATGCATCTAAACTAGATGAATTCGGAATTCTCGCTATTTGCGGAAGCCCCGACTTAAAACGGCCATAACTTGGTCATTTTAACTCGGAATTTCACAAATTTTATATTGATCTCTATCTACTTCGAAAGATCTAACTATTTGTAATATTATTTTCAAGTTTTGAGAACAGTAAAGCCACGGAACAGTAGGATCAGATCTGATCTGTCACTTTCCTGATTCCGAAAATTTTTTTCGCTTTTGATAGAAATGTTCCTAGTTGATGATTCATGTATAGATGGTATATTAATGAATTCCTAACATGAATGTCATCTAATGAACTTAATATATGCATGGTCTTGATGATTTTTAATGATGAGCTCTTGTGAACTCCTAATTGTTATAAATTCCCATAAAGGTTATTTCTAAAAAGCTATTCTTCTCAACTTTACATTCCCTAGGGTTTCTATGATTTTATTCTCGAAATTTACTTGTTATCTAAATAAAAATGAGTTTTCAAAGTCTATATTAATCATGGCCTTCATTCATGCATAAAAATCCACATTTTTTCATTTGGTAAACATGTTTTTAAACAAGCTTCTTGTAAAAATCCGAATTTTTGAAATTTCATTTTCTTGCATTTTCCTTATGAGAAAACTTGTTAAATGCATTAAAATTTGAAGCTCCAATGTATCTATTATCTAAAGACTTCATTTAACTCATAAAACATCCAATTTAGACTTAGATACTAGGTGTTCATGTAGGCATGGACCTAAATTACGAATTTGACTGTTAATCCACATATCAATATTTTTCATTCTAACTCCACTACTTGTTTTACATTCTTATCATGCCTAAACTCATCTAAGCTTATGAAAATCATTCCTTAAGGGCATCTATTACATATGCCTTCCAATTTTTATGAAAAATGTGAGTTTTAAAGTGATTTTGGTGGTCTTTAAGGTAGGGTTCTAATTTCATCCGAATTTCCAACAAATCATTTCTAACAAAACCCTTTCTTTTTCAACCTTCTTGCCTTCTACACATGGAGATCTACTATCTGACACATCTATACATATGCAAGGCTACATTTTTATGATCATTAATGCATGGAAATCAAAATAACTATATGAACATATATGTGGATGTCTAAACTTTAGATCTACTAAATATAATGCATGAATCATAAACTTCATGGCATGAACATCAATATATATGCAAGATCTTTACTTTACATGCATGAACAAGAGAATATCTTAACATAAACTCATTTAAACACTAGATCCATGTCTTGTGATGGCTTGATATTCTTGTTCAAGTGTTTTCATGTCCCTAGCATATGCTCATTGGGATTAAATGAGAAAACACACAAGATATAGCTTTGCCATTACAAGATTTAGGAAGAACAAAGCCTAAAATCAACATACCAATGGAGTTGTGGAGTAGAAAAGAAGAGGATTTGAGCTTGTGTGTGTGAGTGAGAGGGGGGGAGCTCACGGCATCAAGGGGGAGAGAGAGGAGAGGTTTTTACTTTGGTAAAAATGAAACAAGTGAAAAATGAGGAGAGAGAATGAACATTTAGTTTATATATTAGATGGATTAGGGTTTTAGTTAATAAAACAAATGAAGAAAAGGCAAAAATGAGGGGGAAAAGAAGGGGAGGGGCGCCGGCCAAGGGGGGGGGGGGGGGGGGGGGGGGGGGAGAGGGAGTGTGTGTGTGTGTGAAATTTTTATTTTGTAATTTAATTAATTAAAATGTAATAAATGTAATAATTATTTTAGAGACAAAAATCCTTAGGAAAGAAAATTGAAATGAGTAGTTGTAAGGATGTAATAATAGGGTATGGGTAGTGTGTAGTGTAGGTTGTACTTGTGAATAGTAGATAAGACATATACTTTACTGGTTGTAACGAAAACACGGAAAAATGCTATAACTGTAATTTTTTTAACCCGGAAAATTATAAAATTGATGTTTTTGGAATCCTTATAAAATTACGGTTCTAATAAATATTCCGGAACATTTTTCTGAGTTCGTGGTCCCGGGGCACGCTTTTCCGTAATTGAGCTCGAGAAGGCCCGGAATTGAAAAATTCCCGAATTTAAAACTTTCAAAGGTCTAAAATATACTTTAGAATGATAATTCATATTCATTTACTTTATAAAACTTCTTTTATTACGAAACTGAAGAAAAGCCGGATTTAGGGTTCCTAAGCTCCTCTCACTAGACTTAAACTGAAGCAGATTAGGATTTCGCTTTTCAACTCTCGAGGTTTTCTTAACTACTGAGATTACCGGGGTTTACACTTGGAGCTTGTTTTAAACCATATAAAGCTTTATTTAATTTAAAAACATAATTAGGTTTAATAGGATCTTCAAAACCAGGGGATTGTTCAACATATACTTCTTCTTTTATAAATCCATTTAAGAACGCACTTTTTACATCCATTTGAAAAACTTTAAAATTTTTAAAACATGCATATGCAAGCATTAAACGAATTGCTTCTAATCTAGCTATAGGTGCATATGTTTCATCAAAATCAATTCCTTCTTCTTGTGAATATCGTTTAGCTACTAATCTTGCTTTATTCCTACTTATTGTTCCGTTTTAATAGTTTGTTTTTAAACACCCACTTAGTTCCAATTACAGATTTTCCTTCAGGTTTAGGTACAAGATTCCATACATTATTTCCTTGAAATTGATTTAACTCCTCTTGCATGGCATCAATCCAACTATTGTCATTTAGAGCTTCATCAATATTATTAGGTTCAATTTCAAATAACATAGCAAAATGATTTTCAAAATCTTGTAACTTACCTCGTGTTTGAACACCAGTTTGTATATTACTAATTATTTGTTCAGAAGGATGAGCAGACTTGTATTTCCAACCTTTAGAAGTTTCTGGTTCAGATCTTACAATTTCTGAAATAACTTCTGTTCTTGCTTCTAACTTATTTTCTAGAAGGTTAGATACTCCAGATATAGGTTCTGTACTAGGTTCTGTTTTAGGATTGAGATCCTTTTCTTCATGACTCATCATCCTTTGTATCTTCAACAAACTTAACATAAATTGATTCCTCAACAATTTTTGAGGATTTGTTATATACACGATAAGCAAGACTATTTAAAGAATAACCTAAAAATATTGCTTCTTCAGATCTTTCATCAAACTTACCAAGATTGTGAACATTCCTTTTTACAAAACATTTAGATCCAAAAACATGAAAATAAGAGACAGTAGGTTTCTTACCTCGAAACAATTCATAAGCGGTCTTTGTTGTCATGGGCCGAATATGTACTCGATTGATAATATAGCAAGCTGTAGATACTGCTTCTCCCCAAAAATACTCAGTAACACCACTTTCATTTAACATATATCTAGTCATTTCTTGTATAGTTCTATTTTTGCGTTCTACAACTCCATTTTGTTGAGGAGTATATGAAGCTGAGAAGTTATGAGATATCCCATGTTCTTCACAAAAATTCATAAAATGTGAATTTTGAAACTTTGTTCTATGATCAGTTCGTAGACTAATTATGGAAACTCCTTTTTCATTTTGTATTTGTTTTGCAAATTTTTGAAAAGAATTAAAAGTAGCCTTTTTATGTCTTAAAAACATAACCCATGTATATCTCGAATAGTCATCCACAACAAGAAATCCATATTTACATCCACCCATGCTAAGAGTTCTAGTAGATCCAAAAAGATCAAGATGCAACAACTCAAGAGGTCTTTTAGTTGTTATTGCATTTTTATTTTTATGAGAAATAGATACCATTTTATTTTTTAAACATGTATCACATTTCACATCCTGTTTAATATTTATTTTAGGTAAACCTCTTATTATATTCTTTTTAGATATTTTTTCTAATTGATTAAAATTAACATGTCCTAAGTGTTTATGCCAAACAAAGATCTTATCATTCATGGATAACACGCAACATGCATCTTCCACTTTATCAGGTTTTATCAAATATATATTTTTCTTTCTAAAACCTTCAAATAATTTTATATCATTTTCACTAAAGGCAAAGCATTTATCTTTTTCAAAAACCATTTTATATCCTTTATCACATAGCTGACTGATACTTAATAAGTTATGTTTCAAGCCTTTTACTAAGTAAACATTTTCTATAGTATGAGGAGACATACCAATATTTCCGGTTGCAATAATATTACCTCTACTGTCATCTCCAAATTTTACATATCCTTTTTCTTCCCATGTTATGCTATTGAACAATGAAGCATTTCCTGTCATATGTCGGGAACATCTACTATCAAGATACCATGTTCCATTGATTTTAGCTTCATGTTCCTGCAAAAATGAAAAGGATTAAACCTTTTTAGGAACCTAAACAAGTTTGGGTCCTTTGTAAGACAAGCTCGTTTCATTTTTTTGTTTTACTTGTTGAGTACTGAACTTGTTTCTTTTATAATAACAGTACTTTTCTATGTGACTAATCTTATTACAAAAGAAACATGTATATGTATTACCATTATTCAATTCCTGTTGTTTACCTATCTCCAACTATTCTATCCCGGATAACTTCTGGAATAACTTCTGGTATGATTTCCATAAGAGTTTTTTCTTTCTAAATAACTTATGGAATTCGTTCTAGATTTTTTAACATACTTTTCTTTTCCACGTATTACTTTATAATCAATCTTTTTAACACTTGATTCCGCATTTGCGATTGGTTTAGCTCTCACGAATATAGTTTTCTAGGATGTACTCGAATTCAAACCATAATTATAATCTAAACCATGCTTTTCACACGACAATCTTTGTGATGAAATCAACATTTTTAGCTTTTCATCACTTTCATTGGACGTATTGAACGTGTTCTTTATTGAATTCGATAATCAATCAATTTTTACTTTCAAAACGCTTGTTTCATCTCTTAGCAAGTTATTGTCTTTTCTTAGCTTTTCATTATCCTTAAAAAACTTTTCATTGTCACGCTTCAAGATATCATTTTCATCAACAAGCAAGGAATTGGTTTGCTTTAATGCGTCTTTTTCATTCTTTAATGATTTTATCTCATTATCATATTTAGCAATTTTTAAATCAGCTTTCTTAAGAACTTTTAAAAGTTTTTCCATTTCAGAAAATCATATCATCTTCAATTGATTCATCATCAGTTTCAGAAGTTACCTCAGAAGTAGCCATGAGACAAAGGTTTGCTTCTTCTTCATTATCACTTATAGCTTCTGGTTCAGCTTCTGACTCATCCAAATCGCTCTAAGTTGCCATCATTGCTCGACTTTTCTTCTTGAATTTTTCAATCTTTTTGATTAAAACAGGGCACTCATATTTAATATGTCCTGGTTTTTTACATTCATAACACATAATTTCTTTCTTCTCTTTCTTTTCTTCTTTGTCCTTATAGCTTTTTCCTGCATCAAATTTGTTAGTTCTATTGAAACTTTTGAACTTTTTACCTTTCTTTTTTTTCAAGAATCTGTTGAATCTCCTTGTAAGCATCTTAATATTTTCATCATCACTGTCCTCTTCTGAATCAGATTCAACGACTCTTTTGGCTTTAAAAGCTATTGCCTTTGAACTATTTTCTAGTTCTTCAGTTGTATCATGATGTGACTCGCATGCCATAAGCTTTTTCCTTAACTGACTAAGTGTCAGCTTATTTAAATCTTGAGCTTCTTCTATAGCTGTCTTTTTGGCATCCCATGATTTTGGCAGGGAATATAAGTGTTTGAGACAAAAGAATTGAATGCCTATTGTCATTTTGACTAATGTATCAAATGCAAGGCAAACATCCTTTAAGGAACAAGTTCATTTCCTCACTTGATTATCACTCAACTCTCATGTGTTTAGGATAAGTGTTTGGAGTCATGTTTGCCTCTTATCATTTTGAACTATTCTAATTAAAAGATTCTTTTGTATGCATAAAGACATTTCAAAGCCCTAAGGAGTCGTTGTTCTTTTGAGTGCTACTGCTCCTATCTTGGCTGACAGATTCAAATATTCAAGATGCCTCTAAATGGGCCAACTCTCGTCTTCATCTGAAGACATGGCCCTATTTAAACCTTTGCTCCAATTGATGGTAGACCGATTAATGGTTTCCTTCTTTAATTGCCGCAACCTTAGCTAACTTGTAAACAACAAATCCCCTCAAGATACATTAGGTACCAGTATGATCTGATCTTGGTTGGACCCTTATTCCCTCTAAGCAACTTTTCACACGTGGGCGGGGGAGTATATTTTAAATGAGCAGAGATGACTATTGGAGTGTTTAGATTAGCCTCTCGAGTCAAGTGAATGACTATTGATCATTGGATTAAATCAGATCACTTAAAGTAGTTTTAGGTTCTTAAAATATTCCTACTTACTAGCAATCTTCATTGAAAGAAATTTTTCTTTTTTTTTCTTTGTTTTTTTTGGTGGAAGACTCTTTTTCTTTGGAAATTTTGTTTAAAAATGAGGAAAGAATTGGAAATTACCCCAAAAATTAAAAAGATAATTGTTTATGGAAAATTTTTCATCATTTTTTTAAGAAATTATTTACAAAAGGATGAGATTTTTGAGAATTGCACTAGAATTTTTTTTTTTTGTTTTGATTTTATTTTTTTAAAACAAAATTGTTTTATAGAAAAAAAATTTCAAAAGGAGATATGGTTAATGTGGGCGCCTAAAATTAGAATTCTACTGACGATAGGTGGGTAAATTCTATTTACAAGGGCAGATTGGACTCTATATGACAACTGATAGTGATTGAAATTTGCTATTTTTCAATGTTTTCTATTTGATGAACAAATAAATTCTATTAACTTTTATTAACAAAAGGGATACTTTCTATAACTATGACAAGCTCTACTTGATGAGGGATTTCTTTAAAAATATTTTTCAAATGAGTAACCTATGTTGGATTTGTTTTTAAGAGTAACTATAAAGGTGTGATAAGCTTTATATACAAAGTAATGGATTAACTAGATTGTCTAAACATGTTTTATCTATAAAGGTCATGATTTCTACCTAAATTCTATACAGGTATGTATTTATAAGGGTATTACTCCTAAAAAAGGGTACTAAATTCTATTTAAAAAACTTTAGACATAAGCCTCTTTTTCTCTTATTTTTTATTTTTTTTTTATTTTGTGAAGTTTGTTGTTTTATGAACAGATAATTATGTAACTATGGATTGATTAGCTTATTTGGCATAAAAACTAAATAGGTGGATATTTACAAGGTGGTCTTAAAGAGGTATTTAATTCTATTTAGCAGGAGTTGTAGGCTTAAGACTTTTTTTTTGTATTTATTATTAATTGTTTTGTGCAAGAAGCATAAGCAAGTTTTTTTTTTTTTTTAACCAAATGATTTATTTTAAGGGGTTTATTTACTTACTTAATAGAAAAATATTTACAAAAATGCCCCATGGACAAGTTCTGATTTTTCATCCTATTCTTTTTTTTCCATGCTTTTTTATTTGTAATGTTTTCTATTATTTATAAAATATGAATCATTTGATTATTACCGAATTGTTTATTTTTGCATAAAATTTTATCTCAAGAAGTTTATTTGCAAGTTTTATTGAGAAATATTTAAAAAAATGTGTAGGCAAACATAGTTTTATTGTTTTATCTTATTATTTTTATTGTTTTCTAAATTCAACAAATTTAAAACTATTTACAAATTATAATTTATTCCTTAGTTTAAAAAGAATTGATTTTAATAATTTGTATTATTTTTTGTGAAGGATAGTATGAAAACAACAAGCACACACAAGCATACAAAAATATTTACAATAATAAGAAATTATGGTAGGTTCTAGGGGCACTCCGTTATATAATCTCACTGCCCCTAGTAGCAATATGTCATCAATTATATCAAAACGGGGCTGGAGGAGCCTAATCACCATCGGGCAGTGATAAGATCACATAAGCCCATAGGCTACACAATGACCCTCTAACTTAGTTTCTAGTAGGCCCAGGTCTGACTCGTTTTAAATACATATAAATTAAAGAAAAAACATCACAATATATACACCATAAAATATATACACAACACACATATATTAAAAAAATATTATAATAAATAACATACCTCAAGATCCATAAGCTATTTGTATATTGACTCCTGCAAAACAAAAGACTTGAAGGCAAATATTTACAGTGATATGTATAAAGGCCCATGCTTCCAAAATTTCAAA
Organism: Combretum micranthum; assembly: GCA_024138025.1. Lineage (NCBI taxonomy): Eukaryota > Viridiplantae > Streptophyta > Magnoliopsida > Myrtales > Combretaceae > Combretum > Combretum micranthum. The sequence goes on from JAMXBD010000138.1 coordinate 248,723, forward strand.
ACTTCTTAAGCCCATTAAGCCTAGACGAGCCCGCTAAATTTGATTTCCCCAATGGAGTCGCCAAGCTGTCGAGCTCGAATTTTGCTCCTTTTCTCCTAAAGGTTCCGATCCATATCTATCAAGCCTCGAGGGATACCCTAAACGTGGCAGTCCGCCGTACACAATACTAAAGCCTATGAATGACTACCTCAGTCACGCAAAGACTTCCATATCATGTACAAAGCGTACATCACAACCAAGGGAATGCATCGGAGTAGCGCAATTTATATTGATAATAAATAAGTAACAAGGCAAAGAGAATACTTATCATAAAACATAAACATATTAAATTACAATCTTTAGGGGCATATCTCTCTATTGTCTTCAAATAAATATACATCTTAGAATCAACATAACACCAATCATATAAGTCATTACATATAAAGAACCTTACAAAATTACTTCATCTTATGATTCCAATTTCTTCATAGAAGCTTAACATCCTTCCATGACTTCCTTAATGTCATGATCCTTAATTTAAGCCACGGGTATACCTGTTTCAACAAAATCTATAGGCGTATAAGCTACAACTAGCTTAGTGAGATATTCCTTTTCATTCGCACCATATTTTGAAACAAGTTCATTTAGATTTTCACACATATGCTATGCATACAATACAACAATCATGTGATTACACAAATATATATAGTCATCCGGAAACCATATATAGAACGGATTTACCCCTCCGTATTGAAGGTTAGGGAATTGGGATTGAAGATCTTCGATCTTCTACTGCTATCCCCAGGTCCTCACCCACAGCGTTTGGTTGGCTTGGCTCCGAACCTAGAGTCGCATTCCCCAGACGATTTGGATTCTCTAGGAAGGAGCATAACCCGTGTCACAACACGATCACAGCCAATCCAACTCTACTCGTAGGAGTAGCAGCCTTCCGAAAGAGATGTGACTCGATGGATGCTATGCGTGAGCGTTTTATTTTTCTTAAGCCAAACCTTATTAAGGTTTATTAGGGGGCGATCAATCAATTTAGCAAATAATAAACAGTCATACAAGTAAGTAAATAAAAACATTTAAACAGACAGTTTGGAGTTGTGATATTCTTAATTCTCATTTCACGCATAAATAAAGAATCACATATATACATATCCCCGAATTCCCATACATATCCATTTTTATCTTTTCTTAGTATAATAATGCCACTACTTTACAAGCACAAACAAGGTAACGAAATTAAGAGAATAACTCACTCGTCCATTTCGCGATCTTCTTAGTCGTAGTAATCCTCAGGAAGGGAAATCTCGTATTTTTCATCACCTAGACAAAAGAAATACCCGGGATGAGTATTTCGTAGAAATTCTACTTGAGCTTTCTAATTCTATTTCATTATGTTCATCAAATTCGTATATAATGAAATTCCAATTTAAAATGGCCATAACTTGCTCATTTTAACTCGGAATTTCGCATATAATATATCGTTTTCTACCTATTCGAAAATATCTATTCATTTCTAAGGTTATCTTTGTCATAAAAGGTCATTTGGGTTCCGAAAACATTGGGTACAGATTTAAAACGAATATTTCTAGATTTTTGCAAAACCATTTTCCAACTCATCTTCATTCAAAAATCCTTGAGTAAAAAATTTCTAGATATATATATATATATATGTATATATAATTGATAAATCCTTTGAATATATAGATAAGCTCACTTTATATGCAAAATTTCTAATGGTAGTGTCTCAACAATTTATTTCATAAAACAATTTATTTTTTAGTTGTTGAAACTTTAACTTTGACAATTTCTTTTCAAGTCTTTTGAAGAAACTTTTATATTTTCATAAGTTATTCAGTATATTCTTATTTTCTTTTCTTCATTCTTTTTCCAAAAACAAGTAAATTTTCTTTTAACCTTAGTTTTTCAGAAATTTTACTTCTAGTGATAAAAAATCAAATTTATCAAAAGTGTATTAAGTTGTTGAAAACCTTTTTATAAATTTGTATTTAGAATGGTTTTAGAAAATGAGTCTTGTCTTCTTATATTTATTATTTAAAATATAAGTTTTTGTTTTCTAAAACTTGTTCTTTTATTTCCTTTGAAAAGAATTCTCTTTATTAATAAAATCCTTTGTTTTTAATCTTATCTTATCCATATTCTTTGAAAATAAGTTTTCTTCTTTAAAAACTTGGAGATCATTATTTTCCTAAGTAGGTTTACAAATTTATGGGTTGAATAACCTTAAAAACTAGTTTGTTTCTTGATTTTGTCATGGAATTTAAAATAGTTTAATCTTTAAGCTTTTTGTAAGAACTTTGAAAATTAACAATTTATTTTACTAAAACTTAGGTTTCCCATAATATACAATGAAAGTATTTATTTCTTATGTTTCCTTGGTAAAACTATCTTTGTTATTTAAGAACACTTTGAGAAAACTTGTATTACTCTATTTCTATGTTATTTGATAATAACTTCATTATTTTGTGATAAGTCACATAATAAAAAATTTAGTTTTAAGTTCCTTTAATAAAATAAAATTCTACTTTTAAATTAGTTGAGATAATATCATTATGTAGATGCAAGTATTATGAGCATGTAATATAATAAGAACATAAGAAAATACTAGAAATAAATAATAATAAGCAAAATGATAAAAATATCAAGTATTGGGAACCTTAGCTTAATGAAGGTATCCCGGTCAAGTATTGGGAGCCTTAGCTTCATCAAGACATCCTGGGACTAAAAATGAACTAGTCCTAAAAGATTAACGAAAATAAATAAAAGGTTGTTTTGACTTGATATAGACATGTCTAAGACTAGAAAGACTAGTCTAAAGGAAATAGCATGAAATAAATAAATTGCAAAGCATGAAATTAAATAAATAACAAGTGAACTTATATGCTCTAAAGATTATATATAAATACATAAATATATTTAGTTAGATATGAATAAGCAATTAGCATTATAACAACAATAAAATCAACATAACATAATAAAATAGGAAGTTCATGTACAAGAACAAAACATGAACATGTTGTTACTTTTACTGCTTATATGGGTCTCAAAACAACACCATAGTTATGTTAAGTTACATGACATGAATAAATAAATGGTTGGAAGAAATCTTTATCTAAAATGTTTATGTGGTTTGAAGATGATAGAGAATGTATGGTTATGTAGTTATGTGGTTATTGAGAAATTGTAGTTGTAGAGAGAAATTTTGTGAGTATTTGGTGAAAGAGAATTTTTGTAGAGGAAAATGCTGTGGAGAGGGTTTGTGCAGTGAATTTGAGAGAGTTTTGATAGTAGAATGAATTGTATGAAAGAATGAAGGAGGAATGGGGTATTTATAAAATTTTGGAGTGAAAATTAGATATAATTAAATTAATTAAAAAAGAAAATAAATGTGGAGTGATGAGAGAGAGGGGTGGATGGCAAAGACATGAAGGAGGGAGAAAATTTGATTAAAAATTAATTTTAGAAGAAAAGTGTAAGAAGAGTTTGATAATATGTGGTGTAGAATTTTTATGGGAAAAGATAATTGTAAGAAATAGGTATGTAGGTGTAAGAATAGGTAATAAGAAAAAGTAGAGATAGACGAATAGTAATGAATAGTAGAAAAGTACTATGAATAGTAAACTAGACAATTAAAGTACTGGTAGTAATAAAAATACCCGTAATAATGTGATATATGTACTTTTTAGCTACCGAAAAATTCTAAAATTGGTATTTTTGAAAACCTTATATTTTTACAAGTCTATTGGTATTAATGGAATATTTTTGCCATCCGGTGTATTAGGGCACGATTTTTGAAAACTGATCGTTTGGATTCGAAGGACACTAGAAATTTGCGAATCTGATATTTTTAAGCTTCCCTATATTATTACGAACTATTATCAATAATTATTTTCATTTTTTTGTTTAGGGTTAAGAGCACGGGATTGCCGGATCTTAAACACTAGGGATTGTTATAAGCTTTGTTGACCTTTAGGGTTCTGGTTTGACTTCTGGTTTTGTTGAATTATTCGTAAGATCATATAATTTTGGAGTTTTGACCGATTTATATATTTTTAGCTCGATATCTATGGTTTATCTTATTTTATTTATGATTATTTAATAGTTTTTTTAGTTCTCGGGATCGTTTAATCGAGTTTAGGGTTATGAGTTGACTCAGTTTGACTTTTGGTGAAAATTGAAATTTCTGATTATGAAATTTACCAAAGGATTTAAGATCTTATCATTTCATTGTTGACTGGTATTTGGATATATCGTTTTGATTTGCGTTTTAGGAATCGGGTAGATGATTTGATTGGCGTACGGATATTAATTCAACGGATAGTTGGATTTTATATTTTGTTTCAAGGGTTCTCGTTTTCTCAAGACTAAGAATATTTGTGTTTGAACTGATTTAGAATTCGGTTTTAACTTGAGTTGATTTTTCAGGATTTCAATTTTTATATTAAGCTTCTAGGATTATTTTCTATGGAATTTTCAGGGGTTTATAGTATCAAACCCGACCCATTTGATATGGAACACTTGACAAGGAACCAATAGGGTTTTTATAAAATGCCTGTTTTTCTAAAAAATATTTTGACTGGAGTCACCGCTAGTTTAGGCCGGAAAAGAAGTGAAATAGAAACCAAATGGGTGATTTGGTTTCCGATTCGACCACTAGTCTGTGAAAAACAGAAATTGATGGATCTGAGGGCTACTATTTTAAAAGCTAAATGATTATCTAGGCTTTTATGGGCTTTGGAAATCTTGAATATATGGGCCAAAGAGATTAATTTTGATTTTTCAATTATTTTAATTTTTGGTATTTTTTCCAAAAATATATATTTGCATATTTACAAAAATATTATTTCTTTTGTTTTAAAAAAATCCTAAAAGTTTTTTATTTTTGTGGCCGCCCTATAGCTGCCTGCGTATCCGCTAGCTGGAATCAGGTATCCATAGTTTGTTTTGATTTTTGTAAAAATTTACTGTGTTTGTTTGTTTTTAATTGTGAAGAACCATCAAGTTTAAGTTATTTAGCAAATTTGATTTTGATTTTTGAAATTCCTAAGACTTCTAATTTTATTCTTCTTTTTGAAAAATCCCTAAAAGAAACTATTTTTGAAAAAACCCCATTTATTATTTTTCTTGTTAATTTGGAAAATAACTAAGTGATATATATATATATATATATAAGCTAGCGAAACGATTTTTAATACTATGTATATATAAATTAAAGAAAAATCTTTTTTGTTGATTTTGTAAAATTTTCTTTTTTTTTTTTTGGATTTTAAAACAAAATCAATATTTAGAAAACTAATAACGACTGATCACATCAAATAATTTGCAAAATTCTATTGATATTACTTTAATTCAACATTTGCAAATCATCATTCGAATGACATATATCAAGTATAGCACTCATTTATCAAAAGGTGATCTAAAAATTATAATCTAAAAGCTATATTCGTATTTTTGTTGATTTTTCATGATTTAGCTTAAATCTTATTCATTAACTAGACTATATCCTAAATTTTATTTATTTTTTTTATTTACCTAAATCTTATATTACCATATACTAATGTCTACAAAAATAGCATGCAAACTATACAATCACACATGCATAAACATATATATATATATATTTATTTATTTGTTTTCTATTCTTTTTTCTTTTTTTTTTTATTTCTTACTATTTTCTTTTTTTTATACATTATATTAATATATCTTATAGAACAACAACAACAACAACAATAATAATAATAACAACTAATAAATAAAATTGGAATCTTGTCAAATGATCTGGTCGGCTTCGTTAGTGGCTGGGACATGCAGTGATGGTGGTGGTTGAAGCGGCTGGTCATGATCTGGGTTTGATGTATGTAGGAGATAGAGGCGTTGAGAGAGAGAGAGAACAAGAAAGATTAGAGAAAAAGAGTTGTGAGAGAGATCTTTTTTTTTAATCTATTTCTATGTTTCAATCTCTGTCTGTTGAAGAGGAGGAATTGGTCGTCATTTTATAGCAGCATGGAGGAAGATGGAGGGGTGCACAGCCATTAATGGCCGTTACAAGCAAGTGAAAAGATCGGAGGTTACGGAACTTGGAGGATTAGGGGAGTTACGAATCTTTTCATTATTGATCTTAAATCCACATTTAAACGATTTAAATTCTGAAATAATTCACACTTTTAATGACATAATAGATGGAAATTGAAAGGGTACACATGATTAGCAATGTACGCTAAAAAAAAATAAATTTCCCATTGTGTTGCTTGCATGGATCAAACTCTGATCCCTTTCCTTGTACTCCTCAGCCTTAACCAACTAAGCTATGCTTGGCTTTTGATTCATTTCCTCACCTAAAATTCATTTAAATCATTCATACCAGGCCAAACGCATTTTCAATACCAGATTTGATACAAGTCCAAGATCCAAATTAATTTTCAAAATAGCTTAGTGTGCTAATATGAAATATTTTTTATATTTTTTTCATTTTCCAATTTTTTATTTTAATTCTAAAGGGCTTATTACCTAAAAGATGGGGTTTTTTTTTTTTCAAATTTCTTAATTTTCAAATTTTTATATTCTTTTTTATTTAAATTTTGTAATTTTTTGTTTATTTTTAATTTAACTAATTTTCTAATCATTTTTTCTTTTCTTTTTTTTTTCCAATTTTTATGATTTTTTTTAATTTTTTTTTTATGTTTTTAAAAGGGGGGCAAAATGGGGTGTCAACACAACTGAAGATAGATTTGGGTATATTTCCAATGGTTCCAACGCTGCAATCTCTTAAGGATCCTTGACATATTTGTTAGCATAGACACATGGAACACATTAGGTACTCCTCCCAAATTAGGCGGCAAAGCTAATCTGTATGCTACATCGCCCATCTTTTCCAGAATTCCTTAAGGTCCCACATATCTAGGATTCAATTTTCCTGTCAAACCAAATCTTACAATACCCTTGACTGGTGATATCTTAAGTAGGACATGATCTCCCACTTGAAATTCTAAGGGCCTTCTTCTCTTGTCACCATAGCTTTTCTTACGACTTTGGGCTGCTTGCAATCTTTGTCTGATCAACCTAACCTTGTCAACAATATCCTACACCAATTCTAGTCCCAAAATCTATCTTTCACCAACTTCATCCCAATGGATTGGTTATCTACACTTTCTGCCATACAGGGCTTCATAAGGTGGCATCCTAATTAACGCTTAGTAACTGTTGTTATAGACAAACTCCACTAAAGGCAAATAATCAACCTAACTATCTTTGAAATCCAAAAACACATACCTTTGGCATATCTATCAGAATTTGAATAGTTCGCTCATATTGTCCATTAGTTAGAGGATGATAGGCTATACTGAAAACAACTTTAATGCCCAAAGCTTGATGCAAAGTCTTCCAAAATCTTCCAATAAATCTGATGTCTCTATCTGATACTATAGATATCGATATTCCATGTAGCCTTACGATCTCTTTGATGTACAATATTGCTAATCGCTCCAATTTGTATCCAATTCTTATCGGTATAAGCAGGCTACTTTAGTAAGTTTGTCAACAATCACCCACACAATATCAAACCTATCCTTAGTTCTGGGTAGTGTAGTAACGAAGTCCATGGTGATGTGCTCCCATTTCCATTGAGGTATTGGCAAAGGTTTTAATTCACCTGCCAATCTTCCATGCTCAATATTAATTAATTGGCAAGTCTATCACTTAGATACATACTCTGCTATCTCTTTCTTCATATTATTCCAACAATAGAACTTCTTCAAACCTTGATACCTCTTGTTGCTTCCTGGGTGGATTGAATAACTTGAAGAATATGTCTCTTTTAGTAATTCCTTTTTAAGATCTTCTCATTCCGGTACACATAACCTTCCCTTGTATCTCATAACACCTTCATCGATATTAAATTCAGGTGCTCTACCCATTTTTATTCTCCCTTTTACCTGTTGTATGCCTGGATCATCAACTTGTGCTACTTTAATCCTTTCCATGAGGGTAGGTTATAAACTCACTAATTTGGCACCCACTTGACTAATTACTACTTCCAACTCAAGCTTTCTCATGTCTTCTATCAGATGTCTTTCAGAAGTTATCAATATTACTAAATTTTTAACTCGTTTCCTACTCAAGGCATCTGCTACTACATTCGCCTTTCCAGGATGATATTGAATGTCCACATCATAATCCTTAATAAGGTCTAACCATCTCCTTTGTCTCATGTTTAACTCCCTCTGAGTAAAGATGTACTTAATACTTTTGTGATCCATATAAACTTTACATCTTTCCCAATATAAATAATGTCTCTACAGCTTCAAAGAAGGAACCACTACTGCCAATTCCAAATCGTAAGTAGGATAATTCCTTTCATAGGGCTTTAGCTATCTCGAAGCATATTTATAACCTTACCTCCCTGCATCAAAACGCAACTCATACCTTGAATAGAGGCATCACTATAAATGGAATATTCTTCACTACTCATTGGTAAAGCTAGCATTGGAGTTGATACCAGTTTGTCTTTCAACTGTTAGAAGCGATTCTCATAATCTTTATCCTAAACATATTTCACTCCTTTTTGAGTCAATTTGGTTGATGGACTTGCAATATTGGAAAAATCTCCTACAAATCGTCTGTAATATCTTACCATTCCTAGAAAACTTCTAATCTTTGACATATTCTTCGGTATTGGTGAAATAATCTAAATTATTCAATAATTAAAATTGCATGTGAGTACAATATTAGTTCTATATATTAAGTTTGAAGTAATTTTGATTTATGAAAATGAATGTGTAGAAATAGGTTTGATATATTATGTTTATTAATGTAAATTATTAATGTATGTGAGTATGTGTAATGAAATTAATGTTGTTGTTTTATGTATATTAATGTGTGTATAGTGTAATTAATATTTGTGTCTTTTTTGAATTAATATGTGTGTATTATGTTTAAAATTATCAAAACAACTTTTGTTAAGCCTAAGAATTTGTCAACAGAATTTTTACAAAAGTGAAGCCTATTTTTCAAGCCCAAATTAAACCCAAATGAACTCCAAATTAAGCCTAAGTCAAATATACCCCAAAAGTCAAACTTAGGATAAATATAAAGCCCCAAATTTGATAAATTAAGCCTCTTTTGGCAGCCCACATTTTCCATACGAATTTTCATACTTTTCTTTCCTTTCTCTTTTTCCTTGTTCTTCAAACCATAAGCCTTAAACCAAAAACAATATCAAGCTCTTGGATTCAAAAATCTCTTCAAGCCAAAGCCTTTACATGTAAGTCAAAGCTAGTATAAACTCTTTGTTTTATTTCCTTTCTTGTAATATAAGTGTAAAAATCTATGGTCAGATGAGTTAATATCTTTTAAGTTAGATGGTTTTATGCATTGATATATGTTAGGTTATGTTTTATTATTGTATGAACTTGTTTATGTGTTATGGTACTAGTGAGAGGTGTTGGAGAAAAGTAAAGTTGATTTGAGTAGTTGAAGTTGAAGTGAAGAGGAGGAGAAGATTTAATGTGAATGAAGTAGTTTGATGTGTTGTTATAAAGTTCAAAGTTGCTAGGATTGGTTAATGTGGATAGAAGATAGCATATGAAGCTAAATATATGTTTGAGGAAGGATTAAAAGTGTTATATGTTATATTTTTCAAAGTGTAAAACAGGGGAAGTAAAACACTTTTTGAATAGGTCTGTTTTTGAGTATATGCTGGCATTTGGTACTTCAATGCCGCCGGCATATAGACGGTGTTGAATGTGATCAGAACCGATTTTTCTAAAACCATTTAAAACACCACAGGCTTTTGTAAGGAAATTGCCTAGTGTTTATTTTTCAAATCTTATGCTGGCCATTAGGGCTTCAATGTCGCCGGCTTAGAGGCGGTGTTGAATGCGAACATAATCGATTTTCTTAATGCTGGGCTTAATGCCGCCGGCATATAATTTCAACACTGCAGACGTTTACCTCAATTTTTCCGGTGTATGTTGCCCATGTATTCCTTGAGTTTTTACAAATTTAACTTTCTTCAATTGTCATTCTTTACTTCATATATGGTCTTTTAATGAATGTATAAGTTATATAAACATGTTATATGTATGAATTAGATGTTAAAACTATATTTTAAGTTCATTGATTCTCCTTATGTAGTTAACTTAAGATTGTGTTATAATATATATATATATATATTCTACATTCAATTATTGATTGTTATGACATGTCTTTTTTTAGTTAAGGGTTCTTTAGTTAATTTTTCTCCGAGTGAATATAGTAATACATTGTTGAATACAGGTACGTGATAGCTTGTTTGTTGTATGATAGGAATATGCATTCTTAAATTTGACTTAATTCAATCCAATCTAATACTTCGATGAAACGGATGTCTATGACGTTGTTTAATCTGGTTCGAGGAACAACAAACCTATCATGATGTAATGATATGTTAGTTAGGCGCTTAACCTAAGTCATGATGCAATGATTTTACCATGATGCAATGGTATTCTATGATGAAATAGCGATTCGTTTTGGTTAAGTGTATAGCTGATGGGGAGAATAGTATCCGAGTAACATTTGCTTAAACTTAGGGGGAAATACTATGGTTTAGTCTAAAGTTTATGGGAACTTATGAACTAGGCTCATGTTGTGGACTGAGCTTAAGTAGAGTCGAGCAACAGCTTTTGAACCCTAAATGAAGCTATTTCTTTATGGAATAAATATAGGGGATATAAGTATTCGGACTACTTATATCAACTCCCTAAGCAGCTGCTATTATTCAAAACCCCTAAATTAGCAGAGCGTGATTCTAGGGTTTGAATACCCTATTGTTTTGTTAAAAGAAAACTTAATAAGATAATGACTTAATCGTTGATGCATTTCATTTGAATTAAGTTTGCTTGATAAATTGTTCTTGTATTTGTTATTATGTACTGGGCCTTTGGCTCACTTTTGCTGCTTTGTAGGTAATGAAGATGAGTTATATGATGATTTTGGATACGGGTCAGATTTTGAGCGATTCATGGACGAGTGGGACGAGTAGGACTCGAATACCCTTGGAATTTTTAGAAGCTTTTGTTTAAAGCATAATTCTCTGTATAGAAGGCTTGTTAAATAAGCCTACGTTGTAAAAGACCTTAAGATATTTTTAGGTTATCTTTTGTACCAAGAAAAACTTGTAATTTTTGTAGTGTCTTGTATTGACACTAAACTTTGTAATATAATGTATATATATGTATGGATTGCTTCTATTAGTAATCTTGTTTTGTTAAAAGTTGTTTATAAAGTGTTAGTAGATTTGATCAAACAATTCTTATAAACTGTTAGATTTAGGACAACCTTACATATAATGTGAAAATGTCATCTATGGTTGGGAACTCGATACTCTAAATCTCAGGATTTAGTAGGTCGGGTCTTTACAGTTAGCCATTCCACCACTGCTTTCACTTTCTTAGGATCCAAAGAAATTCCGCTCCCATCAACAACATGTCCGAAAAAAGTTACTTATTCCAACCAGAATTCACACTTCGTGAACTTAGCATACAACTTTGCCTCTTGCAATTTAGTCAACACCAATCTTAGATGTTCTTCATGCTCTTCTTTTGACTTAGAGTATATTAGCACATCATCAATAAACATCACTATAAACTGATTCAAATAATCTCTGAAAACTCTATTCATTAGATCCATAAAAGCTGCTGGCGCATTTGTAAGACCAAAAGGCATGACAACAAACTCTATAAACACTTGAATTTCATGCTAAATCTATGCTTCAATCTTAGAATTAGAGGCCAATCGAAAACCTTAAAGTCAACAAAAGACTATAGCAAACCTATGTTTAGATACGGTAATCCCTTGCTCTTGAACCCTAAGCAACAAAAGTGAGATAATTATGGATAATAGTTTATAATAATACAGAGAAGCTTAAAAATATCAGATTCGTTAATTTTTAGTGTGTTTCAGATCCGAATGAATCAGTTCTTGAAAAGCATGTCCTAGGGCTCGGAATAATAAAATATTCCGATGACATTATTAGATTCGTAATAATACAAGGATTTCAAAAATATTAGTTTTATAATTTTTTGGTAACTAAAAATATTAGATATCACATTTCTACACATATTTTTTTTTACTACAGTAGATTATTAGTTTTGTTTACTATTAATTATCCTATTCTACTATTCATTACTAGTCATCTATCTTTACCTTTTCTTACTACATACACATCTATTTCTTACTTTTCTATTTTCCAATACAACTTCATATATTTCATATCTCACATCTTAATTACTTTTCATTACAAAACAACAAACTAAAAAAAAATTTCACTCTCTCTCTCCCCCCTCTATATGTGCTGGCCACCCTCTCTCCATCTTTATTTTTTTTCTTTGTCAATTTATTTTATTATATCTAAATTCCCTTCATAAAATTCTATAAATACCCTCTCTTCCTCTATTTCTTTCATACACTTATTTTACATACCAAAACTCTCCCAAAATCACTCCACAAAAATCCTCTCTACTACTTTCGTTCTTCTTCTGACCAATAGATAATTATTTCTTCATGTTCATATAACTTAGTATGAGCTTAGTGTATGTTTTCTAAAAACCCATAAGAGTTTAAGAAAGCAATAATAGGTTTATACTTTTTTCTTGTTCATATATCCATTCTTATATTTTTAGATTGTTAATATATTATTTATTATGTTCATGTAACTTAGCATAAACATAATGTGTGTTTTTTAAGGACCCATAGAGGTTAAGAAAATAATATTATGTCCATGTTTTGTTCTTATTCATATATTATGTTTTATTATTATGCTTTTAATATTATGCTCATATTATTATTATGCTCTTATTATTGATATTATTATGCTTTTTCTTTCTTTCTTTTTCTTTTTTTTTTTTTTTTTGACCAGTCTATTCTTAGTTCCAGGTTGCCTTGATGAAACTAAGGCTTCCAATATTTGACCATATTATTATGTTTATATTGCTTATTATATATATCATTATCTTATTATGAGATATTATTCTCTTTCTCATGACTATATATTCATAAACACGCATGAACATGTTGATATTGTCTTAACAAAAATAAAATGAATTTTCTTAAATGAAGAAAAATAAGAACTCAATTTGAAGATAAATTTTTGTCACTTAAGAAATGATTTTTCCATAGAAACTTAAAGTTTTATCTTAACAAATCTTTTCAAAATGTTAGATAAGTACATCACAAGTTTTTAGTAATAATAGTACATTAGATTTTATCAAAGAATACATAAAGTAGATTTATTAAACAAACCCTTTTCAAACCAATAAAATAAGAAAGCTTCTTTAAACTTAATATTGTTAATTACTTGGTTGACAAAGGTTTTTCTTAAACTTATTTGTAAGGTTTTCACTTATTAAGGACTAGATATGTTTTACAAAATCATCAAAAGTTAACCTTTTAAAAACAAGTCTTGCTTTGGAAATAAAATTTGTAAAAAACTTAAAAGATCATCAATAATTATTTTAAATTGGACCTAACTTTCGAAAAATTTAGAGCATATACATAAGTAACTACTTTAAGGAATTATAGTCACTACCAAGAAATACTTAGAGAAACTGCATTTTTCAACCACAAGAAATGAAAGTTTGTAGGAATCTTAAAAAGACTAACTGTCCTTTCACTTGACATGAATAGCTATTCATTCCTCCCTTGTTCGACGTAAAGCTGATATTACGATGTTCACTTGAAAGGATTGATAATTCATAATGAAGTGCTATTATGTAAAATGATGAATAGCAATTCATGTCTCTCACCCATGAATTATCATTCTATGGTCTATTTTTCAACTTTGTCATAAATATCCCTATCTTGAAATTGACACCTAACTCTCTGTAATAAATACAATGGGCATTATAGATATTTTATCTTTTACTCTAATAATTACATGTTTTACTTTTTACATCAAGTGAATATTGTAATAGCCATTACAATCTTATTATATTCCCTTTGAATTGGAATTCCATTCTCCCCTTATTCCATTTAGTGAAGTGAACAGACTATAAATTTAGTTTTAGAAAATTAAATTATTCTCAAAAGTTAAGAAATGAAGTTACAAGAAGAAAGCGCTCATAATAAGAAAATTTTCCAACAAACTAAAGTGAATTTTCAAGTCTTAAATTTTTTTAACTTTTAAAACACATTGCTTTACAAAAATTATTATTAAGATAACACCACTAAATTCATGCATAAATATATGAATCTATATATATGTATTTAAAGGATTTTTCAACTATACAAATATCTATATTTTTGTATAAGAATTTTTAGATGGAGAAAAGTTTGGAAAATTGTGTTTTGAAAGATGAGATTTTTGTGATGATTCTGTACCTCACTATTTTGGGACTCAAATGAATTTTTATGACAAAAATAACGTAATAAATGGATAGATATTTTCGAGTAGGTAGAAAATGGCATATAATATGCGAAATTCTAAGTTAAAATGAGCAAGTTATGATCATTTTAATTTGGAATTTCCATCAATACGAATTTTACTGCAACAAGAAAATAGAATGAGAAAATTTGATTAGAAATTCCATGGAATACTCATTTTGGGTATTTCCTTTGTTTAGGAAACAAGGAGGACGACGTTTACTATCTTGAAGACTATTTCGATTAAGGAAGTACCATTAAGCCATGGCCAAGTGAGTTTACTTCCCTTGTTTTTCATACTTATGATTGTACTTGTAGTATAGTTGCACTAGAAATAGGAAAAAGATAAAATGGAAAGTGCATGTGACTTATAATGATGGTGAAAGAACCTTAAGTATATCGAGTCATGAATTGCTTATAATGAATTGTATATTCTACTAGCATGTTGAAGTGTATGAAATTAGTTGATAACTTGCAAGAAATTGAAATTAAATGGCTAGGATCTAAATAAAATTTGATGCATGCACTTGACAAATTGAGTCCCATTGGATTCGTTGTTATACCATTGGTGGGACAAGGGTATGATAGTAGTGGTTGGCATAATTAGTAGTATTTACATGTGGTGAGTAGGAGAAGGTAAGATCTACATGTTTTTTATGATAAATAGTAGCTGGTAAGAACTATAAAAATTGTTTTGTTAAAATTGGTAGTTGTAATTGGTTGGAATACCTAACCCCGAATGAAGGGTATAAATTCATTCAACATATGGTTTTCGGAAAGCCGTATATTTTGTATGCTTACGTGTTTATTGCATTTCACTTGCTTGAATAATAAACTTGGTTGATATCCTTGTTTCGAGTACATTAATCGAGAATATTCTCACTAAGCTTATAAAGCTTACATCCCTATAGATTTTTGTACATGCAAGACCATTTGTTCTTATATCTGAGGTCTTCACATATCCGTGTAAGTCATCGTTTTTAGAGCTTTTGGGGGAAATGTACTCGAAGACTTAGAATAGACTTCCTCTAATCGTTTTTAGAGCTTTTAGGGGAAATCTACTCCAAGACTTTTGTAATATACTCTTAATTGTTATTGTGGGTTAACTTTATTCCTAAATTCTTGTTTGTTCATTATTACTTGCTTAAACCACACTTCCCAATGGCATCTCCTATTACCGTCTTGTATGCCTTACATATAATATTGAGACTTTCGCATGACTAAGGTATTCATTCTTAAGTCTTGATATTATATGTGACGGACTGCCCCATTTAGGGTACCCTTCAGGGCGTAACAAACTCATAGTGTCCATACCTGGTCCTAAAGGCCATCTTCTAAATGTCTTCTGCATTAACCTGCAACTAGTGATATCCTAGTCTCATATCAATTTTGGAAAATACTCATGCTTTTGCTAACTGATTAAACATATCGTTTATCCTTGGCAACAAGTACTTATTTTGATCTTCACTTAGTTTAACTCTCTACAGGCGATACACAACCTCATGCTTCATATTTTTCTTCTTCACAAATAACATAGGAGCTCCCCAAGGCGACACGCTTGGTCTAATGGAATTCTTTTGTAACAAATCTTCTAACTGGACTTTAAGCTCTATAAGTTCTATAGGAGTCATATGGTATGGTGTCTTTGAAATAGGTAAAGTGCCAAGCACTAACTTAATATAGAACTCCACTTCTCGCTCCGATGGTAACCCAGCAAATCTTTCGGAAACACTTTAGGGTATTCACATACAATTGGTATCCTTGCAAGATATTTCTTTTGTTCTCCTTCTATCGTCATAGCTACTAAAGTTAACTTTCCCCATAACTCATAAGTAGGTAGGGTTAGAGGTCATTACACTTCAAGCTTATGAACAAATTATCCTCCATCTAGCATACTAAACTCCACTAGTAGGTTGTGACAATCAATTTTGGCATGATATCTAGTCAACGAATCTACTCCTAAGATGATATCGAATTCTAACATATTTTGAACAACGAGATTTGCATATAGATGTCTACCTTCTATCTCTATATCTACGTCTCTAAAAATCCTATTTAACAAAGCTCCACTCCTTAAAGGAGTATTTACCGACAAACATTGCCACACCCCAGAAGGTACCCTAGACGTGGCAGTTCATCACGTACGATATTAAAACTTAAGAATGACTTCCTGAAATCATGCGAAAGCTTTAACACCATATGTAAGGCGTCTATCACAACAATAGGAGACACCGGGGGGATGTGTAGTTCGAGATAGTAAATATAGCATACAAGAAATCTAGATAACCATCTAACTTCAACATTAATAGAATATAGTTCTTACATCATCTTAGGGGCTTTCCCCCTATAAATCTCCAAACAACATAAAATCAGCTTAGTCTTTCACACAAGGAAACAATACTAAAACCAAAATATATTATAGGGTATTTAGCCTAAGATCTTCGAAGGATCTCCAGAAGCTCTTCAAAACATAATCCCACTCGGGTATATGAAGTCCTCGGGCATAAGAGATATTGGTCCTATTACAACAAAAGTCTATCGGAGTATAAGCATAACTAGCCTAGTGAGAATATTCCTAAATTAAAATACTCGTATCAATAATTTCAAACAAGTTATTAAATAAGCATATGAATCAATCAAGCAAGTGAACAAGCAATACATATGATCTACCGAAAATCATATGTTTTGAATGAATTTACCCCTCCATTCGGTGGTTAGGTGTAAACCCCTAAAGTTATGTGATCAATTAAACTTAAACCCTAATTAGAAGGTCAACCGGAAATCCTAAAGTCAACAAAACCCTAGTAAGACGTAACCGTTCAAGTTCGACAATCTCGTGTTCATAACCCTAAGAAACTAAGTAAGAGATTAGTATGTAGAAAAGTTCGTAATAACATGAGAAATCTTAAAAATATCATATTAGTTAAATGCAATTTGTTTTGAGCACGATCGAACACAGTTTTCGAAAATCGTGTCGTGGGGCTCATAATGGTAAAAATATTCCGAATATACCGTTAGACTCGTAAAAATATAATAAAATATCAGTTTCATAATTTTTCGGTAGCTAAAAATATCAGATATCGTAATTTTATGCGTATTTTCTTACTACCGGTACTTTAATTGTCTTGTCTACTTCTATATATATTCTACACTATTTATTATCTACTACTTTTTTACAACCTACTCTTACAATATACCTCTATTTCTTACAATTTTTCATTTCCAATACAACTTCACATCTATCATATCTTACTTTTCATTAACAAAAATACAAAAAAATATCTCTCTCACACACTCACAAATTGCGCCGGCCTCTTCTTCTTATATTGTTTTAATTTCTATTTATTTAATTAACATAATTTACCCTCCATATTTTCCTATAAATACCCCTTTGTCCTTCCATTTCCATCACACCTTTCATACACTAAATTACCCTCTTAAAATCTCTCCAAGAACTCTCTCAAGTTTTCTCTAGTTTCTATTCCTTCTATAGGTAATAGTTTTAGCTTTCTATATGTTGATTTACTTAGTATGGGCTTAGTGTGTGTTTTCTAAACCATGAAGGTTAAGAAAGCAACAATATGTTCATATTTTGTTTTTGTTCATGAATTTATTTCCTTTATGTTGCTTTCATACATATTTAACTAAATATATCTATGTAGCTATATATATCTTATAGAGTATATAAGCTCCTTTGTTTTGCAATTTATTTACTTTCCTTGCAATTTATTTATTTACCTTGCAATTAATTTTCTTTTAAGTTATTTTAAGACTAGTCTTTCTAGTCTTAGACTTGTCATCATCAAGTCAAAATAATTTTCTTTTTCTTTTGGGACTAGTCTATTTTTAATCCTGGGATACCTTAATGAAGCTAAGGTTCTAATACTTGACATATTTCTTTAATAGCTTATTTCTTTAATTTTTATGTCTTTCTTATGTTTCCATAACTTTATGATTTCATATTCATGAACATGCATGAACATATTGATTTTTGTCTCAACAAGATAAAGGAGGAAAATTTTTATTAAAATAGAAGTTCTTCTCTAAAAAAATAAATATCGTGATGAAGTTAGTAATTTTTTCATAAAAACTTGGGAAATTATCTTAACAAACTTTTTCTAGAAATCTAGAGGAATTCATTATAAATTTTAAGAATATAGGAATTTTAAACAATACATACATACACTTTACAATGTCATAAAATGGAAATAAATTCTTGACTAAACAAAAGTTTTACTAAAATACTAGTTTGACAAACACTAAGAAATTTCCTTTCATAAAAGTAGAATGATCTTAAGAAATAAGAAAATTATTTCTATAAATATAGAATTATTACAACTTTCAAAAAGTATTAGAAACTAAGCTTAGAAAATAAAAATTATTCTTTGGAAATTTAAAAAGACTAAGGAAATGAAATTAAGGAAAAAGAAAAATACTCATTTAAAATAACTTGAGATATTTTCTAGCATGTTAAGAGGAAATTTTCAAAAGTTTCACTTTTCCAAAATCTTTAGAAGACTTTACTTTTACCAAAAATTCATGGTTGAGACAACTTCATAAATTTCATGCATTTGATATAAGTTTTTGTAAAAAGAAGGAAACAAGTTTTGTGAAATTCGTGGTGAATCTGATCACCACTAGTTTGGAGCTTAAATGACTTAGTTTGATGAAAATAGTTTTTGAAATAGGTAGATCTTTTCGAGTAGGTAGAAAACGGTATATAATATGTGAAATTCCAAGTCAAAATGAGCAAGTTATGACCATTTTAAGTTGGAGTTTCCTTCAATCCGATTTTACCGCGAATTCAAGATAGATTTAGAATCTTCAAAAATAGAAATTCTATGAAAGACTCATTTTTGGTATTTCATCTTGTTTAGGTGAAGAAGGAACCGATATTGCCCTCTTGGAAGATTACTTCGACTAGGAGCGATCGTCATGAAGTGAGTTAATCCCTTACTAGTTATATTTCCTTGTTTGTGCTTGTAAATAGTTGCACTAGAAAATAAGGAAAAAGATAAATGAACAAATATTGTGTGATTTGGATTCATGATTGATAGAATAAAAGTTAAGAATACCGAAAGAGGAATTGATGAAGAATTTATGATTTCTTGCAATGATATGATGAATATTGTTTTGATCACCTTTAACTTGAACTTAATAAAAATGGAATAACCTTATATTGAAAATGATTCATGCATATCATATTTGTTAGTCACATTTATTTTTCATTGCTATTCTTCATGTGGGGAAACGAAGAGTTGTAGTGGTGTCTAGTAGGAGCGGAAAGTCTACATGGGCAAGTAGGAGTCGGTAAGTCTGCAATTATTGATGGTCGTATGAGCTAGTAACCACCCAACCATCAACATGGAAGGCGTAAAATTCATGCTACACATGGTTTCTGGTTAATCATGTGTATTTTGTTTACTCATGTGATTTATGTATTCTCATATGATTATCTAAATACTTATATGTTTAATGGAAATGTTTTGTAGATGGGAGTTATCTCACTAAGCTAGTTTTGCTTATACTCCTATAGCTTTTTGTTACAGTATGTGTCACGCCCCGAGGGTATCCTAGCAGTAGTAAACAAGTCACTTGAATACTATTACTAGATTACCTTCAGAAAACGACAGGTTTTCAAAACAACAGGATCTTTTAGTTGCTTGATAAGAAATGATAAATACATGAATGAAATAAATTAGTGAATAAACATTACAGAACTATTACAAACCAAATAGTCTTATTGTAGTACACAACTAGATAATCTATTCTAATAATACATAATCATTAAACTAAAATATAACCGTAGACTTCTAGCTCCTAAGCTCTTACCGGAGCCATACTCTTGGAAGTGACTAACTATGGTCGTAAAGTAAACCTGAAAAGACTGTTGGAATATGAGCGAAACCACAGCTCAGTGAATACAGACATATCATACATCACACAAGTTATTAGCAAATCATATGTAATGCAAACACTCAATCGTATGCACAGATACAAGCTTGGATGATCTAGAATCTAAACAGGAAAAAGATTTACGCCCTCTTTTTAAGGGTTGAAGACCCATTACTCCATGACCCACCTGCCCAGGAGAGACTAAGTACACAGGAGAATCAACGATTTCTCCTTTTAGGGTTATCACTTTAAATATAATTGATTAAACTGACCATCTCCTGCATTCCCCTTAGAAACTCCCTAAGTATTAATCATTTCAAAGCGATACTACAGGCGACGTTCTTCGGTGCCACTTAGTTCCCGTAGAACCAATGGAACAAAGAATACCTTGGAAGAACTAACACATTAGAACAACCAAGCATAAACAGAGAACTGAAATATTAATACGTAGCAGGCTGTCACCCCAATATATATGCAATAATGCAATTCATGCAATGCATGATCAGATTATTTTGTTAAGTCAATAATTCTTAATCAATTTCCCGGTGATCATACATTACACACAATCATCATTATACTACTTCACAACATCAAATAATTGCATTATCGCTTTTGTAAAGGTATCTTAACAATCATACAATCAGATCACAACATACTTTCAACAGACAATCGTTTAATTATCTTTGCATTACATATTCAACTACTTACAAGCACAAATAGTATAATATGACTGAATTACTCACCTGCTCATACTGACTCAGTCGTAGTAATCAGTTGGTAGATACTATAATGTATCAAAGTCACCTATTAAGATGAATAAGCTATTTATCAATAAATTATATGTTATATAGCTAAATTCCTATATGTGACTAGTGTTCGAGACTCGATATTTATCAAGTTTTGATAGTGACTATTACTAATTCTATGGTATTCTATACTGATTTTAATATAGAAAATTATAGGATTTATTATTACTTAGTGTTGTCGTGTTTCTCCTAATTTATCTCGTATAATTATTTTGTTATTTTTAGAAGTCACATTACTCAGGAATTTAGCTTATTTCAATTTCCATTCTTACCTATTTTATCTATTTAAAACAATTATTTGACCATTTATAACTTTTATTAGCACTAAATATTTTTCCTTAATTCTAGGGTTTTAAGAATTATTAGAGATTAATCTGAATATGCTTGAATACTTGTATTTACTTATCTTTAATAGATTCTATATCAATATATATATATATATATATATATAATCAGTAGGTGTATTGCACATATATATATTCTGTTTATTTCCGAAATAAGCTTTCGTTGAAGAAATTTGGGTGTACGCAGGCTCAAAGCCGCCGGCTTTCAAACCCAGGTGTCGGTGTAAATTTGGTTTTGAAAATTATTTCATATTGAGTGCATCGGCTTTGAAAGCTGTTGGCTTTCAACGTACGCCCGCTCTACGCCGTCGGCGTAAATCTCCAGGTAGCCGGCTTACACTCATTTTTATGTGAAAATAAACTGTATGTATGTTCTGTTCAGTGTAAGCCATCTCTACGCCGCCAGCCTATCCATGTAAGCCGCCGGCGTTGAGCGATTATACTGTCGGCTTTGAGGCAGTGTTGGTACTGTTCATCATCTTCTTCAGCAATCCGATTCATATTCTTTAAATTTTCCATGTCAAAAACATTACTAAACCGTTTCTAAATGTCTATATAACTTATATAAGGACATAAAACAATTCTTAACACATCTACAAACATATATACTTAGATCTCGATTTTATGGAAATAAAACTAGGGTTTCGGAGTTTTACCTCGTTTGAGCCAATCCGATGGAATTCGAAGCTTGTAATTGTGTTTCTTACATTCCTATGATTAACATAAGTAAGTTCTAATGCTTAGATTTGAAAGAAAATCGTTTGAACTTCATCAACTTACCTTTAAATTCGTATCCAAGTGTTTTAAGTATTATTTTTCTTTGGATTCGAATTTGAGTGTTTTGCTTGGTTCGATTTCTGTTTCCAATTCGTTTTGGTGGCTAATGAAGGAGTAGTTTCGTTCTGAGAAGTTTAGAAATTAATAAGGGTTGTTTGTTTCTTCTTGAAGAACATTAAACATATTATATATATATATATATATAGAAGAAGGAGAAGAGAAGTTGCGGCTGCATTTCTCTCCGATTTTGGCTGCATTTCATCTGTTATTTTCATATTAATTAATGAGAGGTGGAGTTATCATCTTTTGGTTGGTTATTGGGATTGATTTGGTTGATAATTTGTTGAATCATTGGAGCAATTTCGGCTCCTTCTCTTCCCACGCAATCGAGTCGAATTTCCACCGAACATTCAGCAAATACATATATATATATATTAGTTAATTATTTTAATTTAGTTTTAGGATAATTTAACAAGTTATACGAGTACAAATTAGCTAATATTTGGAAGTTTCTGTACAAAAATATATTTATAGGGTTATACAAAATACTTAGATTATTAAATAATACAATTTTTAGTTTTATATATGTAGTTAACTATTCGTATAATTTTATCTCCCGCGATTAAAATTTCTTAAGCTCATTGGGTCAATTTTTGTTTTAGGCTTCAATAGCTTAAGAAAACTCGGATTAGAACAATAGCGTGATTCGATTATTTATTTGAAATTCAGATCTTGAGTTATACAATAGTTTATATTTTCGTCGTATATTTATAATCCTAATGGTTTATCTTTAAGTTATCGTTTTCTATCTATAAGCATAGATAATTAATTACTTATTATCGTATTTGATAGGAGTTAAACTATATATGTATCTTTAGTTTTGATACCCGTCATGAAATCTTATTAGTAGCGTTTAATTTTAACTAGGAATCTTGAATTTAGGGTTTAAGTTTGATTTTAAGCTCATTACTACTCGTTGTTCTAATCTTAAATCATTATTGAGATAAAAAACAATCATTTAATCTCTATATTTATATTTTTCTATTTAAACCTATTTGTTTATCAGGTGTCGAGTTTAAATTTTACATTTTCTTTTAATTATATCTTGAATTATTCATTCAAGACATGAAATCTCGTTTTTGATATCATCTAAGGTTAAAGAATTTCTTTATTCGAAGTCTAAATCCTTTATCTAACCAAACTCTAGGTATTGATCTATTCTTAGACTTCGATTCGATTCTAAATCTATTAACTAGTTAATATATTCTATTGTAAAGTCGTATACTAATATGGAAAATTTCCGG
Source organism: Combretum micranthum (assembly GCA_024138025.1). Lineage (NCBI taxonomy): Eukaryota > Viridiplantae > Streptophyta > Magnoliopsida > Myrtales > Combretaceae > Combretum > Combretum micranthum. The sequence continues at coordinate 272,252 of JAMXBD010000138.1, forward strand.
GGTTTACATTCTCCCCCCCTTAAAATAAGCTTTATCCCCAAAGCTTGAATACGTACCTGAATTTTCAAACAAATGTGGATAGTTTTTCTTGATCTCCTCTTCTAGTTCCCATGTAATCTCTTCTGTTCGAGGGTCCCACAATACTTTGACATAATGAATCTCTTTATTCCTGAGAACTTGCACTTTCCGGTCCAAAATTCCAACTGGATGCTTTTCGTAAGTCAAATTCTCCTTCAAATCAATTGGTTCCAGGTCAACTATCTTATCTGGATCTGGTATATATTTCCTTAGAAATGATACATGGAAAACATTATGTATACCAGATAAATTGGGTGGCAATGCAAGGCGATAGGCCAGGTTCCCAACTCGTTCCAATATTTCAAATGGTCCAATATATCTAGGACTCAACTTGCCTTTTGTTGGTCTACCATGAAGACTTTTGATTGGACTTATCTTTAAGTATACATGTTCTTCTTCATTAAACTCCAATTCTCTTCTCTTCAAGTCCGCCCAGCTCTTTTATCTATCTTGTGCTGCTTTCATTCTTTGCTTTATTACTGAAACTTTCTCAATAGTTTCCTGAACCAATTCAGGTCCAACCAACACTTTCTCCAAGTTATCTCAGAGCAATGGTGACCGACACTTTCTACCTTATAAAACTTCATAAGGTGGCATCCCTATGCTTGAATGGTAGCTGTTATTGTATGCAAATTCCACTAATGGTAAATGTTGGTCACAATTTCCTTTGAACTCCATAATACATGCTCTTAACATATCCTCCAATGTCTGAATAGTTCTTTCTGTTTGTCCATCAGTTTGAGGATGATATGCTGTGCTAAATTTTAATTGAGTTCCCAAAGCTTTTTGTAATCCTTGCCAAAATCTGGAAACAAACCGTGGATCTCGATCTGATACTATACCAGCAGGTACACCATGCAATCTTACAATCTCCTTCAAATATATTCGTGCCAATTTTTCTAATGAATATGTCATGTTAATTGGCAAGAAATGAGCTGATTTCATGAGTCTATCTACAATAACCCAAACAGCATCATGACCCATATTTGTCTTAGGTAATGAGCACACAAAATCCATAGAAATTTGATCCCATTTCTATTCGGGTATTGGCAATGGTTTCAACAATCCACCTGGTTTTTGATGTTCGGCCTTTATCCTTTGACACACATCACATTTAGCAACAAATTTTGCAATATCCTTTTTCATTCCATTCCACCAATATGCGCTTTTTAGCTCTTGGTATGTCATTGTTTCTCCTAGGTGTATAGAACATCCAGAATAATGTGCTTCATGCATTAATTCCTTCCTTAAGTCCTCATCATGTGGTACACACAATCTTTTATTCATCCTTAACATCTCTTCTTCATCCACATGAAAATCCTTGTATTTTTCTTGGGATATTCCTTGTTTAATCTCTTGGATTTCCGCATCTTCCTTCTGAGCTTCCTTAATCCGTTGAATTAAGGTAGGTTCCAAAATTAGGTTTCCTAATTCAGCCTCCAACCCTTGTATTGAGAATCCCAAGTTTAATCTTTTAAATTCCTTGATTAGTTCTTTCTGTTCTGTTAATATTGAGGCCACTTCTCCATAACTCTTTCAGCTCAATGCATCAGCCATGGCATTCACTTTACCAGGATGGTAATTAATGGTAAGATCATAGTCTTTAATCAATTCCAACCATCATCTTTGTCTCATGTTCAACTCTTTTTGTGTAAATATATACTTCATACTTTTGTGATCCGTATATACTTCACATTTCTGTCCATACAAGTAGTGACGCCAAATCTTGAGTGCAAAAATGATAGCAGCTAATTCTAGATCATGAGTGGGGTAGTTCATCTCATGTGGTTTTAACTGTCTAGAAGCATATGCTATTACTTTTCCATTTTGCATTAACACACATCCTAAACCATTTCTGGATGCATCACTATAGACAGTATATAAATCCTTGTCATTGGGCAGAACCAAGATTGGTGCTGATATTAACCTTTTCTTCAACTCTTGGAAACTTTGTTCACGTTGATCATTCCACTCAAATTTCTCATTCCTGGTCAATTGAGTCAGGGTCGTGCAATCTTTGAGAAATCTTTCACAAATTTCCGATAATATCCTGCCAATCCCAAGAAACTTCTAACTTCCGTAACAGTTTCAGGTCTTTTCCATTCCACAATAGCTTTAACTTTTGGGATCAACCGATATTCCTTCTCCAGAAATAATATGTCCAAGGAATGATATACTTCTAAGCCAAAATTCACACTTAGACAATTTGGCATACATTTATTGTCTCTCATATTTGTAACACACTTCTCAAGTTCTCATCATGTTGTTCTTCAGTAGACGAATATACAAGTATATCATCTATGAAAACAATCACACAGATATCCAGCAAAGGTCTAAAGATACGATTCATCAGATCCATGAAAACTGCAGGTGCATTAGTTATCCAAATGGCATGACAAAAATTCATAATGACCATACCTAGTTCGAATGCAGTCTTTGGTACATCTCTCTTTAATTCGGATTTGATGATATCCTGACTTTAAATCAATTCGGAAAATACCTTTGCTCCTCTCAACTGATCAAAGAGATCATCAATTCTGGGTAAAGGATATTTGTTCTTGATAGTCACTTGTTTAATTCTCTATAATCAATACAGAGTCTCATTGAATTCTTTTCTTCACAAACAATACTGGTGCTCCCCAAGGTGAAACACTAGGTCTGATAAATCCTTTATCTAATAATTCTTGTAATTACACCTTTAATTCTTTTAATTCCAAAGGTGCCATGCGATACGGGGCTTTTGATATTGGTTCTGTTCCAGGTATCAAATCAATTGAAAATTCTACTTCTCTGTGTGGGGGTAATCCTGGTAATTCGTTTGGAAATACATCCGGGTATTCACATACTGTTCGAATAGTATGAATATCCAATACTTTGGATTCACCCTTTGTTGTTCCAAGAATACATCTATTCCTCTCCATATCTTCTTCATTTTCTACTTCAATTGCTGTTATCCTATTCCCAACTCCTTGGAGTATCTCATCCCTATACTCCTTTCTTTCTCCTTGATTATTGACAAAAGATACCATTTTGAGATGGCAATTAATTTTTGCTTTTACAGTAGTTAACCAAACCATACCCAAAATAATATCATATTTTTGCATCCTTATCATTATTAAATCAACAATTGATTCTTGATTTCCAATCTTTAGTGGACAACTTTTCATCGTCTCCCATGTTACTACTAAATCTCCAGTTGGTGTAGTAACTCTCAATTCTTTGCTCATGCTTTCAATTGGTAATCTTATACGCCTTGTTAATTCAGTATTTATGAAAGAATGCGTTGCTCCCGTGTCAAACAAAGCATACGCAGTCTGATCTCCTACTTGAATTAATCCTATATATCAATTATTAAGTTCACGTTATTTTCAATTCATAAAACTTCTATTCCTCGTTACTTGTAATTGTGTCTAATAACTTTAAATAAACAATTATGTAATTGCATACCTGCAATGAGTCCATATTCTTCAGGATCAACTTCCTCCCAAATATTTTCTTCATCTTCTTCCTCCATCTCCACGGTTTCAACAGGATTTCCATACATGGCAAAAACTCTGGCCGTTGTACCGACTTTATTGGCATTTCCATTTTTCGATCCTGAGACTCCAACCATTCCTTTAGGTTGTGAAGATCTAGCTACTGCATTCGCTTTCTATGGAAAGTTGGTTGCTATGTGCCCAACTTTGTTACATACATAACAAGTTGCAATTTTCCTTTTTGGACAATTATTTGCCATGTGTCCACTTTCTCCACAATAATAACATTTGTGTTGTAATTGTGGACAATCTCTTGGATAATGAGAACCCTTACATTTCCAACATGTAACATTATTCTTTTCAATTACTCCTCCTTTGTTTACATTGAAAGGTTTAAAGAATTTAACCTTCTTAGGCACAGAATTTGCCATAGAACCATCATACATTGTCTTCCCGAACATAGTTCCTTTCTTCTTATAGCTCTCAATTTCATACTTCCTTGCTCGTTCAATAATTCGAGCTTTTTCTATCATGGCTGCAAAATTATCAACTTTAAATTTAACAACTCTTCTTTGAAAATGGGGCTCGAGTCCAACCATGAAAGTCTGTCTCTTTAGCTCATCACTGTCACGATAAGCATTTGGAGCAAACTGTAACAACCGATTAAACTCATGTTCATACTCATCAATGGTCTTAGTTCCTTGTGTCAAATTCATCAGGTCAATGCTATATTTTGCTTTTAGACTGCTTGGAAAATATTCCTTCAAAAATTCTCGTCTGAATACTTCCCAAGTAATCGGTTGTGACAAACTTCTTTGTTTCGAATTCCACCACAATCTTGCTCTCAATCTTAATAAATAAGTTCCATATGATACTTTCAAAGCTTCAGGTACTTGAAAAACATCTAGGGATCGTTCAATCTGAGCTAGCCAATCTTCAGCTTCTTCTGGCTTTCCTGGTATTCCTTCAAAATATCTGTTGCATTTAATGAATTTTAGCAACAAATTCCTCTGAGGACGTAAAGGTGGTGGTGGTGGCAATTCCTGTTCATATCGAGGCGGTCCTTGTACCTCGACAGCAGATTCATTTGGGTTCACTGGTCCATTTTCCTGAAATTAAACCGGTGGAGTATGTCTTTTATTTCTTCTGGGAATTGGTGAAGGCATTGCTGTTGCCCCAGCAGGTGGTGCTACATTTGTTGCTTGAATATTTTGCAGAGCTTGCAAAATCAAGACATTTTGTTGTTGGAGACTTTGTAAAACATCCTCAATTCGGTTTTGGGATGATGCGGGAGCATTTATTGGTGGATCTCCAGAAATTCTGGCATTTCTACTTTTATTTCTTCCTCTTGGCATTCTATTAACATTAAACATGTTGTTTAGATTAAATCATAATTCAGCCTCACCAAGAGTCATCAAAGTCATTCATATATATATGACACACACATATATACATATCCAAAATATATGAGCTTCTCGTGATTAGTGCATTATGTACACATAAAAAATGGCACTAACACTAAACCTAGTTTTTCTACTACAGTCATCAAAAGATACATATGCATGTCATAAAAAATCCACTAATATTGTCCTGTCATGTCATCATAAGTAGATAATACATCATCCTCATATATTACTAAATCAGACTCAAGGACTAGGATAAAGACGACCCTTGCCCTTCTCCTGAGGACCTAAATGAGGGTAATCATCCTCTCCCTCTGAACTGCTGTCACAAATCTCAATCATCGTGTCTCTGTCTCCTGGTGGTGCCAAATTCAGATCTGCATCCATCACCCTAATACCTCTGGGTGCAGGCCTCAGCTTACTCTCAACACTAGGTGGTATATCTCTCTCAATCCACCCTCCATGTGCTGTCCCAATCCATCTGGCATAATTATAATCTGAGACATACTTTTCTGCTTCAATCCTTCATCTTTTACCTTCTTTTTCATCCAGCAACTCTGTTGTTATACTCCTTTTATGAACAGTAGTCTGAACTGACTCCTGTACAACTCGATCCTGTACAGCAGTAGGACGCTAGAACTCACCTGCTATCTCAGGTATAATAGGTGGTTTCCTCACCAAAATGCGTCTGGAATGGCTACATCTGCTAACCCGTGCAAGCATCAAGTCATCATCATAAGCTGCATCACCTTTGACCCGGGTATGGCCCTGTCTAATATCATGAGCATAAATTGCTCCTCTCCCAATAGCTACCCAGACTCTAAAATCTGGAGGCTCTGGTCTCACTGATCTGGATGAGACTATAAATGCTATATTGTCAATCTCCAAGCTACCTCCTTTCTGAACTATCAGTCTCTCAAATCTATAGAGCGTCTCTATAGCTGATCCATTATCTAGAAAAGCCCGCTCCATCAGAAATAACCAACCTTTAAACAAAGGTTGTAATCCTCTCTTCCAGGTACTAAGAATCTCTTCTAAGGTTTTAGTAATCCCGCATAAATACAAGTCCTCTACTAGAACTCGTAATCTGCACCTGTAATCTGTCAATGTCTCCTCTTCCTACATACTAAAAATCTCCCATCTAATATGACATGTAGCAGGATTAGTCTGCACACAACAAAATTTACATGATTAATAATAATCACACATATTTTATTCCTAATGGTGCAGTATAACTCTACCCATAACTACCCAACTATTTATACAGAGTGCTAATTAAATCTAAATTTACTACATTCACTAAAGACAATTCTTTCACATATTTATCTTTCTTATTCTAGCAACCATGCTCTGATACCAACTAAATTCTGTCACGCCTCGAGGGTACCCTAGCAGTAGTAAACAAGTCACACTTGAATACTATTACTAGATTACCTTCAGAAAACGACAGGTTTTCAAAACAACAGGATCTTTTAGTTGCTTGATAAGAAATGATAAATACATGAATGAAATAAATTAGTGAATAAACATTACAGAACTATTACAAATCAAATAGTCTTACTGTAGTACACAACTAGATAATCTATTCTAATAGTACATAATCATTAAACTAAAATATAACCGTAGACTTCCAGCTCCTGAGCTCTTACCGGAGCCATACTCTTGGAAGTGACTAACTATGGTCGTAAAGTAAACCTGAAAAGACTGTTGGAATATGAGTGAAACCACAGCTCAGTGAATAACCAGACATATCATACATCACACAAGTTATTACCAAATCATATGTAATGCAAACACTCAATCGTATGCAAAGATACAAGCTTGGATGATCTAGAATCTAAACAGTAAAAAGATTTACGCCTTCTTTTTAAGGGTTGAAGACCCATTACTCTATGACTCACCTACCCAGGAGAGACTAAGTACACAGGAGAATCAACGATTTCTCCTTTTAGGGTTATCACTTTAAATATAATTGATTAAACAAACCATCTCCTGCATTCCCCTCAGAAACTCCATAAGTATTAATCATTTCAAAGCGATACTACGGGCGGCGTTCTTCGGTGCCACTTAGTTCCCGTAGAACCAACGGAACAAAGAATACCTTGGAAGAACTAACATATTAGAACAACCAAGCATAAACGGAGAACCGAAATATTAATACGTAGCAGGCTGTCACCCCAATATATATGCAATAATGCAATTCATGCAATGCATGATCAGATTATTTTGTTAAGTCAATAATTCTTAATCAATTTCCCGGTGACCATACATTACACACAATCATCATTATACTACTTCACAACATCAAATAATTGCATTATCGCTTTTGTAAGGGTATCTTAACAATCATACAATCAGATCACAACATACTTTCAACAAGACAATCGTTTAATTATCTTTGCATTACATATTCAACTACTTACAAGCACAAACAGTATAATATGACTGAATTACTCACCTGCTTATACTGACTCAGTCGTAGTAATCAGCTGGTAGATATTCTAATGTATCAAAGTCACCTATTAAGATGAATAAGCTATTTATCAATAAATTATATGTTATATAGTTAAATTCCTATATGTGACTAGTGTTCTAGACTCGATATTTATCAAGTTTTGATAGTGGCTATTACTAATTCTATGGTATTCTATACTGATTTTCATATAGAAAATTATAGTATTTATTATTACTTAGTGTTGTCGTGTTTCTCCTAATTTATCTCGTATAATTATTTTGTTATTTTTAGAAGTCACATTACTCAGGAATTTAGGTTATTTCAATTTCCATTCTTACCTATTTTATCTATTTAAAACAATTATTTGACCATTTATAACTTTTATTAATACTAAATATTTTTCCTTAATTCTAGGGTTTTAAGAATTATTAGAGATTAATCTGAATATGCTTGAATACTTGTATTTACTTATCTATTTAATAGATTCTATATCAATATATATAATATAATATAATCAGTAGGTATATTGCACATATATATATTCTGTTTATTTCCGAAATAAGCTTTCGTTGAAGAAATTTGGGTGTACGCCGGCTCAAAGCCGCCGGCTTTCAAACCCAGGTGTCGGTGTAAATTTGGTTTTGAAAATTATTTCATATTGAGTGCACCGGCTTTGAAAGCTGTTGGCTTTCAACGTATGCCGGCTCTACGCCGTCGACGTAAATCTCCAGGTAGCAGGCTTACACTCATTTTTACGTGAAAATAAACTTTACATAGGTTCTATTCAGTGTAAGCTGTCTCTACGCCGCCAGCCTATCATGTAAGCCGCCGCGTTGAGCGATTATACTGTCGGCTTTGAGGCAGTGTTGGTACTATTCATCATCTTCTTCAGCAATCCGATTCATATTCTTTAAATTTTCCACGTTAAAAACATTACTAAACCGTTTCTAAATGTCTATATAACTTATATAAGGACATAAAACAATTCTTAACACATCTATAAACATATATACTTAGATCTCGATTTTATAGAAATAAAACTAGGGTTTCGGAGTTTTACCTCGTTTGAGCCGATCCGATGGAATTTGAAGCTTGTAATTGTGTTTATTACATTCCTATGATTAACATAAGTAAGTTCTAATGCTTAGATTTGAAAGAAAATCGTTTGAACTTCATCAACTTACCTTTAAATTCGTATCCAAGGGTTTTCGGTATTATTTTTCTTTGGATTCGAATTTGAGTGTTTTGCTTGGTTTGATTTCTGTTTCCAGTTCGTTTTGGTGGATAATGGAGGAGTAGTTTCATTTTGAGAAGTTTAGAAATTAATAAGGGTTGTTTGTTTCTTCTTAAAGAACATTAAACATATATATATATATATATATAGAAGAAGGAGAAGAGAAGTTGCGGCTGCATTTCTCTCCGATTTTGGCTGCATTTCATCTGTTATTTTCATGTTAATTAATGAGAGGTGGAGTTGTCATCTTTTGGTTGGTTATTGGGATTGATTTGGTTGACAATTTGTTGAATCATTGGAGCAATTTCTGCTCCTTCTCTTCCCACGCAATTCGGCCGAATTTCCATCGAACATTCAGTAAATACATATATATATATTAGTTAATTATTTTAATTTAGTTTTAGGATAATTTAACAAGTTATACGAGTACAAATTAGCTAATATTTGGAAGTTTCTGTACAAAAATATATTTATAGGGTTATACAAAATACTTAGATTATTAAATAATACAATTTTTAGTTTTATATACGTTGTTAACTATTCGTATAATTTTATCTCCTGCGATTAAAATTTCTTAAGCTCATTAGGTCAATTTTTGTTTTAGGCTTCAATAGCTTAAGAAAACTCGGATTAGAATAATAGCGTGATTCGATTATTTATTTGAAATTCAGATCTTGAGTTATACAACAGTTTATATTTTCGTCGTATATTTATAATCCTAATGGTTTATCTTTAAGTTATCGTTTTCTGTCTATAAGCGTAGATAATTAATTACTTATTATCGAATTTGATACAGAAGTTAAACTATATATGTATCTTTAGTTTTGATACCCGTCATGAAATCTTATTAGTAGCATTTAATTTTAACTAGGAATCTTGAATTTAGGGTTTAAGTTTGAGTCTAAGCTCATTACTACTCGTTGTTCTAATCTCAAATCATTATTGAGATAAAAAAATAATAATTTAATCTCTATATTTATATTTTTCTATTTAAACCTATTTGTTTATCAGGTTTCGGGTTTAAATTTTACATTTTCTTTTAATTATATCTTGAATTATTCATTCAAGACACGAAATCTCATTTTTATATCATCTAAGGTTAAAGAATTTCTTTATTCGAAATCTAAATCCTTTATCTAAGCAAACTCTAGGTGTTGGTCTATTCTTAGACTTCGATTCGATTCTAAATCTATTAACTAGTTAATATATTCTATTGTAAAGTTGTATACTAATATGGAAAATTTCTGGGGTTTACAGTATGATTACTTGTGGTTGGCACCAAGGAGCCCCCCTTTTGTCAAGTATGAGCCAAAGCTACTTGGAGTTTTTGGAAGAAGTTTATATGTATATAGTTTTTGATGTAGACTTCTTAGAAAAATCGCTATAGTAGGCTTATGTTATATTTATGTATATTTTGATGATGGCTTAGTTGAAGAAGATTATTAGAATGGAGGAATGCCCCCAAGAAGTTGTAAGAGATTTTTATTCTAATGAATATTACATGTTTATCTATATAAGTTCTTGCATGCTTTTATTATCTGCTTAAATGTAATACCCTTGTGAGTCTCCTACCATCTTGGAAGCACGCCTTGCATGTGATAGCGAAGCTCCTGCATGACTAAGGTTGTCATTCATTAGCTTTAATATTATGTGCGGCGGACTGCCACGTTTAAGGTACCTTCCGGGGCGTGACAGTTTAAGGTGGTATCAGAGCGCAAGTTTTAAGGTAAAAGATAGTAGAAATAGACTTTAAGATAGATAATAAGAGGCTAGAACTTGAGTGTAAGCCCGGGAAAATTTTAGTAAATAATTCCAAGATGAATTTCGAAAATAAACCCTAAAAATCACTCTAAATTAAAACCGGATTTCGATAAGTCTTAAATCGCGAACGAATTCAGAAACTTCTTAATCTTGAGAAAATGAAAATCTTTAAACAAAAAAAAAAAAAAAAAACTTAGTGGTCTTCAAATTCAAAACCACGACGTACGAAAAATTCCATATTTAACTCCGACTTATAAAAATGGGTAATATAAAGCTCAAAAACAAATTATTAAAAAGCAAATAACAATTGACTTTCGAAAATATAACTCAATTCAAGAATTCCGAAAACATTAAGAGATATTAAATACTTACAAAAATAAAATTTAAAATAAATTTCTCAAATTAAATATGTTATATAAACATAAATATCAGTTTCCAAATTGGCAAAAGTCTAAACTGGAAAATCACCCGGAAACCCTAACCGAAATACAATAGTGTAAGTCCGGCAATCTAGCGCCCCTAACCTTAGAGGCCGAGATGTAGTTTAAATATATAGAATAACTCATAGTAATATAAGTTTGTTTAAAAATATCAGATTGGTAAATTTTTGACCTATCTCGAACCCGTTCGGATACAAACTTCGAAAAGCGTGTCCCGGGGCTCGAGATATCAAAAATATATCAATAGTACCGTTAGACTTGTAATTTCATAAGATTTCTAAATATATCAGTTATATAATTTTTTTGGGTTATAAAAGTTACAGTTATAACCTTTTTATCGTATTTCCATTATTACCGGTAATTGATTAGTCATTTGCACTATTCATTTTTATTTCATTACAAAATTTTATTATTTTTATAAAGCCTTATATTTTTAGATCAATATTTTATATGTTATAGAAAATTTTGTTTTTCTAAAAATTAATTCGTTTCGGGTCTTTACGGAATCAGATTCTGTTGAAGACCCGATACAAAAAATAAAATAAATTAATTTAATAATTGAAAAATATTTTAAGAATATTTTTATTCTCATAAAATATTTTTTTTTAGAATTTTTCGGGTTATAAAAATATTATTTATAGCCCATATTCGCGTATTTTGACCGTACTGGTAACATATTTGTTAAAATACTAAAATAATTCAAATAATTATTTAATTTTAATTATGAAAAATCTACTACAATTATTTAGAATAAATTTTCCAATTTTATTTTATTTTATTAATAAAATACTTTTACAACCCATACCTTCAAGTACACCTTACACATATCACTTCATTTTCACTTCAATCTTTCTACACATTATCCCACAATTGATGGCAGATTTTGGACCCTATTTATGGCTACCATTGTCCTTTATCCACTCATATTTTGACTAAAATTAATTATATTTCAATCCTTTTTCAAAAAGTTACATTACACATTAATTACACAATTTAATTTTAAGTCAAATTTCAACAATTCCTCTCTCTTTCTCTCCCCATTTCCACGTGCAGCAGCCCCCCCTTACCCCCCCCTTGGCTGCCTTGTTTTATTTTTTTTCTCTTCATTCATTAATTAAAACACTCATTTCTCTCTCTCCTTCATTTACTCCTTCTTCCCTCTTTTATTCCTTAGCTTTTTCTCTCTCTTTTTCCTCTCTTTTCCTCTTCATTTTGTTCTTGTTTCTTACCATAACCAAGCTGCCCCCATTCCATTCTTGAGCCTCCATGCATATTCCTTGAAGATTTTTAAGCAAATCTTCATCTCAAAGCCTCCATAGGTGATATAGGTAAAGTGTAATGAAGGTTTCATGCATCAAATGACCTTCCATAAGCTTAAAAGCTTAGGATGATGATGCCAAAAATGAATCACTCTCTTCTCCACTTTTATTATCTTGTATTATAATGATTTTCTTGTTTAAAGTTGATATATATTGTAGATCTAACTTTCTATAGCTTTGATTTTTGTTTATGCCATAGATCTTGTATTTAAGTTGTTATTTTGTTATTCCTTATGACTTATGCATAGATCTAGCATCCACATGTCTATCTTAGTGATTCATGCATGTAAAACTAGTTTAGAAAACTAGATCTAAAGTTTTGAGTTCATAGATGCATTAGATCTTTGTTTATGTTCATGAACAACTTGCTATAGCTTGATGATGGTAGGAAAGTTGTAGGAAACCCAAGATCTATTTTGTTTTCAACAAAAATCAACTTTGAAAATTCGGATGAAAATGGACCCATAGTTAGAAAAGTGGTTTTTCAACTTCAAAATGTGTATTTTTCATTTAAAATGAAGGGCTTAGGGTATAGATACCATAAATGAAGATTTTGATAAGTGAAGTTTAGATCCATGATGTTTATAGCTTATTACCATGCATTTGTTTTATGTTTATGTTCATATTAAGTATAGATCTTAGTTATGAACTCAAACAAAATTGTGAAATTCGTATTTTGGCAAGACCCCCATTTAAAAACCACTTTCCAAGTGTCAAAATGTAATTTTTACTTAAAAAATGAAGGCTTAATATATGTATATCATCAAGGCTTCTTTTTACAAGAATCAAAAGTGATTTCCAAAAGTTATTTTCAAAATAAAAATTCTATTTTCGGATTTTGGCCAAGGCCTATTTTAAAAACATGTTTTCCAACTCAAAAATGAAGTTTTTATTTAAGAAATGAAAGGCTCTTAGGATAGGATATGTAAGGAATGGATTTTCATGAGCTTAGATAGATTTTATCAAAAGATATAACCAAAAATGAATTTTGTAAATTCGGATCCCAACCAAGACCAATTTTTAGAACCCATGTATCAACTCCAAAACTCATGTTTTATGTGAAAAATGAAGTATATAGGTAGTAGATATCATTAAGCAATGATTTTTACAAGTTAAAATGAGTTTAGGCATGAGTAAGGTGTTAAACAAGTAATGGAATTAAAATGAAAAATTTTGAGTTAGTGATCAATTGTCAAATTCGTAATTTGAGATGATGCATAAGTAATCACTTAGTATTTGAGTTCAAATTGCAAGTTTTATGTGTTAAATGAAGTCCTTAGGTAATTGCTATAGTAAAGCCTTAAATTTTAATGCTTTAAACAAGTTTTCCCCAAATGAATCATTCAAAAAGTAATTTTCTAAAATTCGGATTTTTGAGTAAATCATATTGGAAAACATATTTACAAAGTGTAGAATGGAAATTTTTATGTAGAAATGAAGGTCATAAGTAATATATAAATGAAGACTCAATTTTAACAAAAATAATTATATTTTCTTAAGTAATAAATCCAAAACAAATGGAAATGACCAAAGTTAGAAAACTAGATTTTTCAAAAAGTAGTTATAGTTGAAGTCTTGCAAAATAAAGAGTTCTAAAATTTTCTTTTACCAAAAATCATCAAGACCATGCATACATGAAACTCATTTCATGCCATTCATGTTAGGAAATCATTCATATTGCATGTATGGCTAATTTATACAATAAAAACATTACAAACATTACAAAACTATTTTTCGGAATCGGAAACCGTTACTGATCAGATCTGATCCCTCTGTTCCGAGACCTAAACGTTTCCAAAACTTAAATATAATGTTAGAATTAGATAGATCTTTCGAAGTAGATAGAAATCGATATATAATTTGCGAGATTCCGAGTTAAAATGACCAAGTTATGGCCGTTTTAAGTTGGAATTCCCGCTTAGGACGCGAATTGCGAATTTGATAGTTTGAATGAGATAGTTTGGATTAGTTAAGTGATGAAATACTTATTAGAGTATTTCTTCCTTTTTAGGAGATCCCGAGATCGACGATTCCCTACCACCGGATTATTATTACTAGAAGACCGGTGATCCAATGGCCGAGTGAGTTTCCTCCTTGTTTTGTTACCTTGATTGTGATTGTAGTTAGTTGCATTAGAATTATAGGAACAAGATAAAAATCGATATGAATGGGGATGGGATATATGATGAGACTGTGATGAATGTATGCCAAAGAATACTAAAGCATATCGAAACCACGATTTGATTGGATAACTGCACCGTTCATATTATTTCTGTTATATGTGTGATATTGGTTGGTCACTCTAAAGAATGTATAAATATTTTTGACCTAAGTAAAAATTAAATTGGTCATGCATCGCATCGGACATATTGCATTTGGTAGCATGCTACTCCTACGCAGGTCGATCGGTATGGTCCGCGGATGACTCGTTTGGATAACGAACCCGGTGCCAGAGCTCATTCAGGGATACTAAGGCGCATGTGGATGCATTCTTGGATGAGCCTAGCCGAGTCGAGTGCTAAGAGCCGAGGGCTTGGGGACTCGATGCTTTCGTGTAGACTCAATGCCATGCCTAACCCAAGATACGGAGAGCGTAAATCCGTTCTGTGTGTGGGTTCCGGATACCCATGCATAATTGCTTGCTCACGTCTTTGTTCATGCATAGCATATGATTGATTAATAACTTGTTTGTTATGGTACCGAACTAAGGGAATTCTCACTAAGCCAGTGTAGCTTATACCCCAATAGTTGTTTAAATGAGCAGGTTATTTCAAGAATGCAAAGTGGGGACCGAATTGGTTGGAGCTGGGAATGACTCCGGGATTTCGGTAAAGAACACGAATGTTTGAAGTTACCAGCTAGTTTTATTATTTGCCTTGTAATAGTTTTACGTAGTAGAATCTTTTGATGAAGTGTAATTGAAGTTTAATGACTTGTATTCTGAAGTATAGTGCTTTGTATCTGAAGTATAGTAAATTTGTATTTCCTTTACATTGTTACTCAAGCTATATCAACGTAAAATGTATTACTCCGATGAGTCTTCTCCACGTGTTAGACGCCTTGTACATAGTATGGAAGCCTTCGCGTGACTGAGGTGGTCATTCTTAGGCTTTAATATTGTGTACGGCGGACTGCCACGTTTAGGGTACCCTTCGGGGCGTGACATTGAGCTTAAGATCTGATCATATTTCTGTTCTATTGGATAGTTAGCCTTCCCCGAAGTAAAGGAAAAGCCTGAAATTTCCTTAAGTATCCAGATGAGACTTTTGTGAACTACTGCTTTAGGTTAAGAGTCCTATGTGAAGAATTCGCACTAGTAGGAAGACATCGAACCGCCAGGGAGATGTTTAAGCTTTGGAGGAAGAGTTTGAAATATTCCCTATGGAGGAATATGCTTGAAGATGAGATTAAGAGGGTGGAGTGATGTGGAAGTAATCTATGTAGTTGAATGGATAATGGTCTTTATGTATAGGGAAACCATGTTGCAAGAAATGACCTTTATCTTAAAGAACAAAGGAAGCCGAAAGATCCCAGACTTTCGAACATGGAACAAGTTAGGACCCCTCTACATTTATGCACACGACTAGCTTACAGACCATAGTGTCTGGCTGAGAGCGAATGCAAAAGAACGTTTCTACTAGTATGCCGCCTATAAATGTATTGCTCCAATGCCATCAGAATGCAACACCTAACCAAACTCCATCGGAATGTAACTAGATGTAATTCCGGACGAGGATTTCATTATGGGAGATGCCTAAGAGAATGAGGGAAATGGAGAAACCGAAGGAGATCCCAAAGAAGACCCAGACGAGGACCTAGAACCTGAGGAGACTCCGTCCACATCTCTTTGGGAGGATAGTCCCTTAATCCCCAACCCGGTACCTCATCGTAGGTTAAGCCAAGATGTCCCCATGGAGACTATTGCAAGAAACAACCCTATGATGATCTCTTTTCTATGATGATCTCTAACTCTGAGGAAGAAGGAAGAAGAAATAATCCATGCTGGAGGAACACTTATGAACTAAGTGGATTCTTGAGAAGCAGGTCCTGAACTCCTACCATAGCAGTAGCACCGGAAGGAGGAAATCAAGGAGATCAAGAAACGACTAATGACACCACCCAAGGAAATAGGATTCCTGCGCAATAAGATGGATGTCCATCTCAGGCCGAAATCACATCCAGGTACAAAGGAAAGAGAATGACTATAAGCCAGTACCTGCAACAATTTGTCAAAAGGCACAAGGGTTCCACTAGCCAAAGCATGAATCTTGCACCATCACCATGAAGAAGGAAAGGTTGAGGAAGGAAGTAGAGAAGGAGCTAAGCAACCCCTCCCGATGAGTCCAACAGCCTTTTTCGTAGGATTAGGATAGGCATATCCTTGTTTGTGATGCATGAATGTTTTGTTTTCAATGAATATGTTTTTAATTATTTCTATGTACTTTCTTTTGCTGAGATTGGTTCTAACCTTCTCAGACTATGTAATGGTATCACCCTCATTTTGTTTAAGTAATGAAAAATTTATTGTATTTGATTTAATGATTTTTTTATTTGATTACTTTGAAAATATTTCCTGTGTAAATTTTTGATATTTCCGATCTTTTCCCCTTGCAAGGATTTAAGAAGTTTAAAACTAAGAATAACTAATAATGAGGTAGGAGAGGTAGGAGACGAGAATGATGTGCATCCAATAACATTCCAGCTGAGTTGGAAAACCCACAAGCAGGCCAACCAGCGGCACCACCAAATCAACAAGCTAATCCCCCGCCGAATCAACAAGGCGATGTTTGGGCAGCTATTAACCAATTAACCGGGTTAGTCAACAACTTCATGCAGTACGTGCAAAATGTTCCACCACCAGTTGCTAATGCACCTAAAGCAACAGTAGAAGCACCAGCACCATCGGAAGCCAAATCCCAAACTGCCTCTTTGCCAGCACCACCGCCACCTCGACCCTATCGAAGTTCCTTACCATACTTCATCAAAAGTAATCGATACTTTGATGGGAGTTTTGGAAAACTAGATGAAGCAGAAGACTAGTTAGCATAAATAGAAAGATCATTTGTTGCTTACGAAGTGCCTCATCACCTTCGCTTGGACTATGGCACTTATATGTTGAGATTCAACGTAAGAGTGTGGTGGGAATCAAAAAGTAGAGAGTTACTACCACCTGTGACTTGGGCAACCTTCAACAAAGAATTCTTAGAGAATTATTTTCCTGGAAGTTTGGGAGTACAGTACAGTAGAGACTTCCTTCATATATCCCAAAAAGGAAGAACGATCGAACAATATGAGATTGAGTTCAGTCGCTTACTCTAGTACATACCAGAATCCTTTAAACACAGTGAAGAGTTAAAAAGGCAAGTCTTTCTGAGTGGCTTGGATGAGGACATGAGGATGCGACTGGAAGAATTGGATTTAAGGACCCTCTGTGAACTGGTTTAAAGAGCTCACATTATAGAAGGAGCTAAGAAGAGAAAGAGTAAAGTGTCAGAAAAGAGAACCTTTGTGTTCGGGAAGAGGACTCAGGACAGTTATGGTCCTAGCTTCCAAAACTAGAAGTTTAAACCCTTTAACAGCTATGAAGGAAGTGCTAGTGGCAACAGGGAAGCATCAAAGGTCAAGGTATCATGCTGGAAGAGTAAAGAAGAGCATTACCCAAAAAGATGCCCCTTGTTCCAACACAAATGCTATTTTTGTGGAGACCCTAGCCACAAGATTAATGATTGCCTAAAGAAGGCTTCCACCATCTGCTTTGTATGCAAGCAAATTGGGCACTTTGCTAATGAATGCCCATAGAGGAAGAATGTCCCAACTAGACCGCTTGGTACAACTGGAGGAGCTGCATCAACAAAGAATAGAAGTGGAGGAAGCAACCTATGCCGTTATGGAGTAGCTATCCATGGAATGAGAATTTATAACTTGGAAGGATAGTGGGTGTGTGAAGAATGAGACGATGAAGGAGCTGAGACAGCAGCCTTGGATGGAGATTGTGGCCCTGACTTTGGTCTGGTGACAGGTCAGATTTAGAAACTCCTTTACCTTTTTTATGCAAGTTCTTAAGTACCATGCATTAAATTCTTAACCTAGAAGTATAAGGTTCTATACCAGCAGATAGTTTAAGTATACAAGTTTTGTGATTAGTATAAAATTTGAGTGCAGGTTACATATGCGTAGCTAATCAAACTGCCCATGTTTTGTTCGATACCAGAGCTATGCATTCCTTTATCACCACTAGTTTGGCTAAACAAACCAGCTTACCCATAGATACCATCACTATCGGTTTTCGAGTTAAGACCCCGACCGAAAGCGTTGTGTCAACTAAGGAAATGCTTAAGGATTGTCCCATGGAGATACAAGGATGCTACACTAAGTGTGACCTGATAATATTAGAAATGAGCAAATATGAGGTGATCTTAAGAATGAGTTGGTTGTCATCCATTAAAGCTTTAGTAGATTGTAGACACAAAGAAGTGAAGTTCAAGAATCCAGATGGAAGTGAGATAGTATTCAAGGGAGAATCCATGGTGAGGTTGAACTCATTCGAGCTATTAATGAACGATGAAGAAATCAACTTGAGTAACGTAAACATAGAGGATGAAGAAGAAGAGAAACCTGAGTTGGAAACTATACCCATGATTTAGGAATTTCCAGACGTATTTCCTAACAGATTACCTGGATTACCACTTCTAAACCCTTATCTAGATTTAGGAGCAAGGAGAGAAAATAGAATTTCGTGCCTAGGGTTTCTTTTTTTCCAAAAGATACAACAAAAAAAGTTTATATATGAAAAGTTGCAGGAAAGATACGCTGGCACTCTACACCAGCGGTGTACTTTTGGATCTAGCCGACCTTCTTTTTAAAATTTGATTTTCGAGAGCATTTTGAATGTACACCGGCTTAAAGCTGGCGGCCTTGAATCTCCAGTAGCCGGTGTACATTGTAAAATCAATTGCGAAGCAAGATAGATGACAGCCTTTAAGCAGTGTTGATGTGCAGAAACTTCATGGCGATTTTTGACTTTACTACAATTGGAATTTGACAAAACTTATAAAATGAAAGTTGTAGATCTTTCTCTCCTCTTTTAATGGAATCTTGAATCATATCAAACGGACCTCGGATGAGAGAAATATATCAAATTTACTAAAACAGTGTCAATCTGCAAATCTTACTGATGTTCTGCACTTGCAGTGACGTCAAGACGATTTGCAACCTTCATTCTTTCATAATTAGCAAAAACTCAAAACATGAAGATTGTATATATATCTCTTATCTTTCCATAGGAGGTTGAATCACGTAAAAAGAAGATCATATGAGAGAGATATTTGCAATTTACCAAACTCTGTCATTTTCCAAAATGTGATCACGCTTTTTCTATATGTACTATTTAAAACTCTTTTTAGTCTCTTTTGAAATTCCTTTTAAAGCGCAATTATTAACCGACAGTGTATCGGATGCGTGTGCAGTAATAATATATCTGTAAATACCGAGTCGAATCCACAGAGAGTGAGGACTAGCTATCAACTATATCAGTCCAATTCATAGCTAGGTAAATCAAAAGTTATTTCTCTTTTTAGATTTTCTTTTATAAGACTAACCTACGGAAAAATCTTAATTTCCAACACCTTTGAAAGTTATGAGCCAACATATCTGAATAATCAATCAATGTATGCTACTGATTAGAAATACAATTGCCAATTTAAATTGTCAATGGGTTCAGTATTTTAATCAAATAAGCACCAGATAATAATCCTTTCTTCTAAAGTGAACTATTATCCTGGATTTACCAATCAATGTTCCCTATTCCTAAGAAAATGATAAATTGACAAATCTATGTAATTTACCAAACCCTAATAGAATTCAAATTCCATATCCTTATGTGATTTCAAATCCTAATTAGATATTCACAAAATCAATTAGAAGAGAATTTCCCAATTGCAATCCTAATCCATCATGAATTCCAGATGTAATCTAAAATACATGATTTGTGAAAAATCATTAACCATCCAAATATGAACAAAGATTTAATCAACAACAGAAATCATCAATCATATGAATCAGATCAACAACTCAAAACTGATTTAAGATCAAAGGAATCAAGCATCAAACAACATTCAATAGGAGGATATAAGAAAAAGAACAAAATAACATTGTTAATGGAATCCTGTTCTTGAAATCCAAACACAAATATTGTTTTCCACTTGAATCCGGTGCAGAATCCGATATCAAATTAAAAAGTTAACTACTTTAGTGTTCTAAACCCTAATCTATCAAGGAGCTATGGAGAAATATCAAAGAAAATTGTGCTTAGGGTTTTTTTTTTTTTTAAATATACAATAAGAGAAGTTTATATATGAAAAGTCACAGGACAAATATGCTGGCACTCTACACCGACAGTGTACTTTTGGATCTAGCCGGCCTTCTTTTTAAAATTTGATTTTTGAGAGCAATATTTTAATGTACACCGGCTTTAACGCTAGTGGCCTTGAATCTCCAGTAGCCGGTGTACATTGTAAAATCAATTTCAAGCAAGATAGATGATAGCCTTTAAGCAGTGTTGATGTGCAGAAACTTCATGGCGATTGTTGACCCTAATCCAATTGAAATCTACCAAAACTCATAAAATATCAAATTTACTAAAACGGTGTCAATCTACAAATCTTACTGATGTTCTGCACTTGCAGTGACTTCAAGACGATTTTCAACCTTCATTCTTTCATAATTAGCAAAAACTCAAAACATGAAGATTGTATATTTATCTCTTTTCTTTCCATAGGAGGTTGAATCACGTCAAAATAAGATCATATGAGAGAGATATCTAGAATTTACCAAACATGAAAAATGAAGATCTCTCTCTTAGGTTTCAGTAGCATTTGAAATCATCTCAATAAGAGCTCAGATGAGAGAGATATGTTGAATTTACGAAACATTGCCAAAACTGTCATGATACTTACATGGTCGGCCTTGCTTGATTTCTTTCCCAAATTTGCATGAAATTTCTTCCATTTGCTTGTATTTGTTGTTTAAGTCCTTAATGACCTGAAATAACCATTTAGGCAAACTTAAGTACCATTTCTATTCGATTTCTATAAAATCTATAATAGATAAACATGATTTAATTATTGCAAAATTGAGTAAAATATGACTTTATTAACTCCCCCACACTTAAACTTTTGCTTGTCCTCAAGAAAAATCATTAAGATCACAAGTCGAAATCTGTCATAGAATGTACAACACTTTATCATTCAAAACTCTAGCATCTTTTCTTTTGATAGCTATGACTTGCATTGCTAGTGCCTACCGCTCAAACCAAACTAGGTATGTGTAATTAGATTACTACAATCAAAATTTAGTAGCTAATCTAGACAAAACAAACTTTAATTCTAGTATTTAACAAAAGAATCTTCTATCCAAAAGTAAATGCAAAGTCCACTAAGGAAAAATACTCATTTAGACTTCACTGGACTTTTAGCAGATATATACTCTTAGTAACAAATAGTGAAAGCATATGGTATTAACCTTTCTCCTAGATTGTCTTCTTTTTTATTATAAGTCTTATTTCATTTGGTACTTTGCGTTCTTTTTCTTTTTCTTTTCCATACAAGCATTTATTTTCTTTTTGGGAAGTTTTTTCCTCCATCTTTTTGTTTTTCAAAGTTCATGAATTGAACTTTTGCCTTTCCTCCCTTCTCGTTATAGTGAGTTCATTGAGTCGGCACATCCTAGGCTCATCACCTAAGTGAGCAGGTTTTAAATGACCTCTAAGAACTCTTTCTCACTTTAACATTCAAGTTCAGATACTCATAACTCAAATATTTGAGTCATTGGAGTAGAGGCTATGCTTGTTTCTTCTTTTATCTTTTGAATGAAATAACAAATTCAATACTTATTTTTATAAAGGATCACTAAGTGAAACGTTTCTTCTACCTCTTTCACTAAGTGTTATAAAGTTATCAAAACAACTCAAAGAGTATATACAGACTAAAATTTCCTAGAAGTAAACCTGTTTATTTTTCACAAAAGGACTTGACCTACTCTCAAATTTCCAATTCTAAAGCTAAATATAAGGTAAATTTGCTCCTTAAAGATTTCACTACTTAATTTTAACTAAGTAAACTAATCACAACAGTAAGTGAGTGAGGCACTGAGCAAGTCAATTTACATTCTTTACATAGATGCTTTTCACAATTTTCTATACAATCTCAATATTTCATACAATTTTTTCAAAAAATTTTGGCCTCAAATTGCCATATAATACTTAGGGACAAAAACTTCAAAGTGTGGGTATAACCATTCAATTTAGATACAGATTCACATGTAAAAATTTAGCAATTTAACAAAATCCAAACATCAACAGCAATCATACTCAACTCCATTCTCCAATCCTCCATTCATTATCCCTTCCCCCCCACTTAAAATAAATAGTGACCTCACTGTTTCTAATCAGCTCAACAATAGAAAGAAATAAAGAATTAAGAGAAAAGGAATAGGTACTTCCTAGGTTTTTAAAATAGATGCATGTATGAGTTCCAACTGGTACATCTAAAGAGAAGTTCTGCAATTAAGTCCATCTTGTATGTTCATCTCTTGTTGTCTACAATTCATGTGCATTAGCTCTTGTTTTTCATCTTATCTGCACAATAGGGCACACTATCAAAGCAAAGAAAAACAAAAACAAAAACAAAAATATATTAATAGATAGATAATAGTGGGTTGCCTCCCATTCAGCGCTTGTTTTATAGTCTCAGCCTGACTTTCAAACTTTCTTCTTCAAGGAGGATCAAAATAACTAGTCTTCTTATCCTTCCTTTTCTTCCATGAATCTACTCTTGCACTTTCAATTGTGTCAGCTTTGGTAGATTTAGGGTTCTTTTTCCATCTCTTCATGATATTCACATTCAACTCTTTATTTCCAACTCTCAACATCATCTTGCTATTCTTCACATCTATGACAACTCCAGTAGTGGCCATGAATGGGCGGCCAAGTATGAAGGGAATCTCCGGATCTTCTTCCATATCTAGTACCGCAAATTCCGCTGGAAAAACGAACTTGTCAACTTTCAAAAGCACATCTTCAATTACCCCTCTTGGTCTTTAATGGAGCGATCAACCAACTGAATTGTCATCTCAGTTTTCTTGATTGCATCCCCCAATCCTAATTTCTTAGTCATAGAGAAAGGAATCAAATTTTTGCTTGCACTAAGATCACAAAAAGCATTCTTGAATCTATTATCTCCTATGGTGCAATTCAATGAAAATTTCCTTGGATCATTCAATTTAAGGGGCAAAGCGTCCTTCGAAGCTTCAGTACAAGCTTGAGACAACATGACTGTCTCTTTCCCATTCATCTTCCTCATCTTACTTATGACTTCTTTTAAAAATCGTCTATATTGAGGTGATTCTTCTAAAATTTCAGCCAAAGGAATATTGACTTCCAGCTTCTTAAACACCTTCAAGAAACCCTCAAAATCTGCATCATCTTTTCTTTTTCTTAATCTTCTTGGAAAAGGAACTGATGGCACATCTAGTCTTATAGTAGGTTCAATGACTACAGGAGTGAACTCCTGTTGTACCACATCTTCCATATGAGTTGATGTAGAAGCCAAAGCTTCTTATTTCTCAACCGGCTTGCTTGTATCTGCTTGAATCTCATCTGCATACTCAATTGGGGTAGAGGGCTTTTCAAGATCTGCAATCTGCTGTCCTAATTTTTCAAACCCCTCTATGGTCAGATTTTCAAGCTTCTCAATTGCTAATTCCCAAGCTAGCTTTTCTTCTTTTGTTTCTACCTCTTTGACCACTGAAGAATTGCTGTTCAAATTTTCTGCACTTGACACAACTTCTTTCTCTTTCCCTTTTTCTTGCCTTTATTGTCAATTGGGGTGTCAATTTCCTTTTCATCACTAGAAAGCTCCAAATCTACACTTGTGTTAGCAAATTTAAAAATAAATGAAACAAATTCAGTTAGACTTGCTACCTCAATCTCCAATTTCTCAATAACCTCTTGTTGCTTCTCAAACTTTTCTTCCCATTTCTTTTCTAAACTCGTCACAAATTTTTTAAAAGTCTTCTCTTTATCAGGATCTGGAACTATGGGGATAGAAGAAGAATTGACAACGGTTTCTTGCCTTGGAGTCTCACAAGTGTGGTGATATTCTTGATTTGATATATTTGGATGAAGTTCTGAACTTCCACCTTGACATTGAGAGCTATCATGTGATCCATTACACCACATACAAACTACTGGAGAAGAGAAATCTGGATCAACATATGGGTATCCTATAAGTTCTTCCATTTTTCCAAACGCTATTTCCACAGGCATTCCCATCAATTGCCCTCTAGTAGTTGACTCTAGCATCATACTATCATGGG
This sequence comes from Combretum micranthum, assembly GCA_024138025.1. Taxonomy (NCBI): domain Eukaryota; kingdom Viridiplantae; phylum Streptophyta; class Magnoliopsida; order Myrtales; family Combretaceae; genus Combretum; species Combretum micranthum. Next base: position 296,790 of record JAMXBD010000138.1, read on the forward strand.
CTTCTATTCCTTTAAGGAATACTAATAGTTGAGACCAAGTAGGTAATCCATGATAGGGGCATTTACGCATCAAATTGTGGTATCTTCCCTATGCATTTGACACAGGCTCTCCCTCATACTGCTTGAAAGAAAATATTTTTTATTGAAGCTCTTTAGTACAACAATATAGGAAAACTGGTGCTTCTGAATTATCCATCTCTTGTTCTTCAAGCACCTGAAAAGAGAAAAAGAAAAACGAGTAGATTGTACAAAAAGAATCAAAGCCTAATATATACAAATAAAGAAGAAAGCAATTTTTTTTTTCAAATTTTGCAAACTTTTTTTTAGATTTTTTCAATTAAAGCCTAGTCTACAAAAGTCCTGAAAATTGAAAGTAGCACTGATCACTCCCCGGCAACGGCACCAAAATACTGATCACGCTTTTTTTATATATGCTTTTTTAAAAATCTTTTTAGTTATATTCAATTTCCTTTAAATGAGTAAATCTTTAATCGACAGTGTATCGGGTGCGTGTGCAGTAATAAAATTTCGGTAAATACTGAGTCGAATCCATAGGGAGTAAGACTAGCTATCAATTATATAAGTCGAATTCATAGCTAGGCAAATCAAAAGATGTTTCTATTTTTGTATTTTCTTTTAATAAAACTAAACTACTAAAAATCTTGGATTTCCACACCTCAAATAGAATTAGGTTTAGAGCCAATCAAATCTGGAAATAAATTGAATGTTTGCTACTGACCAAAAATGCACTTGCTAATCCAAATCATCAATGGGTTTGGTTTTTCAAGAATGAAGAACAAGATAACAATTCTTTTTCCAAAAGTGAACAATTACCTTAAAATTACCAATCAATGTTCCCTATCCCTAGGAAAGTGATTAATTGATAATTATTTTCTAATTGACCAAACCCTAATAAAATTACAACCCATATCCCTATGTGAAATGCAATCCTAATTAGATAATCACAAAATTGATTAGAAGAGAATTTCCTAATTACAATCCTAATCATTCATGAATTCTATATTTAAGCCAAAATTGCATGATTTGTGAAATAACATTGATAATCCGAATATGAACAAGTAATCAATCAACAACAGAAATCATCAATCATATAATCCAAATAAAAGGCTCAAAACCAATTTAAGAACACAATAAATCAAGCACCAATCAACATCTAATAAGAGGATATAAGAAAAATAACAAAATAACCTTGTCAATGGAATCCTATTCTTGAAATCCAAACACAAATGTTGCTTTCCACTTGAATCCGGTGTGGAATCCAATATCAAATTAAAAAGTTAACTACTTTTATATTCTAAACCCTAATTTAGATATAAGAGCAAGGAGAGAAAATAGAATTTCGTGCCTAGGGTTTCTTCTTTTTCAAATGATACAACAAGAGAAGTTTATATATGAAAAGTCGTAGGGAAGATACGCTAGTACTCTACACCGGCGGTGTACTTTTGGATCTAGTCGGCCTTCTTTTTAAAATTTGATTTATGAGAGCATTTTTGAATGTACACCGGCTTCAACATTGGCGTCTTGAATCTCCAGTAGCCGGTGTACATTGTAAAATCAATTCCGAAGCAAGATAGATGACAACCTTTAAGCAGTGTTGATGTACGGAAACTTCATGGCGATTTTTGACCCTAATCCAATTGAAATCTTCCAAAACTCATAAAATGAAAGTTGTAGATATTTCTCTTCTCTTTCAATAGGATCTTGAATCATATCAAACGGACCTCGGATGAGAGAAATATATCAAATTTACTAAAACAGTGTCAACCTGCAAATCTTACTATTTTTCTGCACTTGCAGTGAATTCAAGACGATTTTCAACCTTCATTCTTTCATAATTAGCAAAAAGTCAAAACATAAATATTGCATATTTATCTCTTTTCTTTCCATAGGAGGTTAAATCAAGTCAAAAAAAGATCATATGAGATAGATATCTGCAATTTACCAAACTCTGTCATTTCCAAAACGTGAACACCATCACTGTAATAGCAGCAATTTCATGGCATATTTTGATGCTGATGCATTCCGAATTAATTCATGCCCAAAACATGAAAATTGAAGATCTCTCTCTTAGTTTCATTAGCATTTGAAATCATCTCAATAGGAGCTCGGATGAGAGAGATATGTTGAATTTACGAAACATCGCCAAAACTGTCATGATACTTGCATGGCCGGCTTTGCTTGATTTCTTTCCCAAATTTGCATGAAACTTCTTCCAATTGCTTGTATTTGTTGTTTAAGTCCTTAATGACCTGAAATAACAATTTAAGCATACTTAAGTACCATTTCCATTCGATTTCTATAAAATCTATAATAGATAAACATGATTTAATTATTGCAAAATTGAGTAAAATATGACGTTATCAATTACCACCTTAAGAGGGAAATCGATTTTGAAATTGACCTAATGGTGAACATGAAGCCGATATCAAAGGCACCCTACCGGATGGCACCAGTTGAGCTAAAGGAGCTGAAGACTCAATTACAAGACTTTCTAGACCAAGGTTTCATTCGACCAAGTGTATCACCCTAGGGAGCACCAGTTTTGTTCATGAAAAAAGAAGGATGGTTCTATGCGCTTATGCATTGATTATCGGGAGCTCAATAAAGTTACCATAAAAAATAAATATCCACTCCCAAGGATAGATGATCTTTTTGACCAGCTTCAAGGAGCTAGTGTCCTCTCAAGAATTGATCTATGGTCAAGATATCATCAGTTAAGAATCAAGCCAAAGGATGTACCCAAGATGGCTTTTCGAACCCACTACGGACATTATGAGTTTTTGGTAATGCCTTTTGGTTTAACCAATGCACCAGCAGCTTTTATGGATCTCATGAACCAGGTGTACAAACCTTTGTTGGATAAGTGTGTGGTAGTCTTTATAGACGATATTCTGATCTACTCCAAGATACAAGAACAACATGAAGAACACTTGAGAATGGCATTATAAACCTTGCGTGAGCATAAGTTGTATGCCAAGCTATTTAAGTGTGATTTCTGGTTGGATAGGATATCTTTCCCAGGACATGTCATATCTGGAGAAGATATATCGATAGAACCCGAGAAAATCAAGGCAGTAATGGATTGGAGACAACCTAAGACTGTTACTGAAGTGAGAAGTTTCCTCGGATTGGCTGGATATTATAAGAAATTTGTGAAGAACTTTTCCACCATAGCCAAACCCCTAACACAGTTGACTCATGTAAACCCCCAAAAATTTCATAATCCTTAAAAATAATCCTAGAATTCTAATATAAAAAAAAAATTATCCCCAAAAATCGACTCAAGATAAAAACCCAATTCTAGATCGAGTCAAACACCGAAAACGAAACCTTAAAAATTGAACCAAGTTAAAAAATTAATTCCAAATAAGATCAAAAACGAGATTTCTTAGTCTCGAGAAAACGAGAACCCTTGAAACAAAATATAAAGTCCAACTACCGGTTCAATCAATGTCCGTACGCCAATCAAATCATCTACCTAATTTTAAAACGCAGATCAAAACGATAGATCCAAATACCGCTTAACAACGAAATAATAAAATCTTAAATTCTTTGGTAAAATTTTAGAATCATAATTTTCAATTTTCACCAAAAGTCGAACCGAGTCAACTCATAATCCTAGACTCAGTTAAACGATCCCGAAAACTAAAAACTATTAAATAATCACAAATAAAATAAGATAAACCACAGATGTCGAGTTAAAAATATAAAACGATCAAAACTCGAAAATTATACGAACTTACGAATATCTCGACGAAACCAGAGGTCAAACCGGAACCTTAAAGTCAACAAAGCCTATAATGAACCCTAGTATTTAAGATCCGGCAATCCCGCGTTTTTAAACCTTAGAAAACAAAACTAAGCCAACAACTTAAAATTGGTTGTAATAATATAGGGTAACATAAAAATATCAGATTCGCGAATTTCGAGTGTCCTTCGGACTCAAACAGGATCAATTCTCGAAAAGCGTGTCTAGGAGCTCGGAATATTAAAAATATTCTGTTTATACCAATAGACTCGTAAAAAATATAAGGATTCCAAAAATATCAGTTTTAGAATTTTTCAGTAGCTAAAAATTACAGATATCGCATTATTACACATATTTTTATTACTACCGATATTTTAGTTGTCTAGTCTACTATTCACAGTACATTTTTACTATTCATTATTATTTCACTATCTCTACTTTTTCTTACACCTATTCTCACTACCTACATACCTATTTTCTTACTTTTTACATTACCAATACAACTTTAATCACATCAAACTTTACACATTACTTCTTTTATTACACAACAAATAAAATAAAACAATTTCTCCCCCTCCTACAAGCTATGGCCGGCGCCACTCCTTCCTCATTCTCTCTCATTTATTTTCTTTTTCAATTATTTTATTACATCTAAAATTCACTCCAAAAATTCTATAAATACCCTCTTCCTCTTTCATTCTTTCACACAATTCATTTCACTACCAAAACTCTCTCAAAATCTCCCACAAATCCTCTATCCAAGAAGTTCTCTCTGCAAGAACTCTCTTAAACCAATTTCCCACAAAACTCATTCCTTATACATAAACCTCCTACCACATATCACTACTCCCATAATACTCATTTCATCTACCATCTTCATACCACCTACACACTTTAGGTAAAGATTTCTTCCAACTATTATCCACTCATGTCATGTAACATTATATGACTATGGTGTTGTTTTGAAATTCATACGAGTAGTAAAAGCAACAATATATTCATGTTTTGTTCTTGTACATAAGCTTCCTATTTTATTATGTTGTTATTATTATCGTTATTATTTGCTTCTAATCTAACTTATATATATAGTATTACGTACATTATGTATATATATTTATTTAGAGCATATAAGCTCATTTGTTATTTATTTACTTTCAAAGTTATGCAATTTATTTATTTCACATTATTATTAAGACTAGTCTTTCTAGTCTTAGACTTGTCAATATCAAGTCAAAACAATCTTTTGTTTGTTTTCTTTAAATCTTTCGGGACTAGTCTATTCTTAGTCCCGGGATGCATTGATGAAGCTAAGGCTCCAATACTTGATCGGGATACCTTGATGAAGCTAAGGTTCCCAATACTTGATATTTTATTTTCTTACTTATTATTTGTTTCTAATATTTTCTTATGTTTTTATGCTCATGATACTTGCATCTACATAATGTTAGTGTCTCAACTAATCTAAAAATAGAACTTTACTTTACAAAATGAACTTAAAACCGAATTTTCTATTATGTGATTTGTCACAAAATAATGAAGTTATGATCAACAACATAAAAATAAAGTAATACAAGTTTTCTCAAAGTTTTCTTACATAACAAAGATAGTTTACCAAGGAAACATAAGAAATAAATATTTTCTTTATATATTATAGTAACCTAAGTTTTAGTTGAATAATTTATAAAAAAAAAAATAAAAGTTTTACAAAAAGCTTAAGATTTAAACTCTTTTTCGCTTCATAACGAAACTAAGAAACAAACTAGTTTTCAAAGTTAAAATGAATTCAACCCATAAAGTTATAAACCCACTTAGGAAAAATAATGATTTTCAAATCCCTAAAGAAAAGACTTATTTTCAAAATAATATAAACAAGACAAGATTAGAAACAAATGATTTTACCAATAAAGATTATTCTTTTCAAAAGAAATAAAAGAACAAGTTTTAGAAAGCAAAAGCTTATATTTTAAAAGTGAATATAAGAAGACGAGACTCATTATGAAAAGGTTTTCATCAACTTAATATACTTTTGATAAATTTGATCTTTAATCACTAGGAGTAAAATTTATGCAAGACTAAAGGTTAAAGGAAAAATTTAACTTGTTTTAGAAAAAGGAATGAATAAAATAAAATAAGAATATACTCAAATTATAACAACCTATGAAGATATAAAGTTTCTTCAAAAGACTTAAAACAAAATTGTCGAAGCTAAAGTTTTAATAAATCAGAATGAATTGTTTTATAAATTGTTGATACACTACCATTAGAAATCTTGCATATAAAGTGAGCTTATCTATATACTCAAAGGATTTATCCAGTATATATATATATATATATAATGTTCACCAAAGGATTTTTGAATGAAGTTGAGTTAGAAAATGGATTTGCAAAAGTTTAGAAATAAATCATTTTAAATCTGTACCTGATGTTTTTGGAACCCAAATAACCTTTTATGACAGAGATAAGTTTAGAAATGGATATATCTTTTCGAATAGGCAGAAAACGATATATTATATGCCATATTCCGAGTTAAAATGAGCAAGTTATGGCCATTTTAAGTTGAAATTTCTTCTTATATGATTTTACCGCGATTTTAAGAAAAGTTTAGAATATCCAAGGATAGGAATTTCATGAAAGGACTTATCCCGGGTATTTCTATTTTCTAGGTGATGAAGGATACGAGAATACCCTACCCGAGGATTACTACGACTAGAAAGATTGCAAAATGGACGAGTGAGTTATTCCTCCTAATTTCATTACCTTGCTTATGCTTGTAAAGTAGTAGCATTAGTATACTAAGAAAAGATAAAAATGAATATATATTTGGGGAATTCAAGATTATGTGTATATATGTGATTCTATGTTTATGCGTGAAATGAGAATTAAGAATATTGCAACTTCGAACTGCTTGTTTAAATAATTTTGTTTACTTACTTGTATGACTGTTTATTGTTTGCTAAATTGATTGATCACCCCTAATAAACCTTAATAAGGTTTGGTTTAAGAAAACTAAATTGCTGACGCATAGAATCCATCGAGTCACATCTTTTTTGAAAGGCTGCTACTCCTACACATAGAGTTGGATTGGTTGTGATCGTGTGGTGCCACGGGCCATGTTCCTTCCAGGAGAATCCAAATCGCTCGAGGAAAGCAACTCTAGGTTTGGAGCCTAGCCAACCGAACGCTGTGGGTGAGGACCTAGGGACTAACAGTAGGAGGTCGAGGACCTTCAACCCCAATTCCCTAACCTTTGATACGAAAGGGTAAATTCGTTCTATATATGGTTTCCGGATAACTATATATATTTGCGTAATCATGTGATTGTTGCATTGTATGCATAGCATATGCGTGAAAGTCTAAATGAACTTGTTTGAAAATATGGTGCGAATGAAAAGGAATATCTCACTAAGCTAGTTGTAGCTTATACCCCTATAGATTTTGTTGAAACAGGTATACCCACAGCTTAAATTGAGGATCATGACATTAAAGAAGTTATGGAAGGATGATTAAGCTTCTATGAAGGAAATTGAATCATAAGATGAAGTAATTTTGTAAGATTCTTTATATGTAATATATGATTAGTGATGTATATTTATTTGAAGATAGTAGAGGGATATGCCCCTAAGAATTGAAATGTAATATGTATGTTTTATGATAAGTATTCTCTTTGCCTTGTTACTTATTTATTATCAATATAAATTGCACTACTCCGATGCGTTCCCTTGGTTGTGATGTACGCCTTGTACATGATATGGAAACCTTTGCGTGACTAAGGTAGTTATTCCTAAGCTTTAGTATTGTGTACGGTGGACTACCACGATTAGGGTACCCCTCAGGGCGTGACAATTTAAGTTGGTATCAGAGCAACAAGGTTTTGGGAATTAGGAAAGAGAAGAGTAGAAGGATAGATTGATAGGATTTGATCCTATGTTTAAGAATCCTTATGTCTAAAGGTAGAACTCTATCTTGGAGAATATTAGAAGAAGGTAGGAAATACTTATACAAGAATCGGAGGATATTTAGTAAGATATGAAATAGAAATATCACATGAAGAGGGTTTACCCTGGAATGTTGACCCAAGATTAAGAATGGTAGAAATGACTTATAGAAAGAACTTTGCAGAACAATGTGGAGAAAACATGAAGGGGATAAAAGAATTGAGACATGGAATAAAGTAAACTTACCTTAGCAATTTCTATAAGCCTTGATGCATAGTAACCCAATTCAACTTCTAGCCAAGACCAATTAAGAACAAGATAAGTGTAATACCTCTTTTATAAAGGAGACCCCTAGGTAAATAAAACCAAGTGCCTACACCAACCCTTAATCGAGTAGTAAAAGCCGTAACGCATCTCTTTTCTTTAAAAACATGTGCGTAAAACCCTAATTAAAGGAAATATCTAATACGACTGCTTCGTTTGATTCTAGGAAGCTACCCGAGGAAATTATGCCACGATCAAGCATCCTTCTCGAAGCACAACAAGAAGAAGGAGTACCCCCACCACAAGATCTAACTCAAGAACTCTTGGCCACCATGAGACGTTTAGAAGAGACGATAAGAGCATATATACAACAAACACCCACAACCTCTGCACCCGCTCCAGTTATAAGACCCTAACTAAGAGCAACACCAGTAGCACAAGTGCCTTCCTTCATGGCCAATCCAGAACCCTAGGCTAAGAAGCATAAACAACTCCAACCTCTTAAGGATTTCGTAACCCCTAAGGTTAAATGCTGGAAGTGTAAGCCCTGGAAAATTTCAACAAATAATTCTAAAGATGAACTTAGGGAATAAAACCCTGAAAGTCACTCCGAGTTAAAACCGGAATGATGACCCCAAACAAGGAAAAAGACATAATGTTGGATAGGATGTAAGGTTGACAATGCAAGGGAAAGCATTACCCTACGCAGCATCCATGACTTCGATTCAAGCGTCACCCCTGTAGGGACCTCAATCGCGAGGTTGAAAAGCGTTTCCAAAGGTGACAATGGTATGCTTTCTTTATACAAATGAGACACCGAAGTCCCTTGTTGTAAAAAGGGGGCGGAGATCGAAGATATGGCTCGACACTAGATTCGCGCAATACCCTTAGGATACCACCCATTCTTTCCTGCCACTAAGGCCCAAGAGATAGATTGATGAGGAATACCCTCGGACTAAATGGCTGGACTAAAAATAGGTGAAGCAAAGACCATTAAGAGCTAAAAGAAGCCAAGAATGGAAACAAGAACAAAACTCAACTGACTTAATGAACTCCAAGACATCCCTCATGTAATCTCTTACACATGGAGAACCCCGAAAGATCAAAAACCTATAACGAACGAAAAACTTGGAATTGCAATGAACATAAAATCTTCGTAAGAAAACTTTTCAATAAAGGAATGCGATCCCTTGATTTCACATCCATCAAAGATAATTAAGATCATAAAGAGTGTAAGACATGGTAACCTCGATCAATCAGAGGAACATGAATTTCAAAGTATGATATTGTATATACAGTTACGTAAGAATGGGAAAAGCGAATCCACAACCTTCATGGGTCAGAGTAGTCGTGTCACGTAAGGTTGTGTTGTCATGAGTCGTCCAAAGTGGGTCAAGTCAAGTTGTCTATGGTCAGGAGTCGAGTCTGTGTCGTTTTCAAAAGAGTCGTGTGAGTGAAGGTTGGAATCGCTAAGTCAATTCTTATTAGCTTGTATGTGCCATAATTCAAGGAATGTCTAACATACAAAACCTAGAAATGGCATGAACCGAAGCATAAACCGGTGCTAGAAACATGACTCGAAATTACCATCCCTCCTCATTGAACAATACATACGTAACAAGTTTTGCGGACAAAACTTTCTCTAAGGTGGGGAGGATGTAAGCCCTGGAAAATTTCAACAAATAATTCTAAAGATGAACTTAGGGAATAAAACCCTGAAAGTCACTCCGAGTTAAAACCGAACTTCGACGAGTCCCGAATTCCGAACAAATCCAGAAATTTCGAGTTGTGAGAAAAATAAGAAACCTCAGAAACAAAATAGCAACCCAATATACTTCCATTCTAAAACCTCTAGGTACGAAAAATTTCCTATTTTACTCTGACTTATAAATTCGGATAAAATATAGCCCTAAAACAAATTGTTAAGGAGTGAATAGTGACTGGCTTCGGGAATAAAACTCAATCCAAAAGAGTTCCGAGAACGTGGTGAGATATTTGATACTTATGAGAGTTGACCTTAAAATAAAACTCACCAATCAGACAAGTCATATAAGTGTGAAATATCAGTTTTTATATTGGCAATGGTGTAAACCGGAAGGTTAACCGGGAAACCTGAGTCTCCAAATCTCCCAAGAAACTCAGTAACCTAGACCCGACAACCTTGTATTCCTAAACCCAGGAGTTGGAACAAGTGGAAAAAGTGTAATTGGTTCGTATTAAGTCTAGGATACCCTGGAAAGATGAGATCAGTGAAATTCCGACCTATTCCAATCTGATCGGGTGCCAGTTGTGAAAAGCAAGCTCTAGGATTCGAAATGTTAAGAATATGTTATTAATGCCCTTAGAATTATATTTCTAAAGGATCTTTAAGTTATTAGTTTTACAAATTTTCAAATAGCTAGAATTATCTGATTTTACAGTTTATTCGTATTTCGTTGCTACCAGTAATTAGTGAGTTTTTCAGTACGATTAATATTATTGGTTACCTAAATTGTTATTATCATTATTATTGTTATTATTATTTTTATAAGATATACCCTAGTTCTCCTAGTGATCGAATAGTACTCGGACGAACATCGGACTCCGGAGAACGAAACCCTATATCGGTCCGATTCCAGCTTAGTAAAAGGAGCCTAGGAACCCTAGATCCGGCTTTCCCTCGATTTCATAATAAAAGAAATTTTATAAAGTAAATGAATTTGGATTATTGTTCTAAAGTACATTTTAAACCTTTGAAAGTTTTAAATTCGGGAATTTTTCAATTCCGGGCCTTCCCGAGCTCAATTACGGAAAAGCGTGCCCCGGACCACGGATTCAGAAAAATGTTCCAGAATATTCATTAGAACCGTAATTTTATAAGGATTCCAAAAATATCAATTTCGTAATTTTCCGAGCTATAAAAATTACAGTTATAGCTTTTCCCGTGTTTTCGGAACAACCGGTAAAGTAGATGTCTTGTCTACTATTCACAAGTACAACCTACACTACACCCTACCCATACCCTATTCTTACATCCTTACAACTACTCATTACAACTTTCTTTTCCAAGAAATTTTGTTTTCTAATTTATTAATACAATTATTACATTTATTTACACAAAATCCAATTTTTATCAAATTTCAAATCCTCCCCCTCTCTCCTACCCCTTGGCCGGCGCCCCTCTCCCCCATTTCCCCCTCATTTTTGTTTTATTTTACTTATTTTATTCAATCAAAACCCTAATCCACATAATATATAAGCTTATGTTCTCTCTCTCCTCTCATTTTTCACTCTTCCAAAAACACTACAAGGTTGAAATCCTCTCTTCCTTTCCCTAGCTAATGCCGTGACCCCCCTCCATGCACACACACACTCACAACTTTAATTTTCTCTTCTTTTCATCTCTAAATCTCCATTAAAGTGTTGATTTCAAGCCTTGTTCCTCCCAAATCTTGTAATGGCAAGATCATTCTTGTGTGTTTTCCACCTTTAATCCCAATGAGCATGTGCAAGGGATATGAAAACACTAATACAAGAATCTCAAGCCATCACAAGAAGTGGATCTAGAGTTTAAATGAGTTTTGTTGAAGATAGTGTTATGTTCATGCATGTAAAGTAGGGATCATGCATAGATATTCATGTTCATGCCATGAGACTCATGAATCATGCATGATATTAGTAGATCTAGTGGTTAGACATTCACATCTTCATCTATGTTCATGTTCATATGATTATTTTGATTTTCATGCATGGATGATCATAAAAGTGTAGCCTTGTCTATGTATAGATATGTTAGATAGTAGATCTCCATGTGTAGAAGGCAAGAAGATTGAAAAAGAAAAGGTTTTTGTTAGAAATGATTTATTGGAAATTCGGATGGATTTAGTACCCTACCTTAAAAACCACCAAAACCATCTTTAAACTCATGTTTCACAAGAAAAATGAAGGGTATGTGTAATAGGTATATTGAAGGAATGATTTCCCTAAGCTTAGAGGAGTCTAGGCATGATAAGAATGTAAAAACAAGGAGTAAGGTTAAAATGAAAAATATGGAATTATGGGTGTGTAGTCAAATTCGTAATTTTGGGTGATGCCCATATAAACACTTAGTATCTAAGCTTAGATGGCATGTTTTATGAGCTAAATGAAGTCCTTATATAATAGATATATTGGAGCCTCAATTTTTGATGTATTAAACAAGTTTTCTCATAAAGAAAATGCAAGGAAATGGAAATTGCAAAATTCGGATTTCTACAAGTAGCTTGTTCAAAAACATTTACTCAATGAAAAATGTGGATTTTTGTGCATGAATGAAGGTCATGATTAATATGGATGTTGGGAACTCATTTTTATTTAGATAACAAGTAAATTTCAAGAACAAAATCATAAAAATCTAGGAAATGTAAACTTGGAAGGAATGGTTTCTTATAAGTAATCATCACGGAATTTCTTGACAATTAGGAGTTCATGTGAGTTCATCATCAAAAATCATCATGACCATGCATATATTGAGTTCATTACATGGCATTCATGTTAGTAATTCACTCCTATACCATTCATGCATGAATCATCAACTAGGAACATTTTTATCAAAAACGAAACAATTTTTCGAAATCGGGAAAGTGACAGAACAGAACTGATCCCACTGTTCCGTGGCCTTACTATTTTCAAAACTTGAAAATAATACTAGAAATAGATAGATCTTTCGAAGTAGATAGAGATCGATATAAAATTTGCGAAATTCCGAGTTAAAATGGCCGAGTTATGGCCGTTTTAAGTTGGAACTTCCGCAAATAGCGAGAATTCCGATTTTGTGAAGTATAGATACATAGTTTGAATTAGTTTAGTGATGAGATTCTTATTAGGCTATTCTTATTTGGTAGGTGAATCCGAACACGACGATACCATATCACCCAACCACCATTGATAAGAGACCGGTGTACCATGGCCGAGTGAGTTCCTCTTCCGATTTCAATTATTGCTTGTGATTGTAATGATAGTCGCACTAGTTGTTAGGTGAAGATAAAAAGGAAAATTATGTATGATGGGGTTATATGGGAATTATATATTGTCTGTTGTTGATGTGTGAAATGAACCTTAAGAAATTTCGGAACCGGGTGTTAAGCTATGGATTGATTATCTAGTGTGTTATATTGAATGTCTGCGAATAATTGTTGGCTACCTAAAAGAATTGAATTAATGTATATTTGACTCAATTGTAATTGGATTCACTCATATCACGACGGGGATGAAGCATTAGCATTGGTTGGTTTTTCGTGATCCATAAAACGAATACTTGTTGGTTAATCGTGATCCATAAAACGAATACGTGTTGGTTAATCATGATTCATAAAACGAATTTATGTTTAGTTGACCGTAAGCTTAAAAGGCGTCGTACCGCAGGATTCGTTAATCTGCTAACCCGGGATGGAGGGCGCAAGTCCATCCACATATGATTTCCGGCTGGTCATATGTTTGCTAAACTCACTTGTTGATGCATTTCACTTGGTTGCTTAATTACTTGGTTGAATGTGTTGTGTTAATTGTAATGCGGAAGTTCCACTCACTAAGCTAGTGTAGCTTATACCCCTATAGTTTCCTGTTGCAGTATGAATACCTTTGGCTTTCTCCGAGGACCCGTGGACACCAGGTATGACTCTTAGATATTAAGGAGCTTTCGATGAGGCCGGGGCCTAAAGATTAGAAATGGACTCTAATCCTGTTTCCCAAACCGGTATTCAAAGGTTAATGTAAGGAAATGTGTGGATTTGAGAATTGGTAACTGATATTATCGGGGGTATGCCCCCTAGAGCATGTAATAGAATAATTTTCTGTAAGACGGTTATGATTTACATTATTGCTGCTGTGTATATCTCTTTAAGCTACTACGAAGCAAAGTATGATCTATAAATGTTGAGAGCGAGCCTTACACCCGATGTTTAAACTCATGGGGAGACTAAGGTTGTCTTACTTGAGATTAAATGTTGAGTGTGGCGGACTGTCACGTGTAGGGCACACTTTGGGGCGTGACAGGAAGTGTGAAGGAGGACATTTCCCCACAAAGTTGCCCACGGCTGCAGCACAGGTGCTACTTCTATGGAAACAAAGATCACAAAATCCTTAATTGTCCTAAGAAGAATGGCACTATCTATTTTGGTTATGCAAAGGGAAGACACAGTGCCAACGTTTACCTAACAACAATAAGAAAATGCTACGTATGCAGCCGCCTCATCTGCAGGACCAGGGATTACCCTAGAGATGCTAAGGAAAGGTGCTACATGTGCAAGGTGTGGTACCTCTATGTACGTGAAGATTTAAAGTCGCAAGGTCTATGGGACGACCCCACCAAAGGAAATGACCCATCCAAGATAAAATATGGAACTTCATCTAGAAATCTGACCATAGAATCTCACCACAAGGGAAAAGAAAAAGTTCCTGATAATGAAGACGAGGAATCTAGTAATCAAGGAAATGTTCCTACCCTGTGAAGAGCAATCCGAAGCAGGAACGGAAACTAAACCTCCCGTTAAAGCTTTAATATACTGATAGGAGGAACGTTTTTGTAAAAAGGATTAAACAATGATGCATATGTTGTCTATGTAATGATTTGAAATTTTAACCAAGTTTTGCATCCTTTCTTTGAACTTTTGTAAAGGAAGTATTTAAGTCTTCTTTCTGTTTCCATGTATTTGTTTTAATGATAAGGATTTTCCTTTTTATGATTTTAGTCAATTTTCAAAATTTCTTCTATATATATATATTTGCTCATTTCCGTACTCGATTGCTATTAGCATGTTCCTTTAAATGTTTATTTTCGAAAAACGTCTAAGACTTAATAAAGTTCAGGAACCTCACTAGCTTAATAAAACCTGTAGAACAAATAGGGGATGCACTCATGCACAACGTAACCCAAAAATACCCTCTGAAGAACCTAAGAACCCGGAAGGACCTCAACAACCAAATCAACCAAGAATGGACCAAGCTAACATTGAACGACTTGCCAACCTCATAAGGAATTTCACACAACAGGCTCATGCTATGCCTACACCGGTACCTACACAAGAAGTGGCACCGAAGTTCCAACGCCACCGATTGAAACAGCACCAACTAAGCCACCATTATCAAAACCTTATCAGAGTATGTTGCCAGAGTTCATCAAGTGCAATCGATATTTTGATGGGGCTTTTGGAAAACCAGATGAAGTCGAGGATTGGTTAGCACAAATAGAGCGATCTTTCACTGCTTTTGAAGTACCACAACACCTTCAGCTTACATATGGTACTTTTATGCTGAGGTTTAATGCAAGGATATGGTGGGAATTCAAAAGTAGGGAGCTACTACCACCAATCACATGGGAGACATTTAGGCATGAATTATTGGAGAACTTTTTCCCTGGAAGCTTGAGAATCCAATCAGTGCAGATTTCTTAAGTATTTCTCGAGGAGGCCGTAGTCTTGAACAATACGAAACGGAGTTCAATAAGCTATTGCAATATGCCCTCGAATCATATAAGAATAGCGTGGAACTCAAAAGGCAAGTCTTCTTAGGAGGATTGGATGAAGACCTTTGTATCAAGTTGATAGAATTTGACGTCAAAGATTTTCGAGAACTAGTTGAAAGAGCACGAATTGTGGATGGTGCTAAGAAAAGGAGAAGGACGGAAGGAAATGTCATGATAATTGAGGAAGAATCTATAAGTGAACCTAGCCTAAGCCTCAAAGTCAATAAGCTTGAAACATCGGTCAGCCCGAGTAGAAAGAAGGATAAAAAGAAACCGGATACCCAATGTTGGAAATGCAAAAAGGGACATCAACCAAGACAGTGTTCTAAGTTACAACACAAGTGTTACTACTGCAGGAGTCCGAATCACAAAGTCATGAGATGTCCAAAAAAAACCTCTGCCACCTGTCTGATCTGTAAGGAACCAGGACATATTGCCAAGTAGTGCCCTAAGAGGAAGGACACGAATAATAGTAGGATCAGGAGATACCCAGTAATACCCCCACAAGAAGTACGTGTGTACAACTTACAAGGACAATGGGTATGCGAGGAAGCCGACCACAAAGAGATAGAATTTGCTACATTAGAAGAGGATTATAGTCATGGATGCGAATCGATATCAAGTTACCTATGTACCCTTAGATAAATTCTTGTTATACCGCTTGGACCAAAGAAATAGTTGCTAAGTAATGACCATAGATTATGTGATCGTCACTTTTTTCCCTTAATACAGAATGAATAAATACAGGATCGAAAATTTAGCACATATCAAAAGAAGAAAGCAAATCAATTGCCATCTACCTTGAACACACCGAAAACAAAGTACATCAAAATCTTAACTATCATCATTAAAGGCTAGAAACAATGATGATAAAATCTCAACTAACAAATTCCAAATTTTTCATCTTGATCCCTACATTGTCAGGATGATCACGTAATAAAACAATGATATCCTTAAGAATGGAATGAGTATGAACATTGCGTATTTTATACGTGCATGTCATATATATACTCACATAAGAATTGGAAAGAGAATTTACAACCTTCCTTCGTTAAATGGATATACCAGTGTCGTGTCATTTTGGGTCGTCATCAATTCAAAATTGAGTCAAGTCAAGTAGCAAGTCATCTGTTGTGTTGGATGAGTTTGAAACTCTCCAAAAAGAGTCAAGTAAAGTGAAGGTTGAAAGTCGCTAAAACCAAATCTTATTGATTTTATATATGCTATATTGCATAAAATATTAAACGCATAAGATTAACGAAATTCCAATATTATCGATTAAAGATACATGAGAAATAGAAACTACGAAAGAAGAAATTCAAAAACAATGATAGACTCCCAAACCCTTTTGTGGAAATGAAACTAAGGAAACGACATAATGAAATCATAATACCATTCCAACAAATAAATGTGAGACAAATTTCCAAATATCACGAATATTGATGAATTACAATATACAATTTCTCATCAAGTTCTAAAAACCTACACATAACAAGTTTTGAGGACAAAACTTTCTTTAAGGTGGATAGGTTGTAAACCCCCGAAAATTTCATAATTCTTAAAAATAATCCTAGAAGTCTAATATAAAAAAAAATTATCCCGAAAAATCGACTCAAGATAAAAACCCAATTCTAGATCGAGTCAAATACCGAAAACGAAACCCTAAAAATCGAACCAAGTTAAAAAATTAATTCCAAATAAGATCAAAAACGAGATTTCTTAGTCTCGAGAAAACGAGAACCCTTGAAACAAAATATAAAGTCCAACTACCGGTTCAATCAACGTCTGTACGCCAATCAAATCATCTACCCAATTCTTAAAACGCAGATCAAAACGATAGATCCAAATACGCTTAACAACGAAATAATAAAATCTTAAATCATTCGGTAAAATTTTAGAATCATAATTTTCAATTTTCACCAAAAGTCAAACCGAGTCAACTCATAATCCTAGACTCGGTTAAACGATCCCGAGAACTAAAACTATTAAATAATCACTAATAAAATAAGATAAACCATAGATGTCCAGTTAAAAATATAAAACGATCAAAACTCAAAAATTAAACGAACTTACGAATATCTCGACGAAACCAGAGGTTAAACCGGAACCCTAAAGTCAACAAAGCCTATAATGAACCCTAGTATTTAAGATCTGGCAATCCCGCGTTTTTAAACCCTAGAAAACGAAATTAAGCCAATAGCATAAAATAGGTTGTAATAATATAGGGTAACATAAAAATATCAGATTCGCGAATTTCGAGTGTCCTTCGGACTCAAACAGGATCAATTCTCGAAAAGCATGTCCAGGAGCTCGGAATATTAAATATATTCCGTTTATACCAATAGACTCGTAAAAATACAAGGATTCCAAAAATATCAGTTTTAGAATTTTTTTATAGCTAAAAATTACAGATATCGCATTATTACACGTATTTTTATTACTACCGGTATTTTAATTGTCTAGTCTACTATTTATAGTACTTTTCTACTATTCATTACTATTTCACTATCTCTACTTTTTCTTATACCTATTCTTACTACCTACATACCTATTTTCTTACTTTTTACATTACCAATACAATTTTAATCACATCAAACTTTACACATTACTACTTTTATTACACAACAAATAAAATAAAACAATTTCTCCCCCTCCTACAAGCTATGGTCGCCGCCACTCCTTCCCCATTCTCTCTCATTTATTTTCTTTTTCAATTATTTTATTACAGCTAAAATTCACTCTAAAAATTCTATAAATACCCTCTTCCTCTTTCATTTTTTCACATAATTCATTTCACTACCAAAACTCTCTCAAAATCTCTCCATAAATCCTCTCTCCAAGAAGTTCTCTCTACAAGAACTCTCTTAAACCAATTTCCCATGAAACTCATTCCTTATACATAAACCTTCTACCACATATCACTACTCCCATAATACTCATTTCATCTACCATCTTCATACCACTTACACACTTTAGGTAAAGATTTCTTCCAACTATTATTCACTCATGTCATGTAACTTAATATGACTATGGTATTGTTTTGAAACTCATATGAGTAGTAAAAGCAACAGCATATTCATGTTTTGTTCTTGTACATAAGCTTCCTATTTTATTATGTTGTTATTATTATTGTTATTACTTGCTTCTAATCTAACTTATATATATAGTATTACGTACATATTTATTTAGAGTATATAAGCTCATTTGTTATTTATTTACTTTCAAAGTTTTGCAATTTATTTATTTCACGTTATTATTAAGACTAGTCTTTCTAGTCTTAGACTTGTCTATATCAAGTCAAAACAATCTTTTGTCTGTTTTCTTTAAATCTTTCGGGACTAGTCTATTCTTAGTCCCGGGATGCCTTGATGAAGCTAAGGCTCCAATACTTGATCGGGATAGCTTGATGAAGCTAAGGTTCCCAATACTTGATATTTTATTCTCTTGCTTATTATTTGTTTATAATATTTTCTTATGTTTTTATGCTCATGATACTTGCATCTACATAATGTTAATGTCTCAACTAATCTAAAAATAGAATTTCACTTTACAAAATGCAACTTAAACCGAATTTTCTATTATGTGATTTGTCATAAAATAATGAAGTTATTATCAACAACATAAAAATAAAGTAATACAAGTTTTCTCAAAGTTTTCTTACATAACAAAGATAGTTTACCAAGGAAACATAAGAAATAAATATTTTCTTTATACATTATAGTAACCTAAGTTTTAGTAGAATAATTTATAAAAAAAAATTAAAAGTTTTACAAAAAGCTTAAGATTTAAACTCTTTTTCGCTTCATAACGAAACTAAGAAACAAACTAGTTTTCAAAGTTAAAATGAATTCAACCCATAAAGTTATAAACCCACTTAAGAAAAATAATGATTTTCAAATCCCTAAAGAAAAGACTTATTTTCAAAATAATATAAACAAGATAAGATTAGAAACAAATGATTTTACCAATAAAGATGATTCTTTTCAAAAGAAATGAAAGAACAAGTTTTAGAAAGCAAAAGCTTATATTTTAAAAGTGAATATAAGAAGACGAGACTCATTATGAAAAGGTTTTCATCAACTTAATATACTTTTGATAAATTTGATCTTTAATCACTAAAAGTAAAATTTATGCAAGACTAAAGGTTAAAGGAAAAATTTAACTTGTTTTGGAAAAAGGAATGAAGAAAATAAAATAAGAATATACTCAAATTATAACAATCTATAAAGATATAAAGTTTCTTCAAAAGACTTAAAACAAAATTGTCGAAGCTAAAGTTTTAATAAATCAAATGAATTGTTTTATAAATTGTTGATACACTACATTAGAAATCTTGCATATAAAGTGAGCTTATCTATATACTCAAAGGATTTATCGAGTATATATATATATATATATATATACTATATGTTCACCAAAGGATTTTTGAATGAAGTTGAGCTAGAAAATGGATTTGCAAAAGTTTAGAAATAATTCGTTTTAAATATGTGCCTGACGTTTTCGGAATCCAAATAACCTTTTATGACAAAGATAAGTTTAGAAATGGATATATCTTTTCAAATAGGTAGAAAACGATATATTATATGCGAAATTCCGAGTTAAATTGAGCAAGTTATGGCCATTTTAAGCTGGAATTTCTTCTTATATGATTTTACCGCGATTTTAAGAAAAATTTAGAGTATCCAAGGATAGGAATTTCATGAAAGACTTATCCCGAGTATTTCTATTTTCTAGGTGACGAAGGA
This sequence comes from Combretum micranthum, assembly GCA_024138025.1. NCBI lineage: Eukaryota > Viridiplantae > Streptophyta > Magnoliopsida > Myrtales > Combretaceae > Combretum > Combretum micranthum. The sequence goes on from JAMXBD010000138.1 coordinate 316,983, forward strand.
TGAGAATACCCCACCCGAGGATTACCACGACTAGGAAGGTTGCAAAATGGACGAGTGAGTTATTCCTCCTAATTTCGTTACCTTACTTATGCTTGTAAAGTAGTAGCATTAGTATACTAAGAAAAGATAAAAATGGATATATATTTGGGGAATTCGGGATTGTGTATATATGTGATTCTATGTTTATGCGTGAAATGAGAATTAAGAATATCGCAACTTCGAACTGCTTGTTTAAATAATTTTGTTTACTTACTTGTATGATTGTTTATTGTTTGCTAAATTGATTGATCGCCCCTAATAAACCTTAACAAGGTTTGGTTTAAGAAAACTAAAATGCTCACAAATAGCATCCATCGAGTCACATCTTTTTTGAAAGGCTACTACTCCTATGCGTAGAGTTGGATTGGCTATGATCGTGTAGTGCCACGGGCCATGTTCCTTCCTAGAGAATCCAAATCGCTCAAGGAAAGCAACTCTAGGTTCGGAGCCGAGCCAACCGAACGCTGTGGGTGAGGACCTGGAGACTAGCAGTAGGAGGTCGAGGACCTTCAACCCCGATTCCCTAACCTTTGATACGGAAGAGTAAATATGTTCTATATATGGTTTCCGGATAACTATATATATTTGCGTAATCATGTGATTGTTGCATTGTATGCATAGCATATGCGTGAAAGTCTAAATGAACTTGTTTGAATTTATGGTGCGAATGAAAATGAATATCTCACTAAGCTAGTTGTAGCTTATACCCCTATATATTTTATTAAAACAGGTATACCCGTGGCTTAAATTGAGGATCATGACATTAAGGAAGTCATGGAAGGATGATTAAGCTTCTATGAAGGAAATGGAATCATATGATGAAGTAATTTTGTAAGATTCTTTATATGTAATATATGATTAGTGATGTATATTTATTTGAAGATAATAGAGGGATATGCCCCTAAGAATTGAAATGTAATATTTATGTTTTATGATAAGTATTCTCTTTGCCTTGTTACTTATTTATTATCAATATAAATTGCGCTACTCCGATGCGTTCCCTTGGTTGTGATGTATGCCTTGTACATGATATGAAAGTCTTTGTGTGACTAAGGTAGCCATTCCTAGGCTTTAGTATTGTGTACGGTGGACTGCCACGATTAGGGTACCCCTTGGGGCATGACAACTCAGAAGGATGAAAAGTTCATTTGGACTGATAAGAAAGAACAAGGTTTTCAAGAACTCAAGAGAAGACTTGTCTCCGCCCCAATTTTGGTTCTACAAGACCCTGAGAAACCTTATACGGTGCATAGCAATGCCTCTAGAAATGGCCTCGGGTGTGTGTTGATGCAAGATGGAAAGGTGATTGCTTATGCCTCGTGACAACTTAGGCCTCATGAGCAAAATTACCCCATCTATGATCTGGAGCTAGCCGCCATTGTGTTTGCGCTTAAGTTGTGGAGACATTACCTACATGGGCAAAGGTGTGAGATCTACACTGATCATAAAAGTCTCAAGTATCTATTCACACAAAAGGAGTTGAACATGCGGCAATAGAGATGGTTGGAACTCATTAAGGATTATGACCTTAGAATAAACTATTGCCCAGAAAGAGTAAACGCTGTTGCAAATGCCCTAAGTAGGAAGAATCACGGAGAAGTGGCTACCTTGCTCACTGATAAGAAGGAACTGATAAGGGAATTTGAGAAGATGAGTATTGATTTCATAGGGCAAGATGTGGAAGTAGAAATCGCCAACCTAGTCATGGAACCCTCCTTAGTAGAAAGGATCAAGGAAGCTCAACGGTATGATGAGGCGATTCAAAAGATTAAAGGAGAGGTACAAGAAGGAAAATATACAGATTTCACAATAGATGAAGATGAGGTTGTGAGAATGAAAGGGAGATTATGTTTTCCAGATGATGATGAAATGAGGAAGGAAATCATGAGTGAAGCACACCATTCAAGATATACAATGCACCCAGGACGAACTAAGATGTATTAAGATCTGAAAAGCCACTACTGGTGGAACGGTATAAAAAGAGACGTAGCCAATTTCGTGATGAAATGTCCCACATGCTGAAATGACCTAGATATAAATTCTATTTAAATTCCATGTGTTTACTTAATTATCTTAAGTATTGAATTGAATGAGCATGATGATTATAATGGTTATGTTGTTAGTGGTCTAAAATGTATTATTTTGTATATATATATAATGAAATTAATATTTTGTTTTATATGTATTAATGTGTGTGTGTAATAAAATTATTAATAATGTCTTTCAGACATTAAGGTGTTAGTTATGTTATATTTATAAAATCAATCTTGATTTTCACAAGATTAGTGATAGAATTTTATTTCTTTAGTTAAGCTAGTATCTATGCTCATATAAGCCCCAAATGAGACCCAAATTCAATCCAAATGCACCTTAAGTTTATGTATGCTTTAAGGGGCAAATTTGGAATGTGTTTAAAGTCAAATTAAGCTTAATTGAACTACTTTTTGGGGTAGCTTTCTTTTATTCCGAATTTTCTTTTTCTTTCTTTCTTTTCTCTTCTTCTTCCATTTCCATTTCCATTTCCATTTCCAAATTCCAAGTCTAGACTAAGAGCAATAGCAAGCTTTAGAAATCAAGTTCTCTCTAAGGCAAAACATTTACATGTGAGTGGATTCAATTGTGATTGTTGTTTTGTTTCCTTTCTTGTGGTGTTGAATGAGTTCTTGAATGAATGAGTTTAATGTTGTCTAGATGATTGTTCATGTATTGAGAAGAGTTAGGAATGAGTTTGTGAGTGTGTGAGTTGATGCATGTGTTGTAGAAGTGATATGAACTGTTGGGAGGATGCGAAGAGAATTTGTGTAGGAAAAATTTAGAATGGATTGAAGTGGAAGTTGAAGTGTTTAATTGTGTTGATTTCTTGTGTTGAGTTGTTAAGATTGAGTAGTGTATGTAAAGGTTAGTATATGAGGTTGAAAATGTGGTTGAGGAAGGTTTTGAAGTGTTTTAAGATTGAATTTTCGAAGTATAAAAACAGGGGATTTGTGTTTTATTGTTTAAGTCTGTTTTTAAAATGTACGCCGGCACCTGGGAATTCAACGCCGCCGGCTTAGAGGCAGCATGGATTCAAATTTCTTAAGGCTGGCTGAACGCCGCCGGCTTTCACTGGAAAAGTCAGCCGGCGTTCTTTCCTTCATATTGTACGCTGGAAGCGGGAATCAAGGCCGCCGGCGTATGTGTCAAAGCTGCCTACGTATCTACGTAAGCGGACGGCTTAGACCTCTCTGGACGTTTTTGAAAATTTTGGGTTTTGGATTCTATGCCAGCGTAAAATGTAGGCAGACGGCGTACCCTTGAACACTGCCAGCATTGGCAGTGTTGATTTTTAGAGTATTGAACACCTGCTCAACGCCGCCGGCGTTGAGTACCGCCGTATCCCCTGTGCTTTTGAATTTTAAAAACTTTTTCTAAAATTTTCTAAAGTTTGTTATTTGAGTAATTAAATATTTGTTAAGCGATCTATGATACAATGGGATGTTTAAATGCTTATTTATGACTTTATATTCAATTATTTGGATTTCTTTGATTAATTGTGATATATAGATAATATGGGTATAATTGTGAGAATGAAATCAATAATTATTGATTTATTGATTATTTTGATATTTCTATTTCAGTTAAGGATTCTTCGGTTAGTTCTTCACCGAGAGATCCTAGTTATATACTAACGGGTTCAGGTACGCAATAACTTGTCTGATGATTGCTAGGAATAGGCATTCCTAATTTGATTTAAATCGATTTGACTTAACATTTGAATGAATTGGATGTCTATTACGCTGTTTAATTTGGTCCGAGGAGCAGCAAACCTGTCATGATGCAATGACATGTTAGTTAGGCGCTTAACCAAGTCATGATGCAATGACTTTACCATGATGTAATGATACGCTATGATGCAATGATACGCTATGATGCAATAGCGATTATTATTGGTTAAGTGGGTAGCTGATAGGGAGAATAGTATCTGAGTAACGTTTGCTTAAACTTAGGGGGAAATACCATGATTTAGTTTAAAGTTTATGGGAACTTGTGGACTAGGCTCATGTTATGGACTGAGTTTAAATAGAGTCGGGCAACGGCTTTTAAACCCTAAATGAAGCTATTTTCTTCATGAAATAGATATAGGAGATATAAGTATTCGGACTGCTTATATCAACCCCCTGAGCAGCTGCTGTTAATCAGGATCCCTGAATTGTCGAAGTGTGACCGGGGTTTGAATACCCTCTTGTTGATTTGTGAAAGAAAGTATAATAAAAATAATCACCATCTAATGATGTATTACATTGACTTGATGATTTGTTTTTGCATTGGTTATTGTGTATTGGGCCTTTGGCTCACTTTTGCTGCTTTGCAGGTATTGAAGACGAGTTTTATGATGATTTGGGCTATGGGTCTGATTTCGAGAGATTTCTGGATGAGTGGGATGAATAGGCTTCGATTATCCTGGGCTTTTGGAAGACTTTTTGCTAAGGAAAAGTTATGTATAGAAGGCTTGTTAGTTAAGCCAATTTTTGTAATGACCTTAAGATCCTCTAGGATTCTTATGTTTTAAAAAATATGTAATTTTTTTGTAGTGTCTTGTATTGGCACTAAACGAGGTTTATATGATGTAAATGTATGTATAGATTGCTTTTGTTAGCAATCTTGTTTTGTTTAAAAGTTCTTTACAAAGTATAGTAGTTTTGATCAAACAATTTTCATAAACTGTTAGTTTTAGGACAACCTTACATATAATGTGAAAACGTTATATGTGGTTGGGGACTCGGTACTCTAAATCTCGGGATTTAGAGGGTCGGGTCTTTACACATGCCAACAAATAAAAGTGGAACACTAAAGATCAAGATGACTCTTGAAACCTCTGTCGATACCCGAATGGAAGTGGGATCAAATTACGATGTGTTTTGTGTGTGGACTACCAAGAACATCTGCAGGATATGATGCCATTTGGGTCGTAGTCGACCGGTTGACAAAGACAGCTCATTTCCTTCCAATCAACATGGCATATTCCATGGATAAGTTAGCAAAAATATACATGAGAGAGATAGTACGTTTGCATGGAGTACCCGCTGGAATAATCTCTGACCAAGACCCAAGGTTCGTGTCTAAATTTTGGACAAGCTTACAAAGATGTTTTGGAACAAAGCTACACTTTAGCACTTCATATCACTCTCAAACAGATGGTCAATCGGAAAGAACAATACAAACTTTGGAGGATATTTTGCGTGCTGGTGTAATAGAATTCAAGGGTAGTTGGGACACACACCTACCATTGGTGGAATTTGCCTACAACAAAAGCTACCACTCTATAATTCAAATGCCACCTTACGAAGCTTTGTATGAAAGGCGGTATAGGTTGCCATTGTTTTGGGACGATATAGAGAAGTTGAGCACTGGACTTAACTTTGTACAAGACACGGCTAATAAGGTGCGAATCATTCAACATAAGATAAAGGAAGCACAAGATCGACAAAAAAGCTGGGCGGATATGAAATGACGTGTATTCGAGTTTGAGGTTGGATACCATGTATATTTGAAGGTAAACCCCATCAAGAGTATTCACAAAGTCTAGGCACAAGAAAAGTTGTGCCTACAATGTATTGGACCTTTTGAAGTGCTTGAAAGAGTAGGAGATCTTGTTTAACGTCTGGCCCTACCTCTTAACCTATCTGGAATCCATAACGTGTTTCACGTATCGGTTTTACGAAAGCATGTACCGGATCCTAGCAGAATCGCAGAATTGGAACCCATACAATTAAGAGAAAACCTCACATACGAAGAGCACTCGATTCAGATCCTAGATCATAAGGTGCAAAAGCTTCGAAACAAGGAGATCAAGTATGTGAAAGGTCTTTGGAGAAATCACTCACATGAAGAGGCAACCTGGGAAGCTGAAAGCAATATATGCCAAAAGTATCCAAGTTTGTTCGAAGAATCAGGTATGAACTTCAAGTTTTGAGGACAAAACTTTCTTTAAGGAGGGTAAGTTGTAAACCCCTAATGTTTTGTGATCAATTAAGCTTAAACCTTAATTAAAAGGTCAATTGGAAATCCTAAAGTCAACAAAACCCTAGTCAAACGTAAACGTTCAGGTCCGACAATCTCGTGATCATAACCCTAAGAAATTAGGTGAGAGATTAATATGTAGAAAAGTTCGTAATAATATGAGAAAGCTTAAAAATATCAGATTAATTAAACCGCAATTCGTTTTAAGCATGATCGGACACAGTTTTTGAAAAGCGTGTCACGGGGCTCAGAATGGTAAAAATATTCCGAATATATCATTAGACTCGTAAAAATATAAGGTTTTCAAAAATATCAGTTTTATAATTTTTCGGTAGCTAAAAATATCAGATATTGCAAATTTACGCATATTTTCCTACTACTGGTACTTTAATTATTATGTCTACTTTACATTACACTATTTATTACTATTCCACACTATTTATCTATCTCTACTTTTTCTAACAACCTAATCTTACAACCATACCTCTATTTTCTTACAATTTTCATTTTCAATACAACTTCACATCTTTCATATCTTACTTTTCATTAACAAGAATACAAAAAAATAAATTTCTCTCTCTCACATACTCACAAATTGCGCCGACCCCCTCTTCTTTCCCCTCATACTTTTTTAATTTTCATTTATTTAATTAACACAATTTACCCTCCACATTTTCCTATAAATACCCCATCTTCCTTCTATTTCCTTCACACCTTTCATACACTAAAATTACTCTCTCAAAATGTCTCCAAGAACTCTCTCAAGTTTTCTCTAGTTTCTACTCCTTCTATAGGTAATAGTTTTAGCTTTCTTAGTATGAGCTTAGTGTGTATTTTTTAAACCATGAAGGTTAAGAAAACAACAATATTCATACTTTGTTTTTGTTCATGAATTTATTTCCTTTACGTTGCTTTCATATATATTTAACTAAATATATCTATGTAGCTATATATATCTTTTAGAGCATATAAGCTCCTTTGTTTTGCAATTTATTTACTTTCCTTGCAATTTATTTATTTACCTTACAATTTATTTACTTTCAAGTTATTTTAAGACTAATCTTTCTAGTTTTAGACTTGTCTTCATCAAGTCAAAACAATTTTCTTTCTCTTTTGGGACTACTCTATTCTTATTCTCGGGATATCTTGATGAAGCTAAGGTTCCAATACTTGACATATTTCTTTAATAGCTTATTTCTTTAATTTTTATGTCTTTCTTATGTTTCCATAACTTTATGATTTCATATTCATGAACATGCATGAACATATTGATTTTTGTCTCAACAAGATAAAGGAGGAAAAGTTTTCTTAAAATAGAAGTTCTTCTCTAAAAATATAAATATCGTGATGAAGGAAGTAATTTTTTCATAAAAACATAGGAAATTATCTTAACAATTTTTTTCTAGAAATCTGAGGAATTCATTATAAATTTTAAGAACATAGGAATTTTTAAACAATACATACATATACTTTACAAAGTCATAAAATGGAAAGAAATTCTTGACTAAACAAAAGCTTTACTAAAATACTAATTTGGAAAACACCAAGAAATTTCCTTTTATAAAAGTATAATGATCTTAAAAAATAAGGAAATTATTTCTATAAATATAGAATTATTACTACTTTCAAAAAGTATTAGAAACTAAGCTTAGAAAATAAAAATCATTCTTTGGAAATTTAAAAAGACTAAGGAAATGAAATTAAGGAAAAAGAAAAATACTCATTTAAAATAACTTGAGATATTTTCTAGCATGCTAAGAGGAAATTTTCAAAAGTTTCGCTTTTCCAAAATCTTTGGAAGACTTTACTTTTACCAAAAATTGATGGTTGAGACAACTTCATTAATTTCATGCATTTGATATGAGTTTTTGTAAAAAGAAGGAAACAAGTTTTGTGAAATTCGTGGTGAATCTGATCACCACTATTTCAGAGCTCAAACAACTTAGTTTGATGAAAATAGTTTTATCAATAGATAGATCATTTCGAGTAGGTAGAAAACGATATATAATATGCAAAATTTCGAGTTAAAATGAGTAAGTTATGACCATTTTAAGTTAGAATTTTCTTCAATCCAATTTTACCGCGAATTCAAGATAGATTTAGAATCTTCAAAAATAGAAATTCTATGAAAGACTCATTTTGGGTATGTCATTTTGTTTAGGTGATGAAGGAACCGATATCGCTTTCCCGGAAGATTACTTCGACTAGGAGCGATCGTCATAGAGTGAGTTAATATCTTACTAGTTACATTTCCTTGTTTGTACTTGTAAGTAGTTACACTAGAAAATAAGGAAAAAGATAAATGAACAAATATTGTGTGATTTGGATTCATGATTGATAGAATAAAAGTTAAGAATATCAAAAGAGGAATTGATGAATAATTTATGATTTCTTGCAATGATATGATGAATGTTGTTTTGATCACCTTTAACTTGAACTTGACAATAATGGAATAACCTTATATTGAAAATGATTCATGCATATCATATTTGTGAGTCACATTTATTTTTCACTACTATTCTTCGTGTGGGGAAACGAGAAATTGTAGTGGTGGCTAGTAGGAGCCGGAAAGTCTACATGGGCAAGTAGGAGTTGGTAAGTCTGCAATTATTGATGGTCGTATGGGCTAGTAACCACCCAACCCCCGATATGGAAGGCATAAAATCCATGCTACACATTGTTTTCGGTCAATCGTATGTATTTTGTTTACTTATATGATTGATGCATTCTCATATGATTGTCTAAATATTTATGTGTTTTATGGAACTGTTTTGTGGATGGGAGTTATCTCACTAAGCAAGTTTTGCTTATACCCTTATAGCTTTTTGTTACAGTATGATTACTTGTGGTTGGCATCAAGGAGCCCCTTTTGTCAGGTATGAGCCAAAGCTACTAGGAGTTTTTGGAAGAAGTTTATATGTATTTAGTTTTGGATGTAGACTTCTAAGAAAAATCTCTATAATAGGCCTATCTTATATTTATGTATATTTTGATGATGGCTTAGTTGAACAAGATTATTAGAATGGGGGAAGGCCCCCAAGAACTTGTAAGAGATTTTTATTCTAATGAATATTACATGTTTATCTATATAAGTTCTTGTATGCTTTTATTATCTGCTTAAACGTAATATCCCTGTGAGTCTCCTACTATCTTGGAAGCACGCCTTGCATGTGATATTGAAGCTCCTGCATGACTAAGGTTGTCATTCATTAGCTTTAATATTATGTGCGGCGGACTGCCACGTTTAAGGTACCCTTTAGGGCGTGACATTAGGTCTTTTAAGCTCTTTAAAACCCATTTTCAAATCTAAGTTATGTAGTTTATTTCTGGCTTCTACTTGCCCATCTTGAAATAGTTCTTTTCGACTCCTATTTGCCTATCTTACAGACTTATGGCTCCTGCAACCCCACTACTATACTCTTATCCTATCGAGTATAGTAGCTAATGAAATGAATCTAACTTCGTGATATGGATGAATTAATTAGTATATAACTTGAAATATGTAATTAAGGTAATTTAAGGCGATCATAGAATTTGCAGACACTCTAGCATAAAACACAATTTAATTAACAACAATTCATGTCTCGGTATGCTTAGCATTCTTTCAACCAATATTATCATACATAATTCATTTTTCATCTTTTCCTACTTTTAGTGCCTCTAACTATAAGCACAAACAAATATATATGTAAGCCCCAAAAAATTTCAATAAATAATTTCAAGATGAACTTCGAAAATAAACCTTAAAAATCACTCCAAATTAAAACCGAATTTCAACTAGTCTTAAATCATGAATGAATTCGAAAAATTTTCGAATCTTGGGAAAAATAAGAATTCTCAAAAACAAAGTAAGAACTCAACATACTATAATTCCAAAATCACTACGTACGACAAATTCCATATTTAACTCCGACTTATAAAAACGGGTAATATAAAGCCCAAAAACAAATTATTAAAAAGCAAATAACGATTGACTTTCGAAAATATAACTTAATTCAAGAATTTCGAAAACATTAAGAGATATTAAATACTTACAAAATGAAATGTAAAATAAATTTCTTAAAGTAAATACGTTGTATAAACATGAAATATCAGTTTCCAAAGTGGCAAAGACCTAAACCGGCTCGGAAACCCTAACCGGAATGCAATAGCCTAAGTCCGGCAACCTAGTGCCCCTAACCCTAGAGGTCGAGGCGTAGCTAAATATGTAGAATAGCTCATAGTAATATAAGTTTGTTTAAAAATATCAGATTGGTAAATTTTTGACCTATTTCGAACCCGTTCGGATACAGACTTCGAAAAGCGTATCCCAGGGCTCGAGATATCAAAAATTTACCAATAGTACCGTTAGACTCGTAATTTCATAAGATTTCTAAATATATCAGTTATATAATTTTTCGGGTTATAAAAGTTACAATTATAACCTTTTTATCGTAATTTCATTATTACCGATAATTGATTACTCTTTTGCACTATTCATTTTTATTTCATTACAAAATTTTATTATTCTTATAAAGCCTTATATTTTTAGATAAATATTTTATATGTTATAGAAATTTTTTTTCCTAAAATTTAGTTCGTTTCGAGTCTTTACGGGATCAGTTTCTGTTTAAGACCCTATACTAAAAATAAAATAAATTAATTTAATAATTGAAAAATATTTTAAAAATTTTTTTATTTTCATAAAATATTTTTTAGAATTTTTCGGGTTATAAAAATATCAATTATAGCCCATATTCGCGTATTTTGATCCTACCGGTAACATATTTGTTAAATTACTAAAATAATTCAAATAATTATTTAATTTTAAATATGAAAAATCTGCTACAAATATTTGGAATAAATTTTCTAATTTTATTTTATTTTAATTTATTTTATTAATAAAGTACTTTTACAACCCATACCTTCAAGTACACCTTATACATATCACTTCATTTTCACTTCAATCTTTCTACACATTATCCCACAATTGATGGCAGATTTTTGACCCTATTTATGGCTGCCATTGTCCTTTATCCACTCATATTTTGACTAAATTAATTATTTTCTACTCCTTCTTAAGAAAGTTACACTACACATTTATTACACAATTCAAATTCAAGTCAAATTTCAACAATTTCCCCTCTCTCTCCTCCCCCATTTTCACATGCAGATGGTCCTTTTTGGGCTGCCTTGTTTTATTTTTTTCTCTCATTTATTCAATTAAAACACTCATTTTCTCTCACTCCTTCATTTACTCACTTTCCTTCTTTCATTCTTTAACTTTTCTCTCTCATTTTTCCTCTCTTTCTTCTTCATTTCCTCTTGCTCCTCCATGAAAAACAAGTTGCCCCCTTCTTCTTCCATGGCTTCCACACCTATTTCTTAAAGATTTCTAAGCAAATCTTCTTCCTAAAGCCCCATAGGTGATATAGGTAAAGTGTAATGAAGGTTTCATACATCAAATGACCTTCCATAAGCTTAAAAGCTTAAGATGATGATGTCAATAATGAATCACTCTCTTCTCCACTTTTATTATCTTGTATTATAATGATTTTCTTGTTTAAAGTTGATATATATTGTACATCTAACTTTCTATAGCTTTGATTTTTGTTTATGCCATAGATCTTGTTGTTTAAGTTGTTATCTTTGTTATTTCTTATGATTTATGTATAGATCTATCATCCACATGTCTATCTTAGTGATTCATGTATATCAAAACTAGTTTAGAAGATTAGATCTAGTGTTTTGAGTTCATAAATGCATTAGATCTTTGTTTATGTTCATGAACAACTTGCTATAGCATCATGATGGTAGGAAAATTGTAGGAAACTCAAGATCTATTTTATTTTCAACAAAAACAACTTTTGAAAATTCGGATGAAAATGGAACCATATTTAGAAAAGTGGTTTTCAACTTCAAAATGTGTATTTTTCATTTAAAATGAAGGGCTTAGGGTATAGATAACATAAATGAGTAATTTTGATGAGCAAGTTTAGATCTATGAGTTTAAAGTTTGTTTTCATGGGTTTCATCTAGGTGTATGTTCATATTATGTGTAGATCTTAGATTTGAACTTAAACAACATTTGTGAAATTCGTATTTTGGCAAGACCAATATTTAAAAACCATTTTCCAAGTGTCAAAATATAATTTTTACTTAAGAATTAATATGTTTATATCATCAAGACTTCTTTTTACAAGAATCAAAAGTGATTTCCAAAAGTTATTTTCAAAATAAAAATTCTATTTTCGGATTTTGGCCAAGGCCTATTTTAAAAACATGTTTTCCAACTCAAAAATGAAGTTTTTATTTAAGAAAAGAAAGGCTCTTAGGATAGGATATGTAAGGAATGGATTTTCATGAGCTTAGATAGATTTTATCAAAAGATATAACCAAAAATGAATTTTGTAAATTCGGATCTCAACCAAGACTAATTTTTAGAACCCATGTATCAACTCCAAAACTCATGTTTTATGTGAAAAATGAAGTATATAGGTAATAGATATCATTAAGCAATGATTTTTACAAGTTAAAATGAGTTTAGCCATGAGTAAGGTGTTAAACAAGTAATGGAATTAAAATGAAAATTTTGAGTTAGTGATCAATTGTCAAATTTGTAATTTGAGATGATGCATAAGTAATCACTTAGTATTTGAGCTCAAATTGCAAGTTTTATGTGTTAAATGAAGTCCTTAGGTAATTGATATAGTAAAGCCTTAAGTTTTAATGTTTTAAACAAGTTTTCCCCAAATGAATCATTCAAAAAGTGAATTTTCTAAAATTCGGAATTTTGCGTAAATCATATTGGAAAACATATTTACAAAGTGTAAAATGGAAATTTTTATGTAGAAATGAATGTCATAAGTAATATATATAATGAAGACTCAATTTTAACAAAAATAATTATATTTTCTTAAGTAATAAATCCAAAACAAATGGAAATGATCAAAGTTAGAAAACTAGATTTTTCAAAAAGTAGTTATAGTTGAAGTCTTGCAAAATAAAGAGTTCCAAAATTTTCTTTTACCAAAAATCATCAAGACCATGCATACATGAAACTCATTTCATGCCATTCATGTTAGGAAATCACTCATATTGCATGTATAGCTAATTTATATACTACGAATATTACAAACATTTACAAAACTACCTTTTGGAAGTTGAAATTGTTGCTGCCCTAATCTGATCCGAACTTTTAAAAGCTTCAAAGTTTTCAAAACTTGAAAATAATATTGTAAATAGATAGATCTTTCGAAGTAGATAGAAATCGATATATAATTTGCGAGATTCCGAGTTACAATGACCAAGTTATAGCCGTTTTAAGTTGGAATTTCCGCTCAGGACAAGAATTACGAATTTGATAGTTCGTATAAGATCGTTTAGATTAGTTTGAGTTGAAATACTTATTAGAGTATTTCTTCCTTTTTAGGACATTCCGAGATCGATGATTCCCTACCACCGGATTATTATTACTAGAAGACCGGTGATCCAATGGCCGAGTGAGTTTTCTCCTTGTTTTGTTACCTTGATTGTGCTTGTAGTTAGTTGCATTAGATTATAAGAATAAGATAAAAATCGATATGAATGGGGATGGGATATATGATGAGGATGTGATAAATGTATGTCAAAGAATACTAAAGCATATCGAAACCACGATTTGATTGGATAACTGCACTGTTCATATTATTTCTGTTATGTGTATGATATTGGCTGGTCACTCTAAAGAATGTATAAATATTTTGACCTAAGCAAAAAGTAAATTGATCATGCATCGCATCGGACATATTGCATTTGGTAGCGTGCTACTCCTATGCAGGTCGATCGGTATGGTCCGATGACTCGTTTGGATAATAAGACCTGGGATCAGAGCTCATTCATAGGAAACTAAGGCGCATCGGGGATGCATTCCATGTGTGAGCCTAGCCGAGGTGAATGCTATGAGCCGAGGGTTTGGGAACTAGCAACAGTCGTGTAGACTTCAATACCATCCCTAACCCAAGATACGGAGGGCGTAAATCCGTTCTGTGTGTGGGTTCCGAATACCCATACATAATTACTTGCTCATGTGTTTGTTCATGCATAGCATATGATTGATTAATGCTTGCTTGTTCTGGTACGGAACAAAGGGAATTCTCACTAAGCTAGTGTAGCTTATACCCCAATAGCTGTTTAAATGAACAGGTTATCTCAAGAATGCAAAGTAGGGACTGAGATGGTTGAAGCCAAGAATGGCTTCGGGATTCCGACAAGAAATGAGAATGTTGAAGTTATCAGCTAGTTTTATGATTCGTCTTGTAATAGTTTATGTAGGGAAGTCTGTGGATGAATGTAATTGAAGTTGAATGATTTATATTTTGAAGTATAGTGGCTTGTATCGAAAGTATAGTGGATTCTATTTCCTTTACATTGTTACTCAATTATATGAACATAAAATGTATCATACCGATGTGTCTCCTTTATGTGTTAGACGCCTTGTACATAGTATGGAAGCCTTTGCGTGATCGAGGTGGTCATTCTTAGGCTTTAATATTGTGTACAGTGAACTGCCACGTTTAGGGTACCCTTCGGGGAGTGACAACATAAATGTCGGAGATAAACTCACTCGGCCATTCTTTCTAAAAACTCTTTATTTGTAATGGTTCTCTGAATATGGATCCTCCTAAACTTCGTTACCTAAACAAAAAAAATACCCGGAATGAGTATTTCATGGAATCTCTACTTGAACTTTCTAATTCTATTCTAGCATTTACGTCAAAATTCGGATGAGAGGATATTCCAACTTAAAATGGCCATAACTAGCTCATTTTAACTCGAAATTTCGCATATTATATACTGTTTTCTACCTATTCAAAAAGATATATCCATTTCTATGGTTATTTTTGTCATAAAAAAGCCATTTGGGTTGCAAATCGCCATGGTACAAAATAGTTGCGAATTTCATAGTCCACAAAATATGATTTTCTAAACTTCTCTTTACTCAAAAATCCTTAAGCAGAATATATGGATATTTGTATAGTTGAAAAATCCTTTGAACATATATATATATAATATTATATATATATATACTCATATTGTATTCATGATTTTTGTAGTGTTGTCTTAACATTGAAATTTCACAAATAATTTGTCTTTAAGAGTTTTAAAAGATGAAACTTTGAAAATTTCTCCTTTTTGAATTGCTAGAAGGAAAACTAAAATATACTTGAGTTGTTATGAGTGAGTGTTTTCCAATTATAATTTCATTTCCTAACTTTGCAAAAATAAATTAATTCCAAAAAAAAAAGAAAATTAGTTCCTTAAGTTATCTACCAATTTTATTTCTAATGATTGAAAACTAAGCTTTTTCAAAATTTTCCTTAAGTTGTTGGTGTGGTCTAATATTTGGAGTTGTGTTAAATGTATGTTTTCCTCTCATTTTGATATTCTTTTTCTTCTTTAGAATATAAGTTTTCTTTTAAAACTTTACTTTCTTGGTAAATTTTATTTTTCTAAGTTGGTTTCTAAATGGTGAGTTGGTTTTACCTTAATTTGAAAAACTTGTTTTATTCCTAATATTTTTCAAGTGGTGGAATAATTCTTTTAGATAAGTTTTAAGAAAAGCTTTCCTAGTAAAGAATTGTCAATATTAAAACTTAGCAAAAATTTCATTTTAATTTTGGAAAGAGAATAACAATATATAAAAATTAAGTTTTGTAAAAACTTTCTTAGTATGTGATTTTTAAGGTCTATAGTGAACATATTTAAGTTTCATAAAAGATGTGGTTTGGTTAAAATCTTAAGTTTAATGCGAAAATTTATATTTTTTTGGGGTATTTAGTTCCGATTTATAAACGAAATGAGTTCCTTTTATTATCTAAAAAAATCATTATTACCACTACTTCTAAAATTTATTATTAGCTTATCTTTTGAAAAGAGTTTATTAAAAACAAAACTTAGATCTTTTGTTGAAAATTCCTTTGTTAAGAAATCTAGTTTACTTTTCTTTGTTTAAGAAAGAACCCATTTTTAAATTAAGACAACAACATTCTAATCATGCATGAATATGATTATGTAACAATAAAAAAGTAAGAATAATAATAAGATAAAAAGAAATACACATAAGTAAATAAACATAATAATATGGTCAGGCATTGAGAACCTTAGCTTCATCAAGGTATCCCAGTCATGTATTGGGAGCCTTAGCTTCATCAAGGCAACCCGGGACTAAGAATAGAGTAGTCCCAAAAAGAAAAGAATAGAAAAGAAAAGAAAGAAAATCGTTTTGACTTGATAAGGACAAGTCTAAGACTAGAAAGACTAGTCTTAATAAATTGCATGAAACAAGTAAATAAATAAAATTGCAAGGGATGAATAAATAAATAAATGTTATGTTAGTGAGCTCATATGCTCTAGGAAATATATATATACATAAATATATTTACTAACATATAAGAGTTACATTAGAATAATAACAACAACATAATAACATAACAATAACAATAAAACAACATAATAGTAAAATAAGATTTGCTCATGAATAAGAACAAAACATGAACATAGTGTTGCTTCCATAACAATTATTTGTTTAGGAAACACACCATGGCCATGCTAAGTTGCATGACATGGTAAAGAGATATAGGTAGGATTTTACCTAAAGTTTAATGGAAGATTTGAAAAGAGATGAATGGGTAGTGTGTTTGTTATTTTTCTTGAAGAGTAGTAAATGGTAGAGAGTATTTTGAGAGGGGATTGTTGGAGAGAGGATTTGAGAGGAAATTTTGGTAAAGTTTTGTTATGTAAAATGAAGGTGTGAAAGAATGAAGAAGTGGGTATTTAAAGGAAGTTGGAGGAAATTATTGTAATAAAACAAATTGAAAAAGAAAAGAAAATTGAAAGGAGAGAGAGGAGAAGAGGGAGGGACAACGGCAATATGAAGGAGAGAGAGGGAGTGTTTTGTTTTTATTTTGTAATTTTTTGTAATGAAAAGAAGGAATGTGTAAGGTATGATGTGAATAAAGTTGTGTTGAAAATGTAAAAGTGTAAGAGTAGATGTGCAGGTTGTAAGAAAAAGTAGAGATAGTGAAATAGTAATGAATAGTAGAAATATTACTATGAATAGTAGACTAGACAAATAAAATACTAATAGTAATAAAAATACGCGTAAACAAGCTATATCTGATGTTTTTAGTTACTGAAAAATTGTGAAACTGATGTTTTTGAAATCCTTGTATAATTATGAGTCTTTTGGTGTTATCGGAATATTTTTACCATTCGATGTTCCTGTGTATGGTTTTCAAAAACCGATCCCGTTCGGATTCGAAAGACACTAGAAATAGGCGAATATGATATTTTTATACTTCATTATATTATTACGAACTATTATAAGCCATTAACTCAATTCCGTTGTCTAGGGTTTGAGAGCACGGCATTGCCAGAGTTGAAACTGTTAGATTGTCTTGATCTTTATTGACTTTTGAAACTCCGGTTTGACTAGAGTTAAGGTTTAATCTAACTTTACCCTAGAATTGAGGGGCTTACATTGGGGATCGAATAGACGGATAGTCTCATGTTTGGATTTTGTGTCGAATGATTATTGAATCTTCTATTTTTATTTTTGAAGATTCTCTTATGCAATCCCGTGATCGATTTTGTTTAAGGTTCAGTTTCAATTGAGTAAGCTTTTAGGGTTTCGATTCGGTATTCCAAAAACTAATTTCTAAGAATTACGAAAAATTTGGGGATTTATAAATATCCAAACATATGCTCAACATCCATGTCACATATAGATACAAAAGAATTAGATATACATGAAAAGCTTGCACCCGTGACAAAAAGAACATATGCACTATGCAGGGTTATACAAAGTGTACCTGTAATAGTGTCTATGCTGGATGTGTCCTTATGATGAAGAGCATAGACTTTGGCTGGAGCTCTTTGCCCTTGACCAGCACTTTGAAGTCTTTCAAATTGGGCTCTTGGAATAATTTGCTTCTCATGTTCCCTTACAATCAATCGTTTGGTGTTCTTTTTGTCCACACTTAAAAAAAAATACCTATGAGAGGATCTTTTCTATGCAGAATCTATTGCCATGACCAACTTTGCCACATGAAAAGCAAGCACCCTCAACCCACTTACAGACCTTAAGATCATGTGGTCTAAGGCATCTAGTACACCTCTTCTCAATACTTTGTGCTGCTGATTTGAAAGATTGCATGATAGGTCGCTTTCCTCTATCTTGAGTCTAAAAGCTGGAGGCTGGTCTCTTTCATAAGAAAATATGACCTCTCTGAGGCTCATGGTTCTTCATTTTGCTTAGACCTTGCTTTAACGTTTTAACCTTGTTGACCACTGATGAGTAATTGGTCATGTCCATCAAGTGTAAACCCCATAAATTTTTCACGTTAATACACGACTCTAGAATAGAAAGAATGAACTAGTTAGTAAACCTAGAATTCATAGTTGTCAAAATCGCGATTTTACCTATACGATTTTACGAGTTTACGATTTTAGGAGGTCCTTCGAGTTGACTCGTGTGTAGAATCTTTTTTTGGTAGAATCTTACAATTTCAACCGAGTCTACATGTAAACTTGGTAGAATCTTACGATTTTAACTGAATTTACCGATTCTACCTATTTGAGTCAATTAAGCTAAAATATAAAAAATACAACTATATATTTATAGGCTCATCAACTATTAAGAATTAGAATGATGTATCTTTCTTATTGTCGTTTCTATTTGGTATCCACACAGTCTCTCTATCTTATTCCTCCTCCCTAAAAACCCATGTTCCACATTTATGGAATTCATTCAAGTTAAGTTGTAGCTATAAAGTTTACAAGAAAAGTTTATTTATCATTTAATAATTAAGCATTTAGTGAGTTGAAATTTTTTATTCTCCTACAATTTATCACTTATTTCAAACAAAGTAATAGAAAATAAATTAATTTTGATTTTATTCACTCTTTTTTATATGTTTAATTATAGACTAAGAGTCATTAAGAAAAAAATAACTTAATTTCTTTATTTTTTTTAACATCCCATTATGTGTTCTACATCTTCTATAAGCATTTCTATAATTTGTCATAGCTATTTTGCAAAGG
The DNA here is from genome assembly GCA_024138025.1 of Combretum micranthum. Taxonomy (NCBI): domain Eukaryota; kingdom Viridiplantae; phylum Streptophyta; class Magnoliopsida; order Myrtales; family Combretaceae; genus Combretum; species Combretum micranthum. Next base: position 336,084 of record JAMXBD010000138.1, read on the forward strand.
TTGTAGAAACTTACGTTTCTACGTTTCGATTTTACATTGCGATTCTACTGATCCCCTAGCGATTCTATATAGAATCGCGAGTTTGACAACCTTGCTAGAATTCAATAAAAACCTAAGAATTGATCCATAACTTAAATTTGGCTGGGTTAGGATCTAAGAACCGAATAAAGAACTTCTTTGACCCTAATTGATACCAAAAACGAGATTTTGTATCTTAAACTGATAATTCAAGATATTATTAAAGGAAACCCAAATTTTCAAACCCGAAGCTTGTCGTACAAATAGATTAAATAGAAAATATAAATATAGAAATTAAATGACTACTATTGAACTCAATAAAAACCCAAGACTAGAACAATGAGTAATAATGAGCCTATACATGGATTTAAACCCTAAAATTTGAGATTCTTAGATAGTAATAAACACTACTAATAAGATTTCATAGTGGGTATCCAAACCTAAGATATATAGATAATTTAGCTTCTATATCAAATGCGATATTAAGTAGTTTATCAATCATGCTTATGGTTGGGAAATGATAACCTAAAGATAAACCGTTAGGATTATAAATACACAACAAAAACATAAACCGATGTGTAACTCAAGATCTAAACTTCAAATAAATATTTGAATCACACCATTGTTCAAATTAGGGTTTTCTTAAGCTATTGGAGCCTAAAACAAAAATTGACTAATAAGCTTAGGAAACCTTAATCGCGGAAGATAAAATTTTAAAAACAATTAATCGTGTAATATTAAAACTTAAATTTGTATTGTTTAGAATCTAAGTATTTTGGAGAACTCAATAAAAATATTTGTATACAAAAACTCTCAAATATTAGGTAATTTGTACCTGATTCACCTAATAAACTATCCAAATATATGTATAATTACTACTTAAATATTAGTATGATTTACTAATTTATGTCTTATATATATTTTCTCATCTTATCCAATCAAAAAAAAGATCCTGTTTATTGAAAATATGTCATTTTTAGAAGGTAAACTAGTAAGAGTATTCAAGTGTAACTTGTTTACTACTACTACTAGGGTACCCTCGGGGCATAACAGTTTTAAGTTGGTATCAGAGCATAGTTGCTAGTATAGGAATGACAAATATATGTAAGAAAGTAAATTAGTAAATGTGGTATTAATAGTATAAGTTTAGATCCAATTAGAACCATTTAGATTCGTTGGGTAGTTATAAGTAGTACTAGATGCACAATGAGGGATAAAATCTGTGTGATTACTAATCATGCAAATTTTATTGTGTGCAAACCAATCCAACTATTTATCATATTAAATGGCAAATCTTTAACATGATGGAGGAAGAGACACTTACTGATTATAGGCACCGACTTCGAGTCTTAGTAGAAGATTTGACATTGTCAGGCATTATAAAGACCTTGGATGAAATTTTTAGCACCTGGAAGAGAGGTCTACATCCACTGCTGAAAAATTGGCTATTCTTGATGTAGAGGGCTTTTCTAAATAATGGCACAGTAGTTGAGACCATATACAGGTTTGAGAGGTTGATTAACCAGAGGGGTGGAGGTAGAGAAATTGATAATATAGCTTTTATTGCATCAGCCAGATCAATGAGACCCGATCTTCTAGACTTTAGGATTTGGATTCCTATTGGAGGTGATTGGGTTTATGCACATGAAATTAGATATGATCATGCTTTGGTTTGGGAAGATGCTGCTTCTGATGATTGTCACGCCCCAAAGTGTGCCCTACACGTGACAGTCCGCCACACTCAACATTTAAACTCAAGTAAGACAACCATAGTCTTTCCATGAGTTTGAACATTAGGTGTAAGGCTCACTCTCAACATTTATAGACCATACTTTGCTTCGTAGTAGCTTAAGGAGACATACATAGCAGCAAGTACGTAAATCATGACCGTCTTACAGAGAATTATTCTATTACATGAACTAGGGGGCATACCCCAGTTAACAATGCTAAGAATCCTCAAGCCCACAATATTCCTTGTATGATCCTTCAGATACTGGTTCTGGGAAACAGGATTAGAAGTCCATCTCTACTTTTATGTCCCGGCCTTAACAAAAGCTCCTTAGCTTCTAAGAGCTGTACCTGATGTCCACGGGTTTTCGGAGATAGCCAAAGTTATTCATATTGCAACAGGAAACTATCGGGGTATAAGCTACACTAGCTTAGTGAGTGAAGACTTCCGAATCACAATTAATACATAACATTCAAGCAAGTAATTAATCAACCAAGTGAAATGCATCAAACAAGTGAATTCAACAAACATATGACCAGCCGGAAATCATATGTGGATGGACTTGCGCCCTCCATCCCGAGTTAGCAGATTTACGAATCCTGCGGTACGACGCCGTTTAAGCTTACGGTCAACTAAACAACAATTCCTTTTATGGATCACGATTAACCAACATATATTCGTTTTATGGATCACAATTAACCAACATATATTCGTTTTATGGATCACGATTAACCAACATATATTCGTTTTATGGATTACGAAAAACCAACAATGCTAATGCTCCATCCCCATCGTGATATGCATGAGTTCCGTTATACTTGAAGTCCAATAATCAATTAATCAGATTCTTTTAGGTGATCAAGCAATAATCGCAGACAATCAACTCTAATTCATCTCTATACGAGCAATAATTTATCACCCGATTTCGATATTCCTTAAGTTCAACTTCATATTCAACCACAGACAATCATAATTCCCAACTAACCTCATCATACATAATCATTCTTTTTATCTTTACCTAGCAACTAGTGCGACTATCATTACAATCACAAGCAATAATTGAAATCGGAAGAGGAACTTACTTGGCCATGGTACGCCGGTCTCTTAATAATGGTGGTCGGGTGATATGGTATCATCGTGCTCGGGTTCACCTACCAAATAAGAATAGCCTAATAAGAATCTCATCACTAAACTAATTCAAACTATGTATCTAAACTACACAAAATCGGAGTTCTCGCTATTTGCGGAGGTTCCAACTTAAAACGGCCATAACTTGGTCATTTTAACTCAGAATTTCGCAAATTTTATATCGATCTCTATCTACTTCGAAAGATCTATCTATTTCTAGTATTATTTTCAAGTTTTGAAAACATTAAGGTCACAGAACAGTGGGATCAGTTCTGTTCTGTAACTTTTCCAATTCCGAAAAATTGTTTCGCATTTGATAAAAATATTCCTAGTTGATGATTCGTGTATAGATGGTATGTGAATGAATTCCTAGCATGAATGTCATGTAATGAGCTCAATATATGCATGGTCTTGATGATTTTTGATGATGATCTCATATGAACTCCTAATTATTAAGAAACTCCATAATTGTCACTTATAAAAAGCTATTCTTTCCAACTTTATATTCCCTAGGGCCGTTAGGATTTTATTCTTGGAATTTGCTTGTTATCTAAATAAAAATGAGTTCTCAACATCTATACCAATCATGACCTTCATTTATGCATAAAAATCCACATTTTTCATTTGGCAAATATGTTTTTAAACAAGCTTTTCACAAAAATCCGAATTTGAAAATCTCCTTTTCTTGCATTTTCTTTATGAGAAACTTGTTTAATGCATCAAAACTTGAAGTTTCATTATATCTATTGTCTAAGGACTCATTTGACTCATAAACATGCCATAAGCTTGACTCTAAGTGTTTAGGTGGGCATCATCCTAAAATACGAATTTGACTATTAATCACTATATCAATATTTTTCATTCTAACTTCACTACTTGTTTTAACATTTTTCTCATGCCTAAACTCATCTAAGCTCATGAAAATCATTCCTTAAGGGCATCTATTACATATACCTTCCATTTTTTTATGAAAAATATGAGTTCTAAAGTGGTTTTGGTAGTTTTAAAAAGGGTTTCAAAATCTCCGAATTTTCAACTAAGCATTTCTAACAAAAATACTTTCTTTTTCAAGTTTCTTGTCTTTTATAACATGTAGATCTACCACTATCTATCTATACATAAGCAAGGCTTCATTTTTATGATCAACAATGCATGAAAATAAAAAATAAACATATGGACATAAATGTAGATGAAGATATAAGTATCTAAACACTAGATCTACCATATATAGTGCATGAATCATGAGTCTCATGGCATAAACCTAACTTTCCAAGCAAGATCCCTACTTTACATGCATGAACATAACATTATCTCAACAAAAACTCTCTTAAACACTAGATCCACTTCTTGTGATGGCTTGAGATTCTTGTATTGGTGTTTTCATATCCCTTGCACATGCTCATTAGGATTAAAGGTGGAAAACACTCAAGAATGGTCTTGCCATTATAAGATTTGGGACTAACAAAGCTTGGAATCATCATCTAATGGATGTTTTAAAGAAGAAAAGAAGATGAAACAAGCTTGTGGAGGAGTGCATGTGTGTGTGTGTCACGGCAATGTAGGGAGGAGAGAGAGAGTTTAACCTTTGTAAAAATTTTGGAAGAGTGAAAAATGAGAGGAGAGAGAGAACATATGTAAACCCCGGTATTCTCAGTAGCTAGGAAACCCCGGGAGTTGGAAGCGAAACCCTAATCCGATCCAGGTTGAGTTCAGTGAGAGAAGCCTAGGAACCCTAAATCCGGCTTTTCTTCGGTTTCATAATAAAAGAAATTTTATAAAGTAAATGAAGTTGAATTATTGTTTTAAAGTACATTTCAAACCTTTGAAAGTTTTAAATTCGGGAATTTTTCAATTCCGAGCTTTCCCGAGCTCAATTATGGAAAAGCGTGCCCCGGACCACGGATTCAGAAAAATATTTCAGAATATTCATTAGAACCGTAATTTTATAAGGATTCCAAAAATATCAATTTTATAATTTTCCGAGCTATAAAAATTACAGTTATAGCTTTTCCCATGTTTTCGGAACAACCGGTAAAGTAGATGTCTTGTCTACTATTCACAAGTACAACCTACACTACACACTACCCATACCCTATTCTTACATCCTTATAACTACTCATTTCAATTTTCTTTTCCAAGAAATTTTGTCTCTTAATCAATTATCACATTTATTACATTTTAATTAACTAAATTACAAATATTAAAATTTCAAACACACACACAAAGGAGTGGCTGCGCGCCACCCCCCTCCCCCCGCCGTTTCCCTCTCCATTTAATTATTTTTACTCCATTTTGTATAGCTAAACCCTAATTTACTTCATATATATACATATTTTTCTCTCTCTCTCCTCATTTCTTCTTGTTTCAATTTTACAAAAGAGTAAAAATCCTCTCTTTTTCCCCCTTGGTGTCGTGAGCTTTGCGCCCTTCCCCTCTCACAACTTCAACTTGTTTTCTTCTCTTTTCCATCTCAAGACTCCTTTGGTATGTTGATTTTAGGTCTTGTTCTTCCTAGATCTTGTAATGGCAAGACTATATCTTGTGTGTTTTCTCATTTAACCCCCATGATGCTCTTGCTAGGGACATGAAAACACATGAACAAGAATATCAAGCCATCACAAGACATGGATCTAATGTTTAGATGTGTTTATGTTAAGATCTCATCTTGTTCATGCATGTAAAGTAAAGATCTTGCATATATATTGTTGTTCATGCCATGAGATCCATGATTCATGCACTATATTTAGTGGATCTAAGGTTTAGACATCCACAACTTTATGTACATGTATGATCATAGAGTTATTTTTATTTCCATGCATTGATGATCATAAAAATGTAGTCTTGATCATGTATAGAGGTGTTAGATAGTGGATCTTTACATATGGGAAGCAAGAACATTGAAAAAGGAAGGACTTTGTCACATATGAAATGTTGAAAATTCGGATGAAATGGAAACCCTACTTTAAAGACCACCAAAATCACTTTTGAACTCATATTTTATATGAAAAATGAAGGGTATGTGTAGTAGATATCTTGAAAGAATAATTTTCCTAAGTTTAGATGAGTTTAGGCATGATAGGAATGTAAAACAAGTGGTGGAGTTAGAATGGAAAATATTGGTATGTTGATCAATGGTTAAAATTCGTAACTTAGGTTCATGCCTACAAGAACACTTGATACTTAAGTCTAAATTGGATGTTTTATAAGCTAAATGAAGTCCTTAGATAATATATATATTGGAGCTTCAAATTTTAATGCATTAGACAAGTTTTTCCATAAGAAAAATGCAAGGAAATGAGATTTACAAAATTCGGATTTCTACAAGTAGCTAGTTTAAAAAGATGTTTATCAAATGAAAAATGTGGATTTTTATGCATGAATGAAGGCCATGACTATTATAGACCTTGAGGACTTATTTTTAGATAGATAACAAGTGGATTACAAGATTAAAAGTCAAAGAAACCCTAAGGAGCATTAAGTGGAAGAATAGCTTCTTAGAAATAACCTTTATGGGATTTTCCAACACTTAAGAGTTCATAAGAGTTTATTATCACAAAATCATTATGACCATGCATATATTAAGTCCATCACATGGAATTCATATTAATAATTCATTCCCATACCATTCATGCATGAATCATCAACTAGGAACATTTCTTATCAAAAGCAAAACAAATTTTTGAGATTGGAACATTTGCGGAACAGATCTGACCCCACTGTTCCGTGACCTTACTATTTTCAAAACTTATAATTAATACTAGAAATAGATAGATCTTTCAAAGTAGATAGAGATCGATATAAAATTTGCGAAATTCCGAGTTGAAATGACCAAGTTATGGCCGTTTTAAGTCGGAACTTCCGCAAATAGCGAGAAATCCGAATTCATGTAGTTTAGATGCGTAGTTTGATTTGGTTACATAATGAGAATCTCATTAGGATTATTCTTGCTTGGTAGGTGATCCCAAGCAGGACAGCAACCTACCTCCCGACTACTACTATTAGAAAGACCGGCGTCCAATGGCCGAGTGAGTTTTACTTCCACTCTCAATTAATGAATGTGATTGTAATGTAGTGGCACTAGCGGCATAGGCAAAGATAAAAAGAAATTGTATATGCATGATGGGGTATATGGGAAATTATATATGTTGTCTACTGTTGATATGTGAAATGGAACTTAAGGAATATCGAAACCGGGTGTTAAGCTATTGACTGATTAGCTAGTATCCTATGATGAATGTCTGCGAATACTTGTTGGTCACCTAAAAGAATTGAGCTAATGTATATTCGACTTCAATTGTAAATTGGATTCATTCATATCACGATGGGGTTGGAGCATTCGCATTGGTTGGTTTTTCGTGACCCATAAAACGAATATGTTGGTTAATCGTGATCCATAAAACGAATTTGTTGGTTAATCGTGATCCATAAAACGAAATATTGTTAGTTGACCGTGAGCTTAAACGGCGTCGTACCGCAGGATTCGTTAATCTGCTAACCCGGGATGGAGGGCGCAAGTCCATCCACATATGATTTCCGGTTGGTCATATGTTTGTTGATCACATTTGTTTGATGCATACACTTGCTTGAATAATCACTTGCTTGAATGATTTGTATTTAATTGTGTTATGGAAGTTATTACTCACTAAGCTAGTTAGCTTACGCCCCCATAGTTTTTATCTATTGCAGCACGAGTTTATATGGCTTAGGCCGAGGCAAGCCACAGCACAGGTACCGGAGATAGGAGTTTCCCGTAGAAGTTTAATCCATTTCTTTTTGTATAGACTTCCATTAGAAACTAAGGACTCTGGATGACTGTAATAGACTTGTTATTATTTTGCGGGGAAATGCCCCTTATATTTTGTAAACTATAATTATGCGTTTTGATTTATTATCTATGGCTAATGAATGCCACATTAAATTGTTTAACTCCATTTTTTGAAGTATTCTATTGTCGTAAAGGAACGCTTTACATCTACTTAAGACTCCCGAAGGGCTCGGGTAGGGAACTCGAGAGTCTTACTTAGTATGTGGCGGGCTGTTACGTTTAGGATACCCTACGGGACGTGGCAACATAAGCTTATATAATAGGTGGATTAGGGTTTTGATTGAATAAAATAAGTAAAATAAAACAAAAACGAGGGGAAATGGGGAGAGGGGCGCCGACCAAGGGGGTAGGAGGAGGGGAGGATTTGAAATTTGATAAAAATTGGATTTTGAGTAAATAAATGTAATAATTGTATTAATTAATTAGAAAACAAAATTTCTTGGAAAATAAAATTGTAATGAGTAGTTGTAAGGATATAAGAATAGGGTATCGGTAGTGTGTAGTGTAGGTTGTACTTGTGAATAGTAGACAAGACATCTACTTTACCGGTTGTAACGAAAACACGGGAAAAAGGCTATAACTGTAATTTTTATAGCCCGGAAAATTATAAAGTTGATATTTTTGAAATCCTTATAAAATTACGGTTCTAATGAATATTCCAAAACATTTTTCTGAGTTCGTGATCCCGGGGTACGCTTTTCCGTAATTGAGCTCGGGAAGGCCCGGAATTAAAAAATTCCCGAATTTAAAACTTTCAAAGGTCTAAAATATACTCTAAAACAATAATTCATATTCATTTGCTTTATAAAACTTCTTTTATTATGAAACCGAAGGAAATCCGGATTCAGGGTTTCTAAGCTCCTCTCGCTAAGCTTGAACCAGACCGATATAGGGTTTCGTTCTTCGATTTCCGAAGTTTATCCGATCACTAAGAGAACTAGGGTATACATAATAATAATAATAATAATAATAATAATAATAATAATAATAATAATAATAATAATAATAATTAGGTAACTAATAATATTAAACCGTACTGGAAAACTCACTAATTACCGGTAGTAATGAAATACAAATAAATTTGCAAAATCGGATAATTCTAGCTATTTGAAAATCTGTAAAACTAATAATTTAGAGATCCTTATAGAAATATGAGTCTAACGGCATTAATAACATATTTTTAACACTTTGAATCCCAGGGCGCGTTTTTCGAAGTCGGCACCTGACCGGATTTGATAGGTCGAAAACTCGTTGATCTCTTCCTTTATAGCATCTTAAGCTTAAAACGAACCAATTACACCTTTTCCTTTTATTCTGACTCCTTGCTTTAGGAACACGGAATTGCCGGATCTAAACTACGGAATTTCTTGGGAGTTTCAGGGACTTAGGTTTCCCGGTTAACCTTCCGGTTTACACCATTGCCAATATAAAAACTAATATTTCATAATTATATGACTTGTCTGATTGGTGGAATTTATTTTAAGGTCGATTTTCATAAGTATTTAATGTCTCACAACGTTCTCGGAATTCTTTTGGATTGAGTTTTATTCCGAAGGTTAATCACTATTTACTTCTTAACAATTTGTTTTAGGGCTTTATTACATCCGAATTTATAAGTTGGAGTTAAATATAAATTTGTCGTACGTAGAGGTTTTAGAATGGAAGTGTATTGGGTTGCTATTTTATTTTTGAGGTTCCTTATTTTAATTTTTTTTTCTCATGATTCAGGAATTTCTAGATTCGTTCGGAATTTGGGACTCGTCGAAGTTTGGTTTCAACTCGAAGTGACTTTCAGGGTTTTATTTCCATAGTTCATCTTTAGAATTATTTTGAAATTTTCCAGGGCTTACAATGATGATTGGATGCTGACACATGCAATCAAAAGTTGTTTTCCTAGAGATGTTTTATCAGACAGGCCTTCTATCATTCTAGAGGAGGAAAGTAAGACTACGCGCTTCATTAGACCACTTGGCAAAAGAAAACAAGCAACTATGCAGGCCACAGTTTTTATGCAAATTGTAACTATAGCTTTGATAGATGAAAAAGAAGGCAAAAAGAGGAGGATGGAAGCTGAAAGATTTGTTTCCAATTATAATTATGCCCGATGGAAAGGGACTACTCATGGTAGATGGATTGAGAAAGACATACCACCACCTAATACCATGGAGAAACCTGCCTCTAAGGGTATCCAGATGATGGATACCAACCTGACTTTAGCACCACTAGGGAATAGCAAGGGGAGAATTGAGGTTGATGATAGTAGCTCTGAGGAGGAAGACCACTATCCATAGTTAGGCCTCCAGGAAAAGGGCAAGGGGCCTTTGTACCCTAACCCATAGAGTTAGATCTAATCTTAGACTATGATATGTTTATTTGATAGATGATATAATTGATGTAATATTTTGATGGACTTACTAGTAGGATTATATATGTATTATATGGCATGTACTATAAAGAATGACGATCTTTTGATGTGATCACTAGAAGAAGCTAGAATTAGAGTTAGTGCAAATTTTAGAATGTATATAAAGCACTAACTATATAATATTATGTGTGTTTTGGTTATGAAGTACATGTGTGACATATATATGTGGTTTCTTTGACGTCTTTTAATGGATGTAAATCTCGAACTAATATAGATAATATGTTCAATGATAATAGAATGCCAAGAGGAAGAGATAGAAGTAGAAATGCAAGAATATATGAAAATCCACCAACAAATGCCCCTACACCAACTTCAGAACCGATTAGAAGATGTATTGCAAAATCTTCAACAACAAAATATACTAATTTTGCAAGCTCTACAAAATATCCAAGCAACACATGTTGCACCACAGCTGGGGAACCAGAAGCTCCTCCAACAAACTGGAAGAAATGAAAGATATACTACACCGGTGCAAGTTCAAGAAAATGGACCAGTAAATCCTAATGAATCTGCTGCTGAGGTGTAAGGATCACTACGATATGAACAAGAATTACCACTACCACCACCATTACGTCCTCAAAGAAACTTGTTGCCTGAATTTATCAAATGCAATAGGTATTTTGAAGGACTACCCTAAAAGCCAAAAGAAACTGAGGATTGGCTAGCTCAAATTGTGTGATCTGTTGATGTTTTCCAGGTATTCGAAGCTCTGGAGGTATCGTATGGAACTTATTTTCTCAAATTAAGAGCAAGATTGCAGTGGAATTCTAAGCAAAGAACATTGCCCCAACCCATTAATTGGGAAACGTTTAAGCAAGTATTTCTGAAAGAATATTTCCCAAGCAGTCTAAAGGCGAAATATAGTACTAACCTGATGAATTTAACACAAGGCAGTAAAAAAAATTGATGAATATGAGCATGAGTTCAACCGGTTATTACAATTTGCACCAGATGCCTACAGAGACAGTGATGAGTTAAAAAGGCAAACTTTCATGGAGGGTTAGAACCAAATTCCAAAGAGACTGGCTGAGTTAGAAATTACGGATTTTACAGCTATGATAGAAAAAGCGTGGATCATTGAACGTGCCAAGAAATATGAAGTTGAAAGATATAGAAAACGTGGACAGACATTTGGAAAAAGAACACATGAGGAGACTGGAACAAGTTTCACTCCTAAGAAAAAGAGATTCTTTAAACCCATGGGGAATATGAAAAGTAGGAACATTGAAACAAGTAATGTTTCGTGTTGGAAGTGCAAGGGTGCTCATTATCCAAGAAATTGTCCATAGTTACAACAAAAATGTTATTGTTGTGGTGAAAGTGGACATATGGTTTTTACTTGCCAAAGAAAAATGGTGCAACCTATTTCATCTGTAAAAGGTTGGACATATATCAACTCATTATCCACAACGGATGAACACAATTGCTGGTTTTTCCCACTCTAAAGGAGTAGTTAGTACGACCGGATAAAAAAAATGGGAATACTAATACCAGTAAAGCTACTACAGCAGCTAGGGTTTATGCTATGCATGGAACTCCAATTGAGGATTTAGAATCCGAGGGGGAGGATGAAGAAAATGCATGGGATGAAGCTGATCCTGATGACTACGATCTCGTTGCAGGTATGTAGTCCGATAATTAATTTATTTGAGTATTTCTAGCCAGCATGAACACGATTAGATGAACAATTATTCTTGTGAAGTGAAATAACATGTAATTAATAAATGATAAATAGGAACAATTCAAATGAGGGGTCAATTTACGTATGCCTTATTTGATATGGGAGCAACACACTCTTTTATCAATACTGGACTAGCAAGAAGTGTGGAATATCCAATTGAGACCATGACCAAGGAGCTAGGAGTTACCACACCAACAAGAGATTTGGTGATGACTCGTGAGATAATGAAAGGATATCCACTAGAAATCGGGGGACATAAATCATTTGCTGATTTAATCTTGGTAGATATTCAAAAATATGATATTATCTTGGGTATGACATGGTTGTAAACCCCTAAATTTTTGGAATCGGTTTAGCCTAAAACCCTAAACCAGATGTCAACCGGAACTTTAAAGGTCAACAAAACCCTAGTTAGATATAATAGCTTAAGTCCGATAATCCCGAATAAGCAACTCGGTAAGAGTAAGTAGGAGTTTAGAATATAGAATAGTGCATAATTATCTAAGGAAGCGTAAAAAGATCAGATTAGTAAAACCGCAACTCGTTTTGAACCTGATCGGATACAGTTCTTGAAAAACATATCTCGGAGCCCGGAACAGTAAAAATATTCCAAATATACTATTAGACTCGTAAAAATATAAGGTTTTCAAAAATATCAGTTTTATAATTTTTCGGTAAGTAAAAATAATAGATATCACAATTATATGTTACTACCTGTACTTTATTAGTCATATCTACTTTACATTACACTATTCATTACTATTCTATACTATTTTTTTATCTCTACTTTTTCTTACACCTACTTTACACACACCATAACCTATAACCTTTACTTTTTACCTTTTCCATAACTTTATTTCATATCTACCTTACTTATTTCTTCATTTAATCCACAAAATACAAAACAAAACTCTCTCTCTCCCCTCTACTAGTCAAGGCCGGCGCCCCCCGAACCCCCCCACCCCCCCAATCTCTCTTCTACAATTTGTTTCAATTTTTCATTTATTTTAAACACACAAAAATCACTCTAAATTTTCCTATAAATATCCCCCTCCTCTTTTACTTCTTCCACACAATTACTATCCACAAATTCCTTACAAAAACTCTCTCAAATTCTCCTCTCAAAACTCTCTCCAAATATCCTCTTAAAACTCTCCCAAAATAATCACAAAACTACTTTCTACCAACAAAAACCCATAACCACATACACTACCAAAGTCTTCTTTAGGTAAACATTCCCTATTGTTTTTCTTCTCATGTCATGTAACTTTACATGACCATAGTATGAGTTTCCAAAGACTAAATGTTATGGAAGCTATATTATGTTCATGTATTGTTCTTGTTCATGAAAATCTATTTATGTTTATGTTGTCATTTTGCTCATATTATTGTTGTCATGCCCCAAAGGAACCCTAAACGTGACGGTCCGCCACACTCAATGTTAAAGCTTAAGTATGACAACCTTAGTCATTATCAAAAGCTTTTATATTAAGTGTAAGGCATGCTTTCACAACTTTAGAGAACCATACATGGAATTATGAAGCTTAAGAAGGTACAATAACAATTAAGAAAAGAGGATTCATACTATTCAATTACTTATAACAACGATCTTTACAACTTAAGGTCATTTCCCTTGGATTACTAATCTATTACAAGTATATTTGTACATCAATACTAATACTACACTTTATCTAAAATTTCCTTTATCCAAAAGAAATTACCTGATCGCAGGGTCCTCGTGGCCTTAACTATAAATAGGAAAACTGCAAAAGATATCTATGGGGGTATAAGCTAACAGGCTTAGTGAGAATTATTTCCATAAATAACTTCTTGTAACAAAGTTTAAAACAAGTTAATTTAAACAAACGAATGGGATATAACATACATGTAGGCAAACAAGGCATATAGTTTTCCGGAAACTATATGTTGAATGGATTTGCGCCTTCCATTCAGGGTTTGGTGATACATAACCTCAAAACAAGTAGTTTTAATAAAAAGTTTTATGCTTTTGATCAATATCGCCAAGCACATGAAGTCTACTTGAATTGAGCCTTGATTTCGGATCTTCCGCCAAGCATTTCCTTTTTCCATAACGTCGCCAAGCAATCGCTTTCGGATCCTCCGTCAAGTGTTACTTTCGACATGAGCTTACTATCCTTCTCACCCAAGGATAATAACCCAAAATGCAATGTGACTCACTTCGTGGTATGCATGAATCCATTTATTTATGATATCATAACATTATTATTATCAAGTTTAAAGTGATCAAAGCATTTCATACAAAGCAAGTGTTATACTAAAACAAACATTTTAAATCAATTCCGGCCTCGATATTCTTAGGATTCTTTCAAAGAATTAATTAACATACATATCCATTTTCCTTTTCCTAACTCTAATGCAACTAAATTACAAGCACAACAAGTATAGCATTTAAAGGAAATAAACTCACGATGCTATGTCGACTATTCCTCTACGCAGATGAGTCGTTTACACACTCCACTCAATCGAAATAATCTTCGAGATATAGGTATCCTTCCTCGGAGTCTCCTAGTCAAAGAAAATACCCACAATGAGTATTTCTTGATGATTTACTTGAATTTTGACAAAAAAAAGTCAAAAGAATGTTAAAGTTCGATAAAGGAATGTTCCAACTTAAAATGACCATAACTTTGTCATTTTAACTCGGAATCGCGCATATAATATACCGATTTCTACCTACTCAAAAAGATCTACTCATTTCAAAAATTATTTTTAACAAATAAGGTCATATAGACTCCGAAACAGTGGTGACAAAATTCACTACAGATTTTCCAATGCAAAAATAACTTTGGTTTAATAAATCAAAATTTGTTTGATAAATACTTAATCATTTATATAGTTGAAAATTTCTCTTTTTGTGGTTACTTAGCTCATATTTATTCATGCTCAAGTGTTTGTTGTCCATTCATTTCACTCAAGTAAAATTATGTCAGTTTTTGGAGTTTTTAGAAAAATATAGTTTACAAGAATTCATGTTTGTAAACCCCTTGAAATGAATATTTTGTTTCTTTTATTTTTAAAAAATGTTTTATGTTGGCTTATATATATATTTCCAAATAACTTTTTGAAAATAAATTTTCTTCTTTCTAAGTTTTATATTAATATATTTTTCCTATTCAAATTTCTTTGTCTATTTGTTTGCAAAGATCTTTGTCTTGTTTATTTGTAAAGACCTTTACTTTGAGAATTCCTCCTTCTTCATTATGTTATCTTTTTCATAAAAATTATTTTTGCACCAACAATTATTTTCTTTTGGAAAAACAAAGTGGAATATTAAAGGTTTTAAGAAGCTTTTCATGACAAAATAAGTTTCAAAAATTTTAGTGAGTTCTTTTTGTAACTTGAAAAGAGTTAACTTTATTTTTGTTTAAACCATAGATCTTATTCTTTACATAAACTTATTTTTAAAGCATCAAAATCTCCTTTGTGAAAATTATTTTTAGAACTTGAAACTTTGGACAACAATTTAAATGAACATAAATTATAAGAAAATAATAGCAAGCAAAATAACATAACATATATAATAAAGTCAAGTATTGGAAGTCTTAGCTTTTTCAAGGCTCCCGGGACTAAGAAGTAGACTAGTCCCAGAATAAAATAAAATAAAATAAAGAAAAAATTGTTTTGACTTGATGAGGACAAGTCTAAGACTAGAGACTAGTCTTAAAATAACAAGGAATAAATAAATAAATTGCAATGGAATAAATAAATAAATTGCATTGCATAAAATAAATAAATTACAAGTGAGCTTATATGCTCTAAAGATTATGTACATAGATAATAATATATAGTAACAATAATATGAACAAAAATAATAACATGAACATAAATAGATTTTTCATGAACAAGAACAATACATGAACATAATGTAGCTTCCATAACTTTTAGTCTTTGGAAACTCACAGTATGGTCATGTAAAGTTACATGACATGAAGGAGAAATAAATAATAGAAGATGGTTATCTAAAGAAGATTTTGGTAGTAGTATGTGGTTATGGGTTTTTATTGTAAGTAGAAGTTGTTTTGAAATTATTTTGAGAGAGTTTTGGGTAGGTAGTTTTTTGAGAGGAGAATTTGAGAGAGTTTTAGTAAGAAATTTGTGGGTAGTAGTGGTGTGAAAGAAGTGAAAGAGGAGGGGGGTATTTATAGGAAAATGTGGAGTGATTTTTGTATGATTAAAATAAATAAAAATTGAAACAAATTGAGGAAGATAGAGAGAGGGGGGGCGCCGGCCACATTGATAGGGGGGGGCACCGAGATTTTATTTTTTTGATTTTTTTGTTAAATAAATGTAGTAATATGTAAGGTAGATGTGAAATAAAGTTATGGGAAAGGTAAAAAGTAAAGGTTATAGGTTATGGAGTGTGTAAGAGTAGGTGTAAAAAAAAAGTAGAGATAAAAGAATAGTGTAGAATAGTAATGAATAGTGTAATATAAAGTAGATATGACTAATAAAGTACCGTAGTAAGGAAATACGCGTATAAATGCGATATCTGTTATTTTTATGTACCGAAAAATTACAAAATTGATATTTTTGAAATCCTTATATTTTTACGAGTCTAACAGTATATTCAGAATATTTTTACTATTCCGAGGTCCTAGACACGTTTTTCGAGAACCATGTCCGATCGGGTTCGAGACGAGTTGCTGTTTTACTAATATGATCTTTTTATGTTGCCTTAGATAATTCTGCACTATTCTACATTCTAAACTTCTACTTATCCTCACCGAGATTCTTATTCAAGAGTGCCGGACTTAAGCTATTTCGTCTATCTAGGGTTTTGTTGACCGTTAGGGTTCCGGTTGACTTCTGGTTTAGGGTTTTAGGCTAAACCAATTCTGAAAATTTGGGGGTTTACAATTGTTATTATATCTAAGTACTATTATCTATATATATATGTATACATATTCTTTAGAGCATATAAATTCACTTGCAATTTACTTATTTTCATGCAATGCAATTTATTTATTTATTCCATTGCAATTTATTTATTTCTTGTTATCTTAAGACTAGTCTCTAGTCTTAGACTTGTCCTCATCAAGTCAAAACAAGTTTTTTCTTTCTTTCATTTTATTTTTATTTTGGGACTAGTCTACTTCTTAGTCCCGAGAGCCTTGAAGAAGCTAAGACTCCCAATACTTGACTTTATTATTTATGTTATTTTTGTTTACTATTATTTCTCATAAATCATGTTTACTTAGATTGTTGTCCAAAATTTAGAGTTCTAAAATAATTAACAAAAAGAGATTTTATCACTTAGAAATAAGTTTATGTGAAGTATAAGATCTATATTTTAACAAAAAATAAAATCATTTCTTTTCAAGTTACAAAAAGAATCCACTATAATTTTAGAAACTACTTTAACTATGAAAAGCTTCTTAAATCACTTATTATTCCACCTTGTTTTTCAAAAGAAAATAATTTTCGGTACAAGAATGATTTCTATGGAAAACATAACATGAAGAAAGGATGAGGAAATTCCAAATAAAAATCTTTGCAAAAAATAGACAAAGAAAATTGTATATAAAAACATAAATAGGAAGAAAATAGCACTAATATAGAGCACTTCGAAAGAAGAAATTTTATTTTTGAAAAGATATTTGGGAAAAATAATAAAACAAAGCATCCTTGGAAAGCAAAAGAAACAAAATATTCATTTCAAAAGATTTACAAAATGAATTCTTGTAAACTATGTTTTTCTAAAACTCCAAACCAACATTATTTTACTCAAGAAACATGATTGGACAACAAACACTTGAGCATAAATAAATATGAGCTATGTAGCTATAAAAAGAGAATTTCTCAACTATATAAGTAACTAAGGATTTATCAAGCAAAATTTTGAATGATTGAACCAAAGTTGTTTTTAAGTTAAAAAATTCGTAGTGAATTTCATCGCCACTGTTTCGGGGCTTAAATGATTAGTTTGACAAAAATAGTTTTAGAAATGGATATATCTTTTCGAGTAGGTAGAAATCGGTATATTATATACGCGATTCCGAGTTAAAATAACCAAGTTATGGCCATTTTAAATTGAACATTTCATTTATATGAACTTTAACGTTCTCATGACATTGTTTTATAAAAAATTCAAGAAGATCATCAAGAAATACTCATTATGGGTATTTTCTTTAGCTAGGTGATACCGAGGAAGAATACCTATATCCCAAAGACTATTTCGATTAAGAGGAGTGTGTGAACGACTCATCCGTGTAGAAGAATAGTCGACATGGCATCGTGAGTTTATTTCCTTAAAATGCTATACTTATTGTGCTTGTAATTTAGTTGCATTAAACTTAAGAAAAGACGAATGAACATGTATGTATAATAATTCTTGAAGGGATCCTAAGAATATTGAGGCCGGAAATTGATTTAAATGTTTGCTTTAGTATAGCACTTGATTTGTATGAGATTCTTTTATTACCGTAAATCTGATATTAATAATGTTGTGATATCATAATTAAATGGATTCATGCATACCATGAAGTGAGTCATATTGCATTGGGTTATTATCCTTGGGTGAGAAGGATAGTAAGCTCAGGTCGAAAGCAACACTTGGCTGAGTGTCCGAAAGCGATTGCTTGGCGGCGTTAAGGAAATGCTTGGCGGAAGATCCGAAAGCAAGGCTCAATTCAAGTAGACTTCACATGCTTAGTGATATTGGTCGAAAGCATAAATCTTTTAACTAAAAACTACTTGTTTTGAGGTTATGTATCACCAAACCCCGAATGGAGGGCGCAAATCGATTCAGCATATGGTTCCCGAAAAACTATATGCCTTGTTTACCCACGTGTATGTTGCATCTCATTTGATTGCTTAAACAACTTGTCTGAAATCTTGTTACAATAAGTTATTTATGAAAATAGTTCTCACTAAGCCTGTTAGCTTATACCCCTATAGATATCTTTTTTAGTTTCCTTATCTGTGGTTGAGGCCACGAGGACCCTGCAGTCAGGTAATTTCTTTTTGGATAAGGAAATTCTAGATAAAGTTTAGTGTTGGATAAGATGTACAATATTCTTGTAATAGATTTGTGAATAGGAGAAATGTCCCTAAGTTAGTAAGATCATTGTTATAAGTAACTGAATATTATGAATCCTCTTTTCTTAATATGTTATTATATCTTCTTAAGCTTCATAATTCCATGTATGGTCCTCTAAATTTGTGAGAGCGTGCCTTACACTTAATGTCAAAGCTTAGGGGAATAACTAAGGTTGTCATACTTAAGCTTTAATATTGAGTGTGGCGGACTGTTGCGTTTAGGGTACCCCTTGGGGTGTGACAATGGTTGACTATTGTAAAAGCAAAAGTCGACTGTCGTCTCAAGACAATATCTTTTATGAATAACCAAGGGGAAAGAAAAGAGTTTAGAGGTGAAATCCTCAAAGAAGTCGGAAGTCGAATAATGACAATTGAAGTTGAAAATAAAAAGCATATGGAAAGGAACAAATGTATTCTTGGAGTAATCGAGGACAAACCCAAAGAAATGGATGTTCATACTATCAAAATAGTATGTGAGTATCTAGATGTATTCCCTGATGAATTACCAGGATTACCCCCACATCGGGAGGTAGAGTTTTCAATTGATTTGATACTTGGAACAGAACCAGTATCAAAAGCTCCGTATCGTATGGCACCTGTGGAATTGAAAGAATTAAAGGTGCAATTACAAGAATTGTTGGATAAAGGATTTATTAGGCCTAGTGTTTCACCATGGGGAGCACCAGTATTGTTTGTTAATAAGAAAGACGGTTCAATGAGACTCTGTATTGATTATTGAGAATTAAACAAAGTAACTATTAAGAACAGATATCCTTTACCAAGAATTGATGACCTTTTTGATCAATTAAAGGGAGCAAAGGTATTTTCTCGAATTGATTTGAAATCTGGTTACCATCAAATTCGAATCAAGGCAGAGGATGTACCAAAAACAACATTTCGAACTAGGTATGGTCATTATGAATTTCTAGTCATGCCTTTTGGATTGACAAATGCACCTGCTGTTTTCATGGACTTAATGAACCGTATCTTTAGACCTTTATTGGACGTCTGTGTGATTGTTTTTATAGACGATATATTGGTGTATTCGTCCACAGACGAGCAACATGATGAACATTTAAGAAGCATATTACAAATACTGCAAAACAATCAGCTGTATGCCAAATTGTCTAAATGTGTGTTTTGGCTTACAAGCATATCATTCCTAGGACACTTCGTTTCGAGTGATGGGATATCGGTTGATCCTGCTAAGGTTAAAGCTATCGTGGAATGGAAAAGACCTGAAACTGTTACTGAAGTAAGAAGTTTCTTAGGATTAACGGGATATTATCGGAAATTTGTACAAGATTTTCTCAAGGATTGCACGACCACTGACACAATTGACAAAGAAAAATGAAAAATTTGAGTGGAATAATAAACGTGAACACAGTTTTCAAGAGTTAAAAAAGAGATTGGTATCAGCACCAATATTGGTTCTACCTAATGACAAGGACCCATACACTGTTTATAGTGGTGCATCTATGAATGGTTTAGGATGTGTATTAATGCAAAATGGGAAAGTAATAGCTTATGCTTCTAAATAGTTGAAACCCCATGAGATGAATTATCCTACCCATGACTTGGAATTAGCTACTATTGTTTTTGCACTAAAGATTTGGCGTCATCACCTGTATGGACAGAAATGTGAAATATATATAGATTACAAAAGTTTGAAGTATATATTTACCTAGAAGGAATTGAACATGAGGCAACCTAGATGGCTAGAGTTAATTAAAGATTACGACTTAACCATCAATTACCATCCCGATAAGGAATGTTGTAGCTGATGCACTAAGTCATAAAAATTATGGAGAAGTAGCCTCAATATTGATGGAACAAAAAGAACTTATCAGGGATTTTGAGAACCTAAATTTAGAATTCTCAATACAAGGTTTGGATGCAGAACTTGGAAGTTTAAATTTGGAGCCTACCTTACTCCAACGAATTAAGGAAGTTAAAAAAGAAGACAAGGAATTCTAGGAAATTATCCAAAGGGTATCACAAGGGAAATATAAGGATTTTCAAGTGAATGATGATGGTATATTAAGAATGAATAAAAGATTGTGTGTGCCACATGATGAAAGCTTGAGGAAGGAATTAATGCATGAAGCACATTATTTCAGATATACCATACATCCAGGCGAAACGAAGACATACCAAGAGCTGAAGAGTGCATATTGGTGGAAAGGAATGAAAAATGATATTGCTCGATTCATGGCCAGATGTGAGGTATGCTAGAGAGTAAAAGCAGAACATAAAAAAACCAGGTGGATCGTTAAAACCATTGCCAATGCCCGAATGGGAATGGGATCAAATATATATGGATTTTGTATGCTCAATACCTAAGACAAGTACGGGTCATGATGCTGTTTGGGTCATTATAGATAGACTCACTAAGTCAGCCCATTTCTTACCAATCAATATGACCTATCCTTTAGAAAAGTTGGCACAACTGTATTTAAAGGAAATTGTAAGATTACATGGTGTACCTGTTAGTATAGTATTAGATCGAGAACCACGATTTGTTTCTAGGTTTTGGCAAGGATTGCAAAAAGCATTGGGAACCCAATTGAAATTTAGTACAGCTTATCATCCTCAAACTAATGGACAAATAGAAAGAACCATTCAGACATTGGAGGATATGTTAAGAACGTGTATTCTAGAGTTCAAAGGAAATTGGGATCAATATTTACCATTAGTGGAATTTGCATACAATAATAATTACCATTCAAGTATAGGGATGCTATCCTATGAAGCCTTATATGGTAGAAAGTGCCGATCACCATTATTTTGGGATAACTTGGAAAGAGTATTGGTTGGACCTGAATTGGTTCAGGAAACAATTGACAAGGTTTCAATAATAAAGCGAAGAATGAAAGAAGCTCAAGATAGATAAAAGAGCTGGGCAGACTAGAAAAGAAGAGAATTAGAATTTAATGAAGGAGAACATGTTTACTTGAAGGTAAGTCCAATCAAAAGTCTTCATAGCGGACAAACAAAAGGAAAGTTGAGTCCTAGATATGTAGGACCATTTGAAATATTGGAATGAGTTGGAAACCTGGCATACCGTCTTGCATTGCCACCCAATTTATCTGGTATGCATAATGTTTTTCATGCATCGGTACTAAGAAAATATGTACCGGATGTAGATAAGATAGTTGAACTGGAACCAATTGACCTGAAGGAGAATTTGACTTACGAAAGGCATCCTGTTAAAAAACTAGACAGAAAAGTGCAAGTTCTTAAAATAAAGAATTCCACTATGTCAAGGTGTTATGAGATCTCTAAACTGAAGAGATGACATGGGAGCTGGAAGAGGAAATCAAGAAAAACTATCCACATCTGTTTGAGAATTTAGGTACGCACACAAGCTTTGAGGACAAAGCTTATTTTAAGGGGGGGAGAATATAAACCCCAGAAATCTTTTACGTTAATACACGACTCTAGAATAGAAAGAATGAACTAGTTAGTAAACCTAGAATTCAATAAAAACCTAAGAATTGATCCATAACTTAAATTTGGCTAGGTTAGGATCTAAGAACCGAATAAAGAACTTCTTTGATCCTAATTGATACAAAAAACGAGATTTCGTATCTTGAACTGATAATTCAAGATATGATTAAAGGAAACCTAAATTTTCAAACCCAAAGCTTGTCATATAAATAGATTAAATAGAAAATATAAATATAGAAATTAAATGACTACTATTGAACTCAATAAAAACCTGAGACTATAACAATGAGTAGTAATGAGCCTATACATGGATTTAAACCCTAACATTCGAGATTCCTAGATAGTAATAAACACTACAGATAAGATTTCATAGTAGGTATCCAAACCTAAGATATATAGATAATTTAGCTTTTATATCAAATGCGATATTAAGTAGTTTATCAATTATGCTTATAGTTGGGAAATGATAACCTAAAGATAAATCGTTAGGATTATAAATACACAACAAAAACATAAACCGATGTATAACTCAAGATTTAAACTTCAAATAAATATTTGAATAACACCATTATTCAAATTAAGGTTTTCTTAAGCTTTTAGAGCCTAAAACAAAAATTGACCTAATAAGCTTAGGAAACCTTAATCGCGGGAGATAAAATTTTAAAAATAATTAATCGCGTAATATTAAAACTTAAATTTGTATTGTTTGAGAATTTAAGTATTTTGTAGAACTCAATAAAAATATTTTTGTATAAAAACTCTCAAATATTAACTAATTTGTACCCGATTCACCTAATAAACTACCCAAATATATGTATAATTATTATTTAAATATTAGTATGATTTACTAATTTATGTCTTATATATATTTGCTCATATTATCCAAGCAACAAAAAGATCCTGTTTATTGAAAATATGTCATTCTCAAAAGGTAAACTAATAATAGTATTCAAGTGTAACTTGTTTACTACTACTAGGGTACCATCGGGGCGTGACATTAAGTTAACTTGATACTGAATTCCAGGCTCCAATCCATGATGAACCTGCTAACCTTAGCCTCTTCACTCTCCTTCAAGGGGTCATGTAAGAACCTCATCAATCTATGTAACTCAGTTTCATACTTGTCCATAGTCATCTTCCATGTTGCAGAGTATAGTACTCATCAAGCATCTTTTGCTTTACACTGTTAGAGAAAAACTCCCTATAAAAAGCTTGCTAGAACATATGCCACTCGGTGCTTATCCACTAGTTGTTTGCTCTTTCATTCATCAATTAGGAAGCAAAATCCACCTCTTTAATCTCCAAAATATCCAGAGCAATGAAAGTCTTCTTGACCTCCTCCATCAATAACTATTGTAAACCTCTAAAAATTTCATAATTCTTAAAAAATAATCCTAAGAGTCAAACACTGGAATTGAAACCCTATAAATCGAACCAAGTTAAAACTAATTCTAAATAAGGTCAAACACGAGATTTCTCAATCTTTAGAAAAAGAGAACCCTAAAAACAAAATAGAAAATCCAACTATCGGTTGAATCAACATCGTACCCCAATCAAATCATCTATCCAGATTCTAACACGCAAATCAAGACGATATATCCAAACAACACTCGATAACAAAATACTAAGACCTTAAATCCTTTGATGAATTTTAGAATAAAAATTTTCAATTTTCATAAAAAGTCAAACTGAGTCAACCCATAACCCCAGACTCGATTAAATGATCCTGAGAACTAAAAACTATTAAATAATCACAAATAAAATGGAATAAACCTTAGACGTTGAACTAAAAATATAATACAGACAAAACCATAAAATTTTATGATCTTACGATTAACTCAACAAAACCGGAAGTCAAGCCGGAACCCTAAAAGTTAACAAAGCTTACAACAAACCCGAGTATTTAAGATCCGACAATTCCAGACTCTTAAACCCTAAACAACGAAATGAAAATAATTGTTCATAATTGTTCGTAATAATATAAGGAAGCTTAAAAATAACAGATTCACGAATTTCTAATATCCTTCGGATCCAAACGGGATCAGTTTTCAAAAACCGTACCTTGGTACACCGGATGGCAAAAATATTCTGTTAATACCAATAAATTCATAAAAATATAAGGTTTTCAAAAATATCAGTTTTAGAATTTTTCGATAGCTAAAAATTACAAATAACACATTTATACGAGTATTTTTATTATTATCGGTATTTTAATTGTCTAGTTTACTATTCATAGTAGTTTTTTACTATTCATTACTATTCCTATATCTTTACTTTTTCTTACTACCTATTTTGATACCTACATACCTATTTCTTACAATTTTCTTTTCTCATAAAAATTCTACATTACATATTATCTAACTTCTCTTACGCTTTTCTTCTAAAAATAATTTTTAATCAAATTTCTCTCTCTTTCCACGCATGTGCATCCACTTCTCTCTCTCTCTTCCCTCCTCATTTAATTTCTTTTTCAATTAATTTAATTACATCAAATTTTCACTCTAAGATTCTATAAATACCCCTTTCTTCCTTCATTCTTTCACACAATTCATTTCACTATCAAAACTCTCCAAAATCTCTCCACAAATCCTCTCTCCAAAATTTCTCTCTACCAAAACTTTCTTAAACCAATTCTTCACAAAAATCCTTCCTTATACACAAACTATCTACCTTATATCACTACTCACATAATATCCCATTCATCTACCGTCTTCATACCACATAAACACTTTAGGTAAAATTTCTTCCAACCATTTAGTTTACCCATGTCATGTAACTTAACATGACTATGGTGTTGTTTTGAAACTCATGTGAGTAGTAAGAGCAACAACATGTTCATGTTTTGTTATTGTACATGAAATCCAAATTTTATTATGTTATTATTATGTTGATTTTAATGTTGTTATTATGCTAATTTCTTATTATATCTAACTAAATATATTTATGCATTTATATATAATCTTTAGAGCATATAAGTTCATGTTATTTATTTAATTTCATTCTTTGCAATTTATTTATTTTATGCTATTTTTAAGACTAGTCTTTCTAGTCTTAGACTTGTCTATATCAAGTCAAAACAACATTTTTTTTATTCTTTTGGGACTAATCTATTCTTAGTCCCGGAATGCTTTGAGAAAGCTAAGGCTCCCAATACTTGACCAGGATACCTTGATGAAGCTAAGGTTCCCAATACTTGATATTTTTATTATCTTGCTTATTATTATTTGCTTCTAGTATTTTCTCATATTCTTATTATTTTACATACTCATAATACTTGCATTACATAATGATATTGTCTCAACTAAATTTAAAAGTAGAATTTTACTTTATTAAAGGAATTTAAAACTAAATTTTCTATTATGTGACTTGTCATTAAATAATGGAGTTGTTATAAACAACATAGAAATGGAATAATACAAGGTTTCTCAAATAAAAAAGATAGCTTTACCAAGGAACCATAAGAAATAAATACTTTCTTTGTATATTATGGTAACCTAAGTTTTAATAAAATAACTTGTTAATATTCAAAGTATTCACAAAAAGCTTAAGATTAAACTCTTTTTAACTTCATAACAAAATTAAGAAACAAACTAGTTTTCAAAGTTAAGATGAATTCAACCCATAAAGTTATAAACCCACTTAAGAAAATAATGATTTTCAAGTT
The DNA here is from genome assembly GCA_024138025.1 of Combretum micranthum. Classification (NCBI taxonomy): domain Eukaryota; kingdom Viridiplantae; phylum Streptophyta; class Magnoliopsida; order Myrtales; family Combretaceae; genus Combretum; species Combretum micranthum. The sequence goes on from JAMXBD010000138.1 coordinate 362,084, forward strand.
TCTAAAGAAGAAACTTATTTTCAAGGAAAATAAATAAGATAAGATCAAAAACAAAAGATTTTATCAATAAAGAGGATTTTTTTCAAAGGAAATAAGAGATCAAGTTTTAGAAAACAAGAACTTATATTTTAAATAATAAATACAAGAAGACAAGACTCATTTTCTAAAACTATTCTAAATACGAATTTATAAAAAGGTTTTCAACAACTTAATACACTTTTGATAACTTTGATCTTTTGTCACTAAAAGTAGAAATTATAAAAGACCAAAGTTAAAGGAGAATTTACTTGTTTTGGAAAAAGGAATGAAGAAAATAAAATAAAAATATACTCATTTATAATAACCTAGGAAAATATAAAGTTTCTTCAAAATACTTGAAGAAGAAATTTGTCAAGTTAAGTTTTAACACTTCAAAATGAATTGTTTTATGAAATGAATTGTTGAGACACTAGAATTTTTGCATATAAAGTGAGCTTATCTATATACTAAAAGGATTTTTCAATCATATATATATATATATTTTTTTTTTCTAAAGGATTTTTGAGTGAAGTTGAGTTAGAAAATTATTTTGCAAAATCAAGAAATATTCGTTTTAAATATGCACCCTATGGTTTCAGAACCCAAATGACCTTATATGACAAAGATAACCTTAGAAATGGTTAGATCTTTTCGAATAGATAGAAAACAATATATTATATGCGAAATTCCAAGTTAAAATGAGCAAGTTATAGCCATTTTAAATTGGAATTTCATTCTATACGATTTTGACGAATATAGTGAAATAGAATTAGAAAGTTTAAGGAGAATTTCTACGAAATACTCATCCCGAGTATTTCTTTTGTTTAGGTGACGAATAATACGAGATTACCTTTCCTGAGGATTTCTACAACTAAGAAGATTGCAAAATAGACGAGTGAGTTATTCCTCTTAATTTCATTACTTTACTTGTGCTTATAAAGTAGTGGCATTAATATACCAAGAAAAGAAAAAAAAAATGGATATATATGGGGAATTCGGGGATATGTATATATATGTGATTCTATGCTTATGCATGAAATGAGAATTAAGAATATCACAACTTCAAACTATCTGTTTAAGTGTTTTTGTTTACTTACTTGTATGACTGCTTATTATTTGCTAAATTGATTGATTGCCTCCTAATAAACCTTAATAAGGTTTGGCTTAAGAAAAATAAAACGCTCACACATAGCATCCATCGAGTCATATCTCCTTCGGAAGGCTGTTACTCCTATGCGTAGAGTTGGATTGACTGTTATCATGTTATGACAGGCTATGTTCCTTCCTAGATAATCCAAATCGCCTGGGGAGTGCGACTCTAGGTTCGGAATCGAGCCGAGCCAATCGAACGCTTTAGGTGGGGACCTGGAGACTAGTAGTAGAAGGTCGAGGATCTTCATCACCGATTCCCTAACCTTCGATACGGAGGGGTAAATCCGTTCTATATATGGTTTCTGGATAACTATATATATTTGTGTAATCACGTGATTGTTGCATTGTACGCATAGCATATGTGTGAAAATTTAGATAAACTTGTTTGAAACATAGTACGAATGAAAAGGAATATCTTACTAAGCTAGTTATAGCTTATACTCTTATAGATTTGTATTGAAACAGTTATACCCATGGCTCTATTCAAGGAACATGACGCTAAGGAAGTCATGGAAGGATGTTAAACTTTTATGAAGGCATTGTGAGCATAGGATGAAGTTATCTTGTAAGGTTTCTTATATGTAATGTATGCTATGTTAGTGTTTCGAAAATTTCTAAGAAGTGTATTTATCTTGACTTGAAGACAATAGAGGGATATGCTCCTAAGAATTGTAATTTACCATGTTTATGTTTATGATAAGTATTCTCCTTACCTTGTTACTTAATTATTATCAATGTAAATTGCGCTACTCCGATGCATTCCCTTGGTTGTGATGTACCCTTGTACATGATATGAAAGCCTTGCGTGACTGAGGTAGTCATTCTTAGGCTTTAGTATTGTGTACAGTGGACTGTCACGTTTATGGTACCCCTCGGGGCGTGACAACTCTGGATCTAAAGGTCTTCCAAGTGTAGGCTCAAACTTATAGATCAGATCCACAAACTTATTCAGACTTAGAACATCAATATCCCCAGCTTCATGACCTCTATTCCCATTCAACCTTTGTATTTCTTGTCTCCTGGCATCAGTATTAGCCTGAGTCACTTGCATATCATTCCTCATGTTCTATTGCTATTGAGTAACTACTCCCAAAAGGGTATTGATAGCCTGCATCAACTAGGTAGCATCCACTGACACTTGTTGTCTTACAGGTGGGGCTAGTGGTAGTAAGGATAACTCCTATGGCGCTGGATTCAAAGTTGGCTTGTTTTTTAGTGATTGTTCCTCCTGACCAGTCCTGGAGGAACCAGCATTAGAGGCTCTTCTTCGTGGGGCATTCTAACATAGATAAACACACCTCATAAGATAAAGGTAAGACCAACTTAAAGATCAAAACTCTATACATATTTTTATTAGGTAAAACAAAACTAAGCTAGATAAGCAACACCTATTACTGCTACCCCTCTCATCAATGCTCACCATCTTAAGGAGTTCATAACCTATATCTATCAAGATCAAAACCTATAGCTCTAATACCAAATCAGTTGTAATGCCGTAAATTAAAGGCATTACAACTTGCCACATATCCTTCTCTTACTAAGAACATATCAAGGCTATAAAATACTAAACCACAATTTATACCAAAGATAATCACCAAAACTCACACATAATAACTTTAAAATATCACATCAATAGTACTTCTAGAAAATATGAACCATTAAAAATTCGAAACTACATATCATCATATCAAATAAAACCTAACAAATTAGACTCATAAAGTTTTCAATAACTGATAACATAAAAATAAAAATTCATAAAGGCTTCCATATCTCTCTCCTATTTTCAATACTTAAGATCTACTGGTCCTCAATTGGATAGTCAAGTCCACTATAGCTATCCCCATGATCAACATACAGATCATACCCAGACAAGTCATAAACAATATCATCTTCACATGTATCTAAAAAATAAAGGAATGAGCGAAAACATCCAGTATGCCATACCATAAACAAATACGCATGAACATGCAACATACAAATATCACATACAATCCTAAACTAATGCAGCAAACACAAGTTATTATCTTTGATTAGCCAAGCAAACAACACAATTTAGAACCATATGCATCTAGTCCTAAACCCAAAGTAACTCATGACCTCGATAAACAAGCCTTTATATAAAATACTTAATATACATATATTGATGTTAGGTACTCCCATACGTCATTACATACCACCTAAGGCTTGGCATGACTTTTAATCTACCAGAATCATCTCTATGAACGAGTCCACTCAGGATACCATCACACATAGATCATCAGGGCGTCTCGTTAGTATCACACTTTGTATGGTCTTTACTAACCAAAGCAAAACACAAGCAACATACTTTTCAATTATAATCCGAATAGAATTTAGTTAGTTTATTTTTCTAATCCTACAAGTACAAACAGCAAGCAAGCTAAGGTCGTACCCGATTCTACTCTTTCTTAAAACTCCAATATCAACAAATCCTCTTAAAAGATTTTAAACCTTAATTTCACTAGAAACCTGATCATCAACATATATCAAATAAAAATTTAATTTCACATTCATAATTAAACCCTAATTCTAAAATCTATAATCTCAAAACATAAGATTTTCAATATTAGATCTACACACATGTTTTCTAGGATCACCAAATTTCTTCAAAACTCCTCAAAATCCTAAAATTCTCAATCAACAATAATTCAACCATCAAAAAAGATTTCTTCTTTTAGAATCACAAAGATTGAACGGATTCGTACTTACCCAACGCTTTGATCTCATACCTTATTGATTGTAGAACGAAATCACCAATCACAACTTAAGGTTTTGTTCTCCAACAAAACCGTCTTCACATCTTGATTCCTCAAAACCAAAGAAACGATTTTTAGAAACCAAAATCTAATAAAAAACTCAACCAAAAGAGATTTAGGAGGAAGTCTTACCTAGAATTTGCCTTAAGAAGAGATATGTGGAGGGAACTAAAGACCTTGGGGTATTTATATAAAAAATAGGAAACCCCAGTAAAAAGATGGATGATTATTTTTCATTGAAATATAGGTTGGACACAAGCTGGCAGCTCAGGGGTAGCTTAGACTTGAATGAAGCAATAGAACCACATAAGTTTATAGAAAGCCAGTGGCTTTTGCCATAAACACCGGTGGCCTAGATACTTACACCGACGGCTTTAGTCCGGCATTAGTTAGACGCTAGCAACTGATACATGGCTTTTGAATATTTTGATCAAAACTCCATGTATGCTTCAACACCGATGGCTTTCCAGCCAAGGATGATAGCCTTCCCCTCCTAAGCTAGCGACTTAGATCCAGCTTTCCCCCTATGCTTCTATTGGTTTATCTCAAATGATGATTTTGATGATAACAAAAAGGAGTAAATAATTACTAACATATTCATTACGTGTGCAAGGATTTAATATAATCAAAGTGGTTTACAATGACCTAAGAGAATGATTTCAAAAGAGACTCCATGCAAAGAATACTTTAGAAAGTGTTTGGAGAAGATTTCAAGAACAAATGAGCTTTCAGAAGGTTAATCAGAAGGTTCTCCGATGGTTTTTTAAACTATCAGAAGGTTCGTCAGAAGGTGAACTGCAACAAAAAAAAAAATGATGAGTTTCAGCTCCAGATTCGAATTTTCTTTTTAGATTTAATATGTTGAAGACCCAGCTCCAAAGATTGAGTATATTTGGGTAATATACTCAATGTGTTCCACAAAGTTTGTTCAATATCCATGGGGATTCGAATTTCGTCAGATTAAAGTTCATTTTTTGAGAAAATTCTGTTTTGACAGCAAGGAAAAAGAATGTGACTTACAAGGATCCATCTTCAACAGTTTATTCAAGTTTTAGTTGGAAATATGGAAAACATGATCCAAATATGCAAGGAACTTGTCTGATGATTATTTGTCCATACAAGGAAGTTGAAATTTATGGAAAATACAATCTTTTTGTTGCATGAATAGTACCAGACGAAGGAACAAGTCAACAACGGTGATTTCAAATTCGAATTTCAAGTTCAAGATAATTATATAAGTTGTTGGAGATTTAAACTTATCCATTGGAGCAAGAATTTCGAGATTACAACAACAAGATCTCAAGTTTTTCAAAATTTGCAGATTTTGAAGAAAGAGATAGCTGATATTACACACAAAATAAGGAGCAAAGTTTATCCAATTGATTTCCTAGCCGTTGGAAGATATAAGGATAAGTATACCCATCCAAGACAAAAAAAAAAAGGAAGGTTAATCACGTGAAAAACAAGAAAAAAGGAGAGCCACGAATGTCTTTGAATTTGAGCAAATTTACTGTCATATTCTATTGTTACTGTTCCTTGAGCGAATACATTTGAGGAAACATAATTCTTTATTCCTCTAATTTGTTGTTACACATTTAGTGTGAGTTGAGAGTTACAAGTAGGCTTAGTTGATTGATTAATTGAGAATCAAGCTAAGTGAATTGTAGCCAAAGAGAATTGGCAAGAACTTCTTGTACTTTGTTGATTTGATTGGATAGTGGAACACAACCAGTGAGGAATACCGGGATCCCGGCTTGGAGCTGGAAGAGAGGATTGACGCTCAAGGCGGAACCTCTATAATTCGACTTTGCACTCTCTACTCCCTTATCTTTCTTTAAATTCGTGCAATTTTATTTGTTGTTCATAACTGTGATATATGCTTAGAAGGTTGATCAGAAAGTAACTCACTTATATTTTCTTAATCAGAGAGTTAGTCAGAAGGTTTCTAGGAGCAAAAAGTTTTGAATTGATATTTGATTTTTCGTGAGCTTAAGCAAATCATTTTGATCTGAATTATTGTTCAAAGTTTTTATTTGTTAAGTTTATTGTTTTAAGAAAGTTTCAAAGCCATTTTAGTTGAATAAACAAGTGGTATGAAATTTATTCAAAATTTTTAAAAGTAAATTTTATAACCAATTCACCCCCCCTCTTGGTTATCTTTTTGGGACCAACAGCTTCTGGTGTTTCTCGAACAACTTCCTCAGGTTCAATTTCAATTGTCACATGACAAAATTAACCTCTCAAACAATCATATATTACAATACTACCCTTCACTATGATCTATTTATTAGTATATTACAAGTTCCATACTATGACTATATATTAAGATATCATAAAAAAAAAATGACGAATTTCCTCAAAAATGGTAAGAAAAATATTATTCATAATGGATTGAAATGTTGATGGTGCATTATTTAAACCAAAAAGCTTAACAAAAAATTGATAATGCCCATCATGTGTTATGAATGCGGTTTTCTCTATATCTTTTTCATACATTCTAGCCTAGTGATATCCAAATCATAAGTCTAATTTTGAAAATATAGATGTACTATGTAATTCATTAAATAACTCATCAATTGTGGGTATTGGAAAATCATCTTTAAATATTACTTATTTCAACGCTTTATAATCAATGCAAAACCTCTAACTTCCATCTTTTTTCTTCACAAGTAATATTGGTGAAGAGAAAGGACTACTACTATGCTCAATAATACCTTGTTCCAACATTTCCTTGACATTCTTTCAATTTCACCCTTTTGAAAATGTGGGTATTTATAAGGTTTTAAATTGACAAGTGATGTCTCTTCGATCAAATGAATCTTGTGTTGAATAGAGTGTATTGGAGATAGTGATGAAGGTGTCTTAAACACTTGAGAAAATTTACCTTGTACTTCTTCTAAAATAGTAATACTAGTGGTGTTCTCATAAGTGACATTATCAACTTTCTGAGCCACTAACTCTAAGCATAATGATGTTACATTTGTAGACACCTATCTGCGAAGTTGATTATATGTAATAGGTTTAGCCTTTAACCGATTATCAACTTTTAATGTAGCTTGCATACCTTTATGCATAAATTGCATAATAGATTTGCGATAATCTATAATAATAGGACCCAAACTCTACAACCATTGAACCCCCATTACTACATCTACTCCATGAATAGGTAGAACATGGAATGTCACTGTAAATTCCACTCCTTGAATACCTTCACATTCCAATTTTCCTTCATTTCCTATCAATACTTGAAATTTTGGTATAGGCAACATAGTCAATCCTAAGTATTTAACAAGTCTTGGTTTGACAAAGTTTTGTATGCTACCAGAGTTAACCAAAATTGAAATAGCTTTGCTATGTATTAGACCCTTAAATTTGATTATTTTGGACAAAGTAGTAGCTACCAAAGCATCAAAACTAATTGTAGCCATGTCCTTATCAGCTTTAGTTTCCAATAACTCAATCTTAATGGTATTTGTCTCAGCTATATCATCATTATCACTAATCAGTAGTAAAAACTTTGCCTTGCACTTATGACTACTATACTAGCTTAGTGAGAATATTACTGGATTTAATGTACTTATATCAAGAAGATCAAACAAGTTATTAGACAGGCATGTGAAAATGCATTAAACAAGTGAGCAGGCAATACATATAATCTACTAGAAATCATATGTTTGAATGAATTTAGTCCTCTTTTTGGGATTAGGTGTTCCATGCTCTTTAAAACTCATCTTTGAAATCTGATGATATAGTTTATTTCAGGCTCCTACTTGCTCCATCCTGAAATAGTTCTTTCATGCTCCTATTCGCCCATCCTTGTAGACTTGCGGGTTCTCGCGAACCCCTGTACTCTACTCTTGTCCCATCAAGCATAGTAGCTAATGCAATGAGACTCACTACATGATATGCATGAATCAATTAATATATTTCTTTTCATATGATTAATATATTTTAAAGGTGATAATAGAATTTATAGACACTCCATCATGTTATCATAGAATTTACAGACACTCCATCATGATAATAGAACATACATTTTAATAACAACAATTCTTGCCACGATATACTTAGTATTCTTTCAACCAACATTATCATACATATTATATTTTCGTCTTTTCCTACTTCTAGTGCCTCTAGCCACAAGCACAGATAAGTACAAAAAAAGTAGGAGATAAACTCACTTGGCCATCTTTACCAAAAATTTTTACTTGTAATAGTCCTCTAGATACGAATCTTCCAAAGCTTCGTTATCTAAATGAAAGAAATACCCAGAATGAGTATTTCATGGAAGTTCTACTTGAACTTTCTAATTCTATTCAAGTATTTGCATTAAAATTTGGATAGAAGGAAATTCTAACTAAAAATGGTTATAACTTGCTCATTTTAACTTGAAATTTTGCATATTATATGTCATTTTCTACCTACTTGAAAAGATCTATCTATTTCTAAGGTTATTTTTTACATTAAAAGCCATTTGGGTTCGAAAATGGGTCAGTATAGATTCTACACGAAAATCCCAGCCTTTAAGAACACAAATTTCCAAGTTGTACTTCACCAACAAAAAAAAAATACTATATCAAGCACATAAATATTTATATAGTTGAAAGACCCTTTTTAAATAAATATGTAGGCTCATATTATATGCATGATTCTAGTGATATCTTCCCATTAACGATTTTCATAAAACAATTTGTTTTAGAAGTTTGACAAGTTGAAGTTCACAAAAGTCTCTTTTAAGTCGTTATAAGGAAAACTAAAATTCCTAAGTCACTGAATACTTTCCATATCATCACTATATTTTCTTAACCTTTCAAAAATGAATTTACATTCAAAACTTTGGTTTTTTAAGTTATCTATAAACTTTATTTCTTAAGTGAACTCTTAACTAGTAAGTTGATTTTTAGCTTGACTTGAAAAGCTTGTCTTATTCTTGGTATTTCTTAAAGTGTTAGTATAAACCTTATAAATAAGTTTTAAGAAAAACTTGCATAGCAAGGAATTATCAATATTAAGATTTAATAATAAATTTTATTTTAGTAGCTTGAAAAAAGAGTGTGTAATGAAACTACTAAGTTAAATCTTGAAGAAGTCTATTATAATAAAAACACTAAAAATTTGTGATGAACTTGTCTAAATTTTTAAAGAGAATTTTATTGAAACATAATCCTAAGTTTTTAATGAAAAGTTTCCTAAGTATTTCAAAAATCAATTTTCTTTTTCCTGGGAGTCTAATCCTATTCTATGTGCAAGAAAATAATATAATTTATTTTGTTGTCTTGAATCTTTTTATAACCCTATCATCCTAAGTTTTTAATGAGAATTTCTTTCCCTAGGTGACAAAATCATGTTTATTGGAAATTTAGTTAAATTTTATTTAAAGAAAACAACTGCTTTTATTTTTATGAAATCTTATTAAGACAACAATGTTATGGCCATGCATCAATATAAACATATAGTTATAAAATAACTCATATAGAAAAATAAAAGGCATAAGAAATTAAATAAGTAAATAAGTAACGGTTAAGTATTAGGAAGTCCTAGCTTAAATCAAGGCTTTCCAGACTAAGAATGGACTAGTCCCATAATGAAAAGCAATAAAATGAAATAAGGAAAATCATGAGAGTCTTAGATTTATGTTAAAGCTCCCCAGGCTTAGATTATTGTTGAGATGAAAATTACTCTAATTTTATGGGATTTAATTTAGATTAATTGTTATTAATTTTGTAGAAATTATATGGAATTGGTACTTAATCGTGATTTATATGAATATCAGGTCTTTGAATCCAAAAGAAGCAAATAGTACAAAATTGGAGTAAAATATATACAAGGAATAAAAATCAGAAAGAAAGGCCGGCCATTCATGGATTTAAGCCGCCGGCCTTTATTGGATTTCATCAGCGTTCAATATAAACATACAAAGGCTGAAGAAGAATTGATAAAGGCCGCCAGCGTATCTTGAATTTCGGCAGTGAACAAATTCAACATTAAACGCCGGCAGCATATATATTTAAGCCGCCGGCCATTTCATCTCTGGATGTTGGACAATATATGAAGGCCGCCAGCTTATCTATCAACGCCGCCGGCCATTACTACACTGGATTCATGAATGAGAACATACGCCGGCTTAGATAAGAGAAACGCCGCCGGCCATTATGGGAAAATGCCGGCCTATCATGTAACTGCAAAGGACAATGAAGAGGCAATTGAAGATAAGCCGGCCATGATGAATTTAGGCCGCCAGCGTTTATGTGTAACTGCCAGTTTACATTAAATGATGACTTTTCAATTACTCACTTTTGTATATAAATATCTTATAGGGTTTCTTTGAGAATTCATTCCATAATTAGATACAATTTTGTAAGAAAACCCTAGAGAGAATTCTAAGGGTCATGAGTGGCTAAACTCCAAATCTAGCCAAAGGATTATTACAAATCAATTCAAGATGGATTGTGAGACCAAAGTGGTTTGATTTCATTGTTCTCTATTTTGAATATTTATATTTCATCAGATTTATTTGTGATTGTTTGTCTATTATTGATATAACTTTGGATCCGGTTGTATTAGATAACAAACAATAATCAATCAATTAGGACTCATATCCGTAATTGTATGAATCCCCTAATATAAAGTGATGAAACAACACGATAGTCGTAAATAGATGATTATTTGTTGTTGTTGATGAAATATAATCTATTCTAAATGATCCATGCTCTATGAGATTGTTGATTAGGGTTAGGTCTCTCTAACTTCTAATGCAATTTTAGATTAAACCTTAAGAGCGTGTTTAGGGTTGTCTATTTGATTAGGAATAATCAAAGATCTTATCTTGGTTATTTAATATATAAAAAGAGATTGATTTTCAGAGCTTATTGAAAATTATAACTAACCTATTCAAAATAGGAATAATAATTATTGAGTCAAGGATCAATCCCGGGAATTGAATTGTAATAAGACCTAGGCTAGATAATCTTTTTAATATAGAAATTCTTGTTAATTAGATATAGGTTTATTTTAATCGTGTGATTTCAAAAACCCCTTATTTTATTTTTCTTTTTCTCTTCTTAATCTCGATAGAAACTTGGGAATTTTACCAGTCCCTGTGGAGACGATCCTGCTCACTCTATTTACAAATATTTAAAGCAGGTTGATTATAAATTATTATTTTTGTTGCATTTGACACCCACCAATTATGGATAAGTCCTAAAAAGAAAAGAAAATTATTTTGACTTGATAAGGACAAGTCGAAGACTAGAATAACTAGTCTTAATAAATTGCATGAAATGAGAAAATAAATAAATTGCAATGCATTAATAAATAAATGTTATGTCAGTGAGCTTATATACTCTAAGAAATATATTTACCTAAATATATTTACTAACATGTAGGAGTTACATTAGAACAATAATAATAACATAATAATATAACGATAATAATAAAACGACACAATAATAAAATGAGATTTGTACATGAACGAGAATAAGTGTTGCTTCCATAACACTTATATGTTTAGGAAACATACACCATGATCATGTTAAGTTACATGACATGATAAAGAAATATTGGTAGGAATTTTACCTAAGGTTTAATGGAGGATTTGAAAATAGATAAATGGGTAGTATGATTGTTATTTATTTATTTATTTTTTTAAGAATGGTAAATGGTAGAGAGTGTTTGAGAGAGGATTGTTAGAGAGAGAAGTTGAGAAGAGAATTTGGTAAAGTTTTGTTAAGTGAAATGAAAAAGTGTAAAAAAAAGTAGATGGAGTGGTGGTATTTATAGAGAATTGTAGAGGGAATTTTGATGTATTAAAATAAATTGAAAAAGAAAATGAAAATGAGAGGGGGAGGGCATTGTAGTGCCAACCTTAGAGGGAAAAAAGAGAGAGAGTACGAAAAAAAATTAATTTTGATAAAGAAATGTGATAAAGTGTAAGAGAAGTTTAGTAAAAAGTTGTATTGGAAATGTAAAAATATAAGAATAGTTGTGTAGATTCTAAGAAGTAGGTTGTAAGGAAGAGTAGAGATGAATGAATAGTAGAAATTGTACAATGAATAGTAGACTAGATGAATAAAATACTGGTAGCAAGAAAAATATGTGTAATTGAGCTTTATCTGACATTTTCAATTACCGAAAAATTACGAAATTGATATTTTCGAAATCCTTATATAATTATAAAGTTAATGGTATTATCGGAATATTTTTACTATTCTGACCACCAGAGCATATTTTTCGGGAATTGATCTCATTCGAGTTCAAAACAAATGATTTTTGGGTGAATATGATCTTTTTAGGCTTCCTCATATCATTTCAGACAATAATCCACCATGAGCTTATTTCTATTTTCCTCAGGTTCCGAGTGTGGGATTGCCGAAGTTGAAACTACTAGATTATCTTGATCATAGTTGGCTTTTGAAATTTCGGTTTGACTAGGATTAGGGTTTATTCCAACTTTACTCTAGAAATTGAGGGGTTTATAAGGGTTGTGAGGTAAATTGTATATGGTGTGAAAGTGGTGTTTGTATAGGAGAAACTAGTGAGGAAGTTTATGTTTGGATTAATGGTGGACAGGGCATGTGTATAGTATGTGGTAGGTAGGGTTTATATGTGAAAGGTGAGGGTAGCTTGGCATTATCGTCATCCTCATTGCCATGATATGATTCAACCATGGTAGGCTCGAGGCTTGGTTTCTTGGACTATTTGGGTACTTGAGGACTATGGTTAAGCATCTACATGAGCTTCTTCATATCCCCTTTCATATTACCTATATCCTTATCGTACTTTGTTTTAAATGCAGCCATCCTTTCCTTCAATTCCTTCACTTCAACCTCTAATTTGTTGAAGTTGGAAGATGTGTATTAGGATAAAACTTCTTGTGCAAGTGGCACGGATGTAGTAGGTATCTCTTCCTTTGCTGCCTTAGAAACAACAACTAGTTCTTGGGCAATCGCAATAGGTTCCTAAGTGGCTATAGTAGCAGGTTCATGCTATGATGTAATAGCTGGTTTTTCCCTTACTGCTTCTTCAAGGTTCTGGTCCTCTACTTCCTTTAGAACCCAGCCTAAAAAGGCTATCTTGTTTATTACCTTGAATTTTCACACCACATCAACAAGCCCTTATCTTGGCCATAATTGTAAATATTTCAGAATTGTGGTGATTGGACTACCAAGGATTATTCCCTTTCCTTGAAAACTAGACGAATGCCGGATTTTCCATGCTACTATCAAGCCTACATTCATCCTTTGTTGCTTCATCATAATATAAGGGGGATGTAACTTTGCTTTTGCTATGGTACTTGCCCTTTCTAGCTTAGAGATGTAAACCCCTAGATTTTTTTGTTAACCTTATAAAAGAAACCCTAGAATCGGAAGCCAAATCAAAACCCTAAAGTCAACTAGATTATAATAAGCCCTAGTGAATCTAGATCTAGCAATCCCTCGTGCAAAACCCTAAAACAGTAAAAACAAGATAACTTTAAGCCTAGTTTGTTTCTAGATAAATACATTTTGGAAAACAATTTTCTTTATTTTCTTTTGTTTAATACGTGGAAAAAGACACTTTAAGTAGAAAACACTTTCCCTTGTAAGAGAAAATTCTATTCTTTTTAAGGAAACGATTACTCTTTCTAAAATGAAAAGTCATCTTTCGATTTAGTCTTTGCAAGTATTCTAACTTTAAGAATTTGATTTTTATCATACTTAATAAATAAATTATATTTCAACCATGAAAATAATTTAATGGAGAAAAGAAAAATATGAATACTCATTAAAGAATTATAAAATTGATGGTTTGTAAATAAATGTTATAAAATAATTTATATTTTATACTTTTAATTGAAATAAAATTATTTGACATAATGTACTAGTGTGGTAAATTACTAATAATAAATTATTTATATATGATGATGTGTTACATAATATCGGTATGTCAAACACAAAAAAATTATTTCAACATGTTTTTGTAAAAGCAACCAAACACATAAAAGCATATTACTTTCAGGAAAACATTTTTACGTAAAACACTTTTTTAAATACAAGACATTTTCCTTGAAACAAACGGGGCCTTAGATTATAGTATGAAATAATGTCACGTTGTCATGCTTGAAAATATACCCTAAACACGATAGTCCGCCACACTCAATATTAAAGCTTAAGTATGACAATCTTAGTCATCTCAAAAGCTTCGATATCGGGTGTAAAGTGTACATTCACGATCATAGAGGACTAACTTTGAAACAAATTGTTTAAGAAGACATTCATAAAGCAATTAAGAATGAAAATCATAATGCAAACATCTTAAATATGGAAATATAAAGGTCTTACAAAATATCAAAGGGGCATTCCCCTATCAAAAGATAAAGTCTATCCAAGTCTATTCAAAATAAATACATTGGAGATTTACTTAGACATCTAAGCCTACAACTAGTCTTTGACTTCATCCAAAAACTCCTTAGTCCAAAAAGGTGGTACCTAAGAAAAATATCCCCAAGGCTTCAACCATAGGTAAGCATGCTACAATAGATATCTATAAGGGAGTAAACTTCTTACATAGTGAGAATTAATTTCAAAAATAAAGTACATGGACAATCAATATTCAAATAAGTTATTTAAACAAGCATAAGAGATGCAATCAAACACGTGAGCAAATAATGCATATGATTTTCCGAGAATCATATGTTGAATGGATTTATCTCTCTATTGCGGGTTAAGAGTTCCGAGCAACAAGGCCATAGTTCACAAATGAATTTTTGTAATTTTCATGAGCCATTACTAGCCGCTAAAATGTAGTTATTTCGGGTGTCTACCCACCATTTTATTATGAGCGATTATGTGCCATAGAGTAGAATTTTAGGTTACACGAGTCTCATTACTATGAGCTTGTCTCACTAAGGGTATACTAATGAATGCAATGTGACTCACTACGTATCACGCATGAACAATTTTATTTAAGTAATCATGGCATAATATTAGATATTTAAAAAGTGATCATAGAGTTCACAGACAAATCATTTCTATACTAAATCATACAAAGATTAGTTAACAATCTCCGCCTCGATATACTTAACATAAGTTCAATCATATAAGTAAGGCACATGTGCTATCATGTTTTTATCTTTTCTTAATTCTAGTACCGCTAATCTACAATAAAAACATAAGTACCAAAATGTAAGAATTTAAATTCACTCAGTCATGGCAGCAGAAGCTCCTAGTCAAAATAATCCTCTGGGTAAGAAAGCTCGATCTCCACATCACCTAAACAAGAGAAATACCCATAATAAGTATTTCTTGGAAATTCTACTTAAACTTGTAATTTATTTTACTAAGTTCGTCAAAAATTATATAGAATGAAATTTCAACTTAAAATGGCAAAAACTTGGTCATTTTAACTCGAAAATTTGCATATTATATATAGTTTTCTACTTACTCGAAAAGATCTATCTACTTTGAAGGTTATTTTCTTCATAAAAGATCATTTGGGTTTCTAAAAGATATGGTACATAATTAATACAAAAATCCTAGCCTTTAAAACACGATTTTTCCAAACATTTTATCAACCAAAAATCTTATAGCAAACATATACATATACATATATATAGTTGAAAAATCTTTTTAATAAATAGGAAACTCATATAATGCACATGATTTTAATGATGTTTTCTTAGTGATTTTTCATAAAACAATCTTGTCTTGGTAGTTGAAAAAGTGAAGTTCGACAAAATTATGTTAAGTTGTTTGGAAATTTTTAAGTCATTAAATATGTGATATAATTTACTTTCCTTAATTCTTGAAAGATAATTTTTTATTCCAAACTTTAATCTTTCTAAGTTATTTTAAAATTTTATTCTCTAAGTATAATTTACTTGGCGAGTTGATTCTTAACTTATTTTGGAAAACTTGTGTTGGTCTTTGTACTTAAAAAAACATTAGTAAGGATTTTATAATCAAGTTTTTAAGAAAATTTCTGATAGAAAAATATTATCAACCTTAAGATTTTTAATGGTAGTTTGAAAAGAAAATAAAGAGTTCCTTAGTTATTTTTTTAAAAATTTTATATGTCAACAACACTAGAATTTATGGTGATTTTTGTCAAAAGAAAAAAAAATCCTTTGAAAAGTATTTGGTTGAAATAAAATTCTAAATCTTAATGAAACTTTTCTTAAGTAGCAAACTACACTTTTAAAGTGAGTTGAGTTTATTTGCTTTTATTTTAAGAAAGAACTTTTTATCTCTATTAAAACAACAATCAATATGATCATGTATGAACAATGAGTATGTAGCTAGTAACATGACAAAGATAATAATAGTAAGAAAAATGGAAAATATAAAGATGAGCAAGAAATAAATATCAAGTATTAGAAGTTTAGCTTGATTTCAAGGCTTTCGAGCTTAGTCATAGGCAAGTCCAGAAAAAAAGAAAAACAAAAGAAATAAGAAAATCGTTTTAACTTGATAAGGATAAGTCTAAGACTAGAAAGATTAGTCTTAATATTAAAGCATGTAATAAATAAATTGCGAAGCATAATAAATAAATAACGGTTATGTTAGTGAACTTATATGCTCTAAGAAATATACATAGATATATAAATATAGATAATATAATATAATATAGGAGTTAGCTTAGAACATGTAACATAATAATAATAATAATAATAATAATAATAATAATAATAATAATAATAATAATAAAACAACATAATAATAAAACGTAATTTATTCATGAACAAGAGCAAAATATGAACATAATATTGCTTCTACAACATTTAAATGTTTAAAAAATATATACCATGGTCATATTAAGTTATGTGACATAGTAAGAAAATATAGGTAATGAATTTACCAAAGATAGAAATATGGATGGTAGTTAAATAGAGGTTTTGGTAGTATGTAGGTAAAAGGAAATGTAGGAAAGTATGGAAAAGTGAAAGAGATTTTAGGTGAGAGGACATGATAACTGATTTTGGGAGACTTTTGTTATGGTAAATGAGTGTGTGAAAGAAATGGAGGGAGATGTGGTATTTATAGAGTTTTAAAGAGGTAAAAATGTGCGATTAAAATAAAATAAAAAATAAAATAATTGAGAGAGAAAATGGCGAAAGGGGCGCCGGTTTTGGGAAGAGAGGAGAGAGAGAGTAATTTTGATTTGTTTTGTATTTTTGTTAATTAAAAGTAATAATTTATAAGGTATGATGTGAATGAAAATGTATGAAAAAATAAAAAGTAAGAAATAGATATGGTAGAGTGTAAGAATAGGTGTAGAAAAAGTAGAAATAGATTAACAGTAATGAATAGTGTAGAATAGTACTATGAATAATAGATAAGACAAATTAATACCAGTAGTAAAGAAATATGCATAATTAAGCTCTATATGATATTTTTAGATACTGAAAAAATTATAAAACTGATATTTTTGAAATCCTTGTGTTTTTACAAATTTAACGATGTTATTGAAATATTTTTATTGTTCGATGTACCAGGGCATGGTTTTCGAAAATCGATCTCGTTTGGATCCGAAACACATAAAAAATTAACGAATATGATATTTTTAAGCTTTATTATG
This sequence comes from Combretum micranthum, assembly GCA_024138025.1. Taxonomy (NCBI): domain Eukaryota; kingdom Viridiplantae; phylum Streptophyta; class Magnoliopsida; order Myrtales; family Combretaceae; genus Combretum; species Combretum micranthum. The sequence goes on from JAMXBD010000138.1 coordinate 379,582, forward strand.
TTATTACAAACTATTATCCATAATTATATCAATTCTATTGTTTAGGGGTTAAGAGCGCTGGATTTCTGAATCTAAATCTACTATGGTTTGTTATAGATTTGTTGACTTTAGGGTTTCCAGTTGACTTTCGGTTTGGGGTTTAAGCATAAACTATAGCTTAAAATCTAGGGTCTCACATACGTAACCTAAAAAGATCATATTCGTAAAAAATTCATTCGTTTGGAGCCTACGGGATCAGTTTTTAAAATCAGGGTCCTAACATGCAAAACAATAAAATATTTCGATAACATATGTAGGCTTGTAATGACATGAAGAATCGTCAAAATATTAGTTATGGGATTTTATGGCTATTAAAAATATCAGATATAACTCGTTTACACGTATTTTTCTTACTACTAATATTTTATTTATCTAATTTACTATTCATTTTCTATTTATTGCTATGCATTACTATTCTCCCATCTCTACTTTTTCTTATAATCTATTTATTACATCTTATGTACCTATTTTTACAATTTTTCATTTTCAATACAACTTTTTCACATAACTTTTCTTATTCTTCATTTACTTTTCTTTATCAAAATTAACTTTTATCTCTCTCTCCCTCTCCCTCTCTCTAAGGCCAGTGCTAATTCCTCTCTCCCCTCAATTTTCTTTTCTTTTTTAATTTATAACATCTAAATCCCCTCAACATTTCTCTATAAATACTACATCTTCTTCCACTTCTTTCACACATCTCATTTTAGATACCAAAACTCTATCAAAATTTCTCCTCAATTTTTCTCTCTAACAATTTCCTCTCAAACACTCTCCACGATCCATTTCTCTATAGGAAAAATCCTAAACACACCATCTATTTATTTCTTCTATCTTCAAATCCTCCATCTGTAAATCCTTATAATTTTGGTTAATATTAAGTTCGATTGTAGAATTCAAAATCAGTCGGAACCCTAAAGGTCAAACAAAAGTCTAGTATAAACCCTAGAATTTAGATCCGGCATTTCCGTATTCTTTAGCCCTAGAAAACGAAGTTGAGCTAGTTAGTGATAATAGTCCACAATAATTTGACAATAAATAAAAATATTATATTCGTTAATTTCGAGTGTCCTTCGGACTCAAATGGCATAAGTTCTCGAAAAACGTATCATGGAGCCCGGAATAATAAAAATATTCTGATAACACCGTTAGCACCGATTTAATACAAGGATTTCAAAAATATCAGTTTTGAAATTTTCGATAACTAAAAATAGCAGATATCGTATTTATATGCGTATTTTCTTACTACCAGTATTTTACTAGTTATATCTACTTTACATTATACTATTCATTACTATTCTACACTATTTTACTAGTTATATCTCTACTTTTTCTAACACCTACTCTTACAACACCATATACCTATTATCTTTATTTTTTACCTTTTCCATAACTTTATATCATATTTACTTTACATATTATTACTTCTAGTACACAAAATTACAAAAAATAAAACTCTCTCCCTCTCCCAAAAGCATGGTCGGCACCCCCCCTCTCTTTCTTCCTCATATTATTTTTTCAATTTTTCTTTAATTAAATCACTCAAAATTCACTCCCTATTTTTCTATAAATACCCTCCTACTTCACTTTATTCACACATCTTCTATCCACAAAATTTTAGTCCTAAAACTCTCTCAAACTCCCCTCTCAAATCCTCTCTCAAAATTCTTTAAAATTTTCTTCACAAAACGCTCTTCTTCTTCTACAAACACTACTTTAGGTAAGAATTTTTTTAAAATCTTTCTTACCATGTCATATAACTTTACAAGACTATGGTGTGAGTTTCCTAAACATAATGTTATGAAAGCTATACTATGTTTATGTATTGTTCTTGTTCATGAATATGTATTCATATATTTTTTTATCGTCATTTACTTTTTCTCATATTATTATTGATTTTATGTTAACCTCTTATATATATGTAACTAGATATAATTATGTACTTATATATAATCTTTAGAGCATATAAGCTCATTGTTATTTATTTACTTCCAAGTTATGCAATTTATTTATTTATTTCATGTTATTTTAAGACTAGTCTCTAGTCTTAGCTTGTCATCATTAAATTAAAACATTATTTGCTTTATTTTCCTTATTTTTTTTGGGACTAGTCCATTCTTAGTCCCGGGATACCTTAATGAAGCTAAGGTTCCCAATACTTGACATATTCCTTTACTTACTTATTTTACTTATTATGTCCTTCTTATGCTTTCATATCTTCATAATTTCATAGTCATAATCATGAATGAACATGTCACGCCCCGAGGGGTACCCTAAACGTGGCAGTCCGCCGTACACAATACTAAAGCCTAGGAATGACTACCTTAGTCATGCAAAGGCTTCCATATTATGTACAAGGCGTACATCATAACCAAGGGGACGCATCGGAGTAGCACAATTTATATTGATAGTAAATAAGTAACAGGGCAAAGAGAATACTTATGATAAAACGTGCATATTGCATTTCAATTCTTAGAGGTATATCCTACTTCAAATAAATATACATCTCTTATCATATAGGTCATTTCATATAAAGATCCTTACAACATTACTTCATCTTATGATCCCATTTCCTTCGTAGAAGCTTAACCATCCATCTATGACTTCCTTAATGTCATGATCCTCAATTTAAGCCACTGGCACACCTGTTTCAACAAATCTATAGGGGTATAAGCTACAACTAGCTTAGTGAGATATTCCTTTTCATTCGCACCATATTTTCAAACAAGTTTATTTATTTAATCACACATATGCTATGTATACAATGCAACAATCACATGATTACGCGAATATATATAGTCATCCGGAAACCATATATAAAACGGATTTACCCCTCCGTATCAAAGGTTAGGGAATCGGGGTTGAAGGTCCTCGACCTTCTACTGCTAGTCCCCAAGTCCTCACCTACAGCGTTCGATTGGCTTGGCTCCGAACCTAGAGTCGCTTTCCCCGAGCGATTTGGATTATCCAGGAAGGAACATGGCCCGTAGCACCATACGATCACAGCCAATCCAACTCTACGCGTAGGAGTAGCAGCCTTCCGAAATAGATGTGACTCGATGGATGCTATGCGTGAATGTTCTATTGTTCTTAGGTCAAATCTTATTAAGGTTTATTAGGGCGATCGATCAATTTAGCAACAATAAACAATCACATAAGTATGTAAACAAAATTATTTAAACAAGCAGATCGAAGTTGCGATATTCTTAATTCTCTATTCACGCATAAACATAGAATCATAATCCCGAATTCCCCAACTATATATCCATTTTTATCTTTTCCTAGTATACTAATGCTACTACTTTACAAGCACAAGCAAAGTAACGAATTTAGGAGGAATAACTCACTCGTCCATTTCGCTATCTTCTTAGTCGTAGAAATCCTCGGGTAGGGCATTCTCGTGTCCTTTATCACCTAGACAAAAGAAATACCCGGGTAAGTCTTCCATGAATTTCTATTCTTGGAGATTCTAAACTTTACTTAAAATCGTGGTAAAATCGTATAAAAGAAATTCCAACTTAAAATGGCCACAACTTGCTCATTTTAACTCGGAATTTCGCATATGATATACCGTTTTATACCTATTCGAAAAGTTCTATCCATTTCTAAACTTACGTGGTCATAAAAGGTCCTTTGGGTTCCGAAAACGTCAGGTACAAATTTAAAACGAATTTTCTAAACTTTTGCAAAAATCCATTTTCTAACTCAACTTCATTTTAAAGAAAATCCTTTTGTAACAATATAAATATATATTTGATAAACACTTTTGAATATATAGGTATGCTCCTTTATATGCAAAAATCCTAATGGTAGTGTCTCAACAATTTATTAAAACAATTCATTTAAACTTTAAATTTGAAATTTTCTTTTCAAGTATTTAAAGAAACTTTATATTTTTACTAGGTTTTATAAATGAGTATATTCCTATTTTTATTTTCTTCATTTCCTTTTCCAAAACAAGTAAAATTTCCTTTTAACCTTAGTTTTTCATAAATTTCGCTTCTAGTGATAAAATATCTATTTTTATCAAAAGTATATTAGGTTGTTCAAAACCTTTTTATAATTTTGTATTTAGGATGGTTTTAGAAAATGAATTTTGTCTTCTTATATTCATTTCTAAAATATAAGCTTTTGCTTTCCAAAACTTGTTCTTTCATTTCTTTTGAAAAGAATCATTTTTATAAAATCCATTATTACAAATCTTACCTCATTTATATTCCTTTGAAAATTAGTTCCTTCTTTTAGAAATTTGAAAATCATTATTTTTCCTAAGTGGGTTCATCACCTTATGAATTTATCTTAACTTTGAAAAGTAGTTTGTTTTCTTAGTTTTATTTCGAAGTTTAAAAGAGTTTAAATTTTGAGCTTTTTGTAAAGACTTTTAATATTATATTACTAAAAGCTTATGTTAACACAATATACAAAGAAAATATTTATTTCTTATGATTCCTTGAAAATCTATCTTTTTTATTTGTGAAAACGTTGAGAAAACTCCATTTCTATGTTGTTGATAATAACTTCATGATTTTGTGATAAATCATATGATTGAAAACTTAGCTTTGAGTTCATTAAGTAAAGTAAAATTCTATTTTTAGATTTAGTTGAGACATTAGCATTATGTAAATGCAAGTATCATGAGCATATAAAGAAATAAGAACATAAGGAAATACTAGAAATAAATAGTAAGCAAGAAAAATAAAATATCAAGCATTGGGAACCTTAGCTTCATCAATCCCGATCAAGCATTGGAGCCTTAGCTTTATCAAGGCATCCCGGGACTAAGAATGGACTAGTCCCGAAAGATTAAAGAAAATAAATAAAAGATTGTTTTGACTTGATATGGACAAGTCTAAGACTAGAAAGACTAGTCTTAAAAGCAACATGAAATAAATAAATTGCATGACTTAAATGTAAATAGATAACCAAATGAGCTTATATGCTCTAAATAATATATATACATAGTATACATAAAATTGTATAATAATAACAATAATAATAACAACATAAGAAGCTTATGTACAAGAACAAAACATGAACATGTTGTTGCTTTTACTACTCATATGAGTTTCAAAACAACACCATAGTCATGTTAAGTTACATGACATGGATGAATAATAGATGGAAGAAATATTTACCTAAGGTATGTAGGAGGTATGAAGATGGTGAATGAAATGGGTATTATGTGAGTAGTGATATGTGGTTGATAGTTTATATGAGAGATGATTTTTGTGAGGAATTGGTTTGAGAGAGTTTTGGTAGAGAGAATTCTTGAAGAGAGAATTTGTGGAGAGATTTTGAGAGAGTTTTGGTAGTGTAAAGAGTTGTGTGAAAGAATGAAAGAGGAAGGGGGTATTTATAGAATTTTTGGAATGAATTTTAGATGTAATAAAATAAATTGAAAAAGAAATAAAAATTAGATGAATGGGGGAGGGAATGGCGCCGATTTGCTTGTAGAAGAGGGGGAAATTATTTTTATTTTATTTGTTTGTGTAATAAAGAAGTAATGTGTAAAGGTTGATGTGATTAAAGTTGTATTGGAAATGAAAAAAGTAAGAAAATAGATATGTAGGTGTAAGAAAAAAGTAGAGATAGGTGAATAGTAATGAATAGTAGAAAAGTACTATGAATAGAAGACTAGACAATTAAAGTACCAGTAGTAATAAAAATACACGTAATAATGCGATATCTGTAATTTTTAGCTACCGAAAAATTCTAAAATTGATATTTTTGGAATCCTTGTATTTTTACGAGTCTATTGGTATAAACGGAATATTTTTAATATTTCGAGCTTCGGGACACGCTTTTCGAGAACCAATCCCATTTGGGTCCGAAGGTCACTCAAAATTCGCGAATCTGATATTTTTATGTTACCTTATATTATTACGAACTATTCTAGATCATTAACTTAATTTTGTTTTCTAGGGTTTGGGAATGCGGGATTGCCGGATCTTAAACACTAGGGTTCGTTATAGGCTTGTTGACTTTTAGGGTTCCGTTTTGATTTCCGATTCTGTCGAGATATTCGTAATATCGTATAATTCTTTTGAGTTTTGATCGTTTCGAAATTTATGTTTTATTTTATTTGTGATTATTTAGTAGTTTTTTTGTTCTCGGAATCGTTTAATCGAGTCTGGGGTTATGAGTTGACTCAGTCTGACTTTTGGTGAGAATTTGAAATTTGTGATTTTTGAATTTTATCGAAGGTTTTAAGATTTTGCTGTTGATCGTTATTTGGATATATTGTCTTGATTTGCGTGTTAGGAAACGGTTAGATGATTTAATTGATGTACGAACGTTGATTAAATCGGTAGTTGGACTTCATATTTCGTTTCAAGGGTTCTCGTTTTCTCAAGATTGAGAAAACTCGTTTTTGATATTTATTTGGAATTAAGTTTTAACTTGGTTTGACTTTTAGGGTTTCGTTTTTGGCGCTTGTCTTGATTTAGAATTTGGTTTTAACTTGAGTCGATTTTTGGGATTTAAATTCTAAAGTTTTAGAATTATTTTCTATGAATTTTGAAAATTTTGGGGGGTTTACAACCTACCCACCTTAAAGAAAGTTTTGTCCTCAAAACTTGTTATGCGTATGTAGTCTTGTAGAAATTGATGAGAATTTGTACGTCGTATTTTATCAATATTTTTTATATTTGGAGTTTTGTCTCATTTTATTTTGTTGGAACGGTATTATGAATTTATTAAGTCGTTTCCTTAATCTCTATACATTTGATACCTTCTTTAGTTTTACTTCCATAAAAAGGGTTTGGAAGTTTATCGTTGTTCTTGAATTTATTCTTTCGTATTTTCTATTTCTTATGTATCTTTAGTCGGTAATATTGGAATTTCGTTAATCTTGTGCGTTTAATATTTTATGCAATATAGCATATATAGAATCAATAAGATTTGGTTTTAGCGATTTTCAACCTTCACTTTACTTGACTCTTTTTGTAGAGTCTCAAACTCGAACTAACACGACAGAGGACCGACGACTTTGACTTGACTCATTTTTTGAATTAATGACGACTCACTATGACATGTCACTGGTACATTCACTTGACAAAGGAAGGTTGTGAATTCGCTTTCCCATTCTTATGTGAGTATATATATGACATGCACGTATAAAATACGCAATGTTTATACTTATTTCATATCGTTGTTTTATTCTTTACGTCGTCATCTTGACAAGGTTTGAGGTCAAGATGAAACAAATTTGGAATTTGCTTGTTGAGATTTTATCATTACCGGTTCTAGCTTTTAGGCGGCAATAGTTATGCTTTTGATGTACTTTGTTTTTGGCGTGTTCAAGGTAAAATTGATTTGCCTTCTTCTTTTGAGACATACAAAATTTTCGACAATCATATTTTTATTCCTTCTGTATTAAGGGAAAAGGTGACAATTACATAATCTGTGATCATTACTAGCAAACTGTTTCTTTGGTCCAAACGGTACAACAAGAAATTTATTATCTAAGGGTGACCTGATATCTTCGTATTCGTGACTATCGTCTTCTTCTAAAACGCGAATTCTATCTCTTTGGCTTCCTCGCAAATCCATTGTCCTTGTAGGTTGTACACACGTATTTCTTGTGGGGTATTGCCGAGTATCTCCCTTCCATATTTTTCTTCTTAGGACACTTCTTGGCAATATGTCCTAACTCCTTACAGATCAGACAGGTGGCAGAGGTTTTCTTTGGACATCTCATAACTTTGTGATTCGGACTCCCGCAGTAGTAACACTTGTGTTGAAGCTTGGGACACTGTCTTGGTTGATGTGCCTTTTTGCATTTCCAACATTGGGTATCCAGTTTCTTTTTATCCTTCTTTCTACTCGGGCTTACCGATGTTTCGAGCTCATTGACTTTGATGCTTACGCTAGGTTCACTTATAGATTCTTCCTCAATTATCATGACATTTCCTTCCATCCTTCTCCTTTTCTTAGCACCATCCACAATTCGTGCTCTTTCTACTAGTTCTCGGAAATCTTTGATGTCAAATTCTATCAACTTGATACGAAGGTCTTCATCCAATCCTCCTAAGAAGACTTGCCTTTTTAGTTCCTCTATCCTTATATGATTCGGGGCATATTGTAACAGCTTACTGAACTCTGTTTCGTATTGTTCAAGACTACGGCCTCCTTGAGAAATACTTAGGAAATCTGCACTAAATTGGATTCTCAAGCTTCCAGGGAAAAAGTTCTCCAAGAATTCATGCCTAAATGTCTCCCATGTGATTGGTGGTAGTAGCTCTCTACTTTTGGATTCCCACCATATTCTTGCATTGAACCTCAGCATAAAAGTTCCATATGTAAGCTGAAGGTGTTGGTACTTCAAAAGCATTGAAAGATCGTTCTATTTGTGCTAACCAATCATCAGCTTCATCCGGTTTTCCAAAAGCTCCATCAAAATACCGATTGCACTTAATGAACTCTGGCAACATACTTTATAAGGTTTTGGTAATGATGGCTCAGCTAGTGCTTTCAATCGGTGGCGTTGGAACTTCTGGTGCTGCTTCTTGTGCAGGTGCTGGTGTAGGCATAGCATGCTTGTTGTGAAATTCCTTATGAGGTTGGCAAGTTGTTCGATGTTAGCTTGATCCATTTGCGGTTGGTTTGGTTGTTGAGGTTCTTTCGGGTTCTTAGGTTCTACAGGGGGTATTTCTTGGTTGCGTTGAGTACGAGTACGTCTCCTATTTGTTCTACAGGTTTTATTAAGCTAGTGTGAGATTCTTGAACTTTATTAAGTCTTAGACGTTTATCGGAAAAACATTCGAAATAATAATAAAATAGAGTACGGAAATGAATACAAATAATTGAAAATTGACTGAAATCATAATAAAAAGGAAATTCATATCATTAAAATTAAATACATGGAAACAGAAGGAAGACTTAAATACTTCCTTTACAAAAGTTCAAAGAAAGGATGCAAAAGGTAATAATTATAACAACATATACATCATCGTTTCATCCTTTTTACAAAAGCGTTTCTCCTATCGGTATATTAAGGCTTTTATCGAAGGTTTAGCGTTCGTTCTCGCTTCGGGTTGCTCTTCACAGGGTGGGAATATTTCCTTGATTACTTGATCCCTCGTCTTCATTATCAGTAACTTTTTCTTTTCCTTTGTGGTGAGATTTGGCGATAGGATCTCTAGATGGAGTCCCACATTCTTTCTTGGATGGGTCACCTCTTTCGGGGACCGAGATGGGGTCGTCCCATAATCCTTGTGTCTTCAGATCTTCACGTACATAGAGATACCACACTTTGCACATGTAGCATGTTTCCTTGGCATTTGTAGGGTAATTCTTGGTCCTACAGATGAGACGACTGCATACGTAGCATTTCCTTATTGTTGTTGGGTAATTGTTGGCACTGTGTTTTCTCTTTGCATGACCAGAATAGATAGTGCCATTCTTCTTAGGACAATTAAGGATTTTGTGGTCTTTGTTTCCACAGAAGTAGCACTTGTAATGCAGTTGTGGGCAACTTTTGGGGAAATGTCTTCCTTTACACTTCCAGCATCCGACCTTAGGGGTTGCGAAGTCCTTAAGAGGTTGGAGTTGTTTATACTTCTTAGCTTGGGGTTCTTGATTGGCTATGAAGGAAGGGACTTGTGCTACTGGTGTTGCTCCGAGTTGGGGTCTTATAACTAGAGAGTTTGCAGAGGTTGTGGGTGTTTGTTCTATATAAGTCCTTATCGTCTCTTCTAGAAGTCTTATGGTGGTCAAGAGTTCTTGAGTTAGATCTTGTGGTGGGAGTGCTCCTGGTTCTTGTTGTTCTTCGAGAGGGATGCTTGATTGTGGCATAATTTCCTCGGGTAGCTTCCTAGAACCAAACGAAGCGGTCGTATTAGATATTTTCTTTAATTCGAGTTTTACGCACGAGTTATTTGTTTTTAAGGAAAAGAGACGCGTTATAGACTTTTGTTTGTCTGATTAAAGGTTAACGTAGGTCCTTAATGTTATTTACCTAAGGGTCTTACTTGTAAAAGAGCCATTATACTTAAATTGCTCCTAATTGGTCTTGAATAGGGTTACTATGCATTAAGGCTTATTGATCTTGCTAAGGTAGGCTTACTATGTTTATTCTATATCTAAATTCTAAGTCTCCTTCATATTATTCCGCTATGTTCTATTTCCAATTCATTTCTACCTTTCTCAATCTTGGGTCAACATCATGGGTAAATCCTTTTTTTTTTTTTGATATTAAATATCCTCCGATTCTTATATAAGTATTTCCCGCCTTCTTCTAATATTCTCCAAGATAAAGTTCTATTCTTAGACATAAGGATTCTTAGACATAAGATCAAGTCCTACCACTCTATACTTCTAATATCCTGTTTCTTAATTCCCAAAACCTTGTTGCTCTGATACCAACTTAAACTGTCACGCCTCGAGGGGTACCCTAAACGTGGCAGTCCGCCGTACACAATACTAAAGCCTAGGAATGACTACCTTAGTCATGCAAAGGCTTCCATATTATGTACAAGGCGTACATCATAACCAAGGGGACGCATCGGAGTAGCACAATTTATATTGATAGTAAATAAGTAACAGGGCAAAGAGAATACTTATGATAAAACATGCATATTGCATTTCAATTCTTAGAGGTATATCCTACTTCAAATAAATATACATCTCTTATCATATAGGTCATTTCATATAAAGATCCTTACAACATTACTTCATCTTATGATCCCATTTCCTTCGTAGAAGCTTAACCATCCATCTATGACTTCCTTAATGTCATGATCCTCAATTTAAGCCACTGGCACACCTGTTTCAACAAATCTATAGGGGTATAAGCTACAACTAGCTTAGTGAGATATTCCTTTTCATTCGCACCATATTTTCAAACAAGTTTATTTATTTAATCACACATATGCTATGTATACAATGCAACAATCACATGATTACGCGAATATATATAGCCATCCGGAAACCATATATAGAACGGATTTACGCCTCCGTATCAAAGGTTAGGGAATCGGGGTTGAAGGTCCTCGACCTTCTACTGCTAGTCCCCAGGTCCTCACCTACAGCGTTCGGTTGGCTCGGCTCCGAACCTAGAGTCGCTTTCCCCGAGCGATTTGGATTCTCCAGGAAGGAACATGGCCCGTAGCACCGCACGATCACAGCCAATCCAACTCTACGCGTAGGAGTAGCAGCCTTCCGAAATAGATGTGACTCGATGGATGCTATGCGTGAACGTTCTATTGTTCTTAGGTCAAACCTTATTAAGGTTTATTAGGGGCGATCGATCAATTTAGCAACAATAAACAATCACATAAGTATGTAAACAAAATTATTTAAACAAGCAGATCGAAGTTGCGATATTCTTAATTCTCTATTCACGCATAAACACAGAATCATAATCCCGAATTCCCCAACTATATATCCATTTTTATCTTTTCCTAGTATACTAATGCGACTACTTTACAAGCACAAGCAAAGTAACGAATTTAGGAGGAATAACTCACTCGTCCATTTCGCTATCTTCTTAGTCGTAGAAATCCTCGGGTAGGGCATTCTCGTGTCCTTTATCACCTAGACAAAAGAAATACCCGGGTTAAGTCTTCCATGAATTTCTATTCTTGGAGATTCTAAACTTTACTTAAAATCGTGGTAAAATCGTATAAAAAGAAATTCCAACTTAAAATGGCCACAACTTGCTCATTTTAACTCGGAATTTCGCATATGATATACCGTTTTATACCTATTCAAAAAGTTCTATCCATTTCTAAACTTACTGTGGTCATAAAAGGTCCTTTGGGTTCCGAAAACGTCAGGTACATATTTAAAACGAATTTTCTAAACTTTTGCAAAAATCCATTTTCTAACTCAACTTCATTTTAAAGAAAATCCTTTTGTAACAATATAAATATATATTTGATAAACACTTTTGAATATATAGGTATGCTCCCTTTATATGCAAAAATCCTAATGGTAGTGTCTCAACAATTTATTAAAACAATTCATTTAAACTTTAACTTTGAAATTTTCTTTTCAAGTATTTAAAGAAACTTTATATTTTTACTATGTTATTATAAATGAGTATATTCCTATTTTTATTTTCTTCATTTCCTTTTCCAAAATAAGTAAAATTTCCTTTTAATCTTAGTTTTTCATAAATTTCGCTTCTAGTGATAAAATATCTATTTTTATCAAAAGTATATTAGGTTGTTCAAAACCTTTTTATAATTTTGTATTTAGGATAGTTTTAGAAAATGAATTTTGTCTTCTTATATTCATTTCTAAAATATAAGCTTTTGCTTTCCAAAACTTGTTCTTTCATTTCTTTTGAAAAGAATCATTTTTATAAAATCCATTATTACAAATCTTACCTCATTTATATTCCTTTGAAAATTAGTTCCTTCTTTTAGAAATTTGAAAATCATTATTTTTCCTAATGGGTTCATCCCTTATGAATTTATCTTAACTTTGAAAAGTAGTTTGTTTTCTTAGTTTTATTTCGAAGTTTAAAAGAGTTTAAATTTTGAGCTTTTTGTAAAGACTTTTAATATTATATTACTAAAAGCTTATGTTAACACAATATACAAAGAAAATATTTATTTCTTATGATTCCTTGAAAATCTATCTTTTTTTTTGTGAAAACGTTGAGAAAACTCCATTTCTATGTTGTTGATAATAACTTCATGATTTTGTGATAAATCATATGATTGAAAACTTAGCTTTGAGTTCATTAAGTAAAGTAAAACTATTTTTAGATTTAGTTGAGACATTAGCATTATGTAAATGCAAGTATCATGAGCATATAAAGAAATAAGAACATAAGGAAATACTAGAAATAAATAGTAAGCAAGAAAAATAAAATATCAAGCATTGGGAACCTTAGCTTCATCGAGGAATCCCGATCAAGCATTGGAGCCTTAGCTTTATCAAGGCATCCCGGGACTAAGAATGGACTAGTCCCGAAAGATTAAAGAAAATAAATAAAAGATTGTTTTGACTTGATATGGACAAGTCTAAGACTAGAAAGACTAGTCTTAAAAGCAACATGAAATAAATAAATTGCATGACTTAAATGTAAATAGATAACCAAATGAGCTTATATGCTCTAAATAGATATATATACATAGTATACATAAAATTGTATAATAATAACAATAATAATAACAACATAAGAAGCTTATGTACAAGAACAAAACATGAACATGTTGTTGCTTTTACTACTCATATGAGTTTCAAAACAACACCATAGTCATGTTAAGTTACATGACATGGATGAATAATAGATGGAAGAAATATTTACCTAAGGTATGTAGGAGGTATGAAGATGGTGAATGAAATGGGTATTATGTGAGTAGTGATATGTGGTTGATAGTTTATATATGAGAGATGATTTTTGTGAGGAATTGGTTTGAGAGAGTTTTGGTAGAGAGAATTCTTGAAGAGAGAATTTGTGGAGAGATTTTGAGAGAGTTTTGGTAGTGTAAAGAGTTGTGTGAAAGAATGAAAGAGGAAGGGGGTATTTATAGAATTTTTGGAATGAATTTTAGATGTAATAAAATAAATTGAAAAAGAAATAAAAATTAGATGAATGGGGGAGGGAATGGCGCCGGTTTGCTTGTAGAAGAGGGGGAAATTATTTTTATTTTATTTGTTTGTGTAATAAAGAAGTAATGTGTAAAGGTTGATGTGATTAAAGTTGTATTGGAAATGAAAAAAGTAAGAAAATAGATATGTAGGTGTAAGAAAAAAGTAGAGATAGGTGAATAGTAATGAATAGTAGAAAAGTACTATGAATAGAAGACTAGATAATTAAAGTACCGGTAGTAATAAAAATACACGTAATAATGCGATATCTGTAATTTTTAGCTACCGAAAAATTCTAAAACTGATATTTTTGGAATCCTTGTATTTTTACGAGTCTATTGGTATAAACGGAATATTTTTAATATTCCGAGCTCCGGGATACGCTTTTCGAGAACCGATCCCATTTGGGTCCGAAGGTCACTTAAAATTCGCGAATCTGATATTTTTATGTTACCCTATATTATTACGAACTATTCTAGATCATTAACTTAATTTCATTTTCTAGGGTTTGGGAATGCGAGATTGCCGGATCTTAAACACTAGGGTTCGTTATAGGCTTGTTGACTTTTAGGGTTCCGTTTTGATTTCCGATTCTGTCGAGATATTCGTAATATCGTATAATTCTTTTGAGTTTTGATCGTTTCGAAATTTATGTTTTATTTTATTTGTGATTATTTAGTAGTTTTTTTGTTCTCGGAATCGTTTAATCGAGTCTAGGGTTATGAGTTGACTCAGTCTGACTTTTGGTGAGATTTGAAATTTGTGATTTTTGAATTTTATCGAAGGTTTTAAGATTTTGCTGTTGATCGTTATTTGGATATATTGTCTTGATTTGCGTGTTAGGAAATGGTTAGATGATTTAATTGATGTATGAACGTTGATTAAATCGGTAGTTGGACTTCATATTTTGTTTCAAGGGTTCTCGTTTTCTCAAGATTGAGAAAACTCGTTTTTGATCTTTATTTGGAATTAAGTTTTAACTTGGTTTGATTTTTAGGGTTTCGTTTCTGGTGCTTGTCTTGATTTAGAATTTGGTTTTAACTTGAGCCGATTTTTGGGATTTAAATTCTAAACGTTTAGAATTATTTTCTATGAATTATGAAAATAGGGGTTTATAGAACATATTCATTTTTTCTCAATAAGATAAAGAAGTTGATCTCATGTAAAATGTGTATGTAATTTCAGATACTACCAGCAAGTGTACTGGGTTTTGATCAAGTAATATAGAAGTGAGTTGAGTATCGTTCCCATAAGGACTAAATTAACTACTAGATTGATATTAGTTTATACTAATATTTAGGCAATCAAAATATATCAAATAACTAAGTAATTCTATCTACTATGAATGCAATGAGATTGTGAGAAGTTATATAAGATGAATGTGGGAAGGAACAGAATCCATCCTAATTTTTACTAATCATGCTGAAGTTATATTATATGAATAATTAGGATTGTGGATATTTGTAAGAAATTGTCAAAACCTAAAACTATCAAGTTTTAGTAAACCATAAAATAATCCATTAGCTTCCGGTATACAAATTATCAATGGAATCTAATTTACAATCATAAATCTTCCAATTCTATAATTGTCTAACATCCTAAATTAACTTCTCCTAATTCCTTCGTGAGAAATTAAAATAAAATATTGCATGAATCGCATAGAACAATTTCTAAATTAATATTAAACTTGATTGCTTTCACAATTGTTGTTTAATTTTAATTCATGAATTCCTATCAATCCTAATTCTTTTTTCCAAATTATCAAAATTCTTATCAATTCAATTTCAATCAGAAATAAAATAGATAATTATGATTCAATACAAATATTCCATAATTCTAACAATCCTATAATATAAGTTCAAGAATCATTTTAGCAAAATTAGGATTTCATCACTTCCCACAAAGAAAAGCTTAGTTATTCATGAAAGATGATTCAATAATCAAATCAGAATATGTAATTGACAACATTATGAACAAATAATTCAGATAAATGAATTGCATAAGAAAGAGATTAGATATCACCAATTCAAATATCGCAATGTTCAATTGCAATTCTTGAAAGTTCAGTTCTCTCACAATTGTCACGCCCCATAGGGTACCCTAAACGTAACAGTCCGCCACATGCCATATAAGATTCCCGAATTACCACCTTAGTCTTTCGGAAGTCTCATATAGATGTAAGGCGTACCTTTACACAATAGAGTACAAGTCCGAATGGAGATAAAAGCTTAATTTGGCATGCATGGGCAATAGGATATAATTCATGAACATAAATAAATATTACATAATTCTAAGGGGCATTCCCCCGCAAAAGAAAAATTAGCGGTCCATTACAGTCATCCAAGTCTTAGAAGTTTTCTATGGAAGTCTAATACAAAAATTATAACTTCTAGGTAAAACTCCTAGCTTCGGTACCTGTTCAGCCGGGTCTCTTCGCCTAAGCCATAAATGCGTAAGCTGCAAAAGGAATGGTCTGTAGGGATGTAAGCTAACTAGCTTAGTGAGTGTAATCTCCCACAAAAACATTTATATCACAACAATTCAACCAAGTTATTAATCAAGCAAGTGTATGCACCAAACACATGAGTTCAACATACATATGACCAACCGGAAATCATATGTGGATGGAATTGCGCCCTCCATCCCGGGTTAGCAGATTAACGAATCCTGCGGTACGACAATATCCCGTTTATGGCTCACGGCTAACCTACGATTATCGATGTCGTTTATGGATCACGACTAACCTACGATTATTCGATGTCGTTTATGGTTCACGACTAACCTACGATTATCGATGTCGTTTATGGTTCACGACTAACCTACGATTATTCGATGTCGTTTATGGTTCACGACTAACCTACAAATGCTCATGCTCCATCCCCTTGATATGCACATGTCAATTTATCATTTACTCAAGTAGTTGATTAAGCCAATTTACTTAGGCGATCAATCAATTTATCAGACAATCCATCATAGCTAACTATACAATCAAAGTTTATCACCCGGTTTCGATATTCTTAATTTGTTTCTCATATCATCAACAATCATATAATTTCCCAATAATCCCCATTATTCATATTCCATTCAATTGACCTACATTCTAGTGCACTACTTTACAAGCACATACAATAAATGAATTGGGAAGAAAAACTCACTCCGCCATCGGTACTCCGGTCTTCTAGTAGTAATAATCCGGAGGTAACTCGTCACCGTCCACGGGTTCACCTATTCATATAAGAAATTACCCTAATAAGTATTCTATCATCTTAAGACACTAAAACTCTAAGGAAACTTAGAGAAATCGGAATTCGCGTCATTTCCGAAGTTCCGTTTTAAAATGGCCATAACTTGGTCGTTTTAAGTCGGAATTTCGCAAATTATATACCGATTCCTATCTACTTCGAAAGAGCTTTCCAAATATGAAGTTTAAATCAAGTTTTGAAAATATCTAAGCCTCGGAATTGAGGGATCAGATCTGTACAGCGGTTCCTTGATTCCAAAAATGCGGTTTTGATGATGCATTTGAGATTCCTAAGTGTAATATGATGCTAAATGCAATGGAAATGATTTTCCCTATCATGAATGTCATGATGTGGACCTTAAGGAGTCTATGTTCTTATAACTTTTAGATTTAACGATTTTTAGAAAACAAACTTTCCTTAGAAACCATTTCCTCTCAAAGCTTAGTAAGTTAATTTACTACACTTGATCACATCTACATTTTGTATGGATTTTCTTTAGGAAAACTCCATTTTGTTTAAAGAATATTTGACCCCTATATTAGATATATCCTAAGGTCTTTATTTCTTTAATAAAATCTACATTTACAAACTTTTAAGTGGGTCTTTTACTATGGGGTTTCCAAAAATCCGAATTTACACAAATCCATTTTCAAGTTGATTCCTTTAGGAAAAATATATTTTATACTTGAAACTTTAAGTATCTATTATACCTATATCCTAAGGACTTCATTTATTTAAGAAAATATCATTTTTGAAGTTGGAAAAATAGTGTTTTCTAACCCTTCATCCATTATTACGAATTTGGTTTTTCATAACTTTTAACTCAAAACTCCTATGGACTTCATCTCTTGTTTTCAACATTTTCTTTAGTAAAAACTCCTTTAGACTCATGAGAAATACCACTAATCATTATCTATTACCCATAGGCTTTATTTTTTATAAAATATAAGTTTAGAAGTTGTTAAAAGTGTTTTTGACCTTGGTTTTCAAAGTCATCCGAATTTTCAAAAGTCTTTTTCTTGTAAAGTACTTTCCTTTTTGACTTCATGGACCCATATATATGTAGATCTATACACTAGAAAGTCATTTACTAAAGACAAAAGTGTTAAAGACTATTTATGCACATATGAACAAAATAATAATGAAACTATAAATGCCTACATGCTCATGAGTAACAAGATGATGGATTTACATTATCAAAAGCTTAAATGAGTTTTAAAAACATAAAAACCATATTTTTATAAAAGATCCTTTGTTTAAAAGACTTTTTGATGGATAAAGTTAAAGCTTTTGATAAGGAAACTCCTTTAAAGGATGGATCTACCATGAAATGGTTTGGGATTTTTGTGTTGTTATCTCATTGTTCCTACTACAAGATCATGGGAACATGGAGTTGAGATAACCAAAAATCGCCTAGCCATAACAAGGTTTTATGAGTTGGAAGTAGTAGATCATAACTTACTTGAAATGGATGGAAGGTAGAAGAGAAAAATGGAAGTTGTGAATGTGTTGTGTGGGGGCTCAAATGTTTCGGCCACAAGGGGAAAAAGAGGAGAGAAGAGAGAGCTTTTGCACTTTAGGAATTTTGGAAAGTGAAGAATGAGGAAAGAGAGAGAAAAGTTAGTTTATATAGAAGGTGAATTAGGTTAAATGAAGAGGAGATTTTTCAAATTGGACAAGGGGAGAGGGGGGGCCATATGCGCCGGTTTTGGAGCTTAAAGGGGGGGAAGACTTGATGTTTTCCTCTTGATTTGGCTTGATTTGATCCATGCATCAATTGTCATAAATGAAGTGAAGTGAAGTGACAAAAGGTTATGGAAGAAAGGAGGAGAAGTGATTGATGGTAAGAGTTGGATTTGTAGGGTAGGCTAAAAAAAGTAGGCTAGGTAGTGTAGGTGTACTTTATGAATAGTAATGAATAGTTGACAAGACAATTTAATTTCCGGTAGTAATGAAATACGAATAAAAAGGCTATAACTATTTTTCATAAACCGGAAAATTATGAAAAATATATTTTTGAAATCCTTATTTTATTTCGGTTCTAATGAGTACTCATAAGTATATTTTTGAATTTCTAGTTCCGGGGCACGTTTTTCTATAATGGGTCTCGGATGACCCGGAATTGAAATTTTCTTGAAATCAAATATTTTCTTAGTTTGAAATATATTCAAGAATTATAATCAAAAGTAAATTTTCTTAGAAAAGTTTATTAATTGGAAACCGAGGAAAAGCCGGAATTAGGGTTCCTAGTTCTCACTCCAGGCTTGAGCTATTCCGGTTTAGGGTTTTGGGTTTCCGGTTCTAGGGTTATCTTAGCTACTTGAAAAACCGGGGTTTACAACCTACCCACCTTAAAAAGAGTTTTGTCCTCAAAACTGAACTGACGTACCTTGATTCTCAACAACTCGGGGTATTTCCTTCGGATTTCTTCTTCGGCTTCCCAAGTCGCTTCCTCAGAAGTGTGGTTTCTCCACAACACTTTAACGTATCTAATCTCTTTGTTCCGAAGCTTCTGAGTCTTCTCATCCAAGATTTCTACTGGGTGTTCTTCGTAGGTGAGATTTTCCTTTAACCCGAATCGGTTCTAACTCCACTATCCGCTCAGGGTAGGTACATACTTCCTTAACACTGATACGTGGAACACATTGTGAACTCCTGACAAATTCGGCGGCAGGGCTAGCCGATAGGCCAAATCTCCCACTCTTTCCAAGATCTCAAAAGGTCCAATATACCTTGGGCTTAACTTCCCTTGAGCCCGCATTCTCTTTATGCTTTGATTGGGTTTATCTTCAAATAGACATGATCGCCTACTTGAAATTCCAGCTCTCTTCTCTTCAGATCAGCCCAACTCTTCTGTCTGTCTTGAGCCTCTTTCATTTTCTGTTGGATAACCCGGACTTTGTCAGCTGCTTCTTGAACCAATTCAGGACCAATAGCTAGCTTTTCCACATCATCCCAAAACAGAGGGGACCTACAACGCCGTCCATATAGGGCTTCGTATGGTGGCATCTGAATGGTTGAGTGGTAGCTATTGTTATAGGCAAACTCAATCAGGGGTATATGATTATCCCAACTTCCTTTGAATTCCAATATGCAAGCCTTAACATCCTCCAAGGTCTGAATGGTTCGCTCAGACTGTCCATCTGTCTGAGGATGGTAGGCAGTACTGAAATGCAACTTGGTGCCTAGGCTCTTTTGTAGGCTCATCCAGAACTTTGAAACAAATCTTGGATCCCGGTCTGAAATAATCCCTGCGGGTATACCATGAAGTCGCACAATCTCTTGATGTAAATCCTAGCCAATTTGTCCAATGAATAGGTCATATTAATTGGTAGGAAGTGTGCTGACTTGTCAAACGATCCACTATAACCCAGACCGCATCACATCCTGTGGATGTCCTCGGGAATCCACACACAAAGTCCATTGAAATTTGATCCCACTTCCATTCGGGGATAGGTAGTGGCTTTATAATCCACCTGGCCGTTGATGCTCCACTTTGACTTGCTGACACACGGCACACTTCATAACAAAATCTGCCACATCCCTCTTCAATCCATTCCACCAATAGTGGCTTTTTATGTCCTGATACATCTTTGTACCTCCCGGATGCACCGTGTAACCGGAGTTGTGAGCTTCGCTCATGATCTCTTTTCTCAATTCTTCATCTTCCGGTACACACAATCTTCCTTTCATTCTAACCACTTCTTCATCATCCAGGGTAAAGTCACTATACCTTTGAGTACTTCTTCTTTGATCCTCTTTATCGCCTCAT
The DNA here is from genome assembly GCA_024138025.1 of Combretum micranthum. Classification (NCBI taxonomy): domain Eukaryota; kingdom Viridiplantae; phylum Streptophyta; class Magnoliopsida; order Myrtales; family Combretaceae; genus Combretum; species Combretum micranthum. Next base: position 400,177 of record JAMXBD010000138.1, read on the forward strand.
CATATCTTTGGGCTTCCTTAATCCTGTCGATCAAAGTGGGTTCCATAACCAAATTTGCTATCTCCACTTCGACGTCTTGCCCTATGAATTCAATTCTAACCTTTCGAATTCCTTTATCAGCTCTTTTTGTCTGTGATTAGGCTGCCACTTCTCCATAATTCTTTCTGCTCAAGGCGTCAGCTACAGCATTTACCTTTCCCGGGCAGTAATTTATCCCAATCATAGTCCTTGATGAGTTCCAACCACCGTCTCTGCCTCATATTTAACTCCTTTTGTGTGAACAAATACTTGAGACTCTTGTGATCTGTGTACACTTCACATCTTTGCCCATACAAATAATGTCTCCATAACTTCAAGGCAAAAACCACAGCGGCCAATTCCAAATCGGTGTGGGATAGTTCTGCTCATGAGGCCTTAATTGCCTGGAGGCATAGGCAATGACTTTCCCTTCTTGCATCAGTACACAACCGAGGCCATTCCTAGAGGCGTCGCTATGCACTGTGTACGGCTTTTCGGGTCGGGCAATACCAAAATTGGAGCTGATACTAAGCGTCGTTTCAACTCTTGGAAACTTTGCTCCCTCTTATCTGTCCTCGAATTTCTCGTTCTTTTGTGTCATTGAGTCAAAGGTTTGGCAATCTTGGAGAAATCCTTTACAAACTTGCGGTAATAACCAGCCAAACCTAGGAAGCTTCTCACTTCGGTTACCGTTTCGGGCTGTTTCCAATCCACTACAGCCTTGATCTTTTCTGGGTCTACGGATATTCCTTCTCCCGTCACTACATGTCCAAGAAAAGATATTCTATCCAACCAAAAATCACACTTGGATAGCTTGGCGTACAACTTATTTTCTCTCAAGGTTTGTAACGCCATTCTTAGATGCTCCTCATGTTGTTCTCTGGTCTTTGAATAGATTAGGATGTCGTCTATGAACACAATTACACATTTATCCAAGAGCGGTTTGTATACTCGGTTCATGAGGTCCATGAATGCAGCAGGTGCATTAGTTAATCCAAACGGCATCACTAAGAACTCGTAGTGCCCGTACCGTGTGCGAAAGGCTGTCTTAGGCACATCTTCCGGCTTTATTCTCAACTGGTGATAACCGGAGCGCAAATCAATGCGCGAGAACACACTTGCCCCTTGGAGCTGATCAAAGAGGTCGTCGATTCTTGGAAGGGGGTATCGATTTTTGATGGTGACTTTATTCAATTCCCGATAATCGATACATAATCTCATAGACCCGTCCTTCTTCTTTACAAACAACACCGGTGCGCCCCATGGCGACACGCTAGGTCTTACGAATCCTTGATCCAACAGCTCCTGTAATTGGGTCTTTAATTCCTTCAATTCCACCGGAGCCATCCGGTATGGTGCCTTTGATATCGGCTCTGTACCTGGAGCTAGAGTGATTTCAAAATCAATCTCTCTTTTCGGTGGTAAACCGGGTAAGACTTCAGGAAATACATCCTCAAACTCATTCACCACGGGTATGTCACTCTTTTCTCCTCTTTCCTCTCTAATCCAGGCATCTTCTATTGGCACAATTTCTCGTCTTCCATCATTAGCTCGAAGGAGCTTAAACCAAGATCTCTTCGCACCGTGATCTCTCCAAGGAAGTCTACTCTCTCCTTCCTGTGGTCATCAAAACTTATCATCTTCGCTTGACAGTCCACAATGGCTTTAACCTTACTCAGCCAATTCATCCCAAGAATAACTTCATATTTACTCATCTCCAAGACTATCAAATCACTTGTTGAGATGTGTCCTTGGATTTCTAGCAAACAATCCTTTATTATCTCTCGAGTCGACACAACACTACCTGTGGGTGTCTTAATCCTTAAGGTTGTGGTTGTCATGGCTATGGGTAGACCAAGCCGCTTAGCCAAGCTGGTAGTGATAAAGGAGTGGGTGGCTCCCGTATCAAACAACACATAAGCTTCATTCCCATTTACTCCTATGCGTCCTGTTACCATAAACATTTATCACTACTTGGTCCTAATCACTCAACAACTATCTATTCCAGGGTTTCCATATTTCAGCTTTTCCTCTTACACAGGTTTTAAATTTCCTTTATAAAAACTTGCTACGAAGACAAAGAACTTTATCTTAAAGGAACTTGTTACTAACCTGTCACCAGGCCGCCATCCACATCGCCGTCTTGATCCAGCGCGGCCAGCTCCATGCCTTCCTCCTCATCATCCTCGATCATCCATTGGCCTTCAAAATTGTACAGCCGCATACCATGCATGGCCGAGGCTGCACGGCCTCCACTTCTGCTACCGGACCTTTGGGTGTTATCATTTCCTGGATTCCCGTAAGGTCGGGTAGTTCCACTTTTCCTCTGGGGGCACTCGGAGGTTACATGGCCCTTTTCCTTGCAAAGGTAGCAGGTTATAGTCATCTTCTTTGGGCAAGCATAAACCAGATGACCTGCTTCGCCACAAAAGAAACACTTGTCCTTCAGCTGGGGACATTGCCTTGGGTAGTGGCCTCCCTTGCACTTCCAGCAGGAAATATTGGACTTGGTTTGGTTAAACCTCCCACCAGAATTATCCTTAATACCGTGGTAGGGCTTGAACCTTTTTCCTCTGTAGCTCGAGCTGGAGGCATCAAAGTGCCTTTTCCCGAACACTCTTTTGTCCGGTTCAGCATACTTTCTCTTCTTGGCCCCTTCAATCAAACGGGCCTTTTCGATCACCTCAAGGTAGGTCGACAATCCAGATTCATGTATCTTTATCCTTAGGTCCTCATCGAGACCTTCCAGGAACACTTGTTTCTAGCTCCTCACTATTCTTGTATGACTCAGGAGCATACTGCAGTAGGTGATTGAATTCCGTTTCATACTGCTCAATCGTCCTGCCTCTTTGTCTCACATGCAGGAAATCTGCGCTGTACCTTACTCGAAGACTGGCGGGGAAATAGTTCCCTAGGAACTCTCTTCGGAAGGTCTCCCAGCTAACTGGGGTTGCCAAACTCCTTCGTTTAGACTCCCACCATACACGTGCATTATATCTTAACATGTATGTGCCGTACTCCAAACGGAGGTGTGGTGGGGTCTCATATGCTGCAAAAGAACGCTCGATTTGAGCCAACCAATCTTCCGCCTCATCGGGCTTTCCAAACGCCCCATCAAAGTAGCGGTTACTCTTTATGAAATCAGGGAGGGAACTCCTCTGGTAACCTCTTGGTGGTGGAGGGGGTGGATAACGAGCATTATATGATTGCTCCTCTGGTGGCATGGGAAACTCCTCTTGCATTCTCCTGTATGGAGGGGGGGTGGAGGTGGTAAAGGTGCAGAACCCCTTAGACTTGGTTCGGAGTTTTGGGGTTGGTTCTGGTTTTGATTCTGGATGAATGCAGCAAACATATTTGTCAAATTCCCAATGGCATTCATCATAGCTGCCTGGGGGTCAGGCTGAGCAGCTTCAGGTATGCTAGCTTGGGGTTGATCTGGTTGTTCGCACTACTAGCCTCACTTGGGAGTGGTTCTTGCTCCCGGTTTCGGTTCCTCCGGTTTCGTCTGTTACATATTGTCTTAATAAGTTTTATTTCTTCTTTAGAGTTTTGCGGTTTATAAACGTTGGCAAAAAAAAATTCTAGGAATAATTTAGAGAAACATAGAATTCATAAAAAGGCTCAAAGAAAATTTAAAGCTCCAAGTCGTTCACAAAAAGGCTCTTAAAGTAAAGAAATCATAGCAATCAAAGGAATTCCAAATTAAGAAATCATAATAATAAAGAATTTCTGAATCAAATGATGATATGAATGAGATTATGATTATGCAATTAAGTATATGAATGTAGTCTACTACTAATGCAAAAGTATGATGCTTGTGAAACTTCATTCTTGGAATCAACATAAACTTCATTGACTTGTTTGTGCCGTACAAAAGTTGTTTTCAAATAAGCTTGCAAAATTGGACAACACAAAACAATTCTTCCGAACTAACCGATACAACTTCTATCTAATAACATCTAAGGACATGGAAAGGGAAAAGACAAGGAAAACAACATACTAGACCATAAAGAGATCCTAAGGCAATTTGGCATCCCGCATTGCCTACTATTCAAAAGAAACTATTGGACTTATGGGATACTACATCCTTCATTCTAATCAGAGTCGTCGGGTGAGGGGCTCGGAAGTCGTCCTCGACTAGAAGATGCTCCATCATCCTTCCGGATGAACTGACTCAAATAGGCCCTAACAGTCAACCTCCTTCTCTGAGCGGGTCGGGCTAGAGGCTCTGGTTCCTCCTCTTCCTCTTCTTCTTCCTCTTCCTCTTCTTCTTCCTCTTCCTCTTCTTCTTCTGCTTCTTCTTCTCTCACTTCTTGATCTCCTACTTGATTTGTTTCCTCCATATCAACTCTATCATCAGATTCATTCCTAATTCCCATTTCTCTCTCTGCTTCTCTTCCTGCTTCTTCCCACATCCTACTCCACCTTTCTCTGAATTCACTTATCCAAGGGTCAGCTTCATTCATTCCCTCCACAGGTTCTGGAGCTACGGTTCAGGGGCTACTGCCTCAACCTCAGGGGGTTGCTCGCCTACTGGGTAAATATCTTTCCATACGGTGGGGTCGAATTCTGGTTCTACCCTCCCACTATCGGGTATGTCCAGATCCCTATTGAAATCCCATACAACTGGTTCGGTGGTGGGTTGGGTTGTTCTGGAGCTACTGGAGGGGTAGGGGATCTAGGTATTTCTTCTTCCATCCAGTTTGGGTCCTCTTCTGGGTCTTCCTCCTCCTCAGATTCTTCCACATTATTTTCTTCTCCCTCATTGTTTCCTTCATTCCCTTCATCTTCCTCACAGCTGGGGCATTAATCAGTGTACTCCCCCGTTTCCTACTTGTGGAGCTGGAGCTCCTCCTAGGAATGGGATAAGATCAAGGTATCTAGCTTGCCACACAAAATGATTTCTGATATCTGCCAAATTCCAATCCCTATGATCATCCAGGTCATCACGGGCATGTACATAAAGTGGTCCTATGCCATGCCAATTCCCAAAGTCTGGGTGGGACTTCCTTCATTCTTAAGATAAATGTGGCTTCTCTTAACATGGGTTCTCCGCATATTCTACCATCACCCTCTCTAGGGTATAAATAGTCTCCATGATTGTCCATCTTCTTCTCCTTATTGGATCATACCTTAACTGATCTATCACAGATATCCATCTTGTGTATCTAAGGCCCTCTTTCCATAGCTTATACATCTCTTTTATTGTCCTAGGTCGCTGGACCAAGCAAAGTCTTCACATAAAACTTAACCGAAGCCGGTATTCCACCATGGTTTCATCTAGTCTTTTGGTGAAGTTCCTAGCTCTTTCTCGGGTTTCACCCAAGGAAACCTACAACACGAAAACTATTAATTAGCCTAGCTTTTAACTCCAATTTTATCCTAGTTACTTAGTTCTAGGTTTGATTTTAACTCTATTGTCATGCCTAATAACCTAGTGCTCTGATACCACTTAAACTGTCACGCCCCATAGGGTACCCTAAACGTAACAGTCCGCCACATGCCATATAAGATTCCCGAATTACCACCTTAGTCTTTCGGAAGTCTCATATAGATGTAAGGCGTACCTTTACACAATAGAGTACAAGTCCGAATGGAGATAAAAGCTTAATTTGGCATGCATGGGCAATAGGATATAATTCATGAACATAAATAAATATTACATAATTCTAAGGGGCATTCCCCCGCAAAAAAATTAGCGGTCCATTACAGTCATCCAAGTCTTAGAAGTTTTCTATGGAAGTCTAATACAAAAATTATAACTTCTAGGGAAAACTCCTAGCTTCGGTACCTGTTCACGGGTCTCTTCGCCTAAGCCATAAATGCGTAAGCTGCAAAAGGAATGGTCTGTAGGGATGTAAGCTAACTAGCTTAGTGAGTGTAATCTCCCACAAAAACATTTATATCACAACAATTCAACCAAGTTATTAATCAAGCAAGTGTATGCATCAAACACATGAGTTCAACATACATATGACCAACCGGAAATCATATGTGGATGGAATTGCGCCCTCCATCCCGGGTTAGCAGATTAACGAATCCTGCGGTACGACAATATCCCGTTTATGGCTCACGGCTAACCTACGATTATCGATGTCGTTTATGGTCACGACTAACCTACGATTATTCGATGTCGTTTATGGTTCACGACTAACCTACGATTATTCGATGTCGTTTATGGTTCACGACTAACCTACGATTATTCGATGTCGTTTATGGTTCACGACTAACCTACAAATGCTCATGCTCCATCCCCTTGTGATATGCACATGTCAATTTATCATTTACTCAAGTAGTTGATTAAGCCAATTTACTTAGGCGATCAATCAATTTATCAGACAATCCATCATAGCTAACTATACAATCAAAGTTTATCACCCGGTTTCGATATTCTTAATTTGTTTTCATATCATCAACAATCATATAATTTCCCAATAATCCCCATTATTCATATTCCATTCAATTGACCTACATTCTAGTGCACTACTTTACAAGCACATACAATAAATGAATTGGGAAGAAAAACTCACTCCGCCATCGGTACTCCGGTCTTCTAGTAGTAATAATCCGGAGGTAACTCGTCACCGTCCACGGGTTCACCTATTCATATAAGAAATTACCCTAATAAGTATTCTATCAACTTAGGACACTAAAACTCTAAGGAAACTTAGTGAAATCGGAATTCGCGTCATTTCCGAAGTTCCGTTTTAAAATGGCCATAACTTGGTCGTTTTAAGTCGGAATTTCGCAAATTATATACCGATTCCTATCTACTTCGAAGAGCTTTCCAAATATGAAGTTTAAATCAAGTTTTGAAAATATCTAAGCCTCGGAATTGAGGGATCAGATCTGTACAGCGGGTTCCTTGATTCCAAAAATGCGGTTTTGATGAATGCATTTGAGATTCCTAAGTGTAATATGATGCTAAATGCAATGGAAATGATTTTCCCTATCATGAATGTCATGATGTGGACCTTAAGGAGTCTATGTTCTTATAACTTTTAGATTTAACGATTTTTAGAAAACAAACTTTCCTTAGAAACCATTTCCTCTCAAAGCTTAGTAAGTTAATTTACTACACTTGATCACATCTACATTTTGTATGGATTTTCTTTAGGAAAACTCTTTTGTTTAAAGAATATTTGACCCCTATATTAGTTATATCCTAAGGCCTTTATTTCTTTAATAAAATCTACATTTACAAACTTTTAAGTGGGTCTTTTACTATGGGGTTTCCAAAAATCCGAATTTACAAATCCATTTTCAAGTTGATTCCTTTAGGAAAAATATATTTTATACTTGAAACTTTAAGTATCTATTATACCTATATCCTAAGGACTTCATTTATTTAAGAAAATATCATTTTTGAAGTTGGAAAAATAGTGTTTTCTAACCCTTCATCCATTATTACGAATTTGGTTTTTCATAACTTTTAACTCAAAACTCCTATGGACTTCATCTCTTGTTTTCAACATTTTCTTTAGTAAAAACTCCTTTAGACTCATGAAAATACCACTAATCATTATCTATTACCCATAGGCTTTATTTTCTCTTAAAAATATAAGTTTAGAAGTTGTTAAAAGTGTTTTTGACCTTGGTTTTCAAAGTCATCCGAATTTTCAAAAGTCTTTTTCTTGTAAAGTACTTTTCTTTTTGACTTCATGGACCCATATATATATAGATCTATACACTAGAAAGTCATTTACTAAAGACAAAAGTGTTAAAGACTATTTATGCACATATGAACAAAATAATAATGAAACTATAAATGCCTACATGCTCATGAGTAACAAGATGATGGATCTATTATCAAAAGCTTAAATGAGTTTTAAAAACATAAAAACCATATTTTTATAAAAGATCCTTTGTTTAAAAGACTTTTTGATGGATAAAGTTAAAGCTTTTGATAAGGAAACTCCTTTAAAAGATGGATCTACCATGAAATGGTTTGGGATTTTTGTGTTGTTATCTCATTGTTCCTACTACAAGATCATGGGAACATGGAGTTGAGATAACCAAAAATCCTAGCCATAACAAGGTTTTATGAGTTGGAAGTAGTAGATCATAACTTACTTGAAATGGATGGAAGTAGAAGAGAAAAATGGAAGTTGTGATGTGTTGTGTGGGGCTCAAATGTTTCGGCCAAGGGAAAAGAGGAGAGAAGAGAGAGCTTTTGCACTTTAGAATTTTGGAAAGTGAAGAATGAGGAAAGAGAGAGAAAAGTTAGTTTATATAGAAGTGAATTAGGTTAAATGAAGAGGAGATTTTTCAAATTGGACAAGGGGAGGGGGGGGCCATATGCGCCGGTTTTGGAGCTTAAAGGGGGGGAAGACTTGATGTTTTCCTCTTGATTTGGCTTGATTTGATCCATGCATCAATTGTCATAAATGAAGTGAAGTGAAGTGACAAAAGGTTATGGAAGAAAGGAGGAGAAGTGATTGATGGTAAGAGTTGGATTTGTAGGGTAGGCTAAAAAAGTAGCTAGGTAGTGTAGGTGTACTTTATGAATAGTAATGAATAGTTGACAAGACAATTTAATTTCCGGTAGTAATGAAATACGAATAAAAAGGCTATAACTGTATTTTTCATAAACCGGAAAATTATGAAAAATATATTTTTGAAATCCTTATTTTATTTCGGTTCTAATGAGTACTCATAAGTATATTTTTGAATTCTAGTTCCGGGGCACGTTTTTCTATAATGGGTCTCGGGATGACCCGGAATTGAAATTTTCTTGAAATCAATATTTTCTTAGTTTGAAATATATTCAAGAATTATAATCAAAAGTAAATTTTCTTAGAAAAGTTTATTAATTGGAAACCGAGGAAAAGCCGGAATTAGGGTTCCTAGTTCTCACTCCAGGCTTGAGCTATTGGTTTAGGGTTTTGGGTTTCCGGTTCTAGGGTTATCTTAGCTACTTGAAAAAAACCGGGGTTTTACAACAATTCTCTATGAAATGCTAAAACTATTTGTATACTGAAGTGTACCCTATTTTGCTTCTGCTTGTTCAACTAGAGGGGGGAGATCCCCTTTATATAGGAAAAATTTCGTGCAAAGCATTAATGGAAAATTGCAGTTTCAACTTGTACGCCGGCAGTTACAGATCTTACACCGGCGGCGTACAGACGGCGTAAAGGCTTCTTATTCCTTGCACAGGTAGTGCACTGGCAGCTTTCATCTTTGGTTGCAAGTGTAGGCCGCTTTTACGTCGGCGGCTTAAATATAGATCTAGCCGGCATATATAATGAGAAATGAAAGGTTTGACCAATTTATAAGGAAAGCCGTCCCAAAGCCGACGGCTTTGATGCTGGCTTAGATAATCCATCAAATTTGGTCTTTTCATTTGTCACTGAGCATGTGTTATCTACTTGTCGCTTCAGATCTTTGATCTACACTGCCTCAATGTCGGCGGCTTAGTATCCAGCGTAGGTTGTAACTCCTTTTTCACTGACATCGTTTTAATTTTGAGCTACCGGCCTTCATTGTACACTGACCTATTCATCTTCTACGCTAGCGGCTTTCAGGCAGAGTATAATTGGTTGAGTTAAGGCTTATAAAGCTGGCAGTGTAGGCAACGGCCTTAAATGAGTGCATCTTGTAAGCCGTCTCAACGCCGACGGCTTTGAATTCAGAATAGGCGACGTATCCTTGAATTTTTCCAATTTTCATTCCAAAGTTTCTTGTTTTGATTTCTTTGTCCAAATTAGACCTGAAATATGAATTTTAACCAAAACAAGTATCCATTCTAGCTATTTTGAACATCAACAAGTTGTATATAATATGATCTTATCAATTCCCCCACACTTGAACTTTTGCTTGTCCCCAAGCAAAATAATGAAGAACAAAATTAATGAAATCTCTCATAGATAGTGCAATTTTTCTAATTTAATCACAATTTCTTTAAATTGCTTTTCTTGTACCTATTGCTCTAACCATACCAATTTCTTGTAATTAGAGTACTATAATCAAAATTGAGAAGTTAATCCAAATAAAACAAGTTTTAATCTCAATCTTTAACAAAAGAACATTCTATTCAAAAAGCAAATACCCAATCCATTAAGGAAAAATACTCATTTAAACTTCATTGGACTTTTAGCTTTTATATATATATTCTAAGTAACATTAAATGAAAGCATGTGATATCTACTTTTCCTTAGATTTTCTCCTTCTTTATTATTAGTTTTCTTTTATTTGCATATTTGCATTCATTTTTCTTTTTTTTTTTCAAGCACTTATTTTCTTTTTGGGAGGTTTTGCCTCCATTTTTTTTCAAAGTTCATGAATTGAACTTTTGCCTTTCTTCCTTTCTCGTTATAGTGAGTTTATTGAGTTGACACATCCCAGGCTCATCACTTAAGTGACCAGGTTTCAAAATACCCCTAAGAACTCTTCCTCACTTTAACATTCATGTTCAGATACTCATAACTCAAAATTTTAAGTCAGAAGAGTAGTGGCTATGCTTATTTCTTTCTTTTTGAATGCAATAACAAATCAAAGAATTATTTTTATAAAGGATCACTAAGTTTAAAAGTTTCTTCTATCTCTTTCACTAAGTGTTATAATTCAAAGAATATATACAAACTAAAATTTCCTAGAAGTAAACCTGTTTATTTTTCACAAAAGGACTCTACCAGCTTTTAAATTTCCAATTCCAAAGTTAAAAATAAAGTAAACTTGTTTCTTAAGGATTTTACAACTTAATTCTAACTTAGTAAACCAATCACAACAGCAGGTGAGTAAGATATTTTTACAAGTTAATTTCATTGCTTTCAGTATTTACTTTGTACTATGTCCAATTTTTAAGAGATTTTTGAAAATTTTTTTACAGAATTTCTCTATAATTTGCTTTCAAAACAAAAATACAAGGTGGGTGATAAGTCCTGTAAATCTTGTCAAATAATTCACAATCCAAACAGCTAGTAGATCATGCAACTCATTCAATTCATTCAATTCAATGTATCCCTCCCCCACACTTCATGTAAACAGTGTCCTCACTGTTTCAAAATAATAGAATAGAAGAGAAAAGAAACATAAACAGAAACCTGTGTATTTTCCATTTTGTGAATCAGAGCAGCAAAATTCAGAGCGGAGAGATTGTTTGTTCAGCCTTGTAAGCTCTACAAAAGAAAAATAAAAGCAATAATAAAAACTAACTAATCAGCACAGATCAAGTGAGTCTACCCACAGGAACTTGGGTGCTCACTATATATATGTACAGGCCAATATGAAAAATAAAAACTCAATAAAGAACAAATGAAAGCTAGTAGGATCTCTAGCTCTCTAGCCCTGGACTGGCTCTGCTGGTATGCTTAGGACTATGTCTCTGAGTATCTCCTGGCTGGCTGTATGTGTATGCTCTGAACTGAGTCTATTTGTGTGTGCTGAACTATGCCTAGACTCAGCAGAAGTCTCATATGTCATCTCAGCCCCTGTCTCTGGGTTCAAGCAACAGATACCAGTCTTCAATGCCTCAAAGATAGTCTTTCTAAACTTCTTCTTTTTCTTCCTCTCCTTTTCCTGTCTATCTATGAGCTCCTGACTTTGCTTCTTCAACTCCTGAACATCCAGCCAAAGTTGGTCCATATCATATGCAGAAGAAGTACCTACAGGAGGAGGAGGAGCAGATGAAGATGGGATCTCAAAAGGCACATCACCAGGAAAGATATCCTGGAACTCAATCTCCTCCAAGACTGGTGGCTGAACTCCTCTGGGGTTTTTAAGCAATCCCCAGCCTCTAAATGGTGCTAATGAGATCTTTTTACTTTCAAATATCTCATCCCCTTGAGGAGCTTCAAAAATTCCCATCCCTTTCAGCAATTTAGTGATATAGCCACCACAAAACAGGAGTCTAGTCCTGGAGTCATCAGCCTGCCTATTTATGAAATTCGCTATCTCGCCACCCAGATCTATCCTGTAGCCTCTGATAAGGCTGTACAAATAGAACATATCAAAAGTAGTCACCTTGCTGTGACTAGTCTTCTTGCAGCTTAGTGTGTGCGTAAGGATGTGGTGAAGTAGCTTGTGCTCAACAACACCAAATGAAGTGGCCAATGATTTAGAGGGAACAAATGGCTCATTCGCTCTCTCAGGAGGAACCAACTGATACCAGTAAGCCTCTTGAGTCATCTTATCATCTCCCTTAGGCCAATTGATGGGCAAATTGAAATTTTCCTCTACCTCATCATACAATCCCAGGAGTTGGCCCATCTTCTTCAGCTTGACTTCTCTTATCTCACCCATCACCTGAAACTGGAATGTGGATTCAGCTCTGTTAGGGATATTCTTGCAAATAAGCTCAAGAACCTTAATTCGCATTTTGTTCACAGTTCATGAAACAACTCAGCACAAATTGGAATTAAGCATGTATTGAACCGAAATGCAGCTTCAACAGACTATGAATAACATCCAAGCTATTAATTCAATGAAGATCCGAAGTCAATAGTGCATTCATCAATGTCAATAATCCTTAAGCGAATCAACAGATTAAAAACAGATGCAATGGAATGGATTAAAGCAAAGAAAACTAAAAGTAAAAGTTATAGGAACTTACTTGGGCAAGATGGATCAAACGCGATGGATCAAGGAATGAGCAATGGGGATGCGTTGAGTGAGAGTGAGAGAGTGAATATTGAGAGATATGAGAAAGAGAGAGAGAGACAAATCTGTTAAATTCAATTCTGCAGAACATACGTCGGCATTTTTATCGAGTACGCCGACGGCTTACATATCGGTCTAACACAATTAAATTCATGCTGAGGGCAAATGGTCGGCAGCTTACTCATTTATACTGTCGGCGTACAGGTCTACGTCGGCTTCAAAGCTAGCGGCTTTCAAACCTAGATGCCGGCTTTGATCGGGGTTTTTAAAACACTTGAAATTTTGAACATACGCTGCCTTCAACACCAACGGCTTAGAAAGTAAGAAGCTGGTGTAATTGTTGTTGCAAATGCTAGCACTAAGCCGGCGGCTTTCACCTTCCATTTGCTGGCTTCTTGTGCGATGCTTACCTACTTCTTCTTTTGACTTTCACACCGGCTTAAAGCTGGCGGCTTTAGTCCGACTTTCCCTTGATTTTTCAAAGCTGGCTCAAGGCTGGCAGCCTTATGCCGGCTTTCAGCTTCTTCAATTTTTTTTTTTTATTTTTAGATCTTTTCACACTAAAAATTAAGTTAGTAAAAACAAAACAAATAAAACTATTCTTAAATGAAACATGGGTTGCCTCCCAAGAAGCACTTGGTTTAGAGTTACTTAGCCCGACTTTCCTCTTCTGGTCATGGTTCTTTAAAATTTATAACAGTGGTAGCACCATCATGATTTTCCCTTTCGTAATAATGTTTGAGCAAATGCCCATTTATCTTGAAAGTCCGATTATCATCAGTTTTCAATTCTACTGCACCATAGGGAAAAACTTTTGAAATTTTAAACGGTCCTAACCATCTTGATCTCAACTTTCCTGGAAACAACTTCAAACGAGAGTTATAAAGTAAAACTTTTTGTCCAGGCAAAAACTCCCGTTTGATAATGTTTCTGTCATGCCATTTCTTCGCTCGTTCTTTATAGATACGAGAATTCTCATAAGCTTCATTCCTCCATTCATCCAATTGATTCAATTGAAGCAATCTTTTCTCACCTGCAGCTTTTTCATCAAAATTAAGGAATTTAATGGCCCAATATGCCTTGTGCTCAAGTTCTACAGGAAGATGACATGATTTACCAAAAACAATCATAAATGGGGACATTCCAATAGGGGTTTTTAAAGCAGTTCTATAAGCCCATAATGCATCATCTAGTTTTAAAGATCAATCTTTTCTAGATGCATTAACAGTTTTTTCTAAAATACTTTTAGTTTCCTTATTGGATACCTCTACTTGTCCACTTGTTTGTGGATGATAGGGGGTAGCAATTTTGTGTGTAACACCATATTTGACAAAAGTTTTTCAAATTGCTTGTTACAAAAATGTGATCCCCCATCACTAATAATAACTCTAGGCACCCTAAATCTGGTAAAAATATTCTTTTTCAAAAATTTCAAAACTACTCGGGCATCATTTGTTTGTAAAGCAACAGCTTCCACCCATTTAGAAACATAATCGATTGCCACAAGTATACATTTGTTTGAAAAAGATGAGGGAAAAGGACCCATGAAATCAATTCCCCACACATCAAAAAGCTCAATTATCAGTATGTTATTTTGTGGTAATTTATGTTTCTTGGAAATATTACCAGTTCTTTGACATTGAGCACAAGACAATAAATATTTCCTGCAATCACGAAACAAATTAGGCTAATAAAATCCCGATGATAAGACCTTAGCTACAGTCCTTTGAAGACCAAAATGACCTCCTGCTTCTTTTGAATGAGAATGCTCAATAATGTTAAGCTGTTCAGATCCAGGCACACAACGTCTAATTCTTGGTCAACACATTTTTTGAACAAATATGGTTCATCCCAAAAGTAGCTTTTCACATCATGCAAAAACTTTTTCTTTTGTTGATAAGACAAACCATATGGAATGATTTTGCTAACCAAGTAATTGACATAATCAGCATACCAAGGCAAACTTAGGATGTCTATTGCATGCAATTGTTCATCAAGAAACTTTTCATTGATGGGAATATCTAAACTATCAGATTCTAGTCTAGATAAATGATTAGCAATCACATTCTCAGTTCCCTTCTTATCCTTAATCTCTAGATCAAATTCTTGCAACAACAATATCCATCTAATCAACCTTGGCTTAGCATCAGCTTTAGCAAACAAGTATTTTAAAGCAGCATGATCAGTATATACTATGACTTTAGATCCTATCAGATAAGGCCTAAACTTGTCACAAGCAAATATAACAGCAAGAAGTTCCTTTTCAGTTGTGGCATAGTTTCTTTGAGCCTCATTCAAAGTTCGACTAGCATAGTATATAACATGAAATAACTTACCTCTTCTATGACCCAATACTGCTCTTACAGCAAAGTCGTTGGCATCACACATAAGTTCAAAAGGCAACTCTCAATCTGGTGCAATAATCACTGGTGTAGATGTGAGCTTTTCCTTTAATAAGTTAAATGCCTGCAAACAATTATCATCAAAATTAAACATTGTATCCTTCTCAAGAAAATTACAAAGGGGTTTAGAAATTTTAGAGAAGTCTTTAATAAATCTCCTATAAAAACCAGCATGTCTTAAAAAACTTCTAACTCCCTTAACAGTGGTGGGTGGCGGTAATTTCTCTATGATCTCTATTTTGGCCTTATCAACTTCAATTCCTCTCACTGAAACTTTATGACCCAAAACAATCCCTTCTCTTACCATGAAATGATATTTTTCCTAGTTTAAAATCAAATTTGTTTCTTTGCATCTTTGAACAACATAAGCTAAGTTTTCTAAACATGCTTCAAAAGACTTTCCAAAAATAGAAAAATCATCCATAAAAATTTCAATAAAAATTTCAAGCATGTTAGAAAAAATAGCCATCATACACCTTTGAAAAGTAGCAGGTGCATTGCAAAGACCAAAGGGCATCCTCCTAAAAGCAAAAATGCCATAGGGACAAGTAAAAGTGGTTTTTTCTTGGTCATCAGGAGCTATAGAAATTTGCTTATAACCAGAATAAACATCTAAAAAGCAATAATAATAATGCCCTGCAAGTTTTTCTAACATCTAATCAATGAAAGGAAGGGGAAAGTGATCTTTTCTGGTGGCATCATTTAACTTTCTATAATCAATGCAAACTCTCCACCCAGTTATAGTACGAGTAGGAATCAAGTGATTTTCTTCATTTTTCACTACAGTCATATCACCTTTCTTTGGTACAACTTGAACTGGACTAACCCAGTTACTATCAGAGATAGGATAGATAATACCTGCATCAAGTAGTTTCAAAACTTCCTTTTTTACTACCTCCTTAAGTGTTGGGTTAAGTCTCCTCTGTGGTTGAACTGTTGGTTTGTACTCAACTTCCATCAAGATTTTGTGAGTGCAAATTATAGGGCTAATTCCCTTGATATCAGCAACAGTCTAACCAATTGCTTCTTTATGCTTCCTTAGAACTCCAAGCATCTGCTGCTCTTGTTCACCTGTCAAATAAGATGAAACAATTATTGGCAAAGTATCTCTAGTTCCTAGAAAAACATATTTAAAATGTGAAGGAAGGGGTTTAAGCTTAAGATTTGGTGGCTGTATCAATGATGGTACTGGCTTGCTTTCACTAGTGCCTAGCTCCTCATAATATCTTCCTTTGATTTGGTGCAATTTTTCAACTTCTTCTTCCTCTTGCTCATCATCACTCCATTCATCCAGATTTGTTAAAACAGATTCCACAGTTTCTACACCTACATTCTCTTTAACAGACTCAAAAATAAACTCATCAATAATATCAATAGTATAATAGGAACCTTTATCAAATCTTTTCATTGCATCATAAACATTAAATGTTACCTGATCATTTTCTACCCTTAAAGTGAGTTTACCTTGTTCCACATCAATTAATGCTTTATCGGTTGCAAGGAATGGTTTGCCAAGAATCATTGGGACTTCACGATCCTCATCCATTTCCAAGACTATAAAGTCTACTGGAAATATGAACTTGTCAACTTTCACCAAAACATTTTCAACAATACCAGTGTGTATTTGACACTTCTATCTGCAAGTTGCAAAGTGACATGAGTTTCCTTGCATTCTTCAAGTCCTAATTTCCTAAAAATGATAGAGGCATAAGATTAATACTTGCACCAGAATCGATAAGTACTTTATCAAAATGAAATTTTCCTATAGTGCAAGGAGCAATAAAACTCCCCCGATCTCTTTGTTTGGTAGGCAAGTGAGGTAAACTTTTCTGCAAAATCATGGAGCATTCTCCTGTAAGCATCACTGGTTCATTTCCATTGCATATGAAGGCATTTCTTGAATCACTTCTAAGAATAGAATATTGATTTGCAATTTCTTGAAAACATCCAGAAACTTTGAAAATTGCTCATCCAATTTTTGTTGCTTCAATCTTCCTGGAAAAGGAATAAGTGGAACATAAGATCTTACTTCAGATAATTTTTGCACAGGTTCCTCCATCTTTTGTTTTCCTTTGTCTTTGACTGGAATCTCCTCAGTTTCCTGAACTTTTGCCTCAGCGGGCTCAACTTCCTTACCACTTCTCAAAACTATAGCATTCACGGTTTTAGGATTTTCCTTAGTGTTGCTCGGTAGAGAACCAGATGGTCTATTACCAAATTGCTGAGCAAGTTGATGGAATTTCCCTTGAAGATCTTGAATAATTGCATGTTGATTGTTGAGTGTGGTCTGACTAGTTTGAATGAAAGTCTTCAACAACTCATAAGTTGAAATTTGATTTTGTTGAGATGGAAGCTGAGTATTTCTTATGGGACCATGTCTTTGAAATTCAGGTGGGGGCTTGAAAACATTTGCATCATCCTTGTAGGAAAGATTTGGGTGATTACGCCATTTTGGATTATACGTATTTGAATATGGTCCATAATTAACCCTTCCAAAATTTCCAACATAGTTGAGTTGCTCTCCACTTGGTGATGGTATAGTACCATGAGGATAATCATAAGCTGGATGTGGTCCTAAGCACAACTCACAAGCGGCAACTTGATTAGTATTCAAAGAACTAGATGCTACAAGTTTACTTACTTGTGTAGTTAAAGCTGAAACTTGAGCAGTGAGTTGTTGGATAGATTCACTATCTTGAACAGATTCTACCTTTGATCTTGTTCTTTCACAGCTCCAGTTGTGAGCACTAGAAGCTAATTCTTCAATTAATGCACTAGCTTCATCATATGTTTTTCCCATGAGTGATCCTCCTAATGTAGCATCTACCAATGATCTCAAAGTCTCATCTAGACTGAGGTAGAAATTTTCAATCAAGAGATTATCCGAAAGTCCATGAAGTGGGCATTTCCTAACTGCTTCTTTGAATCTTTCCTAAGCTTCATATAATGATTCTCCAGGAAATTTTGTGAAGTTGGTGATCTCTTTTCTTAATCTGGCAGTTCTGGCAGGAAGGAAAAATCTCTTCAAAAATTTCGTTGTCAAATCTGCCCATGAAGTAATGGATTTAGGTGGTTGAGAGTTGAACAAAGCCAATGCTTTATCCCTATGAGAGAAAGGAAAAAGCTGCATTCTAATGGCCTCATCTGTTACGCCATTAAGTTTGACAATATTGCAATATTGGAGGAATTTGGCAATGTGTTCATCCGATGTTTCATTAGGATATCCTCCAAATTGATGTGATTCAACCATTTGAATCAATGCTGGTTTTAGCTCAAAATTGTTGGCTTGTACTGCAGCTCTTCTCACAGCAGGACCTTAAATAGTAGGTACTGTATAATCCCGAAGTGCTCTAACAGGTGCAGCTTGAATTTGATTGTTGTTTTGATCAATGTTGCCCTCATTGTTTCTTGGTTCGTTTTCTGCCATTTCTTTTGGTTGCAGCACTTCTTGTCTTTTGTTTTCTCTTCTTTGTTGATGCAAGGTTTGTTCTATTTCAGGATCAATTGGTAGAAGTTCCCTACTTCTACTCCTATGCATGTAACCTGCAAAAAGAAAAGAAAATAATCAATTCCAAAAACACCTAAACTACTAGCAAAACTAAAAGTGATCTAATATTAATTTGGTCCCCAGCAACGGCGCTAAAAACTTGATCTGATGTAAAATGTGTATGTAATTTCAGATATTACCAGCAAGTATACTAGGTCTTGATCAACTAATATAGAAGTGGGTTGAGTATCATTCCCACAAAGACTAAATTAACTACTAGATTGATATTAGTTTATACTAATATTTAGGCAATCAAAATATATCAAATAACTAACTAATTCTATCTACTATGAATGCAATGAGATTGTGAGAAGTTATATAAGATGAATGTGGGAAGGAACAGAATCCATCCTAATTTTTACTAATCATGCTGAAGTTATATTATATGAATAATTAGGATTGTGGATATTTGTAAGAAATTGTCAAAACCTAAAACTATCAAGTTTTAGTAAACCATAAAATAATCCATTAGCTTCCGGTATACAAATTATCAATGGAATCTAATTTACAATCATAAATCTTCCAATTCTATAATTGTCTAATATCCTAAATTAACTTCTCCTAATTCCTTAGTGAGAAATTAAAATAAAATATTGCATGAATCGCATAGAACAATTTCTAAATTAATATTAAACTTGATTGCTTTCACACTTGTTGTTTAATTTTAATTCATGAATTCCTATCAATCCTAATTCTTTTTCCAAATTATCAGAATTCTTATCAATTCAATTTCAATCAGAAATAAAATAGATAATTAGGATTCAATACAAATATTCCACAATTCTAACAATCCTATAATATAAGTTCAAGAATCATTTTAGCAAAATTAGGATTTCATCACTTCCCACAAAGAAAAGTTTAGCTATTCATGAAAGATGATTGAATAATCAAATAAGAATATGCGATTGATAACATTATGAACAAATAATTTAGATAAATGAATTGCATAAGAAAGAGATTAGATATCACCAATTCAAATATCGCAATCTTCAATTACAATTCTTGAAAGCTCAATTCTCTTATAATTCTCTATGAAATGCTAAAACTATTTGTATATTGAAGTGTACTCTATTTTGCTTCTGCTTGTTCAATTAGAGGGAGGAGATCCCCTTTATATAGGAAAAATTTCATGCAAAGCATTAATGGAAAATTGCAGTTTCAATCTGTACGCCGGCAGTTACAAATCCTACTCCGGCGACTTACAGACGGCATGAAGGCTTCTTCTTCCTTGCACAGGCTGTGCATTGGCAGCTTTCATCTTCGGTTGCAAGTGTAGGCCGTTTCTATGCCAGCGGCTTAGATATAGATCTAGCCGACATATATAATAAGAAATGAAAGGTTGGACCAATTTATAAAGAAAGCCCTCCCAAAGCCAGCAGCTTTGATGCCGGCTTAGACAATCCATCAAATTTGGTCATTTTCATTTGTCACCGAGCATGTGTTATCTACTTATTGCTTCAGATCTTTGATCTACACTGCCTCAACGCCGATGGCTTAGTATCCGACGTAGGTTGTAACTCCTTTTGCACTAGCATCGTTTCAATTTTGAGCTGCCGGCCTTCATTGTACATTGGCCTATTCATCTTCTACGCCGGCGGCTTTCAGGCGGCATATAATTGGTTGAGTTAAAGCTTGTAAAGCTGGCAGTATAGGCAACGCCTTGACTGAGTGCATCTTGTAAGCCGTCTCAACACCGGCGGCTTTAAATTCAGAATAGCCGACGTATCCTTGAATTTTTCCAATTTTCATTCCAAAGTTTCTTGGTCATGAAAGAAATGATTTTTCTATGAAAACATAAGAATCCATCTTAGTATATCCTTTCTAAGAAATTTAATGGAGCTCATAATAGAATTTAGAAACTAAAGAACACAGGAATTCTTAGATAATAAACACTTACACCTTACAAAATTGTAAAGTGGAAAGGTATTCTTAAAATTAAAAATTTCAAGTTCTTGTTCAAACAAAAGTTTTAATAAACCTCACTTTTCATCAATACTTTGAATTTCAAATAAACTAGTTTGACAAACACCAAAAAATTTCCTTTCATAAAAATAGAATGATCTTAAAGAATAAGATTAATGAACAACTTAGGAAATCATTTCCTTAAATGAATATAGAATTATTATTACCTTCAAAAAGTATTAGAAACTAAGCTATAAGGAGTTTAGAAAAAAGAAAATCATTCTTTTGAAATTTAAAAAGACTAAGGAAAGGGAATTAAGGAAAAGGAAATATTCATTTAAAATAACTTGGGAAATTTTCTAGCAAGCTAAGAAGAAATTTTCAAAAGTTTTACCTTTCCAAAATTTTTGCAAGACTTTGCTTTTACAAAAAAATTCATGGTTGAGACAACTTCATTAATTTCATGCATTTGATATGAGTCAATGAATCTACACACACACACACACACATATATATATATATATATATATTTTAAGGTCTTTCAAACCATTATAATATCTATATATATTGATACAAGTTTTTGTAAGAGGAAGAAAAAGTAAGTTTTTCAAAATTCGTGGTGAATTTGATCACCACTATTTCGGAGCTCAAACGACTTTGTTTGATGGAAATAGTTTTAGAGATGAAGAGATATTTTCGAATAGGTAGAAAACGGTATATTATATGCGTAATTTCGAGTTAAAATGACCAAGTTATGGCCATTTTAAGTTGGAATTACCCTCTATATGAATTTTAACGATCTTATGACATAGTTTTTGATAAGTACCATAGAATCAACAAGAAATACTCATTATGGGTATTCTTCTTGATTAGGTGATCTTGAGGAGGAGTGTTCGTACCTGGAGGATTATTTCGATTAGTGGAATTGCCGATCGACTCATCCATAAGAAAGAAGTATCATCATGGCCAAGTGAGTTTATTTGTAAATTAGTTACATTAGATTTAAGGAAAGATAAAATAAAAGTTGTATGATAATATGTTGAAAGAATATTAAGTATATCGTAGCATGAAATGCTTGTAATAAATTGTATGTTTATTAGTACGTTGAAATGTCTGAAATTGGATGATCACTTGTAAGAAAATAAAAACATAACAGCTAGGCTTTAAAAAAAAAAGTTGATACATGCACTTCACATATTGAGTCACATTGCATTCGCTATTATACAATTGGTGGAACAAGTGTATGATAGTGGTGGTAAGCATAACTGGTATATTATGTATGTAGCGAGTAGGAGTCGGTAAAAACTACATAAATTGGTGGCTAGCAAAGTTGGTAATATCTATGTAAACCCTCGAAATTTTCGGATTCGAATTAAAGTTTAAACCCTAATCGGAAGTTAACCGGATTTCTAGAGTCAACAAAACCCTAGTTTACCGTAACCGCTTAAGTCAGGCATTACCGTTTTTCTTTAGCCCTAGAAAACGAAATTGGAATAAGTAGCTATAATAGTTCGTAATAGCTATAGGTTATGTAAAAATATCAGTTTTGCAAAATTCGAGTGTACTTTGAACCTGATCGGACACAGCTCTCGAAAAACGTGTCCTAGAGCTCGGAATAGGAAAAATATTCCGAATATACCATTAGACTCGTAAAAATATGAGATTTCCAAAAATATCAATTTCGTAATTTTTCGGTAGCTAAAAATTTCAGATATCGCAATTATACGCTTATTTTCTTACTGCCGGTATTTAATTGTCATGTCTACTTTACATTACACTATTTTCTACTGTTCTACACTATTCATCTATCTCTACTTTTTCTTACAACCTACTCTTACAACCCATACACCTATTTCTTACACATTTTTATTTTCAATACAATTTCACATCTTTCATTTCTTACTTTTAATTAATCAAAAGACAAAAAAAATTATTTTTCCTCTCTCCTTTCTCCATTTTTGCGTCGGCCACCCCTCTCCCATGCCCAATTTGTTTTATTTTTACTTTATTTAATTAACATAAATTGTCTCCCATATTTTCCTATAAATACCCCTTCACACTTTCACTTCTTTCACACTTCTTCCATACTAAAGATACTATACTTAAATTCTCCCAAAATCTCTCCAAGAAGTTCTTACGAGAAAGCTCTTTCTAGTTTCTTCTTTTAGGTAAAATTTCTTTAAGAAATCCCTATGTTCATCTACTTAGTATGAACTTAGTGTGTATTTTCTAAAACCATGAAGGTTAAAAAAGTAACAATAGGTTCATACTTTGTTTTTGTTCATAATCTCAACTCCTTTATGTTTCCTTTATGTTCATAACTATCTAAATATCTATATAGCTAAATATATTATTTAGAGCATATAAGCTCATTGTCTTGCAATTTATTTACTTCCTTGAAATCTATTTAATTTCAAGTTGTTTTTAAGACTAGTCTCTCTGGTCTTAGACTTGTCCTCATCAAGTCAAAACATTTTCTTTTTCTTTTGGGACTAGTCATTTCTTAGTTCCGGGATACCATGAACAAGCTAAGGTTCCAATACTTGATTTATTTTCTTAATTAGCTTATTCTTTCAAGTATTATGTTCCTTTATGTTTTCATAACTTATGACTCATATTCATGCATGAACATAATGGTTTTGTCTCAACAAAACAAATGAAGAAATATTTTCTTAAAAATAAAGATTCTTTTCTAGAAACAAAAACAAGTAGTTAATGTTTTTCTAAGATCTAAGAAGCCATTTTATTAAACAAACTTAGGGGAGTTCCTAATAGATTCTTATAAACATACATAAAAAGGATTTTTAAGAAAACAAGGATTTTTCAACAACTTCATCATTTCTTCATATAATAAAAATTCCTTTTCATTAAAATAAGATGATCTCAAGAAGTCATTTTTTTTCTAAATATAGAAGTGTCAAATACGTTCAAAAAGTGTTGGAAGCTAAGTTTAGAAAATAAAAATCATTCCTTAAGAAATTAAGAAGATTATGAAAATAAGATTTAGGAAAAAAAAAGAGATACTCATCATAAACAACTTAAAATAATTTTAAAGCAATTAAATTTAGAGAAATACTCATTTCAAATAACTCAAAATCTTTTCAAAGTAAAATGGACACTTCAAGAATTCTTAAATTCAAAATCTTTCAAAACTTTATTTTTTTCAATTAAGAAAACTTCATTCACTTCATACATTTGTTATGAGTCAGTACATATATGTTTATACCTTTCAAAAAGATTACAAAAATATTTGGAGAATCTATCTCTTCAAGTGAGCTTTTGATAAAAGGAAGAAATCAAGTTTTTTTGCAAATTCGTAATGAATCTGGTCGCTGCCTTTTTTAGAACCCAAACGACTTAGTTTGATGAAAATAAGCTTAGAAATGTGTAGATCTTTTCGAGTAGGTAGAAAACGATATATTATTTGCGAAATTCCGAGTTAAAATGAGCAAGTTAAGGCCATTTTAAGTTGGAATTTCCTCTTGTACAATTTTACCGCGATTTTAAGAAAAGTTTAGAATCTTCAAGAATAGAAGTTTTATGAAAAACTCATTTTGGGTATTTCATCTTGTTTAGGTAACGAAGGACCCGAGATCATCTATCCGGAGGACTATTTCAATTAGATCTACCGATATGGAGTGAGTTATTCCTTTTACTAAGTTACATTTCCTTGTTTTGTGCTTGTAATTAGTAGCACTAGCAATTAAGAAAAAGATAAAATGGATAATTATTGTGTGACTTGGTATTATGAATGATTGAATACAAGTTAAGAATATCGAAAGTTGGTTTGATAAATAAATTGTGATTCTTGTTTTGATATGATGAAAATTGTGTTGATCGCCTTTAACTTGAACTAAACATCTTCACATGAGTCACATTTGTTTCACTACTATTCTTCGTGTGAGGAAACGAGGAAATGGTAGTGGTGGCTGGTAGGAGCCGGAAAGTCTTCATGGTGGCTAGTAGGAGTCGGAAAGTCTATAGGGCAAGCAAGAGCCGATAAATCTGCTGATAATGATGGTCATATGGGCCTGTAACCTCCCAACCCTTGTCATGGAGGGCGTTAAATCCATGCTACACTTGATTTCCAGTTAATCATGTGTATCTTGCTTGTTTATATGACTGGTGCATTTTCATATGTTTTGATTAAAATACTTGTATGAATTATGGAAATGTCTTATTGATGGAATTATCTCACTAAGCTAGTTTTGCTTATATCCTTATAGCTTTTTATTACAGTACGATTACCTTTGGTTGGCCCCAAGGAGCCCCGTATGCCAGGTACGAGTATAAGCTACTAAGAGTTTTTGGGAGAAGCTTTATGTATTTAAGTTTTGAACATAGGCTTCTAGGAAAATCACTATAGTAGGCTTATGTTATAGTTGTTATTATTTTGAAGACTATTAAAGCGAGGGAATGCCCCTAAGATGATGTAAGGATATTATTTATAGAAATCTTATGTTTAATTATATAAGTTCTTGCTTACTTTTATTATCTACTTAAATGTAATATCCCTTTGAGTCTCCTACTATCTTGGAAGCACACCTTGCATATGATATCGAAGCTCCTGTATGACTAAGGTTGTCATTCATTAGCTTTAATATTATATGCAGCGGACTGCCATGTTTAGGGTACCCTCTGGGGTGTGACAATCTACATGTTTTTGATGGCGTATGGGAGCCGGTAGGCTCTATAAAAATGTTTTTAAAAGTAGTGGCCATAATGAGCCGGAATATCTAACCCCAAATGAAGGGCGTAATTCATTCAACATATGATTCCTAGAAAATCATATGTTTTATATGCTCACGTGCTTGCTGCATCCCATTTGCTTGCTTAATAAACTTGGTTGATATTTTCTTTCAAGTATGAATTTTTGGGATTTACTCACTAAACTAGTAAGCTTACGCCCCTATAGATATTTGCATTCTCAAAAACACCTATTTTTGTACCCGAGTTCTCCTCTTATCTGCGTAAGTTTTCTTTTGGAGCTTTTGAAGGAAATCTACTTGAAGAATTATATTATAATTCCTTTGAAATCTTTGATGTAGTATTAAATTATTGTATAGACTATTATTTATTTTCGATCCTTTGATTTTAGTAGGGGTATGCCCCTAAGAATCATGTAATAGACCTTTGATTATGAATATTATGATCTATTTTATTTATGGATTCTGGTATGCTCATGTTTACTTGCTTAGACTACACTTTCCAAAAGCGTCTCCTATTACCATGCTAGATACTTTATATATAATACTAAGACTTTCGCATGACTAAGGTGATCATTCTTGAGTCTTGATATTATATGTGGTGAGCTGCAACGTTTAGGGTACCCTTCGGGGCGTTGCACCATCAATCTTAGATGAAATTCCTAAAACCTCTCTTTTTTTCATGTAACATAACATGAACAATGTGTGTTTTGATTCTATGTAAACCCCAAGATGCTAATGTTAGGGAATGAAATCATGAGAAACAACATGTTGTTCATGTCTTGTTCATTTTCATAATGTGTTCTTTATATATTATGTTCATGATTCTAACTTAACTTTTATATGTTATGATGTATAAGTATATATCTATATTTCTTAGAGCCTAAATGCTCACTAATCTAACTCCTTATTTAATGTGTTATTATTTATTTCATACAAATGAACAAGACTAGTCAACCTCTAGTCTTAAACTTGTCCTTAATCAAGTCAAAACAAAAGGGAACTTATCTATAATCTAAGTCCTAGGGAGCCTTGAACAAAAATCTAAGACTCCCATACCTTCTTATTTCTTTTCTTTGACTGTTGCATGAGACTGATATTATTTCAAGTCTCGGGAAGCCTTGAAATTAATCTAAGACTTCCATAATTTTCTGTTATGCTTTTTTTTAACTCTTTTATGAAACTTGCATTTTCTATGTTCCAAGATGTCTTGATAATAAGCTAAGACTTCTATATTTTGGTTCTTATATTTGCCTATTTGATTTTCTATTCCTTTATTTTCTACATGAGTTATATTTATCTCATAACATAATTATTAGATTCATATTCATACATGAGCATAAATTAATGTTGTTATCTTACTGAAGTTTTTAAAATAAGATTATGAAACATCTCCTTTTTACATGAAAATGAAACTAAATCATCAAAGCTAATGATTTTCAACATTTAAGAAGAATTCTTACTAAGACTTAGGATAGTTGTTCAATTACACTTTTTCCAAAATGTCAAAATGAATATATCATAAATTTTTAATGTTGATAATTATTTGTTATACGAATTCTTCTTAAAAACTTATTTATAAGGAACTATTCACATATGGAAAGAATAATATACAAAAGGAGTATTTAGAAAAATGAAAACAAGAGCTATACAAATTATATACAGGGTTAGCGGCTAGTCTAATAGAATCAAAACTTTCAAGTAGTGCTATATTGAGCTTCATTTAAAATTAATTCAATGTTAATCCCTGGCAATGGCGCTAGAAAACTTAGTCGGTTCATTTTACAAAACACTCATCATTTCCAAAAATTTATAAAATGCTAATAAGTTCTATTCAACCTCAGTTGCAATCACCATCATAAGCAAGCGTACCTTCCAAAGTAACACATAAAGTATTAGGTGTATTCCTTGGTGATCAGAAACATCTACTGTACTCACTTTTTATTTATTACCCAGCCAAAGAAAGATTTAGCAAAACATTATAAAAGTTAAAAAGCTAAACTAAAGTTAAGACAAATTATATACACGTTCTTAGTGAAAATTAAAGATATAAGCTGTTAATGCAAGATAGAGCTTCAGATTTGTTTCACTAATCTCTTATCATGTGATTTCTTGACAAACTCATAGAGTTGTTTGCTGAGTATATTTGCATTATCAGATTCGCTAAGGTGAGCTAAAGCATATCTCATGGTCAAAACTCTAAATGTAAATCAAACCATCGGAATTTCTTCACAAGTTATCAATAATCTAGATCTTCATAAAGTTTAAGAATTCTTTTATTAAAAACCTATTTGAAGGAATTTTAAAATCAAGTGACAAAAAGCTTCACCATCCCTCTCTTAAGGTAATTATGAGCAACTTCATTAGCAGTCAGATCTATTTAAAAGAATGATCTCTCAATCTATTCAGTTGAAATCGTGTATGAATCTACATGGTGCACTCACATAAACTCATGAATTAAGGCTCAAGCTACTAATTACAAGTACCCAGTCAATATTTAATTAAAATGCGCTTGAAATTGTATGAATTTAGGTCTTTGATTCACAAACCCTAAGTTAAGATAATTATTTCCCTATAAATGTAAACATTAAGCACAAATTCCAGAGAAATAATATAAATATATATATATGAATATTAAAGCACAAAAAGGGTTCGGCAAGAACAAACTTCCAGTTTAATATGAATTTACATAGAAAACTCGAAATTCCTTGCAAAAGAAAAGATTTCTCTCACTAAGAATTCTCTCACTACTCTATTCTAGGTTAGCAAAAATTGTTACATATGGTACAATCTCTATTGCACATTTATTTATAGGTTACAGATATAGAAATGATGAATTTTTTTATTTACTGACGTTGCAGATTCTTTATAATGGAAATCGTGCTTAACTTCACGTGTACATGTGAGCTAACTCATTTGTGACAAGGTCACTTTTTGCGGATATGATCGCAAGCTTGAAGTTTAGTCAAGATCTAACTGTGTTCTCTTGGACAATCGCGATTTTGGGCTTAGCTTCAACCACGGGTGTAATCAAGGGCTTATGAATTTAGGGTATGATCATCTTAGTATAAACCATGGGCCAGATCAAGGGCACAGTTTTGGGCATGTCACACCCCAAAGGGTACCCTAAATGCGACAGTCCACCACACTCAATATGTAAACTCAAGTATGACAATCTTAGTCATCCTATGAGTTTAGACACTGGGTGTAAGGCTTACTTTCACCATGTAGGGAACCTTACTTTGAATCGAAATAGCTTAAGAAGACATACATAGCAATAAGAATATAAATCATAATAGTTATGACCAAGATTAATCCATTACAAAGATTTAAGGGGCATACCCTTGTCAAAATAATAAAAGTCTTTAAAGTCCACAAAAGTCTCTTACAACCACATATATATATATATATATATATAAGGAGATTTAACTAGAAGTCTATGCCTAACATCTAGGTCCCGACTTCTTCAAAAAACTCCTTAAATTCCAAAAGTTGTACCTGAAAGAAATGTCCCCTTGGGGATAGCCATAGATAATCGTACTGTAATAGGAAACTATAAGGGTATAAGCTTACGGGCTTAATGAGTTTCACTTCTAAATTAAATACTCAATCAAACAATTGGGCAAGCAAGTTATATTAAACAACCATATGAAATGCATAAGCACGTGAGCATACAATACATAAGACTTTCCAGGAGTCCTATGTTGAATGGATTTACATTCTCCATTCGGGGCTAGGTATTTCAAGCCCATACGACCATAGAATTCAACTTTTCTCTCATTTATTTAGTGGGTGTTTTAGGTGCCCACCCACACATTAATTACGTAGTTGATTCAAGTACCTACTCCACTTCCATTTTAATTTAGGCGACCCCACACCGATAACTGAGTTTTCAGGCCCACCCGTCGCCTAGCTAGTATGCCTTTTTCCTATAAAGGTATAACAACGAATGTAATGTGACTCAATTTATGTTATGCATGAACAATTTAGTTATATGATAATGGCATAGTATTTAAGTGAATTATAGGCAATCATAGAGATTTCAAACACTTAAATTCTATACTAAATCATACAAATATCCATAGCACTTCTCATTTCGATATTCTTATCATCAATTCAACCAAATAAAATTCACATGCGCATTCCAATTTTATCTTGTCCTAATTCTAATGCTACTAACATTACAATCACAATCATAAGCATGTAATTTAAAGAAACTGAACACACTTTGCCATGGAGCAAAATTCCTCTTAATCGTAATAATTCTTGGAAGGTCTAGTCCATCTCTCAAGTCTCCTAACAAAAGAAATACCTCTAATAAGTATTTCTATAAAGTTCAAATGGAGCTTATTAATTCTACTCAAACAAGTTCGTCAAAGTTCGCCTAAAAGGAAATTCCAACTTAAAATGGCCATAACTTGGTCATTTTAACTTGGAATTTCGCATATTATATATCGATTTCTACCTATTCAACGAGAGTTATCTATTTCTAAAGTCATTTTTCATCAAATAAGGTCATTTGGTCCATGAACAGAAGGGTATAGAATGTTGTACGAGGATCCCAACCCACAAATCAAATTTTAATTTCAATCCAAGCATCATTCAAAAGCTTTGATAGATACTTACCTATCATTATATCTCAAAAGCTCTTTTATATACATATATAACTCAATATCATGCATGATTCATCGGTTTTGATCAATCTATTTCCTTATGTACTTAGCAATGTTTTATGGGGTTTGAAAGATACTATTTTCTTAAGCTTTGTTTCTACCATGTATATTATATGTACATGCAATATCTGCAAGTTATTATCATGAATGTCATGATATGAGATATCTATATGTATATCCTTAATGATATTTGATTACAAGAATTTTTAGAAAACTTATACTTTGCAATACCTTTTAAAATACTTGACTTAGAGAAACTAGTTTTATTTCTCGCAAAATCGCACTTGTTTTTATTACAATACAACCGTACTGGCCTATATGCCTAATATCTTCATTATTTAATAAAATTCTTCATTTGGGAGTTGGAAAATAGATGTTTAATTAGGGGTTTTGCCTAGTTATGAATTTTTACAAAATTTTTAAGGAATGAAAACATTGTATGATCTATATTTTGAAACATTTCCTTGTTTTAGGATTATACCTTGATAAAATCCACTTATTCTTGTCAAAATTAAGTTTTTATTACATCAATTCCCTAAGGCTTCTATTTTTCTATTAAAATTCTCATTTTGGCATTTGGAAATAGGTGTTTAAATGGGGATCATTTCCAGATCCGAATTTTGAAATTTGTGTTTGAGATTATTTCTTGTGTAAAACTCATTTAATCTTTCTAAAATTAAGTCTTAACTGTAAACCCCCAAAGTTTTACGATCGGTTAAGATTAAACCCTAATCGAAAAGTTAGCTAAAAACCCTAAAGTCAATAAAACCCTAGTTAGACGTAACAAGTTTAAGTCCGGCAATCTCGTGTTCATAACCTGTCACGCCCCGAAGGGTACCCTAAACATGGCAGTCCGCCGTACACAATATTAAAGCCTGAGAATGACCACCTCAGTCACGTAAAGGCTTCCATATTATGTATAAGGCATCTAACACAAAAAGGAGACACATCGGAATGATATGTTTTATGTTGATACAATTGAGTAACAATGTAAAGGAAATACAATCCACTATACTCCAAATACAAAACCTTATACTTCAAAATACAATTCATCAAACTTCAACTACATTCATCCCAAGACTTCACTACATACAGCTATTACAAAGCAAATCGTAAAGCTTAGCTAAAAACTTCAAGCACTCTTATATCTTGCCGAAATCCCGAAATCATTCTCGGCTTCAACCATCTCGGTCCCCACTTAGCATTCCTAGAATAATCTGCTCATTTAAACAACTATTGGGGTATAAGCTACACTAGCTTAGTGAGATTCATTTCCACAATAATATACTCAATTGTAAAATATACAAACAAGTTTATTTAAATAATCATATGAATGCACAAGCACGTGAACATACAAGCATATGACTTTCCGGTAGCCATATGTGAATGGATTTACGCCCTCCATTCGGGATTTGGGGTGGTCCATGAACATGCGACCACAATTCCAATATTTTCTCTTGTAGTTTATAGTGTCTACTGATAAGATCATATTTTATACAAATCCTGATGATCAAAAGAGCTAGAATGGATATTTGTTTTGATTAAATTTTATGTTTCAGGACTAATTTGGATAAAGAAATCAAAACAAAAGAATTTGAATCAAAAATAGGAAAAATTGAATTCAAAGCCGTCGGCGTTCAAACGGCTTACATCCAAAGCCGTTGCAGCACTGCCAGCTTTGCCGAGCATAACATTCCACAACATTCAAAGCCGCCTCAAAGCTGCCGGCGTAGAAGATGAAGCAGCCAGCGTACATGAAGGCCATCAGCTTAGAAATGAAACATCACCAGCTTTGAAGCAGTTACATTATAAGCCGGTACTTAAGCCGCCGGCTTTGAGGCAGCGTACATCATAGATCTGAAGCGACATGAAGATGTCCAACGCTTGAAGGAAATTGAAGAGACAAATCTGTTGGAGTGTCTACGCCGGCATGAAAGCCGCCGGCTTTGGGACGGCGTTCGTTATAAATCAGCCCAACGCTTCAGTTCTGACCATATACACCGGCTCGATCTACATCTAAGCCGCCGGTATAGAAGCGGCCTACATGTGTAACTGATATTGAAGGCTACCAGTGCACTGCCTGCGCAAAGGATAATTTCAAGATACGTCGCTGTAAGCCGCCGGCGTAGGATCCATAACGGCCGGCGTACAATGTGAAACAGCAAAGTTCATTTAATGTTTTGCACGAAATTTTTCCTATAAATAGGGGGTCTTCCCCTCACTTTCAGAATCATCCAATCATCCATTCCACAATCCTAATAGCTCTAGAATACTTAGAACTAGGCATTTCATAGAGATTTTTGAAGAGATATTTGAAGTTATTCAAGAAGTTGCAAGTGAAGCTTTGGTTATTTTGAATTGGTGATATCTAATCTTATTTCTTTTATGCAATTCATATATCTGAATATTTTGATCATAATGAAATCATTTGCAATTTTCTTATCTGATTTTTGAATCATCATCCATGAGTAGCTAAATTCTTTTTGTGGGAAGTTGATGAAATTTAAACATGCTAAAATGATCTTTGAATCCATGTTATAAGATAGTTAGAATCATGAAATATTCATATTGAATTCTGATTATTCATCATACTTTTGATGTATAAGAATTCTAATAACTCGGAAGGGAAATTAGGGTTCATATGAATTCATAAATTTAGATTAAATTGCAATTGCGGAAGCGGTGGAGTTTAATCTAGTTTAAAATTGTCCATGAATATTAATGCAATGTTTTATGTTGATTTCTCACTAAGGAATTAGGAGATGTTAATATAAAGTATTAGTCAATTATAGAATCGGAAGGTTTATAATTGTAATTTTGATTCATAATTTATTTAGCAGAAGTTATTGAATTGTTTTGTGGTTTAAAAGGTTTTTAAACTCTGTTTTTAAATCTTGACAATTTCTTATGAATTCATGAATCTAATTATCATTATAACATGTTCAAGTTGATTGGCAATAGTTTAAAGTGGATTCTGCTCCTTCCCACATTTTTCCACCATATCCCTCTCTTTAAAAAGCTCATTGCATTCATATAGATAATTAATTAGATAATTTAGTTTAATCTAATCATTTAAAAAGATCAATTGCCTAGATATTAGTATTAGTTGATAATTGTCTAGTAGTTAATAATCTCCGTGGGATCGACACTTACTCATGCTATATTACAATAGAAGGCCTAGTACGCTTGCTGGAAAGATGCTTTAAAATTCAATACTAATTATAGCACATCAAGTTTTCTGGCGCCGTTGCCGGGGATTTATTAATATTAGACTACTTCAGCTTTGCTAGTAGTTTAGGTTTGAATTTAGTTTGAAATTTTTCCTTTTCTCTTTGCAGGTTTTATGCGAAGAAGTAGAAGTGCTGAAATTCTACCTTTAGACCCTGAAATGAAAGAACCTTGCATCAACAGAGAAGAAGGAACCAAAGAAGAGGAGCAATGGCAGAAAATCAAGGAAACAATGATAACAACAACCAGTTGCAACCAGCTGCTCCGCTCCAAGGGCAATTCGAGACTATACAGTGCCTACTATTCAAGATCCCGCCATACGAATGCCCACTGTGGAGGCTAACAACTTTGAGCTTAAACCGTCCCTGATTCAAATGGTTGAGTCACATCAATTTGGAGGATATCCAAATGAGACGCCAGATGAACACCTTGCCAAATTTCTTCAATACACCAACACTGTCAAACTTAATGGTGTAAGAAACGAAGTCATCCGACTTCAGCTTTTCCCTTTTTCTCTTAGGGATAAAGCTTTGGCATGGTACAATTCCCAACCTCCAGATTCGATCACTACATGGAATGATCTGACAAAGAAGTTTCTGAAGAGATTTTTCCCTCCAGCAAGGACCGCCAGATTAAGAAATGAAATTTCCAACTTCACCAAATTCCCTGGAGAATCATTATATGATGCTTGGGAAAGATTCAAAGAGGCGGTCAGAAAATGTCCACACCATGGTTTACCCGATAATCTACTAATTGAAAATTTCTACCTCAGTCTTGATGAAGCTTTAAGGTCTTAGTAGATGCTACATCGGGCGGATCACTGATGGGAAAACATATGAGGAAGCTAGTGAGATTATTGAAGAATTAGCTTCCGCGGCTCATAATTGGAGTTGTGAAAGAACAAGATCTAAAGTAGCATCTTTGGAAGACAAAGAAGATATATCACAACTCAAGGCTCAAATGGCAACCCTCATCACTCAAGTAAGTAAACTCACAACTACAAATACTTCCAATAAAAACAACAAGTGTTTTGTTGTGAGATTTGCTCAGGACCACACTCCTCTTTTGAGTGTCCGCATGGATCATCTTCAAATGATGAGCAGCTCAATTATGTGGGAAATTTCCAAAAGGGTAATTTTGGAAACACATATCATCCGAATATGCGAAATCATCCCAATCTGTCATATCGGAATGATGCCAATGTTCTAAAGCCACCACCTGGTTTTCAAGGACAAGGATTTGTAAGAAATGCCCCACCTCAACAGCAAATTCAATCATCCACTGATGCATTACTGAGGGATTTCATTGTCACAACAAACTCACTCAACAATCAGAATGCAATCATTCAAGATTTGCAAGGGAAGCTCCATCAACTTGCACAACAAGTGAGTAAATAGACCATCTGGGTCTTTACCAAGCAACACGGAGGAGAATCCCAAGTCTGTAAATGCAATCACCCTGAGAAGTGGTAAGGAGATTGCTCCAGTTGAGGAGACTATCAAAGATCATGAGGAAAAAGATCAAGAGGAAATTCCACCACAAAACAACAAAGGGAAACGAAAGGTGGAGGATACTATTCAAAAACCACCTGAGGTGAAATCATATGTTCCTCCCGTCCCTTTTCCAGGAAGATTAAAGCAACAAAGACTGATGAGCAATTTTCAAAATTCCTGGATGTTTTCAAGAAGCTGCACATCAACATTCCATTCTTAGAAGTGATTCAAGGAATGCCTTCCTATGCCAAATTCATCAAAGAATTGCTGTCTAACAAGAGGAAGATTGATGGAAATGTGATACTCACTGGAGAATGTTCCATGATCCTACAGAAACAAACACCCAGTCTGCCCACTAAACTCGAGATCAGGGAAGTTTTACTGTTCCTTGCACCATTGGTGATTGTTATTTTGATAAAGTTTTAATTGATTCTGGTGCAAGTATCAACTTAATGCCTTTATCGGTATTTAAAAAACTAGGACTTGGAGATTGCAAGGATACACATGTAACCTTGCAACTTGCTGATAGAAGTATAAAATACCCTAGGGGTATTGTGGAAAATGTCCTAGTTAAAGTTGACAAATTCTTTTTCCCTGTGGATTTTGTAGTTCTAGACATGGATGAAGATAGGGAAGTTCCCATGATCTTGGGCAGACCGTTCCTTGCAACAGGAAAAGCACTAATTGATGTGGAACAAGGGCAGCTTACATTACGGGTGATGGATGAACAGGTTACTTTCAATGTCTATGAGGCAATGAAGAAATTTGATGATACGATGCCTGTTACACCATCAATACCATTGATGAGCTGGTTTCTGAATCACTTGAGGAACAAACTGGTGTGGAGACTATGGAGTCCGTCTTGAGAGACGTGGACAATTGGAGTGATGATGAAGAGGATGAAGAAATACTGGAAGATGTACCAATGATCAAAACCAGATATTATGAATCGTTGGGTACAAATGAGCAGAAGCAAGTTCCGTCTTTGATGCAGCCACCGACCTTGGAACTGAAACCACTTCCTGATCATCTGAAGTATGCTTTTCTCGGAATTGGCGATACTTTGCCAATCATTATTTCATCTGCATTGACAAATGAACAAGAACAACAGCTGATTGAAGTGTTGAAAAAGCACAAAGAAGCAATCGGATGGACCATTGCTGACATTAAGGGTATTAGCCTATGATTTGCACTCACAAAATCCTTATGGAAGCTGAGTGTAAACCTACAGTTCAACCACAAAGGAGACTTAACCCGACACTTAAAGATGTTGTCAAGAAAGAAGTTTTGAAGCTACTTGACGCAGGTATCATCTATCCTATCTCTGATAGTAAATGGGTTAGTCCGGTTCAAGTAGTACCAAAGAAAGGTGGTATGACTGTAGTGAAAATGAGCAAAATGAATTGATTCCTACTCGTACTGTGACTGGGTGGAGAGTTTGTATTGATTACAGAAAATTGAATGATGCCACCCGAAAGGATCACTTTCCACTTCCTTCATTGATCAGATGTTGGAGAAACTTGCAGGGCATGACTATTACTGTTTTCTTGATGGATATTCTGGATACAATCAGATTTCTATTGCACCCGATGATCAAGAGAAAACAACATTCACTTGTTATGGCACATTTGCCTTTAGGAGAATGCCCTTTGGACTTTGCAATGCACCTGCTACATTTCAGAGGTGTATGATGGCTATATTCTCTGATATGCTTGAGAATTTTATCGAGATCTTCATGGATGATTTTTCAGTCTTTGGAAAGTCATTCGATCTTTGTCTTGAGAATTTAGCCTCGGTTCTACAAAGATGCAAAGATACCAATTTGATCTTGAATTGGGAAAAATGCCACTTTATGGTTAGAGAAGGGATAGTGTTGGGTCACAAAATTTCTGCGAGAGGAATTGAAGTGGATAAAGCCAAAGTGGAGATTATTGAGAAGTTACCACCACCCACGACTGTTAAAGGAGTCAGAAGTTTTCTTGGACATGCTGGCTTCTACAGACGATTCATCAAGGACTTCTCCAAAATTTCCAAACCTCTTTGCAACCTTCTGGAAAAAGATGCGGTGTTCAATTTTGATGACAATGTTTGCAGGCATTCAATTTATTAAAGGAAAAGCTCATTTCTACACCAGTAATCATTGCGCCAGACTGGGAGCTTCCTTTCGAACTCATGTGTGATGCCAGCGACTTTGCAGTTGGAGCGGTACTTGGTCAGAGACGAGGTAAGATCTTTCATGTTATATACTATGCAAGTAGAACACTAAATGAGGCCCAGAGAAATTATGCCACTACTGAGAAAGAGCTTTTAGCTGTTATCTTTGCATGTGATAAATTTAGGCCTTATCTGATAGGTTCTAAAGTTGTAGTATACACTGACCATGCAGCTCTCAAGTATTTGTTTGCTAAAGCTGATGCAAAACCTAGGTTGATTAGATGGGTTTTACTACTGCAAGAATTTGATCTTGAAATTAAAGATAAAAAGGGAACTGAGAATGTAATTGCTGATCATTTGTCTAGACTTGAATCTGATAGTTTAGACATTCCCATCAATGAGAAGTTCCCTGATGAACAATTGCATGCAGTAGAGATTCTAGATTTGCCATGGTATGCTGATATTGTGAATTATTTGGTTAGTAAGATTATCCCATATGGTTTATCTTATCCTCAAAAGAAAAAGTTTTTACATGATGTAAAATACTATTTTTGGGATGAACCATATCTGTTCAAAAAATGTGCTGACCAAATAATTAGAAGATGTGTGTCTGAATTTGATCAGCTTAGCATTTTAGAACACTGTCATTCAAAAGAAGCAGGGGGACATTTTGGTGTTCAAAGGACTGCAGCAAAAGTGTTATCATCTGGATTTTATTGGCCTAACTTGTTTCATGACTGCAGGAATTTCATTATGTCATGTGCTCAATGTCAAAAGACAGGTAACATTTCTAAACGGCATGAATTACCACAAAACAGTATGCTGGTAATTGAGCTTTTTTATGTTTGGGGGATTGACTTTATGGGTCCTTTTCCTTCATCTTTTTCAAATAAATATATACTTATGGCAGTTGATTACGTTTCAAAATGGGTGGAAGCTGTTGCTTTACAAACAAATGATGCCCGAGTAGTTTTGAAATTTTTGAAAAAGAACATTTTTACCAGATTTGGTGTGCCCAGAGCTATAATTAGTGATGGGGGGTCTCATTTTTGTAACAGGCAATTTGAAAAACTTTTGGCAAAATACGGTGTTACACATAAAGTGACTACCCCCTATCATCCACAAACAAGTGGGCAAGTTGAAGTTTCCAATAGGGAGATAAAAAGGATTTTAGAAAAAACTGTTAATGCATCAAGAAAAGATTGGTCTTCAAAATTAGATGATGCATTATGGGCTTACAGGATGCTTTTAAAACCCCTATTGGAATGTCCCCATATATGCTTGTTTTTGGTAAATCATGTCATCTTCCTGTAGAACTTGAGCACAAGGCATATTGGGCCATAAAATTTCTTAACTTTGATGAAAAAGCTGCAGGTAAAAACAGATTGCTCCAATTGAATCAGCTGGAAGAATGGAGAAATGAGGCATTTGAAAGTGCTCGTATCTATAAGGAACGAGCAAAGAAATGGCATGATAGGAAACATCATCAAACGAGAATTTTTTCCTGGACAAAAAGTTTTACTTTACAATTCTCGTTTGAAGTTGTTTCCTGGAAAATTACGGTCAAGATGGTCGGGACCGTTTGAGATTGCAAGAGTTTTTCCATATGGAACGGTGGAATTAAAAACTGAGGATGATCGGACTTTTAAAGTGAATGGGCAACTGCTCAAACATTATTTTGAGGGGAAAATCTTGACAGTACTACTACTGTCATGAATCTCAAAGAACCATGATCAGGTCAGGAAAGTCGGGCTAAGCGACTTTAAACTAAGCGCTTCTTGGGAGGCAACCCATGTCTAATTTTAGAATGTTTTTTTGTTTTGTTTTGTTTTACTAACTTAGTTATTAGTGTGGCAGGATGTAAAAAAAAAAAAAGGAAAAGCTGAAGGCCGGCTCAAGGCTGCCAGCCTTGAGCAAGTTGAGAGAAAACAGGGAAGGGCTCAACGCCGCCAGCTTTAGGCGGCGTAAAGGAGTAGGTGAGCACGCAAAAGAGGCGGCAGTGGAGAGTGAAAGCCGGGCTTAGTTGCCAGATGAAGCACAAGATTTAGGCCGCTTGGGAAAGGTCTAGGCGCCGGCTACTTGGCGTTTGAATAAAAAATTTACACCGGCAAGGGAAGGTGAAGGGACCGGCTTAGTGCCGGCGTATGCTGCAGATTCTTGGTTTCTGAAAATTCCCGATCAAGGCCGGCATCTGGGATTATAAGCCGCCGGCTTTTGCCGGCGTATCCCTAAGCGGCAGTGTAA
This sequence comes from Combretum micranthum, assembly GCA_024138025.1. Lineage (NCBI taxonomy): Eukaryota > Viridiplantae > Streptophyta > Magnoliopsida > Myrtales > Combretaceae > Combretum > Combretum micranthum. The sequence continues at coordinate 439,141 of JAMXBD010000138.1, forward strand.
ATCGATAAGCGGCCAGCTTTGAGCTCTCGGTATGTAATTTTTCCATTTACACTGGCTGTAAGCCACCGGCATTGTACAGAAATGCCGGCGTAAGTGCTTCAGAAGCTTATAACAGGTACGAATCCTCTCTCTCTTTTCCATTCTCTCATACTCGCTCTCCCTCTCTCACTCTCAATCAACAAGTTCCATCCCTTGATCATCAACCCACGGTATTTAGTCCATATACCAAGTAAGTTTCAATGATCTCTATGCTTAATCATTTGTATAAATCCAATATATTGCATTGATTATTTGGATCTGTCGATTTGGGTTTGATGATTATCCTTGATGTTGATGTCGGTTATTGATGAATTTGATTGCTTGAATGACTTTGATATGCTGTTGAAGTTACATTTCGTTCCATATATTGTTATTGCAAGATTGTAATGGATGATTCAAGATTGCTGCTCAGATTAAGAAATTAGGGTTCTTGAGATATTGAGGGTTTGAAATTTCGAAATTGGGGCTAATTGGAATTGATGAGACAGCCGCTGGATTAGATAGTTTTGATGTTAGATTAGTAACTCTAATTCTTGCATTATGTTTAAATTTTCCCGGAATTGAACTTGGAATTTGAAATTGTACTCAATTTTGATAGAAATTCTGTATGAAAATGTTTTTGGAACTTTAAAGGAATAATTTTTGAAAAACATTTCTGTTTGAAAATTTGAAAATTCCAACGTTCAATTCTAAGCTGGCAAGCCTAAGCTGCCAGCTTTGATAGTATTATGCGAGTGTAAATGCTTCATTCAAGATTCTTAGCTCCACTAATTATATGCCATGATATAAAAATTGTTTTAGAAATTCATTGAAATTGTGCATTCCTTAATACTAATTGACTTCAAAATATTTGCAGGAATGGCTCCAAGACAAAAGAGACCAAGGTCCACAGACGCCTCTACATCGGGTTCAGAAAACCGAAATCTGTTGTCTAGTTGGCAGTATGCAAAAGACAAAAAGAAGAGGCTTATCAAGAATGACTTTTTGAATATCCAGTACTTAAACTGGTGCCTGTTGGATGAGTTCGAGATGGTAGATAGAATCAGGGAGATTATTCAAGATCCAGCATGGCTCAGACTGTTTGACCTTAGGGAGCCTGCTTACAAGAACTTGATGATAGAGTTCTTATCCACAGTAAAAAATATCCCAGACCGAGAGGAGTCCACTTTCCAGTTTCAAGCTTATGGACAGATCAGGGAAGTGAAATTGAAGCAGATAGGCCACATTATGAGACTGTATGATAGTGAGGAAGAAAACAGGACTTTGCCCAACAGTTGGCCAAAGGACATGACACAGAAGGCTTATTGGTTCCACCTAGTTGGTCCTGAGAGATCAAACGAGCATTTTGTCCCAACCAAGTCACTAGCCACGACATTCCGTGCTGTCGAGCACAAGCTGCTCCACCATATTGTTGCACACACCCTGAGCTGCAAGAAGACGAGTCACAGCAAGGTGACTACATTCGATATGTTTTACCTGTTTAGCCTTATTAGAGGCTACAGGATTGATCTCGGGGTGGAGGTGGCGAATTTTATATATCGACAGGCGGAGGACACGATGACTCGAGGTCTAGGTTGTGGAGGCTACATTACTCGGTTATTGAAGGGGATGAATATTTTTGAGCCTCCACAGGATGACGAGGTGTTTGAGTGCAAGAGGATTACATCTGCACCATTCAAAGGCTGGGGATTGCTGAAAAACCCCAGGCCAGCACAGCCACCGGTATTAGAGGAGGTCGATATCCAGGATATCTTTCCTGGAGATACCGCATTTGAGATGCCATCCACATCTGCTCCTCCTCCTCCTGCAGGCACTTCATCAGCGTATGGCATGGACCAGCTTAGGCTGGATGTTGAGGAGCTGAAGCGTCAGAGTCAGGAGCTCAGAGATAGTCAAGAAAAGGAAAGGAAGAAGAATAAGAAATTCAGGAAGACTATCTTTGAGGCATTGAAGATGGCTATTTGCTGCATTAGCCTAGAGACAGGGGCTGGCAGAGATATCAGACTTCAGCTGAGTCACATCACTCAGATAGGCTCAGTTCAGAGCATACAAGGACAGCCAGCCCAGGGACACTGCGAGACACACTCTTGAAGGTAGCAGCAGACAGAGCCCGGGGCCAGAGAGCTAGAGACCCTGCTAGCTATCAATTTGATCTTTATTGCTTTTATTATTATTGGCCTGTATATTTATTGAGTACCCAAGTTCCTGTGGGTGAACTCATTTATTATTTTTCTGCTTTTATTTTGTTTTTGTTTTTGTTTGTGTTTTTCTTTTGTAGTGATTACAGGAAACAAGTAAAGCAAATCTCTTGCGATGCAAATTTTGTTGACTATGAATTGACTGAATTCAGGGAAGTATCCAATTCATTTTTCATTCCTTTCCTATGTTTTTATTTGTTGCAAAACAGTGAGGACATTGTTTGGTTGAAGTGTGGGGGAAGGGATAGAATTGTATGAAGTGTTGAAGTGATGAATATGATCTGTTGACTGTTATTGATATTGGAAAATCTCCACCTTGTATTTTTGGTTTGAAAGCAAATCATGAGGAAATTCTGCCAAAATTTTTTCAAAAATCTCTTGAAATTTGAGATAGTACAAAGCAAAGAATGAAAATCAATGAAATTGACTTGTGAAAGTATCTTACTCACCTGCTGTTGTGATTTGTTTACTAAGTTAAAATTAAGTTGTAAAATCCTTAAGGAACAAGTTCACTTTATTTTTAACTTTGGAATTGGAAATTTAAGAGCTGGTCGAGTCCTTTTGTTGAAAAATAAACAGGTCTACTTCTTGGAAATTTTAGTTGGTATATATTCTTTGAATTTTAACACTTGGTGAAAGAGGTAGAAGAAACTTTTAAACTTTGTGATCCTTCATAAAAATAAGTCTTTGATATTGTTATTGCATTCAAAAAGAAAGAGACAAGCATAGCCACTACTCCTCTGACTTGAAATTTTGAGTTATGAGTATCTGAACTTGAATGTTAAAGTGAGGAAGAGTTCTTAGGGTATTTTGAAACCTGGTCACTTAGGTGATGAGCCTAGATGTGCCGACTCAATGAACTCACTGTAACGAGAAGGGAAGAATGGCAAAAGTTCTATTCATGAGCTTTGAAAAAATAAAAAGATGGAGGCAAAAACCTCCTAAAAAGAAAATAAATGCTTGAGAAAGAAAAAGAAAAATGAATGCAAAATATGCAATGGAAGGAGACTTATAATAAAGAAGGAGAAATTCTAAGGAAAAAGTAGATACCACATGCTTTCATTTTGTGTTACTTAGAATATATATAAGCTAAAAATCCAATGAAGTTTAAATGAGTATTTTTCCTTAGTGGATTGAGTATTTGCTTTTGAATAGAATGTTCCTTTGTTAAAAGTTGAGATTAAAACATGTTTTGTTTGGATTAACTCCTAAATTTTGATTATAGTACTCTAATTGCAAGAAATTGGTATGGTTAGAGCTGTAGATACAAGAAAAACAAGTTAAAGAAATTGAGATTAAATTGGAAAATTGTACTATCTATAAAGAGATTTCATGTTGTTCTTCATTATTTTGCTTGAGGACAAGCAAAAGTTCAAGTGTGGGGGAATTGATAAGATCATATTTTATACAAATCTGATGATCAAAAGAGCTAGAATGGATATTTGTTTTGATTAAATTTTATGTTTCAGGACTAATTTGGATAAAGAAATCAAAACAAAAGAATTTGAATCAAAAATAGGAAAAATTGAATTCAAGGCCGGCAATTCACCATTCAAAGCCCCTAGCGTTCAGACAGCTTACATCCAAGGCCGTTGCAGCACTACCAGCTTTGCCTATCATAAATTTCCACAACATTCAAAGCCGCCTCAAAGCTGCCGGCATAGAAGATGAAGCAGCCAGCGTACATGAAGGCCAGCAGCTTAGAAATGAAACATCACCAGCTTTGAAGCAGTTACATTATAAGCCGGCACTTAAGCCGCCGGCTTTGAGGCAGCGTACATCATAGATCTGAAGCGACATGAAGATGTCCAACGCTTGAAGGAAATTGAAGAGACAAATCTGTTGGAGTGTCTACGCCGGCATGAAAGCCGCCGGCTTTGGGACGGCGTTCGTTATAAATCAGCCCAACGCTTCAGTTCTGACCATATACACCGGCTCGATCTATATCTAAGCCGCCGGTGTACAAGCGGCCTACATGTGTAACTGATATTGAAGGCTACCAGTGCACTGCCTGTGCAAAGGATAATTTCAAGATACGCCGCCTGTAAGCCGTCGGGGTAGGATCCATAACGGCCGGCGTACAATGTGAAACAACAAAGTTCATTTAATGTTTTGCACGAAATTTTTCCTATAAATAGGGGGTCTTCCCCTCACTTTCAGAATCATCCAATCATCCATTCCACAATCCTAGTAGCTCTAGAATACTTAGAACTAGGCATTTCATAGAGATTTTTGAAGAGATATTTGAAGTTATTCAAGAAGTTGCAAGTGAAGCTTTGGTATTTTGAATTGGTGATATCTAATCTTATTTCTTTTATGCAATTCATATATCTGAATATTTTGATCATAATGAAATCATTTGCAATTTCTTATCTGATTTTTGAATCATCATCCATGAGTAGCTAAATTCTTTTTGTGGGAAGTTGATGAAACTTTAAACATGTTAAAATGATCTTTGAATCCATGTTATAAGATAGTTAGAATCATGAAATATTCATATTGAATTCTGATTATTCATCATACTTTTGATGTATAAGAATTCTAATAACTCGGAAGGGAAATTAGGGTTCATATGAATTCATAAATTTAGATTAAATTGCAATTGCGGAAGCGGTGGAGTTTAATCTAGTTTAGAAATTGTCCATGAATATTAATGCAATGTTTTATGTTGATTTCTCACTAAGGAATTAGGAGATGTTAATATAAAGTATTAGTCAATTATAGAATCGGAAGGTTTATAATTGTAATTTTGATTCCACTAATAATTTATTTAGCAGAAGTTATTGAATTGTTTTGTGGTTTAAAAGGTTTTTAAACTCTGTTTTTAAATCTTGACAATTTCTTATGAATATCCATGAATCTAATTATCATTATAACATGACTTCAAGTTGATTGGCAATAGTTTAAAGTGGATTATGCTCCTTCCCACATTTTTCCACCATATCCCTCTCTTTAAAAAGCTCATTGCATTCATATAGATAATTAGTTAGATAAGTTAGTTTAATCTAATCATTTTAAAAAGATCAATTGCGTAGATATTAGTATTAGTTGATAATTGTCTAGTAGTTAATAGATCTCCGTGGGATCGACACTTGACTCATGTTATATTACAATAGAAGGCCCAGTACGCTTACTGGAAAGATGCTTTAAAATTCAATACTAATTATAGCACATCATCTACTCCACTGCCCATTAACAGAAGTGACCTCATAGGCCCTTGATGTTAACGAAGGTGGTCCTCCACCTATTTTATGTATTGGTTTATAGTGTCTACTCCACTGCCCGTTAACTTAAGTGACCCTGCAGATCCTTAATGTTAACGAAGACCCGCTGCCTCCCGATCATACTTTTGTTCCCACCAAAAGCATTCTCGTAATGCAATGTGACTCACTAAATGATATGCATGTACAGTTTATTTATAGAATCGTAGCAAGTTCATTATGTAATTTAACAGCGATCATAGAGCATTTCAAACAATCCAAGTCTATACTAACTCATACAATATTATTTCAACAAGTCTCATCTCGATATACTTATCATTCATTCAACAGGAAAAGTTCATTTCTCATCAACAATTTTATCTTTACCTAAGTCTAGTGCTACTACAATTACAAGCACACTCAATGAGCATAATTACTTAGGAAATGAACTCACTCGGCCATTGGATCACCGGTCTTCTAGTAATAATAATCCGGTGGTACGGAATCGTCGAACTCGGGATCACCTAAAAAGGGAAGAAATACTATAATAAGTATTTCAACTCAAACTAATCCAACGACTTCATACGAACTATCAAATTTGTAATTCGCGTCCTAAGCGGGAATTCCAACTTAAAACGGCCATAACTTGGTCATTTTAACTCTGAATCTCACAAATTTTATATCGATTTCTATCTACTTCGGAAGAGCTTTTTAAATATGAAGTTTAAATCAAGTTTCGAAAATATCTAAGCCTCGGAAATGAGGGATCAGATCTGTACAGCGGTTATATAGATTCCGAAAATTCGGTTTTCATGAATGCACTTGAGATTCCTAAGTGCAAAATGAAACTAAATACCATGGCAATGATTTTTCCCTATCATGAATGTTATGATATGAACTCTAATGAGCCTAAGTTCTTATAAATTTTTAGACTCAAAGAATTTAAATAAACTTTTTCCTAGAAAATCATTTCATGCTATTGTTTAACAAGTAAGCTTACTACACTTGGTCACACTTACTTATTATAAGGATTTTCTTTAAGAAAACTCCACTTTGTTTAAAGAAATTTCGACCCTTATATTAACTATATCCTAATGCCTTTATTTCTCTAATAAAATCTTCATTTGTAAACTTTTAAGTGGGTCTTACACTAGGGTAGTTCCAAAAATCCGAATTTAGAAAACTTCTTTTTCAAGTTGGTTATTTTAAGAAAAATGCACTTTATACTTAGAACTTTAAGTATTTATTTTACTTATACCCTAAAGACTTCATTTATTTAAGAAAACACTATTTTTGAAGTTGGAAAACTAGTGTTTTCTAACCATCTATCCATTATTACGAATTTAGCTTTCAAAACTTTCAACTCAAAACTTCCATTAGACTTCATCTTTTGTTTGAAACATTTTCTTTAGTAAAAACTCATTTAAACTTATGGAAAATATCACCAAACATTATCTATCACCTATAGGCTTCATTTTTCTTGTAAAATACATGTTTAGAAGTTGGTAAAAGGGTTTTTAACCTAGGTTTCTCAAGTCATCCGAATTTTCACAAGTTCATTTCTTGAAAAGTGTTTTCCTTTTTGACTTTATTAACTCATCTACCTATAGATCTATATACTAGGAAGGTTATTTACTAAGGACAAAAACATTAAAAACCATTAATGCACATAAACTCAAAATAAAGATGAGATCTTAAATGCCTACATGATTACGAGTAGTAAAATGATAGATCTACTATATCAAGTGCTTAAATAGGTTTTGAAAACATAAAAACTATATTTTTATAAAAGATCTTTTGTTCAAAACACTTTTTGATGGATAAACATAAAGCTTATGGCATGAAAGCTCCTTGAAATACAAGATCTACTAGTGATGGTTTGGTATTCTTGTTTTGATATTTCCTTGTCCCTATCAAGAGATCATGGGAACATTTAGTTGGAAATATCCAAGAATAACCTAGCCATTACAAAGATCTAAGGATATATGAAGCAAGATTCATTTACTCAAAATAAAATAGGAGATGAATGAAGGATAAAAGAAAGTTGTGTGTGTGTGTGTATGAGCACTAGAGGCTCACGGCAAAGAGGGAGTGGAGAGGAGAGAAAAGAGAGATTTTCACCTTTTGAAACTTTGAAAAGTGAAGAATGAAGTGAGAGAGAGAAAATGTAGTTTATATATAAATGGAAATTAGGTTAAATGGGACTAAAATAATTTTAAAAAAATTGCACAATGGAGCTTGTTGGGGAGGGTTTCACGCCAACCAATGCATGAGGGGGGAGGGAAGAATTGATTTTTGATTGATTTGTCTTGATAGCTTGCACATCAAATGTCATAAATTGTAGTAATAATTAAAGGACAAAAAGTCTTTTGAAAGGAAGTGATTGAGTGATGGTAAGTGTTACAAATATAGGGTGTACAAATAGGTAGTAATAGGTTGTACTTGTGAATAGTAGTGAATAGTAATAAGACAACTTAATTACCGGTAGTAAGAAAAATACGAATAAAAAAGCTATAACTGTATTTTTCATAAGCCGGAAAATTATGAAATTTATATTTTTGAAATCCTTATTTTATTTCGATTCAAATGAGTATTCACAAGTAAATTTTTGAAATTCTAGTTCCGGGGCACGTTTTTCTATAATGGGTTTCGGGATGACCCAGAATCGAAATTTTCTTAAAACCTTATCTTTTCTTGTTTTAAAATATAATCAAGAACTATATTCAAAATTAATTTTTCTTATAAAAGCTTCTTAGTTGGAAACCGAGGAAAAGTCGGAATTAGGGTTCTTAGGTCTTTCTCATAACGCTTTGAACTAAACCGGTTTAGAGTTTCATTTTCCGGTTTCTGAAGTTTACTCGATTACTAGGAAACCCGGGGTATACATTATAAAAATAATAAAATTGTGTAATGAAATAAAATGAATAGTGCAAAAGAATAATCAATTACCGGTAGAAATGAAAATACGATAAAAAGGTTATAACTGTAACTTTTATAACCCAAAAAATTATATAACTGATATATTTAGAAATCTTATAAAATTATGAGTCTAACGGTACTAATGGTATATTTTTGATATCTCGAGCCCTGGGACACGCTTTTCGAAGTCTGTATCCAAACGGGTTCGAAATAGGTCAAAAATTTACCAATCTGATAATTATAAACGAACTTATATTACTATGAGCTATTCTATATTTTTAAACTACATCTCGGCTTCTAGGATTAGGGGCACTAGATTGCCGGGCTTACACTATTGTATTCCGGTTAGGGTTTCCGGGTGATTTTCCGGTTTAGACCTTTGCCAATTTGGAAACTGATATTTTTGTTTATATAACATATTTAATTTGAGAAATTTATTTTAAATTTTATTTTTGTAAGTATTTAATAACTCTTAATGTTTTCGGAATTCTTTAATTGGGTTTCATTTCCGAAAGTTAATCATTATTTACTTTTTAATAATTTGTTTTTGGGTTCTATATTACCCGATTTTATAAGTCAGAGTTACATATAGAATTTATTGTACGTAGTGGTTTTGGATTTTGGAGTTTGTTGAGCTCTTATTTTGTTTTTAAGGATTTTCATTTTCTCATGATTAAGAAATTTTTGGATTCGTTCGTGATTTAGGACTTGTCGAAATTCGGTTTTAACTTGGAGTGATTTTTAGGGTTTATTTTAGAAGTTCATTTTGAAATTATTTATTGAAATTTTTCGAGGCTTACATAACCATAAGTGAGTAAGTAAGAGATTAGTATATAGAATAGTTCGTAATAACATAAGAAAACTTAAAAATATCAAATTAGTAAAAACGAAATTCGTTTTGAACTCGATCGGAGATGGATTTTGAAAAGCATGTCTCGGGGCTCGGAATAGTAAAAATATTCTAGATATATCATTAGACTCATAAAAATATAAGGTTTTCAAAAATATCAGTTTTATAATTTTTAAGTAATTAAAAATATCATATATCGTATTTATACACGTGTTTTCTTACTGCCGGTACTTTATTAGTCACATCTACTTTACATTAACTATTCATTCCTATTCAACACTATTCATTTATCTCTACTTTTTCTAATACTTACTCTTACACTCTATACACCTATTATCTTTACTCTTTACTTTTCTCATAATTTTATGTCATATCCACCTTACATATTATTACATTTAATTAACAAAAATACAAAAAAATCATATCTCTCCCTCTCTCACTCATCAAGGTCGGTGCCCCGCTCTTCTCCCTCTTTCTTTTTTTTTCAATTTTTTCTTAATTAAATCACATAATTTCACTCCTCATTTTCCTATAAATACCCCCTCCTCTTTCAGTTCTTTCACACTTCATCTACTCACAAATTCACTACCGAAATTCTCCTCTCAAAACCCTCTCTAAATACTCTCTTAAAACTCTCCTAAAATACTCTCAAACTTCCTTCTACTTACACAAAACTCATTCACACATACTACTCCAAATCCTCTTTAGGTAAAACTTCTTTCCATATTTCTTTCTACCTTGTCATGTAACTTTACATAACCATTGTGAGAGTTTTCTAAACTTAATGTTATGGAAGCTACATTATGTTCATGTATTGTTCTTGTTCATGAATATCTATTTGTATGTTGTTATTTTACTTTGCTCATTTTATTGTTGTTATTATAACTAATTAAATATAATTATGTATCTATATATATATATATATATTCTTTAGAGCATATAAGCTCACTTGTAATTTATTTACTTTCATATAAAGCAATTTATTTATTTCTTTGTAATTTATTTTTTTCATGTTGTTTTAAGGCCAGTCTCTAGTATTAGACTTGTCCTCATCAAGTCAAAAAGATTTCCTTTCTTTTCTTTTTGAGACTAGTCTATTTCTTAGTCCCGGGAGCCTAGAAGAGGCTAAGACTCCCAATACTTGACTTTATTTATTATTCATTATATTACATTCTGCTTTTGCTTGCTATTATTCTCATCATCATGCACATAAGGATTGTTGTCTAAACTTTAAAACTTCAAATATGCTTTTTGCTAAAAGGAGATTTTATCACCTAAGAATGGTTCTATATGACATTTAGAATTTATGATTTAATAAAAGTAAATCTTTTTTTTTTTTCCAAAACTTTAGGAAGAACTCACTATAATTTTGAAGCTACCTTTCTTTGAAAAGCTTTTTCTTAAATCATTAAATTATTTTCCAAAAGAAGATGACTTTAGATACTAAAATGTTTTCCGTAAAAACATAATATAAAGGAAACCCCATAAAAAGAGAATTGAGAGTTTTCAAACCTAGATTTTCTAAGTAATGGTCAAAGAAAACTTGTATAGAGAATAATAGGAAAAGTGACCCTAGTTCCAAAAGGAAAAATAGAGAAAATTCATTTTTATGGAAAAGTCACCAATGAAAACAGTAAGATAAACATAAAATACTGTTGAAAACAAACGAAACAAAAGATTTATTTTTAGAAAGTTTACAAAAAGGATTTCTTATAAACTATAATTTTACAATCCTTCAACTAATATTTTTTTTGCTAAAAAGTTTTGTTGGACAACAAATACTTGAACTATGTGTGAAGCATGAGCTATGTAACTATAAAGAGGAATTTTTCAACTATATAGATAACTGGGTGTTTATCAAATTATTTTTAGATTATTTGAAGTTTGAAATAAGTGTTGTGGGGATGGGAAATCTCGTGGTGAATCTGATCGCCATTGTTTTAGAGCCTAAATGACCTAGTTTGATGAAAATAGTTTTGAAAAAGGATAAAGATTTTCAAGTAGGTAGAAATTAGTATATTATATGCACAATTCCAAGTTAAAATGACCAAGTTATAGCCATTTTAAGTTGGAATTGTCTTCTACACGAATTTTGACATCTTATGACATAGTTTTGACAAATTACAACAGAATCATCAAGACATACTCATTGTGGGTATTATTTTTTATTAGGTGATCTTGTAGAAGAGTATCCATACCTGGAGGATTGCTTTGATTAGTGGATTGACCGATTGACTCATCCGTAAGAAGAAAGTATCATCATGGCAACGTAAATTTATTTCTTTGAATTGTGTACTTGATTGTGCATGTAGTGTAGATGCATTAGAATTAAGGAAAGATAAAATGCTATGTATGTAAAGTTGTATGAAGGAACACTAAGAATATCGAGGTGGGAATTGATTGTAAAGAATTGCTTGTCTTAGTATAGAATTTGATATATCTAAAATTCTATGATCACCTTAAAATTGATAATAATGATGCTATGATATCTTAAATAAATTGATTTACGCATACCACGAAGTAAGCCACATTGTATGGGGTTATTATCCTTGGGTGAAAAGGATAGTAGCACGGTTGAAAGCAACACTTGGTGGTTATGATCGAAAGTGATTGCTTGGCAACATGGAATTAAACCAATGCATGGCGGTAATCCGAAAGCATGGCTCTACCCGAGTAGACTTAATATGCTTGGTGGTAATGATCGAAAGAATAACTTAACTAAAACTACTCGTTTTGAGATTACTTATCACCAAACTATATGCCTTGCTTGCTCACCTGTATGTTGCATTCCACTTGATTGCTTAAATAACTTCTTTGAATTTTATTACTCAAGTATTTATATATGGAAATAATTCTCACTAAGCCTATTTGCTTATATCCCTATAGATATCTTTTGCAGTTTAGCTATTTATGGTTGAGGCCACATGGACCTTGTAGCCAGGTATTTCCCTTTTTGGTAAATGAAGTTTAGCATTAGTTTAGATGTAGACTTCATGAGAAAATTTATTGTAATAAACTATAGTTATTTTGGCGGGGGAGTGCCCCTCAGACTTGTAAGACAATTATTATGAATGAATGAACATTATGATTTTCATTTTTTCATTTGTCATTGTTGTCACGCCCCAAAGGGTACCCTAAACGTGGCAGTCCGCCGTACACAATATTAAAGCCTAAGAATGACCGCCTCAATCATGCGAAGGCTTCCATACTATGTACAAGGCGTCTAACACATAAAGGAGACACATCGGAATGATACATTTTATGTTGATACAAATGAGTAACAATGTAAAGGAAATACACATTTACTATACTCTAAATACAAAACCATACACTTCAAGATACAATTCATCAAACTTCAACTACATTCATCCCAATACTTCACTACATAAAGCTATTACAAAGTAAATCGTAAAGCTTAGCCAAAAACTTCAAGCATTCTTATATCTTGCCGGAATCTCGAAATCATTCTCGGCTTCAACCATCTCAGTCCCCACTTAGCATTCTTGGAATAACCTGCTCATTTAAACATCTATTGGGGTATAAGCTACACTAGCTTAGTGAGATTCATTTCCAAATAACATACTCGATCAAGCTAAAAATATCTATACAAGCAAGTTATAATTAAGCAACCATATGAATGCACAAGCAAATGAGCAAGCAAGCATATGACTTTCCGGTAGTCATATGTGAATAGATTTACACCCTCCATTCGGGGTTTGGAGTAGTTCATAAGTCATGCAACTACAGTTCCAATGTTGGTCCATAAGACATGCAACCATAGTCCCAATCTTAAGTGGGGTGGTCCATAAGACATGCAACCACAATTTTAATGTTGGTCCATAAGTCATGCAACCATAGTTTTCATTATTTGAATGGGGTGGTCCATAAGTCATGCAACCTTAGTCCCCTTCATTAAAGACCCGCTGCCTCCCGATCATACTTTTGTTCCCACCAAAAGCATTCTCGTAATGCAATGTGACTCACTACGTGATATGCATGTACAATTTATTCATATAATCATGGCATATTAATTAGATAATTTTAAAAGTGATCATACAGATTTCAGACACTCCAAAGCTATACTAGCTCATACAAGTTATTGCAACAAAGCTTGCCTCGATATACTTATCGTTCATTCATACAAGTTTAGATCACCATTCAATCACAATTTTATCTTTTCCTAAGTCTAATGCCACTACTACTACAAGCACACCCAAGAGCATAATTAATTGAGAAATGAACTCACTCGGCCATTAGATCACCGGTCTTCTAGTAATAATAATCCGGTGGCAAAGAGTCAACGTTCTCGGGTTCACCTAATCACATAAGAAATACTCTAATGAGTATTCTACCATCTAAGGATACTAAATCTCTAAGAAAACTTAGTGAAATCGAAATTCGCGTCATTTTCGAAGTCCCGATTTAAAATGGCCATAACTTGGTCATTTTAACTCGGAATCTCGCAAATTTTATATCGATTTCCATCTACTTCGGAAGAACTTTCTAAATATGAAGTTTAAATCAAGTTTCGAAAATATCTAAGCCTCGGAAATGAGGGATCAGATCTGTACAGCGGTAACATAGATTCTAAAAATGCGGTTTTCATGAATGCACTTGAGATTCCTAAGTCCAAAATGAAACTAAATGCAGTGGTAATGATTTTTCCTATCATGAATGTCATGATATGAACTCTAATGAGCCTAAGTTCTTATAACTTTTTAGATTTAAAGAATTTAAATAAACTTTTTCTTAGAAAACCACTTCATGCTATTGTTTAACAAGTGAGTTTACTACACTTGGTCACACCTACATGTTACAAGGATTTTCTTTTAGAAAACTCTACTTTGTTTAAAGAAATTTGACCCTTATATTAGTTATATCCTAAGGCCTTTATTTCTTTAATAAAATCCTCATTTATAAACTTTTAAGTGGGTCTTTTACTATGGGGTTTCCTAAAATCCGAATTTAGAAAACTTCATTTTCAAGTTGATTCCTTTAAGAAAAATGTATTTTATACTCAAAAACTTTAAGTATTTATTATACCTATATCCTAAGGACTCCATTTATTAAGAAAATACCATTTTTGAAGTTGGAAAAATAGTGTTTTCTAGCCATCTATCCATTATTACGAATTTGGTTGTTAAGACTTTTAACTCTAAATTTTTTTTAAATATCTCTTGTTTTCAACTATTTTCCTTAGTAAAACACATTTAGATCCATGAAAAATATTGCTAAACATTATCTATTACCTATAGGCTCCATTTCTCTTGTAAAATATATGTTTAGAAGTTGATAAAAGTGTTTTTGACCTAGGTTTACAAAGTCATCCGAATTTACACTAACTCATTTCTTGAAAAGTGTTTTCCTTTTTGGTTTTGTTAACTCATCTATCTATAGATCTATGCACTAGGAAGGTTATTTACCAAGGACAAAAACATTAAAGACCATTAATGCATATAAACTCAAAATAAAGATGAGATCTTAAATGTCTATATGAATATGAGTAGTAAAATGATAGATCTATTATCTCAAATGCTTAAATGAGTTTTGAAAACATAAAAACTATATTTTTATAAAAGTTCTTTTGTTCAAAATACCTTTTGATGAAAAATCATAAAGCTTATGGCATGAAAGCTCCTTTAAATGCTAGATCCACTTGGTGATGATTTGGTATTCTTGTTTTGATATTTCCTTGTCCCTAGCAAAAGCTCATGGGGATATTTAGTTGGAAATATCCAAGAATAATCTAGCCATTACAAAGATCTAAGGATATATGAAGCAAGGTTCATCTACTTAAGGTAAAATAGGAGACAAAAGAAGAAAAAAAGAAAGTTGTGTGTGTGTGTGTATGAGCCTTAGAAGCTCACGGCATGGAGGTGGTGAGGGAGAGAAAAAGAGAGCTTTTTAACTTTGTAAAACTTGAAAAGTGAAAGAATGAAGTGAGAGAGAGAAAAAGTAGTTTATATAGCATTTGAAATGAAGTTCAATGGGACTAAAATAATTTTAAAAAATTGCAAAATGGAGCTTCATGGGGAGGGTTACACGTCGGCCACTATTCATGGAGAAGGGGGAAAGTTTGATTTTTCTTTTTGGTTTTGATTGATTTAGCTTTGATTTGATTTAAGTACCACTTGTTATAATTGTAATAAAGTTGAAGGGACAAAAAGCATGGAGAAAAGGGATTGATTTGAGTGATGATAAGAGTTGAATTTGTAGAGTGTGCTAATAGGTAGGCTAGGTGGTACTTTGTGAATAGTAGTGAATAGTTAACAAGATAATTTAATTTCCGGTAGTAATGGAATACGAATAAAAAGGCTATAACTGTATTTTTCGTAAGCCGGAAAATTATGAAAAATATATTTTTGAAATCCTTATTTTATTTTGATTCAAATGAGTATTCATAAGTGAATTTTTGAAATTCTATTTCCGGGGCACGCTTTTCTATAATGGGTCTCGGGATGACCCGGAGTTGAAATTTTCTCAAAGTCTGATCTTTTCTTGGTTTGAACAACTATATCCAAAATTAATTTTGCTTATAAAAGTTTCTTATTTGGAAACCGTGGAAAAGCCGGAATTTGGATTTCTAAGTCTTTCTCACAAAGCTTGAACTAAACCGGTTTAGGGTTTCATTTTCTGGTTTTCGAAGTTTACTTGATTACTAGGAAACCCAGGGTATAATAATAATAATAATAATAATAATTATAATAATAATAATTGTGTAATGAAATAAAATGAATAGTGCAAAAGACTAATCAATTACGGTAGAAATGAAAATACGATAAAAAGGTTATAACTGTAACTTTTATAACTCGAAAAATTATATAACTGATATATTTAGAAATCTTATAAAATTACGAGTCTAACGGTACTAATGGTATATTTTTGATATCTCGAGCCCCGGGATACGCTTTTCGAAGTCTATATCCGAACGGGTTCAAATAGGTCAAAAATTTACCAATCTGATAATTTTAAAACGAACTTATATTACTATGAGTTATTCTATATATTTAAACTACATCTCGGCCTCTAGGGTTAGGGGCGCTAGTTTGCTGGACTTAAGCTATTGTATTCCGATTAGGGTTTTCGGGTGATTTTTCCGGTTTAGACCTTTGCCAATTTGGAAACTGATATTTATGTTCATATAACATATTTAATTTGAGAAATTTATTTTAAATTTTATTTTTGTAAGTATTTAATAACTCTTAATGTTTTTGGAATTCTTTAATTGGGTTTCATTTCCGAAAGTTAATCATTATTTACTTTTTAATAATTTGTTTTTGGGCTTTATATTACCTGATTTTACAAGCCGGAGCTAAATATGGAATTTTTCGTACGTCGTGGTCTTGAACTTGAAAACCACTGAGTTCTTATTTTATTGTTTAAAGATTTTCATTTTCTCAAGATTGAGAAGTTTTTGAATTCGTTCGTGATTTAGGATTTGTCGAAATTCGGTTTTAATTTGGAGTGATTTTTAGGGTTTATTTTCGAAGTTCATTTTGAAATTATTTATTGAAATTTTCCGGGGCTTACAATTGTATCTTCTTAAGTTTCATATTTCAAAGTATGGTCCTCTAAATTTGTGAGAGCACGCCTTATACTTAATATCGAAGCTTTTAGGAATGACTAAGGTTGTTATGCTTAAGCTTTAATATTGAGTGTGATGGACTGTTATGTTTAGGGTACTCTTTGGGGCGTGACATTAACCAAACCTACTCCCTAAGGTTTCCATTTCTTTAATCAAACTCTTGTTTTAGGGTTAAAAAATAGGTGTTTACCTAGCATTTCACCCTAGTTACAAATTTCAAGTTCTTATTGGGGTTGAAACAAGTTCTAGCTTAATTTTTATAACATTTTTCTTATTTTGAAAATTTTTCTTGGTAAAACTAAGCTCATCTCATAAAAATCATTCCTTTATGATACCTATCCCTAAGCCCCTTATTTTAAATGTAAGATCTTCATTTTGGAGTTGGAAAATAGATTTTCTAAATAGGTTTCTTTTTCCATCCGAATTTCCAAAAATCATTTTTGTTGAAACTAAGATAGAGCTTGAACTTTTAGGCATATCCTCATTATTATTATACTACTACAAGTCTTTATTCACATGAAACAAAGTTTTAATGGCATTTATATACTCAAAACAACTAGATCTAGTATATCATGCAAGCCATGAATGTAAATACAACATCAACATTATGTAGATGAGGTTAATAGATGAATACATGTACAAAATATCAATAATAACAACATAAAACAATAATATAGCAAAATAATAGTAAAACAACTTAAATATCAAGATCCACAACATTGTGATGGCAAGAATCTCATGCTTAAGTGTTTCAGCATCCTTAGCATAAATCTCATGGGGATTTTAGTGGAACCACCTATGTATGATCTTGTCATTACATGTTTTATTGTGGTAGGGTGTAGATCTATTACCTATTAAATGTGTGGAGTAAGAAAAAAAAACATGGAGAAAAATATTTTGTGAGTGTGTGTGTGGGGAGGGGGGCTCACAACAAGAGGGAAAGGGAGTGAGAGAAAGTTGATTTGGTGAAAAGAAGAAAAGTGTAAAGTGAAAGGCTTAGGAGAGTTTATATAGGAAATAGATTAGGGTTTTTGTGTGATTAGTAAAAGAAAGAAAATAAGACAAATTGAGAGAGAGGACAAGGGAAGAGGGGTGTCGGTTCAATGCTAGGAGGAGAGAGAGAGATGTGAGATATTTATTTTGTGTAATAAAATTCAAATTTAAAAGTAATTTAAGTAATAGAATGTATTGGAAAAGTAAATGTAAGAAAAATGATGTAATATTGTAAGAATATATTATAAGGATGTAAGAATAAGGTATGGATGGTTGTACTTATGAATAGTATGATTAGAAATCAAAAAGTAGACTAGACAATGAAATTACTGGTAGTAATGAAAATACGATAAAATGCTATAACTGTAATTTTTCATATACTGAAAAATTATATAACTGATATATTTGGAAATCTTATGAAATTACGAGTCTAATGGTACCAATAGTATATTCTTGGTATCTCGAGCCCTGGAACATGCTTTTCAAAATCTGTATCAGATCGAGTTCGAAATAGGCCAAAAATTTACCAATATGATATTTTTAAGCATCCTAATAATATTACGAACCAATCTACACTCTTCACTCATATTTCGACTTCTCGATTTAAGAATACGGAATTACCGGATCTAAACTGCTAGGGTTTCCGATTGACTTCCCAATTTAGGGTTTAAGCTTGAAATTACCCTAAAATTAGGGGTTTACAAGGCATGATTGGGAACTTTGCCTTGTTTTTCCTTATCTTTTTTTGCCCTTGCTTGCCATCCCTAGCATCCACTGTTGAGTCTTTCTTCACTCACTCATGCAATTTTGGTCCAAATCTGATATTAAACACTTTGTTTCTTCTTTTCTTGATCTTAGGAGTTAAAAAATAACATTTAAACAATAAATGCGCAAAATTCATAGGAATTTAGCTAAAAATGGATTAAATAGAGCATAAATTCCTATGGATAGGATAGAGTATAAGAGATTTATCACTTACCGTAGCATCTGCTGGTCTCATGTCCTAGTATAAATCAAGCCATTTTTCCATTCACAACAGCTTGAGCAAAGGTGGTGATTCTTATTTATTTTAGTCCATTGGTCTATCTTCCCCTCTATACCAACTATAATTTCCTCTCATCCTTAAGGTTAGATAAGGGTAAGCAAAAAAACTGATCGAACTGAATTATCCACAATCAAACCAAAATAAAAATATGGTTTTTTCCTAAACAATTTGTTTTAGAAATTTCTCGATTCAAGCAAATCCTTAAATTTTTTGTTAGTTTGAGCAGTAAATTAAATCAAACCATTTTAGAAAAACAGAAAAATATTTTAATTGTAGTTATAAATTTTGTTATGTTGATTGATTAAATGTCATATATGTTCTTAAGATTTTATTATAATATTTATCATATGATGAATATTGGTTAATAGTAAATTTTTTGTTTTTTTAATTGTTTTTTAGGCTCAAGATATATTCTTCTATTAGTAAGTTAATGCTATTTTATATTAATCATTTGAACTTTATGGAGTATGGACTTTGTTATTTAGTTATATATCTTATTATGTATTAGTTTTTCATTGTATATTTTGTTGGCATATCACTTTTATTCATAAATGACTTTTGCTGATAAATTATTATTTTTTTGGCCAAATTTGTTAGTAGATGGTTGACCGGATGAATTTTTAGAGGACTTGTCACACCCCGAAGGGCACCATAAATGTAACAGTCTGCCACACTCAATATTAAAGCTTAAGTATGATAATCTTAGCCATTCCTAAAAGCTTTGATATCAAGTGTAAGGCGTGCTCTCACAAGTTTAGAGGACCATACTCGGGATTATGAAGTTTAACAAGATATAATAACATGTTTAAGAAAAGAGAACTCATAATATTCATCACTTATAATAATATTCTTACAAAACTCAAGGACATTTTTCCCTTAATCTCTAATCTATTACAAGAAGATTTCATATCTTATCCAAGCTAAACTTTATCTAGGATTTCTTGGCTCCAAAAAGAAATTACCTGGTCGCAGAGTCCTCGTGGCCTCAACCACAGGTAGGGAAACTGCAGAAGATATCTATTGGGGTATAAGCTAACAGGCTTAGTGAGAACTATTTCCATAAATAACTTATTGTAACAAGACTTCAAACAAGTTTTTTAAACAATCAAATGTGATGCAACATACACGTGGGCAAACAAGCATATAGCTTTCCGGGAACTATATGTTGAATGGATTTGCGTCCTCCATTCGGGGTTTGGTGATGCTTAACCTCAAATCAAGTAGTTTTAGTTAAAATGTTTTATGCTCACGAGCACTCATCGCCAAGCATTCCAAATCTACTTGAATTGACTTTGCTTTCAGATTTTCCGCCAAGCAATCGCTTTCGGATACTCCGCCAAGTATTGCTTTCGACATGAGCCTGCTATCCTTCTCGCCCAAGGATAATAACCCATATGCAATGTGACTCACTTCATGGTATGCATGAATCCATTTATTTATGGTATCGTAACATAATTATTATTGAATTTAAGACGATTAAGGAATTTCATACACATCAAATGTTATGCTAAAACAAACACTTAATTCAATTCCGACCTCGATATTCTTAGGATTCTTTCAAAGAATTATTTTACATACATATCCACTTATCTTTTCCTAATTCTAGTGCAACTAATTTACAAGCACAACAAGTATAGTATTTACGGAAATAAACTCACGTTGCCATGTCGACTATTCCTCTCTATGCGGATGAGTCGTTCACACACTTCTCTTAATCGTAATAATATTCGAGATAGAGGTATCCTTCCTCGGAGTCACTTAGCCAAAGAAAATACCCACAATGAGTATTCCTCGATGATTTTCTTGAATTTTGATAAAACAATGTCAAAAGAACGTTAAAGTTCGTATAAAGGAAAGTTCCAATTTAAAATGGCCATAACTTGGTCATTTTAACTCGGAATTGTGCATATAATATACCGGTTTCTACCTACTCGAAAAGATCTATTCATTTCTAAAACTATTTTCATCAACCTAAACTCGAAACAGTGGTGACGAAATCCACCACGAATTTTCTAATTCAAAAACAACTTTGGTTCATTCATTCAGAACTTGCTTGATAAATACTTAGTTATCTATATAGTTGAAAAATTCTTTTTTTATAACTATTAACTCATATTTAAGCATGCTCAAGTGTTTTGTTGTCCAATTATATTTCTTAAGTAAAACAATGTTGGTTTGAAGTTTTTAGAAAAATATAGTTTACAAAAATTGATTTTGTAAATTTTTTGAAATGAATACCTTGTTTCCTTTTGTTTTCCAAAAATGCTTTATGTTGGTTTTATTATTATTATTTTTTTTCCAAGTAACTTTTTTGAAAATAAAATTTTCTATTTTCTAAGTTCTCTTATATTAGTACTACTTTTCCTATTTATTTTCCTATACAATTTCCTTTGCCTTTTGTTTGTAAAGGTCTTTATTTAAAAATTCCTTATCCTTTCATTTTGTCTATCTTTTTCATAAAAAGTATTTTTGTACCAACAATTATTTTCTTTTGAAAAACAAAGTGGAATAATAAAGGATTCAAGAAGCTTCTTATAGTAAAAGTAGTTTCTAAAATTTGTAGTGGGTTTTTTTTGTAACTTGAAAAGAAATGATTTTATTTTAGAATATAGATTTTATTCTTTACATAAACTTATTTCTAAGTGACAAAATCTTCTTTTGTTAATTATTTTTAGAAATTGAAAATTTTGGACAACAATCTAAATGAACATGATTTATGAGAAATAATAGTAAACAAAAATAACATAATAATAAAGTCAAATATTGGAGTCTTAGCTTTTTCAAGGCTCCCGGGACTAAGAAGTAAACTAGTCCCAAAATAAAAAGAAAAACTTGTTTTGACTTGATAAGGACAAGTCTAAGACTAAAGACTAGTCTTAAAATAATAAGGAATAAGTAAATAAATTGCATTGCATAAAGTAAATAAATTGCAAGTGAGCTTATATGCTCTAAAGAATATGTACATATATATTTAGATAATAATACTTAGTTATAATAACAATAATATGAACAAAAATAATAACATGAACATAAATAGATTTTTCATGAACAAGAACAATACATGAACATAATGTAGCTTCCATAACTTGTAGTCTTTGGAAACTCACACTATGGTCATGTAAAGTTACATGACATGAAGAAGAAGAAAATAATATGAAGTGGTTACCTAAAGAAGACTTTGGTATTGTTATGTGGTTATGGGTTTTAGTTGTTGGTAGAAGTTGTTGTGGAATTATTTTGAGAGAGTTTTGGGATGGTATTTTATGAGAGTTTTGAGAGGAATTTTGGGAGAGTTTTTGTATGAATTTGTATAGTAATTGTGTGAAAGAAGTGAAAGAGGAGGGGGATATTTATAGGAAAATATGGAAGGATTTTTGTATGATTAAAATAAATAAATATTGAAACAAAATTGAGGAAGAGGGGGCATGGGTGCCGAACATGGTGTTATGAGAGGGGGAGTGATTTTTTTTTTTTTTTTTTGTATTTTGTAGATTAAATGAAGTAATAAATAAAGTAGATGTGAAATAAAGTTATGAGAAAGGTAAAAAGTAAAGGTTATAGGTTATGGTGTTTGTAAGAGTAGGTGTAAGAAAAAGTAGAGATAAAAGAATAGTGTAGAATAGTAATGAATAGTGTAATGTAAAGTAGATATGACTAATAAAGTACCGGTCGTAAGAAAATGCACGTATAAATGCGATATCTAATATTTTTAGCTACCGAAAAATTACGGAATTGATATTTTTGGAAATCTTATATTTTTACGAGTCTAACAGTATATTCAGAATATTTTTACTATTCTAGGCCCCGGGACACGTTTTTCAAGAACTGTGTCCAATCGGGTTCAAAGGATACCCGAAATTTGTAAAACTGATATTTTTATATAACCTATAGTTATTACGAACTATTCTAGCTAATTATTCCAACTTCATTTTCTAGGGCCAAAGAAAACGGCAATGCCGAACTTAAACGGTTACGGTAAACTAGGGTTTTGTTGACCTTTAGAGCTCCGGTTGACTTCCGGTTAGGGTTTTGGGCTTAAACTGATTCCAAAAATTTGGGGGTTTACAAGACTAGAGATTATATTTTACTATGTATTAGTCAGTAAGTGACTAAATTATTTCATAAAAAATTATGGATCATGAATATGATGATTTATAAAGTATTTTGTTAAAATTTAGAATATGAACTTTGTAGAGTGATTTTCAATATCAAATATTTGCACAAATATAAAATATCAAAACTAAGGTTTTCTTTGTTAGGATTTTGATTTAATCCAATTAATGGTTTGGAAAGTTTTTAATTCGAATCAAATCCTTATTTAATGGTTTGGTTAAAGGAAAAAAAACAAACTGTAAATTATAGTTTTGTTTGGTTTTGGTGATAACTAAACTAAACCGATCAACATCCACCCCTAGTTTGAGATGCTGACTAAAGAGGCCAAGTCAGTCACTTGCCTTTGTCGACACAACTTTCCAAAGAGCTCCTTCCTCATGATTACATAGATGTTTCCTTAGCACCTTGATTGGAAACTTACACTTGCATATCATTGTCACCTATGTAGACTAGAATGGCCCTTTAATTACTGACTCTTAAATAGAGCAAGCTTCTCTTAGTCCTTAGTGTGGTCTTCTCATGAATGTGTAAATTACATTTTTATCCCTTTGTAAATGATATATTATTATATGTTTTACTGGACAATCATTACAAATTTAATTAAAAATATTGAAAAAAGGCTTAAATATTGAACTCTAAATAGCATTTATGTGCTCATATTCTTCATTATTATTTGACGCTTTATTTTCACCTCCAAAGATAATGTGGATTGGTTTGTTTTAAAGTTAGCAATCTAGGATTAAGACTTGTTGCTAACAGTGATATTTTAAATCATTTCTTTCATAGTAAGAAACTAAATGTGCAACTCAATGATACGTTCTTTAAAAGGCCGACCATACTTCATAAATTAAGCTACCGGCCAAACAACTTATGCCTAATATAGAGTTTTACTTAAACAAGATCAAGTGGCTCATTCATAATGAAATAAAATCAAGATTGATTTGAGTATCAAACGAGCTAACAACATCCCGATAGCATAACAATTCAATCTTAAGAGAACCTTAGTTGCATACAAAGACATGAACTATCAAAGAGAGATGTAAAAAAGCTAAACAAGAGCTCACTCCAAGCAAGTTTGTCAAATAAGAATATTGTAATTCGAACCCAAACTGAGCTGAATTTAAGCACCAAAAGAAGCTCCATGACGAATGCAAGCTTACTTTCTATAAACTCGACTTAGTTATTGTGCCATATATATTTCAATAATTATCCATATGTCTTTAATCCTACGTTAATATATATTGAAAATTAGTTGAGTGTGAAATTTAAAATCCAATTCTCACTGATCATTAATCGAGTTTTTCAAATTTATAAATGTTTTCTAAATCAGATTCAATAACTACGGTCTTACAGGGCGACCCATCAAATGTAGCATAGATAATGATTTAGGTCAGTCCCAAGGGAATGGTCTGTAGCTAGTATACTCTCAACCTCATTAATTTCTAACCAAAGAAAGGTTTCGAAAAACATAAAGAAAAAAAACTATGCTAAATTAGAAATATTCACAAATGTTTAATGGGTAAAATGAGAAATAAGCCTATAACTTCTATGAAATAGTAGCTCAGGGTTACTTTACCAATTCCTTATCAGAATGATTTCTTAAGAACAACAAACTTCTTAAAAGCTGTTTGAAGTGGTGTGTTTATACTGCCGGATTCTCTAATTTAAACTAAAGCTTCTCTCGAAGTCAGTAGTTCTATATCTAGCTAAAACCAGTAGTCTGAAGTTTCAATTAGACCCGCATAAAGAATAGGAATCCATTGTTTTGAAAAGATAACTCAATGAATTTTTAAAACAAATGACAGAAAGTTTTCACCATTTCCTCGATAAGAGGTAGTTAGGATCGACTCTATTACCAACCACAAATCTACTTAATTAAATGATCTCTTGATCTATTCAATTGAAATCAATTGATGATCTAAAAAAGTGCACCACTATTTTAAAAACCACAAGTTAAGCTCAAGTTACTAATTACAAACACCCAATCAAATTTACTTGAAAGTGTATTTGAAATCAGACTGAATCAGGAATTTGATTCGTATCCTAAGCTGTAGGAGTTTATTTCTCCATAGATTTATCAAAATAAGCACAGATTAGAAGAAATAAAACAAATTAAAAAGATTAATCAATTAATTACTCATAAATTCATAGAAATTACAAACATTGGGTTAAATTGATTTTACCTAAAAAACAGAAGAAATTCTTTAGTAAAAAGAAATGGAAATTCTTTTACTTAAGAATCCTTCAAAAATCTACTCTATGTGAATACTGATTTGTGTTGTTGGTACATACTTTACAACGCATGCTTACACGTTTATTTATAAACTACTAGACATAGAAAGCATGGCCTACTTCATTTGATACGTGGCAGATTCGACAGATTCTTTCTAACAGAATTTGATAACTTTTCATGCGCACATATGATCTGCGAAAACACTCGTCGAAGGTCGTGTGTGATCCCTTTGTCAAGGCTCATATTAAGCAAGATCAGGCTCGACTTTAGGAAATTCCTAAGTAAACTATGCGTTTTGTCTATTGCTCTTTCGAGGGTAAAATTAAGAGAGTCGAGAGTCATATTATTGAGGTTCGAGGTAATTCTAATGAAGAATTGGTCAATCAACACAATTGTCGAAGGTCGAGATTTGAGGCTCAACTTTGAGGCTCGTCAATGTATATTCTTCAAAACCGTGCTTGATCGCTTCGATTGAAGTCGAGGGTCATGTCGAAAGCTCACAGTTGAGGTTTGATAGACCAATTTTTGTTGTCTTCTTTCTTTGTTTGGCATCGGCTGTGTCTTTACAAGGCTTGACTTCTTCAATCTTGACATTGCTTGTTGTTTTGCTCCAAATATGAATTAAAATACTTGATTACTCCTTATTGGATTATAAGGGCTTTAAAACAATATTATTTATCAAAAACATTAATTTTTGCAGGATTTTCTCTAAAGTTCATAGCAAATTAAGCTTAAAATCCTATGGAAAATATAGAGTAAAAATGACTTATTAAATTTCCCCACACTCAAGCCTTTGCTTGTCCTCAAGCAAATAAAACAAATTAAAGATCACAAGGCTTATTTAAGAAAACAAATCATGAATGGTTCAATTGATCTAAATATTTCAAGCGCAAATCATCTCAGCATTATGAAAAATTTAATTATCTTCACTGACTGAAATAAATTTACTTTTGCAAAAATCAATTGGCTTATCTACGTTTACCCTCTGTCGAGCCTGGATTTTGAAAATCATCCGGTTCATTTCTTGTAACCCGATTCACATTAAACCCTAACCCATTTAATATGAATCCTCGACTAGGGATTAAAAGAAATTTAATTTTGAAAATATTTTGGAGTCGCCACCCGATATAAATCGGGAAAAAATAAAAGCTAGGATCAACGGGTCGGTTAATCCTAACTTAGCCACTAGTCTGCGAAAAGTTTGATTTAAAAATCAAATTTTTTTAAAAAATACCAGATATCTGAATCCATGGGCTAACCTATTAAAACATAAGCGGTTACCACTTTAAATTTAAAATTTAGAATTTATCCTTTTCTATACTAAAAAATTCAAACAAAACATTTATAAAACAAATATCTACAAGTTTAATCATGCATTTTTACTTTTATGTATTTTTTCTTAGGATTTAAATATCAACAAACATTTTTATTTTTCCTTTTTTTAAAAAAAACTTATAATATGTACAAAATGATTATTTCAACTATCAAAACAAAATATATTTTTTCTAATTTTATTGTCGCCCCGTAGGTGCCTACGTACTCGCTAATCGAGATCAGACAAAACGTAGTTCTTTTATAAAGAACTTAGTTTGTTGATCAATTTTGTTTTTTCAAAATATTCTCACTTTAAGTTCATTAAATTTTGAATTTTTATGAAAACCAATTTTGATGATCCTATGATCTAATCAATTGATTTTTATTTCATAAAAAATATATTTTTCTAAGTTCAAAAATCATTAATTTATGACAATTCATGGCTAATTTAATGCTACATGAAAATCAATTTTGATTAAACAATATTAAATATTTTCATAGTAAATTTATGAAAACATTTTTGAACAACTTTAATTATTTTCAAAGTCCATTTATGGAAATAATTTTGAAAACTTTGAGTATTATCTTCATAGAAAATTTATAAAGATAATTTTGATAAAAACTTGATTAATATCTTCATAGTAAATTTATGAAGATAAATTTTGATAAAAAAAACTTGATCAATATCATGATTTTTTAAAAAAAAAAAACAATTTTTATTATTCAACAACAATTTTGGTTTAAAAAATCTATTTACAATTTATTATTTTTCAAAATTAAATAATCATCACATATGTACAGAACATATTCAAAATATATCAACAAATTAAAATACAAAAACAAAACATCTCATACATCAAATATATATTTAAAGATCAATTTATATGCAAATATATATTCAAAAATATCCAAAAATATCAAAAATTGCTAAAACATGTAAATTTATATTAAAAATAATTATTCTAATTTTTCTGGATTTTTCTGAATATTTCTGGATTTTTTACCAATTTTTATTAATTTTTTACTATTTTTTCCTATTTTCCGAAATTAAATATATAATAAATAACTAATAAAATATTGCGGACTAACCTAGACCGTTGCATTTTCTCGGATCAGATCTGGAGCGTCTGATCGGTGGACCAAATCTGACCGTCTGATCTGTTGACTCGCTATCTGGACCGTGGATCTACTGATCAAATCTGGAGCGTAGGATCTGCTGATCAAATCTGGACCGTAGGATCCTCTGATCAAATCTGGACCACAGGATCTTCTGATCAAATCTGGACCACAGGATCTGCTGACTTTTGACCGACGACCATTGACCGACGACCGACCGACCACAGGATCTGCTGACTTTCGAGCGTTCCTCGGCCGCTCCTGGTGGTTTTCGAAGGCTGCAACCTTGTCGGCCCGACGTGGATTGAGGTGCTGCAGCGGCTAGTGGTGGTGGTTCACTCCCAGAACCACCAGAAGTGGCGGTTCGTGCGGTGGTTGACGGCGGCGAGGATTAAAAAATTTTCTAAAAATTTGCAGAACTTCCAAATGCAAATTCGAGCAATTCTAAATACTATAATCAATCAAAAACACTTCCTAGATGATCCTAACACTGTTTAATTGGATCGAAATCCTGCCGATCACTTCGAATTTGCAATTTTGCAATTCGAACACTTTCTCCTCTATTTTCAGATCTCGATCGTATAGTGTGTATTTTGTGAAATTAAATTGTGCTTTCTGCTTGTGGGGTGATCCTATTTATAGAATTCGAAACAATTTGTCATTTCGAAGCTTTGTACTTGTTCGATTTTTTGAATCACGAATCGTTATACTTTTTCAAATAAGAACGATTCAAAATTGGGACTCGATTCGTGATTGTTGGTTCAAATTGATCACGAATCTTATGTTTATACATCATAACTCTTCGATTAAGTGTGTTTAATTTGATCAAAGAACACAATTCGGCTAATTTTAAAATTTGAAAAATCATGTCTATTCGAATTTTTTCCCAATTTTCATGACTTAATTAAGATGGCTTTTGGAATGAAAAAATACGTGAATTATGTACAGATGTGATGTATCCCATGCCTAGTTTGTGTCTGTACAATTAATTTCGAAAAAACACAAAGATTCGTTGCTCAAATGATGTCTCAAAGTGGATGAACCGATGTGTCTTTTGGGAAAAAAAATTGAACAAAAAGAGGCAAAATCTGCCTTGGGCTAGGATCGAACTCGGGTCCCTTTGCTCCTGTGTCTATGGTCTGAACCGTTAGGCCGTTGGCCTGTGCCTTGGTCATATAGCTAAACCATTAGTACTTAAGGCTAATAAAATATATATTATATTAAGCTTAAATAATTATTTATTTTAATTTTTCTTACATATATTTTATTTACATTACTATTATTCATTTAATTATTTAATTATACATATTTTATTCTTCTATTTTTTATTTTTTCTATTTTCTCTTTTCTCTTTTTATTATACTATTATTTTATTATTTTTATTATTATATCTTATGAACTCATCATGACATTAATTTAATCTAAACTTAAGCCTAATTTTTAATTGGGCATAAATTGGGTGTCTACACCCTCATTATTTAATAAAGGATTCTTAAGCAAAAATTATTTAGAAGATCAATCAAAGTAAGAAGAAACTCAATCATCTTTTATCCCCTTATATATAAAAGTATGTAATCTATTAATCATTTCTCTAAGCAGAGTAATTTAAAGTGAATGCATGTACATCAGATCACCTCCGTAATCTTTTTCCTAGTGCTTTTTATTTCTTAAATTTAAAGCTTCAGAGGGATAGGGTGTTGCCTGCATCTTTTCTTTACCTCTGGATAAGGTGTTGTCTGTATCTTTTCGCTTTTTTTTATGCCTTTTGAAATTGAAAGAGGCAACAAGAAGTTGCTCTTCTAAGGGACCTGTAAGCCCCGAAAAATTTCAGTAAATAATTCCAACTGAACTTCGAAAATAAACCCTAAAAATAACTCCAAATTAAAACCAAACTTCGACTAGTCCCAAATCACGAATGAATCCATAAATTTCTTAATCTTGAGAAAATGAGATCCTTAAAAATAAAATAAAAACTTAACAGTCTTCAAAACCACTACGTACAACAAATTCTATACGTAACTCTGACTTATAAAATCGGGTAATAAAGAGCCCAAAAACAAATTATTAAAAAGTAAATAATGATTAACCTTCGGAAATAAAACCTAATTCAATAATTCCGAAAACGTTAAGAGATATTAAATACTTACAAAAATAAAATTAAAAAAAATTTCTCAAATTAAATATGTGGTATAAACATAAAATATCAGTTCCAAATTGGCAAAGATCTAAACTAGAAAATCACCCGAAAACCTTAAATGGAATACAATAGTTTAAGTCCGGCAATCTCGCGTCCTTAATCTTAGAGGCCGAGATGTAATTTAAGTATGTAGAATAGCTTAGTAATATAAGTTCGCTTAAAAATATCAGATTGGTAAATTTTTTACCTATTTCGAACCCGTTCGGATATAGACTT
This sequence comes from Combretum micranthum, assembly GCA_024138025.1. Taxonomy (NCBI): domain Eukaryota; kingdom Viridiplantae; phylum Streptophyta; class Magnoliopsida; order Myrtales; family Combretaceae; genus Combretum; species Combretum micranthum. The sequence goes on from JAMXBD010000138.1 coordinate 469,159, forward strand.
TGAAAAGCGTGTCTCGGGCCTCAAGATATAAAAAATATACCCTCAATACCGTTAGAATCATATTTTCATAAGGATTTCTAAAATATCAATTTTATAATTTTTCGATAATTAGAAATATCCGATTTTGCGATTATATTCATATTTCATTACTATCAATGATTAACTAATCTTTTATACTATTCACTGCTATTCATTATATGATTTTATTATTCTTATAAACCCTTATACTTTTTTGATAAATATTTTATATATCATAGGAAATTTCGTTTTTTTTAAATTTAGTTCGTTTCGAGTTTTTACGGGATTGGTTTTTGTTTAAGACCCGATACTAAAAATAAAATAAATTAATTTAATAATTGAAAAATATGTTAAAAATATTTTTATTTTCATAAAATAAATTTTTATAATTTTTCGGGTTATAAAAAATATCATTTATAGCTCATATTCGCGTATTTTGATCATATCGGTAGCTTATTTGATAATTCACTAAAATAAATTAATTAAGTATCTTATTTTAATTATGAAAAATCTACTACAAATATTTGGAATATAATTTCTATATTTTTCTTATTTTTATTTTATTTTATTAAGAAAGTACTCTTATAACTCATCCCTTTAAATACACCTTTCACATATCACTTCTTTTTCACTTCAATCTTTTACACTTTATTATATCACTTCATGGCAGATTTTGACTCCTTTTTGCTGCCCTTTTGTCTCTTGAAATACCACAAAATTAATTAAAATGACCCTTTTTAGGTAAGGTATAGTAAGAGTTTCATGCAGCAAATGATCTTCCATAAGCTTAAAAAGCTAAGGTTGATGATGCCAAAATGAAAGACTCCTCTTCTCCGTGATTATTTTCTCGTATCATTATTATTTTCTTACTAAAAGTAGTTATATTTTGTAGATCTAACTTTTTCTTATAGCTTTGATTTTGTTTATACTTTATATCTTGTTATATGAGTTATTATTTTGTTATTGCTAATGATTTATGCATATATTCATCATTCACATAACTATTTTAGTGTTCATGCATTTATAACTAGTATAGTAAACTAGATCTAGTGTTTTAGGTTCATAAAAGCCTTAGACTTTTAATTTATTTTCTTAATAACTTCTAATAGCTTAATGATAGTAAAAAAGTTTTAGAAAGCTCAAGAGCTATTTTAGTTTCAACAAAAATCATTTTTGAAAATTCGGATAAAAAGGGAACCATATTTAGAAAAGCTATTTTTCAACTTCAAAATGTGTATTTTTTTCATTAAAATAAAGGCTTAAGGAATAGATATCATAAATGAATGATTTTTAGGAGTAAAGTTTAGATCTATGAGTTTATAGTTTACTACCATGCATTTCTTTTATATTCATGTTCATATTATGTGTAGATCTTAAATTTGAACTTGAATAAAAATAGTAAAATTCGTATCTTGACAAAACCTATATTTAAAAACCACTTTCCAAGTCTCAAAATAGAAGTTTTAGTTGAGAAAATAAAGGTTTAGTGGATGTATATCATCAAGACTTCTTTTTACAAGAATCAAAGGTGACTTTCAAAAGTTATTTTCAAAATAAAAATCTTATTTTCGAATTAAGGCCAAGGCCTAGTTTAAAAACATGTTTTCCAACTCAAAAATGAAGATTTTATTCAAGAAATGAAAGGCTCTTAAGATAGGATATGTAAAGGATGATTTTTCATAAGTTTAGATGGATTTTATCAAAAGATATGTCCAAAAATAAATTTGGTAAATTCGGATCTCAACCAAGACCAATTTTGAAAACCCATTTTTTAACACAAAAATGAAAGTTTTGTTTAGAAAATGGAAGGCTTATGGAATAGGTATCTGTCATGCCCTAAGGGTACCCTAAACGTAACAGTCCGCCACACTCAATATTAAAGCTTAAGTGTGACAACCTTAGCCACTCCCAAAAGCTTTGATATTAAGTGTAAAGCGTGCTCTTACAAATTTAGAGGACCATACAAGGAATTATGAAGCTTAAGAAGATATGATAACATGTTAAGACAAGAGGATTCATAATATTCATTTACTTATAACAATGATCTTTACAAATTTAGGGACATTTCCTTAATTCACTAATCTATTACAAGAATATTTGTACATTATTTCTAATGCTAAACTTCATCCTTATCCAAAAAGAAAATTACCTGACTGCAAGGTCCTCATGGCCTCAACCACAGATAAGGGAACTGCAAAAGATATCTATGGGGGTATAAGCTGATAGGCTTAGAGAGAACTATTTCCATGAATAACTTCTTGTAACAAAATTTCAAACAAGTTGTTTAATCAAACAAATGGAATGCAACATACACATGGGCAAACAAGGCATATAGTTTTCCGAGAACTATATGTCGAATGGATTTGCGCCCTCCATTTGGGGTTTGGTGATACATAACCTCAAAACAAGTAGTTTTAGTTAAAAAGATTTATGATTTCAACCAATGTCGCCAAGCATGTGAAGTCTACTTGAATTGAGCCTTGCTTTCGGATATTCCGCTAAGCATTTCCTTAACGTCGCCAAGCAATCGCTTTCGGACACTTCGCCAAGTGTTGCTTTGGACATGAGCTTACTATCCTGCTCACCCAAGGATAATAACCCAAATGCGATGTGACTCGCTTCGTGGTTTGCATGAATCCATTTATTTATGATATCATAATATTATTTATCATCAAATTTAAGGCGATCAAAGAATTTCATACAAAGCAAGTGTTATACTAAAACAAACATTTAAATCAACTCCGGCCTCGATATTCTTAGGATTCTTTTAAAGAACTATTTTACATACATATCCATTTGTCTTTTCCTAGCTCTAATGCAACTAAATTACAAGCACAACAAGTATATCATTTAAAGGAAATAAACTCACAATGCCATGTCGACTATTCTTCTATACGAATGAGTTGTTCACACACTCCACTCAATCGAAATAATCTTCGGGATATAGGTATCCTTCCTCGGAGTCACCTAGCCAAAGGAAATACCCACAATGAGTATTTGTTGATGATTTTCTTGAATTTTGATAAGACAATGTCAAAAGAACGTTAAAGTTCGTATAAAAGAAAGTTCCAATTTAAAGTGGCCATAACTTGGTCATTTTAACTCGAAATCACGCATATAATATACCGATTTCTACCTACTCAAAAAGATCTATTCATTTATAAAACTATTTTTATCATACTAAACCATTTAGGCCCGAAACAGTGGCAATAAAATTTACCACGAATTTTCCAACTCAAAAACAACTTTGGTTTGATCATTCTAAATTTTATTTGATCAATACTTAGTTATCTATATAGTTGAAAAATCCTCTTTTTATAGCTACATAGCTCATATTCATTCATGCTCAAGTGTTTATTGTCCAATCATGTTTCTTGAGTAAGGAAATATTAATTAAAAGTTTAGAAAACTATATTTTACAAGAAATTCATTTTGTGATTGGTTTTGAAATGAATACTTTGATTCTTTTGGTTTTCAAAGAATCACTTTATTTTTTATTTATTACTTTTTTAGATAACTTTTTGAAAAATTTTTTTTCTTCTTTTCTAAATTCTTGTGTTGGTTTTATGTATGTTCTACACAATCCTTCTTTGATTATTTATTTGAAAAGATCTAAACTTGAAAATCTTCATTTCTTGCTTCCTAAGGTTTTTGCTATGTTATATTTTCGTAGAAATCATTTTGTATCAAAAATCATTTTCTTTTGAAAAACAAAGTGGGATAATAAATGATTTAAAAAGCTTTTCATAACAAAAGTAGTTTCTAAAATTTGTAGTGGGTTCTTTTGTAATTTGTTTTTTTTTTAAAAGAATGACTTTATTTTTGTTAAATCATAGATTTTATACTTCACATAAACTTATCTATAAGTGGTAAAATCTCCTTTTGTCAATTATTTTTAGAACTTGAAATTTTTGGATAATAATCTAAATGAACATGATTTATGAGAAATAATAGCAGACAAACAAAAATAACATAAATAGTAAAGTCAAGTATTGGGAGTCATAGCTTTTTCAAGACTTCCGGGACTAAGAAGTAGACTAGTCCCAAAATAAAAATAAAATGAAAAAAAGAAAAATTTGTTTTGACTTGATGAGGACAAATCTAAGACTAGAGACTAGTCTTAAAATAACAAGGAATGAATAAATAAATTGCAAGGGAATAAATAAATAAATTGCATTGCATAAAATAAATAAATTGCAAGTGAGCTTATATGCTCTAAAGAATATGTGTATATATATATATATAGATAATCATACTTATATATAGTAACAATACTATGAACAAAAATAATAACATAAGCATAAATAGATTTTCATGAACTAGAACAATACATGAACATAATGTAGCTTTCATAACATTTAGTCTTTGAAAACTCACACTATGGTCATGTAAAGTTACATGACATGAGAAGAAGAAAAATAATAGGAAATGGTTACCTAAAGAAGACTTTGGTAGTATTATGTGGTTTTGGTTTTTGTTGTAGGTAAAAGTTGTTTTGGAATTATTTTAAGAGAGTTTTGAGAGGATATTTGGAGAGAGTTTTGAGAAGAGAATTTGAGAGAGTTTTCGTAAGGAATTTATGGGTAGTAATTGTGTGAAAGAAGTAAAAGAGGAGAGGGGGTATTTATAGGAAAATGTGGAGTGATTTTTGTATGATTAAATTAAATGAAAATTGAAACAAATTGAGGGAAGAGGGGAGGGTCATGCGCCGGCCATACATGGAGAGGAGAGAGGGAGTGATTTAATTTTTGTATTTTGTGGATTAAATGAAGTAATAAGTAAGGTAGATATGAAATAAAGTAATGGGAAAGGTAAAAAGTAAAGGTTATAGGTTATGGTGTATGTAAGAGTAGGTGTAAGAAAAAGTAGAGATAAAAGAATAGTGTATAATAGTAATGAATAGTGTAATGTAAAGTAGATATGACTAATAAAGTATCGGTAGTAAGAAAATACGCGTATAATTGCGATATCTGTTATTTTTACTTACCAAAAAATTATAAAACTGATATTTTTGAAAACCTTATATTTTTACGAGTCTAATCGTATATTCGAAATATTTTTACTATTCTAGGCTCCGGGACACGTTTTTCAAGAACTGTGTCCGATCGGGTTTGAAACGGGTTGCGGTTTCACTAATTTGATATTTTTATGCTACCTTAGATAATTATGCACTATTCTATATTCTAAACTCCTACTTATTCTCACCGAGTTTCTTATTCGGGATTGCCGGACTTAAGCTATTACATCTAACTAGGGTTTTGTTGTCCACTAGAGTTCCGGTTGACTTCTGTTTTAGGTTTTTAGGCTAAACCGATTCCAAAAATTTAGGGGTTTATAGTATCAATAGGGGATTTTTTTGATAAGTAAATGGTAGATCTACTAGTAGAGATTCTCAAAAATAGGAAGAGATTACAAAATATGGAATTTTAGTTTTATCCAAATTTTGTAAATTCGGATGGTTTCAAAACCATAACTTAAAGACCCATTTATCAACTCCAAAACTTGTGTTTTATATGAAAAATGAAGAGTTTAGGTCATAGGTATCATCAAGTAATGATTTTTATAAATTAAGAAGAGATTTGCTAAGAAAAACATGTAGAACAAGGAGTAGAAATAAAATAGGAAAATTTGAGTTGTTGTCATTTTAATAAATTCGTAATAATGGAGTAATGGTATGAAAACCCATATTTTCCAAACTTAAATTAGAAGTTTTATTAAAGAAATGAACTCCTTAGTGGCTAGGCATGGTTGAGCCTTAATTTTCTAAATATCAAATGATTTTTACTTAAAGGAGTCACCTCAAAAACAATTTTTACAAAATTCGGATTTTGGGATGAATCAATTTTAAAAACATGTTTACAAAGTGTAAAATGGGAGTTTTTATTGAAAAACAAAGGCCTTAGGGAATATACATAATGAAGGCTTAATTTTAACAAGAATAAATAGATTTTATTAAGGAATTTTTCTAAAAACAAGTAGGGATTGTCAAGGATACAAAACTAGCATTTCTAAGTTAATTTTTCATAAAGTCTTATAACGAAAATTTTTTCTAAAAATTCCTTTTGTTCAATACCATCAAGAACATGTATATATAATATATTATATATCTCATGACATATCATTTATGGTAGTAACTTGTTCATATTGCATGTATACTTGCTTTGGATAGTAGAAACATTACAAACATTCACAAAACTACTTTTCGGAATTGAATTTCGCTATTGATCAGAACTGATCGGACCTTTTCAAAGCTTCAAAGTTTTGAAAACTTAAATATAATATTAGAATTAGATAGATCTTTCGAAGTAGATAGAAATCGATATATAATTTGCTAAATTCCGAGTTAAAATGACAAAGTTATGGCCGTTTGAAGTTGGAATTCCCGCTTAGGACGAGAATTATGAATTTGATAGTTTGTATGAGATAGAATGGATTAGATTTAAGTAGAAATACTCATTTGGGTATTTCTTCCTTTTTAGGTAACTCCGAAATCGATGATTCCATACCACCGGATTATTTTTACTAAGAGACTATTTTTACTAAGATACCGGTGATCAAATAGCCAAGTGAGTTTTCCTCATATTTTGTTACCTTGATTGTGCTTGTAGCTAGTTGCATGAAAATTAGGAAATGATAAAATTGAAATGAATTGTGATACAATCTTGGTTGAATGAATGATAAGTATATCGAGGCGGGACTTGTTGTAAAATCATTGTATGAGTTAGCATAGACTTGAATTGTTTGAAATTCTCTATGATCGCTCTTAACCTACACAGGTTAACATGCAACGATTATATGAATAAAATGTACATGCATATCACATATGTGAGTCACCTGCATAGGTTATTATACCTTTGTGGGAAGAAGGCATAATAATTGGGCAACTAAGGGCCTGTAAACTCGAATGTTCGCGTATGGGCTGGAATTGAAAAAGTGTGTGGGTGGGCACCTGTATCAACCACAATAAAATTTAAAAGTATGTGGTTGGGCACCTGTATCAACCACAATAAGAAGTGAGAAGAATTTAAATGTTGGTTGTATGGGCTTGAAACACCTAACCCCGAGTAGAGGGCGTAAATCCATTCACATATGGCTACCGGAAAGTCATATGCTTGTTCGCTCATGTGTTTGTTCATGCATAGCATATAGATGAATTATAACTTGCTTGTTATGGTACGAAATTAAGATAACTCTCACTAAGCTAGTGTAGCTTATACCCCAATAGATGTTTGAATAAACAGGTTGACGAGAGAATCCTACTTAGGGATTGAGATGGTTTGAGCCGAATATAACTTTGGGATTTCGGCAGGAAACAAGAATGCTTGAAGATATTAGCTGGGTGTTATGAATTGTCTTGTAAAAGTTTGTGTAGTAAAATCTGTGGATGAATTGTAAATGAAGTATAGTGAATTGTATTTCCTTTACATTGTTACTCAAGTTATATCAATATAAAATGTATCTCTCCAATGTGTCTCATCTATGTGTTAGATGCCTTGTACATAGTATGGAAGCCTTTGCATGACTGAGGTGGTTATTCCTAGGCTTTAATATTGTGTACGGCGGACTGCTACGTTTAGGATACCCTTCGGGGCATGATAGGACCAACCCATGCCCATTCCAATTTTAAGCATGGGTTTCATTTTTAATTTTTGTTTTGTTTTTAATTATAATGCATAAGGAAAAATTATCAAGTTATGATTATCATTTGATCATTGACCATATATTAAAACGGCTCTCAAAATGACTAATTTAAGAAATAGACCAATCATTTCAGCATTTATAAGACAATTTGAGTAGCCTTACTAAGGACCTTAAGTTAATTCCAGCTTTAAAATCCTGAACTAAATAATAAGTAAAACTAATTCACATGGATACTGTCATTTGATTTAAACAAAGCAAAAATTGTTCAGTTTCGAGATAATTTCATAATTCATTTAGTTAAATGATTTTTCAAAAAAAAGATTTGTCAAATTTTAACCATGTCATTGAGTTCTTATGAACTTATGAATTTGTGTGGAAAACTTGATCTATATCAGTACATACTCTATTCATGCAATTTATTTAGTTATTAGACCCATTCATCTTGTTTAACCCTCCTCCACACTTAAGTCAAACATTGTCCGCAATGTTTATCATCTATATGAACAGTTAAGAGGTTCAATTTATCAAAGCAGATTTTATTTAAAGCACAATTAAAAAGAATTTGAGAAGTGAAGAAAACTTCTCTCTTGTGTAAGCTCGAGGGTCAACTTGGTTTATCAAGACCTGTTTAAGTCTATTAACACAAAGAACTTGGCAAAAACATATGTTATTATCGAGGCTCAATCAAGGCCTCGATAGTGTTATGGATAAAAAGTAATTCATAAAGAAACAGAAAATAAAACATAAAGAATGAAAAAGAAAACTGAAGAATTTGCATATTATTGAATGAATAAAGAATAAAGAATATTGTACATAAACTACAAAGATATTTAAACTAAAAAAATAAAGAATAAAACTTCTTTAATGGTCCATTCTCAACCAATCCTTCCTCTGTCTCTTTCATTAGCTCTGCCTCTATGTCTATTGGCTGAGCTTCTAGGGGCTTCACTGATAGGATCTGATTGATGACTAATGTCTTTCTTTTTGTGTGCTACCCTTTCTTCTCTATCCAACTCTTCTTGCATTCTTTGTGCAAACAGCATCACTTTCTAATTAAGCCAATCTCTTTTGCTTGGCTTCTTCTTCTCTCCCTCTTTCCTCTTCATCTTCACTATATAGGACGCTATCATCATATAGATCTTCTTCAGCCAATTCCTTTATTCGTTGAAGAGCTTCAATCATTTCTGATTGTGGGGATGGATTTATTGGTTGTGGTGGAGTTTGAAGTTGGGCTTTTGCTTTGTTCTTCTTCAGCCTCTATGGCTTTTGTTAATCTCCCAACTTCAACTCCAATAACTTAAGCCTTCATCTGATAGATTCTTTTTGTTTGCTTCTCTGATTTCTTGTGGGATTAATTAATCCTCATTTCAATTTCTTCCCTCATTTTTCTTTCCTTCTCTTCTCTTGTAGCCTCTAGCAATTGGTTTATTGTGAGGAAATCCTCCTTGCCTTGTTGAGAAGCATCAAGAGGGAGTTGTTGCTGAGGTTGTGGAGTATCATGAGTCACAAGGGTTTCTATTCAAGTACTCCCCTCTTCATGAATTGTAGTTGCTTCTAGTTTGAGGCATGGAAGATAGAAAGTTTCAAGTCCATCCCATGTTGGAGTGTCTTCCTTAGGGATTCCTTTAGCACGAATTCCCTCTTATCGTGCTCTCTCCATCTCTTCCTCTCCTATTATTTCCAACATTGCACACTTGGGAGGTACTTGTTGAAGAGGTGTAGCATCTGAAACACCTAGAGCATCTACAAAAACTGGCTCTATAGCTGTTTCTTGTAGGAGTGCTACATCCTTTATTATTTTTGTCTTTATTATGGCAGTTTCATTATATTCCTCATTGGTCTGTCCTCTGCTACCATTCTCTCTTCCAACCCAGCCTCCTGTACAACCTTTTGTACTAAATCACTTAACAAGTTAAGGCTGTATTCACTATTAGAGTTTTATGCTTGAGGAACAGTTGGAGCATCTATAAAAACTGGCTCCACTGTTGTCTCTGATATAACTGGGTGTATTAGACCTTCATCCAACTCTAAGTCTTTTGGAAGGATCATTGTCACGCCCCAAAGGGTACCCTAAATATGGCAGTACGCCACATATGGTATTAAAACTTAAGAATGACTTCCCAAAGTCACGCGAAAGTTTTCAACACCATATGTAAGGTGTCTATCACAACAATAGGAGACACCGGTGGGATGTATAGTTTGAAATAGTAAATATAGCAATACAAGAATCTAAATAAACATCAAATTTATCATTAATAGAATATGATCCTTACATCATCTTAGGGGTTTTTCCCTTATAATTCTCCAAACAATCATAATAACAACTTAATCTTTCCCACAACCGAATAATACTAATACCAAAAGATATTAAAGGATAATTAACCTATGATCTTCAAAAGATTTCCAGAAGCTTTTCCAACATATAATCTCACTCAAGTATATGTAATCTTCAGGCATAAAAGATAGTGGACCTGATACAATAAAGGTCTATCGGAGTATAAGCATAACAAGCTTAGTGAGAATATTCCTAAATCAACATACTTGTACAATAATTTCAAACAAGTTATTAACAAGCATATGAATGCATCAAGCAAGTGATCAAGCAATACATATGATCTACCGGAAATCATATGTTTGAATGGATTTACCCCTCCATTCAGGGTTAGGTGTTCCAAGCTCTTTAAAACCCAACTCAAAATCCAATTCATGTAGTTTATTTCAGGCTCCTACTAGCCATCACAAAATAGTTCTTTCAGGCACCTATCGCCCATCTTAAAATAGTTCTTTCAGGCACCTATCGCTCATCTTGCAGATTTTTGGCTACTGCACACCCGGCTACTAAGCTCTTGTCCCATCGAGATTAGCAGCTCATGCAATGAAATTAACTACGTGATATGCACGAATCAATTAATATAATTCATAGTATATATTTAAAGTAATTTAAAGGTGATCACAGAATTTTGCACGCACTCCAACTGAATAATAGCAAAACATAAGTAAATTAATAACGATTCATGCCTCGGTATGCTTAACATTCTTTTAACCAATATTATCATACATAATTCATTTCATCTTTTTCCTACTCCTAATGCTTCTAGCTACAAGCACAACCAAGTATGAGAAAGGTAGGAAATAAACTCACTTAGACATGAGGATCTATCTTTCTTACGGATGAGTCGATCGATAATTCCACTAATCAAAATAATCCTTCGGGTATGAATACTCCTCCTTGGTTCACCTAATCAAGAAGAATACCCATAATGAGTATTTCTTGTTGATTCTATGGTACTTATCAAAAACTATATCATAAGATCGTTAAAATTCGCGTAGAAGGTAATTCCAACTTAAAATAGCCATAACATGGTCCTTTTAACTCGGAATTGCGCTTATAATATATCGTTCTCTACCTACTCGAAAAGATCTATTTGTTTCTAAGGTTATTTTTGTCATAAAAAGCCATTTGGGTTGCAAACTAACACGGTACAGAATAGTTACGAATTTATAGTTCTCAAAATATGGTTTTTGTTTTCCAAATTTTACTTTACTCAAAATTCCTAAGAAAAATATATGATATATATATATATAATAGTTGAAAAATCCTTTGGACATATATTTATACTCATATGTATGCATGATCTTGTTGTGTTGTCTCAAGATTGATATTTCATAAACAATTTGTCTTTAGGGATTTAAAAGACAAGACTTTTGAAAATTTCTCCTTTTTGAATTGTGAAAAATATATTTGAGTTGTTATGAGTAAATGTTTTATTATTATTTATTTTTCTTACTTTTCAAAAGCAAATCCATTTTCAAAAATTTGGTTCTTTAAGTTATTTATTAACTCTATTTCTAGTGATTGAAAATAAACTTTTCCAAATATTCCTTAAGCTTCAAATATTTGGAGTTGTATTAAATATATGTTTTCCTTATATTTTTATAGATATACCTTTAAAAATTTATTTTCTTGACAAATTATTTTTTTTCTAAGTCGGTCTTTAAAATAGGGAGTTAATTTTATCTTGGTTTGAAAAACTTGTTTTATTCTTAGTGTTAGTTAAATAGTAAAATAATTTTCTTAGACAAGTTTATAAGAAAAGCTTTCTTAATAAAGATTTGTTAACTTTAAAACTTAGTAAAACTTCATTTTAATTTTGAAAGGATAATAACAACTAAAAAAAAAATCAAGTTTGAAGATGCTTTCATAGCATGTGATTTTCAAAGTCTAAAATGAACCTATTAAAAGGTTTAGTTGAGTTCAAGTCTTTAGTTCAAGACTAAAAATTCTTATCTTGATGGAGTATTTAACTTTTAAAAGAAATGAGTTCCTTTTATTATTTTGAAGAAATCTATATTATTACTTCTTCTAGAATTTATGATTAGCTTATTTCGAAAAGAGCTAAAAAAAGAAAACTTAGATCTTTTTTGAAATTTCTTTGTCAAGAAATCTAGTTTACTTTTTCTTTATTTAAGAAAGAACCCATTTTTATTTATACTTAAGACAACAATATTATAATCATGCATGAATATGTAAAAGTAAGTATAAAACATAATAAGATAGAAAGAAAGAAATACTTGTAAGTAAATAAACATAAATAAATAATCAAGCATTGGGAACCTTAGCTTCATCAAGGTATCCCAATCATATATTGGGAGCCTTAGCTTCATCAAGGCTACCCAGCACTAAGAATAGACTAGTCCCCAAAGAAAAGAAAAGAAATTTGTTTTGACTTGATATGGACAAGTCTAAGACTAGAAAGACTAGTCTTAATAAATTGCATAAAACAAGTAAATAAATAAATTGCAGGACTTAGAAATAAATAAATAACAAATGAGCTTAGATGCTCTAAATAAATGTATATACATAGTATACATAATATTATATAAGTTAGATTAGAGCAAAAATAATAACAATGAAAACGACAACATAATAACATAATGTATAATAGGAACATGAACAAAAACAAAGAATGAACATATTATTGCTTCTTTAACTCATATGAGCCTAAGAAACATACACTAAGCTCATGCTAAGTTGTATGAACATGATGAAAAAATTTAAGTAAGATTTTACCTAAGGTTAAATGGAAAGTTTGAAAGACTTGAATGGGTTTTGTGTTTGATATTTTTCTTCTTGAAGAGTAGAAATGGGTAGAGAGTTATTTTGTGAGAGATTTGTTGGAGAGAGGTTTTGAGAGAGTATTTTGGTAGAGTTTTGTTATGTAAAATGAGTGTGTGAAAGAATGAAGGAGGCAGGGGGTATTTATAGAATTTTTTGAGTGAATTTTGGATGTAATAAAATAAATTAAAAAGAAATAAAATTGGATAGAAGAGGAGAGAGGGGGCGCCAGTTTCTTAGTGTGGGGGGGGAGATGATTTTATTTTTTTGATTTTTGATAAATGAAAGATGTAATGTGTAAGGTAGATGTGAAATAAAGTTGTATTGGAAAAGTAAAAAGTAAGAAAATAGGTATATAGGTAGTAAGAAATAGGTGTAAGAAAAAGTAGAGATAGTGAAATAGTAATGAATAGTAGGAATAGTACTATGAATAGTAGACTAGACATATAAAATACCGGTAGTAATAAAAATACGTGTAAACGAGCTATATCTGTTATTTTTAGTTATCGAAAAATTCTAAAACTGATATTTTTGAAATCTTTGTTTAATTACGAGTCTTTTGGTGTTACCGAAATATTTTTAATATTTCGAGCTCCGAGACACGCTTTTCGAGAACTGATCCCGTTTGAGTCCAAAGGACACTTGGAATTCGCGAATCTGATATTTTTATGTTATCCTATATTATTACGAACTATTTTAAGCCACTAACTTAATTTCGTTTTCTAGGGTTTGAGAATGCGGGATTACCGGAGTTGAAATTGCTTGATTGTCTTGACCTTTGTTGACTTTTGAACTCCGGTTTGACTAGGGTTAGGGTTTAGTCCATCTGTGCCATTTTAACTCAGGGATCGGATAGATGGATCTTTTCATGTTTGTATTTTCAAATCGATTGATTATTGGACTTTCTATTTTAGTTTTTGAAAATTCTCTTATGAAATTCCATGATCGAAATTGTTTAAGGTTCAGTTTCAACTTGGGTCAAACTTTAGGGTTTCGATTTAGTATTCCAAAACCATAATAAAAAAATTCGGGGCTTACAATCATTCTCCTTCTTTTTATTGCTGGTTGCTTTATCCTTTTTCTCCTTATTGAAGTATATACAACTAGAGCTGATTGCACTGTCTCCAATATTGGTGGTTGGGGTGAAAGAATGGGTTGTGGTTGAATAATGGCTTCATTGTCCTCAGAAATGTTCTAAGCAAGTGAGTCAGCCAACTGTTATGATGGTTCTGTGTTTAGGATGTGTGTTGATGGTGATGTGCATGGTTCTGTATGTACAAGGGGTGAATGTATTTAGGTTGTGGTTTCAAGGTTTTCGGTGTGTATGGTTTCAGTGTATGGTATGGGGAGGTATGTGCATATGGACATGGTAGTTTGGCATCATTATCATCAAGATGTGACTCCGCCAAGATAGGTTATAGAGAGGGTGATTTGGTTGTTGTGGGTTGTGAAAGTAGCCTTGAGACTGCCTCTATGATATTGGACATCATACTCCTTAGATTGTCTATACACTCTTTAATCCTCTTTCCTAAGTCAGTAAGCTTTCCCTTCATCTCAATAACTTCATTTTCCAATCTATGGAAGCTCGTTGAAGAGGGTCGTGGTGTAGCTTTTGATGTAGAAGCTTCAGGTTGTGCTAAAGGAGGTTCTTCTTGAGGAGGGGGGATATGTGGCTCATAAACTTGTTATTCAGCTGGTGTAGCTGACTCTTGAAAAGGCTGGGGCTCAACTAGTGGGTCTTGGTCCAATTCTGGCTCTATTGCTGTACTCACTTCCACTAATCTCGAATCTCTAAAAGCTTTCTTTCGAAGCTCTTTATATTTGCAAACGAAATCAATTGGCCCCTGCCGTGGCCACATTCCCAGGTTTCTCAAAATCCTTGTGATCAAGCCACCAAGGAATATTCCTTTGCAGTTCAATGTGGCTTAATACTTGAGCCTACAAGCGGTATAAACCTATATTTATCTTAATCCTCCTCATTATGCTGATAATAGGGTGCATTTCTGCTTCGAAGACTATTGACCCTCCCTTCAATTTAGAGAACATGCTTTTTGTCAACATGTAGTGTAACATTCGCACACTCTTATTCCTAAACTTAGACCTGATGGTCCTTAAAGGAGCAAATCTTCCTTCAATATCCTCCTCTAAGAATCTCTTGAAATCTTCTTCGGGTATTTCTAGGGGCAGCTCTTGAAATTCTAGTTCCTCCAGATATCCTTCATCATCATACAGCCCCATGGCATAAATGAATGTCTTCATTGGGACCTCTCTATATTCTCCAAAGGCATAAAACCTTACTATATTCTCTAAGCTAAGCACTTCCCTTCTATTTTCAAACTAGCCATAAAGGCTAAAGTAGTGCCCGCATATACATCCTCCTTGATCTCAAACACTTTCCTCCATATAACATCTTTAAAGTATCTTAGAAAGTCTTCTTCCATCTCAAAAACGCCCAATTCACTACAACATTTTCTACTATCCTTTTTAGAGATAAAAACATATTAAACCTATCCCTATCCACAATAGACAAATTGTCAAAAGCTTGGGTACTTACTTGGAATTGGGTTTGCTATCTTTTTGGCGCCATTTGTTCTGCAAAAAGGGATAACATACATTAGTTCATACTTACTTATAACTGAAACACACATTTCTATTTTGCTATTATTTTGAGTAATTAGAGACAACTTAGGATTCTACAGAACTAATAAGTCCGAGAAGAAAATGAAGTTTGTAACTATCTATGCAAAGTTTTAAGAATAACATTACTTAACAAATTAATTTTTTAAAAATAAAAGTTCATCATTTTTATTAAGCTCAAACAGAAAGTTTCAAAACCCTAAAAATACAAAACACATTCTATAATAACAGCAGAAATTAGAAAAGAAAGAAAGTAAAAAGCATACCTGGTATGATTATAGCTTTGAGATATTGGAAGGTTTTTAGGATTTTTATTGAAAAATCCGTAAGTGCAAATAAGAGAGATTTTCGAGTGTAAGAACAGTGTTTGCGTTGAGTGCAGAACAAACAGTTTTTTTTTTTTTCAAAAGTTTTTAAGAGCCAAGCTAGAAAACGACAAAACTTGTTATTTTATTCATTTAGGACTAAAGAAATAAAAAATAAATGACACTCGACTTAAAAACAAAGTCATGGCTTATTGAAAAGAATTAAAGAATGCGAGGGCAAAAATTCCATTATTTTATTCACAAAAAGAATTTAACAATGTCGAAGCTTAAATGCAACGGCTTAACAATGAGGCTCAACTTTTATAATTCACCTCAAAATTGTCGAGGCTGAAACTTGTACCTGCACAAGATTTCCATAAAGTAATATGAAAATTGATTCATTAACCATTCTATTCAAGCACATGATATAACAAAATTAATCCATTGCATTCATTACAAAAGAGTTTGGTACATAGGTTTTGTCTTAGGACCACTTCCATCCTATTATATAATCCCTTAAAACAACCAAATCATTTCATAAAAAATAAATAGAAACAAAAGACGTAGGATAATCATCCTAAAAATCATTCTTGTTTTGTTTGATCATACGGATTAGGATCAGTATTCGAACGTAATGATCCTGAAGGTCTCTCTTAAAGAATTTTGGAAATTTAGCTATGCTAGTTTTCTACGTTCTGAATGGCAGCAGTATGATTTCTCAAGGTAGCATCCATTCCATGTCGCATCTATTCCATGCCGCCTCTTCTTAGAAGCTTTGATAAATTGGAAAACTGAATCTTCAGGAGATTTGTTGTTTCCTTGATAAGCTCCTGACCCTAGTATTGGTGGTTTCTGAAAATTGGGTGGGCTCAATTGATTTTGAAAATTATTGTTACTCTACTGGAAATTTGGATGGTTCCTCCAACTAGGATTGTAAGTGTTACTGTAAAAGCCAGTTTTTTGGCTAGAAATTTTTTTTACAAACTCGTAACTCTCAGAGGTCATTTCTTCAACATTTTGGTCAAGAAACTTAGCAATCATATTCACTTGGTTTCTCCCCATAGACAAGTGCTCAACTTTTCTACTTAGAGCCTCAATTTTAGTAGTCAAGTTTGACACAGTGTCAAGCTCAAAAACTCCTCATGATCTCTCCTTCTTGGCTCTTACAAATGACCATTGATAATAGTTGTTAGCTATATCTTCAAACAGGTTTAAGCACTCCTCAGGGAATTTATAATTTAGACTTACTCTAGCAGCTGCATCTATCAATTGCCTAGTCCTATAATTCAATCCATTATCAAAAGTTTATACCTCGGTCCACTCAGGTAGTCCATGGTGTAGGCATCTTGCCTAACAATTCCTTACATCTCTCGAAAGCTTCATATAATGTTTCAGAATCCATTTGGTGGAACGAAGCAATGTCAGCTCTTAACTTAGCTATTCTAAAAGGTAGAAAATATTTCCTCATAAAATTCTCAACCATTTGTTGCCAAGTGGAGATGGAGTTCTTTACTAATCCATTCAACCATTTTTTTGCATTTCCTTTTAGGGTAAATGGGAATAATCTCAACTTAATTGCATCCTCAGACACACCATTTATTTTATATGTGTCACAAATCTCTAGAAATTGTTGCAGATGGCTATTAGGGTCTTCATCTTGTAAGCCATCAAACTGGACCATCTGTTGGACCATCTGGATGATATTGGGTTTAATCTCAAAGTTGTTAGCAGCAACTTTGGATCTGTTGATGCTAGTATTAGCTCCATCTAAGTTGGATCTGCATAAATCAATCATAGTTCTGGGTTGGTTCACCATGGTCAACCATTTTTTATTGTTCACTTTTTTGACCTATACGTTGTGGTTTTGGATCAAACAGAAACAAAAATTTAGATTGACTCCTAGTCATAAGCCTACATTTTATTTGAAAATAAATCAGAAGAAAACAAAAATATATACAAAGAATGAACTAATTAAAGGATAACGAATAAAAGAATAAAGAATTAACAAGACAAGAAACAAGTATACACAATAAAAAGAATTAATGATTTGAAGAACTGAAACAGAACAGAAATATAACAAAATAAATACAGCAAAAGTAAAGAAAGGAAAATAAACACACAAATAAATACAAGAACAAAAAGAAGGTTAAATCGACAAAAAGATATTTATAGCTCACAACAAATATATACAAAAGATATTTACAAAGTTAAAGCAGCTAGAACAAAAAATGGAAATTAATTTCTACTAGTACCCTATTGGGCTTGAAAATTTGAATCCAAAACCATTCCCTGACAATGACACCAGAAAACTTGGTTGTGTGTGAAATTTAAAATTCAATTCACACTGATCATTGACCAAGTTTTTCAAAATTATAAATGTTTTCTAAATCAGATTCAATAAGTACAGTCTCATAGAGCAAGCGTACCCATCGATGTAGCATAGATAATGATTTAGCCCGTCTCAAGGAAATGGTTGGCAGCTAGTATACTCTCAACCTCATTAATTTCTAGCCAAAGAAAGGTTAGAAAAACATAAAGAAAAATAAACCATGCTAAGTTAGAAATATTCACAAATGTTTAATGGGTAAAATGAGAAATAAGCCTGTAACTTCTATGAAATAGTAATTCAATGTTGCTTTACTAATTCCTTATCAGAGTGATTTCTTAAGAACAACAAACTTCTTAAAAGTTGTTTTAAATAGTGTGTTTATACCTCCATATTATCTAATTTAAACTAAAGCTTCTCCCGAAGTTAGTAGTTCTAGATCTAGCTAAAAATGGTAAATTGAAGTTTCAATTAGACCCACAAATCTATTGTTTTGAAAAGACAACTCAATGTATTTTTAAAACAAGTGACAGAAAGTCTTCGCCCATTCCTCGGCAAGAGGTAGTTAGGATCGACTCCATTAACAACCATATAGCTATTTAATTGAATGACCTCTTGACCTATTCAATTGAAATCAATCGTGGATCTAAAAGAGTGCATCACTCCTTTAAAAACCACAAGTTAAGCTCAAGTTACTAATTACAAACACCCAATCAAATTTACTTGAAAGCACATTTGAAATCAGACTGAATCAAGAATTGGATCCATATCCCTAAGCTGTAGGAGTTTATTTCTCCATAGATTTATCAAAATAAGCACAGATTAGAAGAAATAAAACAAATTAAAAAGATTAATCAATTAATTGCTCATAAATTCATAGAAATTACAAACATTGGGTTAAATTGATTTTACCCCAAAAAAACAGAAGAAATTTTTAATAAAAAGAAATGGAAATTCTTTTACCTAAGAATCCTTCAAAAATCTACTCTACGTTAATATTGATTTGCACTGTTGGTACATACTTTACAATGCATGCTTACACGTTTATTTATAAACTACTAGGCACAGAAAACATGGCCTACTTTATTTGACACGTGGCAGATTCGACATATTCTTTCTAATAGAATTCGATAACTTTTCATGCACGCATATGACCTGCGAAAACACTCGTCGAGGGTTATGTGTGATCCTTTTGTCGAGGCTCATATTAAGCAAGATCAGGCTTGACTTCAGGGAATTCCTATATGAACTATGTGTTTTTTTTTTCCATTGCTTTATCAAGGGTAAAATTAAGAGAGTCGGGAGTCGTATTATTGAGACTTGAGGTAATTCTGATGAAGAATTGGTCAGTCAACACAATTGTCGAGGGTCGAGTGTCCTCTTGTTCATTATTTGTATGTTTTTAAGAGAAAGAAAATCGTTATAGTACTCTGTTCTAAAATTTGTAAATCCCAGATGAGCATCTAGTGAAGTGAAGGGAATATATTATTTCCTGAAGAGGTGTAATTTATGTATTTGCTCAGCTTAAGCTTGGTTTTATGGTGTTTAATAAAAGTGGTTATGAAGTCATCATTAGAGGCATTGATGGACCGTAAAGAGTAGGAAATTGGTTGAACTCTACGTAAACTTGGCAAAATTTTCTCTATCCCTATCTCTTTTGTTTTCAATATCATAATTTGTTTTATTATTGTTATGCCCCTGAGGGTACCCTAAACTTGGCAGTCCACTGCAAATAATATTAAAGCTAATGAATGATAACCTTAGTCACGTAGGAGCTTCGATATCACATGCAAGGCATGCTTCCAAGATAGGAGGAGACTCACATGGGTATTATGTTTAAGCAGATAATAAAAGCATACAAGAACTTATATAGCTAAACATGTAATATTATTAGAATAAAAGTTTCTTACAACTTCTTAGGAGCATTCTCCCATTCTAAAAGTCTTGTTCAACTTAAGCCCTCATAAAAAAATATATATATATATATATACATAAATAAAACATAAGTCTACTATAGAGATTTTTCTTAGAAGTCTACATCCAAAACTAAATACATATAAACTTCTTTCTAAAACTCCTAGTAGCTTTGGCTCATACTTGATAAAAGGGGCTCCTTGGTGCCAACTACAAGTAATCGTACTGTAACAAAAAGCTATAGGGGTATAAGAAAAACTAGCTTAATGAGAGAACTCCCATCTATAGAACATTTCAATAAAACACACAAGTATTTAGACAATCATATGAGAATGCATCAATCACATGAGCAAACGAAATACATACAATTAAGCGGAAACCATGTGTAGCATAGATTTTATGCCCTCCATGTTGGGGGTTGGCTGGTTACTGGCCCATACGACCATCAATAATTGCAGACTTACTGGCTCATACTTGGCCTGTAGACTTTCCGGCTCCTACTTGCCTATGTAGACTTTTCGACTCCTACTAGCCACCACTACAACTCCTCGTTTTCCCACACAAAGAATAGTAGTGAAAAAAAAAAATAAAAGTGACTCACAATTATGATATGCATGAATCGTTTTCAATATAAGGTTACTCCATTATTTGTCAAGTTCAAGTTAAAGGTGATGAAAACAATATTCATCATATCATTGTAAGAAATCATAAATTATTCATCAATTCCCTTTTCGATATTCTTAACTTTTATTCAATCAATCATGAATCCAAATCACACAATATTTGTTCATTTATCTTTTTCCTTATTTTCTAGTGGAACTACTTATAAGCACAAATAAGGAAATGTAACTAGTAAGGGACTAACTCACTCCATGATGATCGGTCCAAGTCGAAGTAGTCTTCCGGGAAAGCGATATCGATTCCTTCTTCACCTAAACAAGATGAAATACCCAAAATGAGTCTTTCATAGAATTTCCACTTTTGAAGATTCTAAATGTTTTATGAATTCGCGGTAAAATCGAATTGAAGGAAATTCCAACTTAAAATGGCCATAACTTGCTCATTTTAACTCGGAATTTCTCATATTATATATTGTTTTCTACCTTACTTGAAAAGATCTATCCATTTCTAAAACTATTTTTATTAAATTAATTCATTTGAACTCCGAAATAGTGGTGATCAAATTCACCATGAATTTCACAAAACTTACTTCCTTCTTTTTATGAAAACTCATATCAAAGAGTTAGATATGATAATAGTTTGTAAAACCTTTGAAATGTATTTACATATATTTATTGACTCATATCAAATGCATGAAATTATTGAAGTTGTCTCAAACCATGAACTTTTGGTAAAAGTAAAGTCGTCTAAAGATTTTGGAAAAGCGAAACTTTTGAAAATTTCCTTTTAACCTGTTAGAAAATATCTCAAGTTATTGTAAATGAGTATTTTTCTTTCCCTTAATTTCATTTCCTTAGTCTTTTTAAATTTCTAAAGAATGATTTTTATTTTCTAAGCTTAGTTTCTAATACTTTTTTAAAGTAGTAACAATTCTATATTTTTAGAAATAATTTCCTTATTTCTTAAGATCATTCTATTTTTATGAAAGGAATTTCTTGGTGTTTATCAAACTAGTATTGATGAAAATGAATTTTAGTAAAACTTTTGTTTAATCAAGAATTTCTTTCCATTTTATGACTTTGTAAAGTGCATAAATGTATTGTTTAAAAATTCCTATGTTCTTAAAATTTAAAATGAACTCCTCTAGATTATTAGAAAAAAGTTTGTTAAGATAATTTCTTAAGTTTTTATGAAAAATTTCTTCCTTCATAACGATATTTATTTTTAGAGATGAACTTCTATTTTAAGAAAACTTTTCCTCCTTTATCTTGTTGAGACAAAATCAATATGTTCATGCATGTTTATGAATATGAAATCATAAAGTTATGAAAACATAAGAAAGACATAAAAATTAAAGAAATAAGCTATTAAAGAAATAAGTCAAGTATTAGAACCTTAGCTTCATCAAGGTATCACGGGACTAAGAATAGACTAGTCCCAAAAGAAAAAGAAAAATGTTTTGACTTGATGAGGACAAGTCTAAGACTAGAAAGACTAGTCTTAAAATAACTTGAAAGTAAATAAATTGTAACGTAAATAAATATATTGCAAGAAAAAGGAGCTTATATGCTCTAAAAGATATATATAGCTACATAGATATATTTAGTTAAATATATATGAAAGCAACATAAAGGAAATAATTTCATGAACAAAAACAAAGTATAAACATATTGTTGCTTTCTTAACCTTCATGGTTTAGAAAACACACACTAAGCTCATACTAAGTAAATGAACATAAAGGAAACTTAAAGAAGTATTACCTATGAAAACTAAACTTCAGAGAACTCTTGTAGGAATTTTGAGAGAGTAATTTTAGTGTATGGAAGGTGTGAAGGAAGTGGAAGGAAGAGGGGGTATTTATAGGAAAATGTGGGAGGAAATTTGTGTTAATTAAATAAATAAAAAATAAAACAAATAAAGGGAAAAGAAGAGGAGGGCCGGTGCTACACATGAGAGAGAGAGGGAGAGAAATTTATTTTTTTGTATTTTTGTTAATGAAAAGTAAGATATGAAATATGTCAAGTTGTATTGGAATATGGTTGTAAGAGTAGGTTGTATGAAAAAGTAGAGATAGATAGATAGTGTAGAATAGTAATAAATAGTGTAATGTAAAGTAGACATGACAATTAAAGTACCGGTAGTAAGAAAATATGTGTATAATTGCAATATCTGATATTTTTAGTTGCCGAAAAATTATGAAACTGATATTTTTGAAAACCTTATATTTTTACGAGTCTAACGGTATATTTGGAATATTTTTACTATTCTAAGCCCGGGACACGCTTTTCGAAAACCGTATCCGATTGCGCTCAAAACGAATCGCTGTTTAACTAATCTGATATTTTTAAGCTTTCTCATGTTATTACGAACCATTCTACATACTAATCTCTTACTTACTTTCTTAGGGGTGCTTATACGGGATTGCTGGACTTGAACAGTTACGTCTGACTAGGGTTTTGTCGACTTTAGGATTTCCAGTTGACCTTCTAATTAGGGTTTAAGCTTAATTGATCATAAAACTTTGGGGGTTTACAATTATATCCGCTACAATTATCTTTGTGTTTAATCTGCACATTAAAATTAATTTGTTTGAATTTTTAATGGTCGATACTCAATTCATTACCCCTCTTGAGTATCCTTAGTGTATTTTCACAAAGGAGAATGATGAGAGAAGAAGGCATCCTAAAAGTTGCTCTTCTAAAAAAGACAAAAAACTTCAGGAAAGATAAATACAATAAGTACAATGAGACTGACAACCACATTTAAGAGTCATATCCATCTTTCCTACATTGCACAAAACCAAATCCCCCATAAAGAAAATGTTAATGGAGGCCTGATGTCAAGTGTAGAACATGTGGATAGATTGGACATATGGAAAAGATGGGCAAGACATAACAACATAAAGAGACAGAAATTACAACTGAACAACATCAAGAGAAAGAATTATTTTGATATCATGCCTATGCAATTACTAAGGTAAGACGGAGTGTTGGAAGCATGCCTTAGATTGCTCTTGAATAATTGGTCCATGGACCAAGTCTTTAGGAATTTCTTATGTACTGTTTTATAGCTTGATTGTAAGAACCAGTTTAGATATGACTTGATATTAGCAAAATATCTTGTTTTATTGTTACGTTTTTACCTTTATATATTGAGTAGTGCAATGAATTGAATATGTGCTTCAAGATCAGATGCTCTTATTCTTTCTTATATTTTAGTTATGCATTTTCTCTCTATATCATGAAAAACTCAACATCCTAGCTATGAAGCCCTTCCACAGAAATCATTTCCATAATACATAAATGAACATACCTTGTATAAGATTGCATGGATTAATTATAGGCATTGAGTTATTGAATGCTTTGTCTATAGTGGAGTTTATGCAGCAAAATCGATTATTAAAGCCTTTTAATATGAGATGGGCAATACTTTCCTTAATTATGCAACTCCTGCATAAGCCTTGGCAAGTTCGTGTTTGTTATATTCATAGAGAAGGAAATCGAGTTGCAGCTTGGATGGCAAATCAGGCTTGTTTACAACCTTTGGGTGTTCAGTATACACAACTTCTACCTATTGGTTTATTTATCTTTCTTATGAAGGATAGTGCTGGTGTAGTGTCACGCCCCAAAGGGTACCCTAAACGTGACAGCCTACCACACTCAATATTGAGACTTAAGTATAATAACCTTAGTCATCCCAAAAGTCTCGATATCGGGTGTAAGGCATACTCTCACGATCGTAGTGGACCAAACTTTGGATCATGACATTTAAACAGTTATGCATAATAGCAATTAAGAAAATAAATCATAACAATATAACCAATGTTCAAAAAAAAAAAAATCTTATAAAGAGTCTTCACAACATTAAGGAGCTTTCCCTTATCAAAGATAGCTAAGTCTAATAAAGTCTATCTTGAAATGATTTACACTTTCGAAAATTCTCTTAGAATTCCACATCTACATCTATCTTGCATTTCTATCCAAAAGATCTTAACTTGAAAGCATTATGTCATGCCCCAAAGGGTACCTTAATGTAACAGTCCGCCGCATACTAAATGGGACTTAGAAATCACTATCACAGTTATTCAAAAGTCTTGTATTAGATGCAAGGGTTGATTGGGTTAATCTGGCTCAATGCGAATTTGTGCCAAATAAGTGTACCAACTTGCTTTTATGGCCAAATCCAATTGAACCAATTGGAATTGGTTGGGCTAGTCTGGGTTCGACAATATTTGTAAAAACTCAATGGCATAGGACTCCAGACACTAAGTCTCATTCGTCACTATTTTTATACCTCCTTTCTATGTAGGTTCTTTATTACTAAGTGTTCTCCTTAGTTATCTCTTCTTCACCTTCACTCCACTATATATTAACTTGCAGCAACTTCTCGTGAAGCTTATTCTACCTCCAAATTTTTTCTTAAAATCTCATTCTCATTTGATGATTTGGAGATATCTACACAACCATGTTTCCTAGAACTCTAACTCATCATTCACCTCTTAACCTTTTTTAAACCTTGTTGGAATTTCCTAGAAGCTAAAGGATATAACATAATTCATCTTTCCATAACTAAACAATAGTTTTAGCCACACATATTATGCCATGCATTACATTACAATTGCCATATCTTCCATAAACATTGGTAACAATTATCAATATTTGCAATGTCACGTAGAACTTTATTCCAATAATTTTAGATAGTAGAGGCATCCTTATTTATTTTGTCACCTTGATCTGGATGGGATGTGTATATATTTTTCAAATACTACCAGCAAGTGTATTGGGTCTTGATCAAGTAATATAGAATGAGTAGAGTATCATTCCCACAGAGACTAAATTAACTACTAGATTGGTATTAGCTTATACTAATATTTAGGCAATCAAAGTGTATCAGTTAACTAATCAATTATATCTACTTATGAATGCAAATGAGAATATGAGAAGTTTATGAATGTGGGAAGGAACAGAATCCATCCTAATCTTTACTAATCATGCTGAATTTATATTATATGAACAATTAGGATTATGGATATTTGTAAGAAATTGTAAAGACCTAAAACAAAGTTTTAGTTAACCATAAAATAATCTATTAGCTTCCGTTATACAAATTATCAATGGAATCTAATTTATAATCATAAATCTTCCAATTCTATGATTATCTAATATCCTAAATTAACTTCTCCTAATTCCTTAGTGAGAAATTAAAATAAAATATTGCATGAAGTGCATAGAACAATTTCTAAATTAATATTAAACTTAATTGTTTCCACAATTGTTGTTTAATTTCAATTCATGAATTCCTATGAACCCTAATTCTTTTTTCAAATATCAGAATTCTTATCAATTCAATTTCAGTCAGAAATAAAATAGATAATTAGGATTCAATACAAATATTCCATAATTCTAACAATCCTATAATATAAATTCAATAATCATTTTAGCAAAATTAGGATTTCATCACTTCCCACAAAGAAATGTTTAGCTACTCATGGATGTAGATTCAATAATCAGATAAGAATATGTAATTGATAACATTATAAACAAATAATTCAGATAAATGAATTACATAAGAGAGAGAATAGATATCACCAATTCAAGTATCACAAATCTTCAATTACAATCCTTGAAAGCTCAAATTTCTCTCACAAATCTCTATGAAAATGCTAGACTATTTGTATATTGAGTGTACTACTTTGCTTCTGCTTGTTGATGAATGTTGGAGGGGGAGAACCCCTATTTATAGGAAAAATTTCGTGCAAGATATTAAATGAAATTTGCAGTTTCACTTCGTACGTGGCAGTTATTGATCCTACGTCGGCGGCTTATAGACAGCGTATCTTCAATTTCTTCTATACACAGGCAGTGCACAGGCAGCTTTCAACTTCAGTTACACAGGTAGGCCGCTTCTACACCATCGGCTTAGATGTAGATCTAGCCGGCGTATGTGATGAGAAATGAAAGGTTGGGCCAATTTATAACGAAAGCTGTCTCAAAGCCGGCGGCTTTGATACCGGCTTAGACACTCCAGTATATTTGGTCTCTTCACTTTCCTCCAAGCATGTGTTGTCTTCATGTTGCTTCAGATCTGTAATCTACATAGCCTCAACGCCGGCGGCTTAGTAGCCGGTGTATGTTTGAACTCCTTTTAGGCTGGTGACTTTTGAACTCTGAGCTGCCAGCCTTCAATGTTGGATGGCCTATTCAACTTCTACGCTGGCAGCTTTGGGGCGGCGTATAGTTAGGTGAGTTAAAGGCTGACAAAGCTGGCAGTGTAGGGAGCGGCCTTAAGTGTAAGCCGTCTGAACGCCGGCGGCTTTAATGTATGAAATCCCGGCGTATTCTTCAATTTTTCCATTTTTCTCTTCAAAGTTTCTTGTTTTGATTTCTTTGTCCAATTTAGACCTGAAACATGAATTTTAATCAAAAGAAATATCCATTCTAGCTCTTTTGAACATCAACAAGTTGTATAAAATATGATCTTATCAATTCCCCTATACTTGAACTTTTGTTTGTCCTTAAGCAAAATAATGAAGAACAAAATGAAATCTCTTATAGATAGTACAATTTTTCCAATTTAACCACAATTTGTTTAACTTGTTTTTCTTGTATCTATTGCTCTAACCATACCAATTTCTTGTAATTAGAGTACTATAATTAAAATTTAGGAGTTAATCCAAACAAAACAAGTTTTAATCTCAATTTTAACAAAAGAACATTCTATTCAAAAGCAAATACTCAATCCACTAAGGAAAAATACTCATTTAAACTTCATTGGACTTTTAGCTTTATATATATATATATCTAAGTAACACTAAATGAAAGCATGTGGTATCTACTTTTTCCTTAGAATTTCTCCTTTTTATTATAAGTCTCCTTTATTTGCATATTTGCATTCATTTTTCTTTTTCTTTTTCAAGCATTTATTTTCTTTTTGGGAGGTTTTTGCCTCCATCTTTTTGCTTTTCAAAGCTCATGAATTGAACTTTTGCCTTTCTTCCCTTCTCGTTATAGTGAGTTCATTGAGTCGGCACATCCCAGGCTCATCACCTAAGTGACCAGGTTTCAAAATACCCCTAAGAACTCTTCCTCACTTTAACATTCAAGTTCAGATACTCATAACTCAAAATTTCAAGTCAGAGGAGTAGTGGCTATGCTTGTTTCTTTCTTTTTGAATGCAATAACAATATCAAAGACTTATTTTTATAAAGGATCACTAAGTTTAAAAGTTTCTTCTACCTCTTTCACTAAGTGTTATAATTCAAAGAATATATACAAACTAAAATTTCCTAGAAGTAAACCTGTTTATTTTTCACAAAAGGACTCGACCAGCTCTTAAATTTCCAATTCCAAAGTTAAAAATAAAGTAAACTTGTTTCTTAAGGATTTTACAACTTAATTTTAACTTAGTAAACCAATCACAACAGCAGGTGAGTAAGATACTTTTACAAGTTAATTTCATTGCTTTTAGTCTTTACTTTGTACTATCTCCAATTTCAAGAGATTTTTGAAAAAATTTTGGCAGAATTTCCCATAATTTGCTTTCAAACCAAAAATACAAGATGGAGAATTTCAAATATAAATAACAGCAGACAACAGATCATATTCATAACTTTAATTCAGCACTTCATTCAATTTATCCCTTCCCCCACACTTCAACTAAACAGTGTCCTCACTGTTTTGCAACAAATTAAATCATAGGAAAGGAATAAGAAAAAGAATTTGATACTTCCCTGAATTCAGTTGTTTCATAGTCATCAAAATTGCATTGCAAGAGAATTTGCTTTGCTTGCTTTCCTGTAGTCACTACAAAAGAAAAACAAAAACAAAAAAATAAAAGCAGAAATAAAAGCAAAAAAATAAAGGAGTCTACCCACAGGAACTTGGGTATTCAATATATATACAGGCTAATACGAAAAAATTGAAAAGTCAATGAAGATCAAATGAAAGCTAGCAGGATCTCTAGCTCTCTGGCCCTAGACTGGCTCTACTGCTATGCTCATGAGTATGTCTCTGAGTGTCTCCTGGGCTAGCTGTCTGTGTATGCTCCGAACTGAGTCTATCTGTGTGATGTGACTCAGAGGAAGTCTCGTATGTCATCCCAGCCCCTGTCTCTAGGCTCAAGCAGCAGATAGCCGTCTTCAACGCCTCAAAGATAGACTTTCTAAATTTCTTGTTTTTCTTCCTCTCTTTTCCTGTCTATCCCTGAGCTCCTGGCTTTGCTTCTTCAGCTCCTCAACATCCAGCCTAAGCTGGTCCATACCATATGTAGAAGAAGTGCCTACAGGAGGAGGAGGAGTAGATGTAGATGGGATCTTGAATGGTGCATCTCCAGGAAAGATATTCTGGAACTCGATCTCCTCCAGAACTGGTGGGTGAGCTCCTCTGGGGTTTTTCGGTAGTCCCCAGCCTCGGAATGGTGCAGACGAGATTTTCCTACTCTCAAACATCTCATCATCTTGCGGAGGCTCAAAAATATCCATCCCTTTCAGCAACTTAGTAATGTAGCTACCACAGCACAGGACTCGAGTCCTGGTATCATCTGCCTGCCTGTAGATAAAGTTCGCTATCTCTACCCCTAGATCAATCTTGTAGCCTCTAATAAGGCTAAACAAATAAAACATGTCGAAACTAGTCACCTTGCTGTGACTAGTCTTCTTGTAGCTTAGGGTGTGTGCAAGAATGTGGTGAAGTAGCTTGTGCTCAACAGTACCAAAAGATGTGGCCAATGATTTGGAGGGGATGAAAAGCTCATTTGCTCTGTCAGGAGCAACCAACTGAAACCAGTAGGCGTCCTGAGTCATGTGATCATCTCCCTCAGGCCAACTGTTAGGCAGATTCCTATTCTCCTCTTCCTCATCATATAATCCCAGTAGCTTGCCCATCTGCTTCAGTTTAACTTCCTTGATCTCTCCAAATGCCTGGAACTGAAAAGTGGACTTAGCTCTGTCTGGGATATTTTTCAAAGTGGACAAGAACTCAATAGTCAAGTTCTTGTATGCTGGCTCCCTGAAATCAAATAATCTGATCCAAGCTGGGTCTTGGATCATCTCTCTGATCCTATCAATAATCCCAAACTCATCCAGTAGGCACAAATCGAAAGACTGTGTGTTCAGGAAGTCCATCTTCACCAGCCTGTTTTTCCTATCTTTAGCATACTGCTGACTGGACAGCAGATCCCTCGTCTGAGAACCAGATGTAGAGGCATCTGTAGTCTTTTGCTTCTTTTGTCTAGGGGCCATTCCTGCAAATAAATTGGTCTTAATTAGAAACAAGGAATGCACAATTTCAATAAAATTCTTGATGACTACAATCCTAATTAATGCTTAAAACATGATTTTAAACAATTTGGAGATCAAAGGCATATAAATAAGTGAAGCTAAAAATCATGGAATTGAATGGAGCATTTACACTTGCAAAACAAATTCAAAGCTGGCAGCTCAGGTTGGCCAGCTTAGAATTGAACGTTGGAATTTCAAACTTTTCAAATAAAAATGATTTAAAAAAATTTTTCATTAAAAGTCCTATAAACACTTTTATACCAAATTTTTCATCAAATTTTTCATAAATTTGAAATTCCAAGTTCAATTTGAGCAAAATTGAGCACAATTCATCAATTTGAGCTACTAACTAGTATGAAAATTTACAAATCCAGTAGTCATACCAATAATTCCACAAAGCCCCAAATTTGAATTTTAACAATGCACATGAGCTCAAGAACCCTAATTCGAATTTATACACAGCTCACATAACAACTAAGCACAAATTGCAAGCAAAAATGTATGGAACCGAAATCCACTTTCAATAGATTATCAAAATCATCCAAGCAATGTATTCCATCAAGATCCAACATTAATGCCCCATTTTTTCGAATTGCAATAATTCATGAACTAATTGATATATTTAAACAGATACAATGCGCAGTAATGGATTAAAGCAAAGAAGTAAGAGCAAAGATCAGTGGAACTTACTTGGGAAGCTGGATTAAATGCAGTGGATGAAGAAATGGGCAATGGATTCGTCGAGTGAGAGTAAGAGAGAGTGAATATGAGAGGAATGAGAAAGATAAAGAGAGATCGTACCTGTTAAAAGCAATTCTGTAGAATGTACGCTAGCATTTCTGTCGAGTATGTCGGCAGCTTACCTCCCGATGTAAGTAAAATAAATTCATGCCGAGAGCAGATGGCCGGCAGCTTACCCATTTACACTGCTGGCTTACATGTATACGCTGACAAAAAGTTGGCGGCTTTCAATCCCAAGTGCCGGCTTTGATCGGGATTTTTCAAAACCCAAGAAATCTTGAACATGCGCTGCCTCCAACATCGGTGGCTTAGGAGCCGGTACAATTGTTGTTCCAAACGCTGACACATAAGCTGGCAGCCTTTACCTTCCCCTTGCCCGCTTCTTCTGCGGTGATCACCTACTCTTGTACTGACTTTTATGCCGGCTTTCCTTGATTTTCCACAGCAGGCTCAAGGCTGGCAGCCTTGAGCAGGCTTTCAGCTTTTTCAAATTTTTTTATTTATTTTTATTTTTTATAGATAACCTGTCCATACTAAAAAAAAATTAGTAAAAACAAAACAATTAAAATTACCCTACAATGAAACATGGGTTGTCTCCCAAGAAGCGCTTAGTTTAGAGTCGCTTAGCTTGACTTTTCCAATTCCTTTCATGGTTCCTTCAGATTCATGACAGTGGAAGCACTATCATGGTTTTCCCTTTCATAAAAATGTTTGAGCAAATGCCCATTCACCTTAAAATTCCGATTATCATTAGTCTTCAATTCTACAGCACCATAGGGAAAAACTTTGGCAATCTCAAACGGTCCTAACCATCTTGATCTCAACTTTCTTGGAAACAATTTCAAACGGGAGTTATAAAGTAAAACTTTTTGTCTAGGTAAAAACTCCCGCTTGATAATGTTTCTATCATGCTATCTCTTCGCTCGTTCCTTGTAGATACGAGAATTCTCATAAGCTTCATTCCTCCATTCATCCAATTGATTCAATTGAAGCAATCTTTTCTCACCTGCAGCTTTTTCATCAAAATTAAGGAATTTAATGGCCCAATATGCCTTGTGCTCAAGTTCTATAGGAAGATGACATGATTTACCATAAACAATCATAAATGGTGACATTCCAATAGGGGTTTTAAAAGCAGTTCTATAAGCCCATAATGCATCATCTAATTTTAAAGACTAATCTTTTCTAGATGCATTAACAGTTTTTTCTAAAATTCTTTTGGTCTCCCTATTAGGTACCTCAACTTGTCCACTTGTTTGTGGATGATAGGGGGTAGCAATTTTGTGTGTAACACCATATTTTGATAAAAGCTTTTCAAATTGCTTGTTACAAAAATGTGATCCCCTATCATTAATGATAGCTCTAGGCACCCTAAATCTGGTAAAAATATTCTTTTTCAAAAATTTCAAAACTACTCGGGCATCATTTGTTTGTAAAGCAACAGCTTCCACCCATTTTGAAACATAATCAACTGCCACAAGTATATATTTATTTGAAAAAGATGAGGGAAAAGGACCCATGAAGTCAATTCCCCATACATCAAAAAGCTCAATTACCAATATGTTGTTTTGTGGCAATTCATGTTTCTTGGAAATATTACCAGTTCTTTGACATTGAGCACAAGACAATAAATATTTCCTGCAATCACGAAACAAATTAGGCCAATAAAATCCAGATGATAAGACCTTAGCTACAGTCCTTTGAAGACCAAAATGACCTCCAGCTTCTTTTGAATGATAATGCTCAATAATGCTAAGCTGTTCAGATTCAGGCACACAACGTCTAATTACTTGGTCAGCACATTTTTTGAACAAATACGGTTCGTCCCAAAACAGATTTTCACATCATGCAAAAACTTTCTCTTTTGTTGATATGACAAACCATATGGAATGATTTTGCTAACCAAGTAATTGGCATAATCAGCATACCAAAGCAAATTTATGATGTCTATTGCATGTAATTGTTCATCAAGAAACTTTTCATTGATAGGAATATCTAAACTATCATATTCTAGTCTAGATAAATGATTAGCAATCACATTCTCAATTCCCTTCTTTTCCTAATCTCAAGATCAAATTCTTGCAGCAACAATATCCATCTAATCAACCTTGGCTTTGCATCAGCTCTAGCAAACAAGTATTTCAAAGCAGCATGATCAGTATATACTATGACATTAGATCCAATCAGATAAGGCCTAAACTTGTCACAAGCAAATATAATAGCAAGAAGCTCCTTCTCAGTTGTGGCATAGTTTCTTTGAGCCTCATTTAAAGTCCTACTAGCATAGTATATAACATGAACTACTTACCTCTTCTTTGACCCAATACTGCTCCTACAGCAAAGTCGCTGGCATCACACATAAGTTCAAAAGGCAGCTCCCAATCAGGTGCAATAATCACTAGGGTATATGTGAGCTTCTCCTTTAATAAGTTAAATGCCTGCTAACAATTGTCATCAAAATCAAACACTATATCTTTCTCAAGAAGATTGCACAGGGGTTTAGAAATTTTTGAGAAATCTTTAATAAATCTTCTATAAAAACCTGCATATCCTAAAAAACTTCTAACTCCCTCAATAGTGGTGGGTGGTGGTAATTTCTCTATGATCTCAATTTTGGCCTTGTCAACTTCAATTCTCTAACTGAAACTTTATGACCCAAAACAATCCCTTCCCTTACCATGAAATGACATTTTTCCCAGTTTAAAATCAAATTTGTGTCTTTGCATCTTTGAAGAACACAAGCTAAGTTTTCTAAGCATGCTTCAAAAGACTTTCCAAAAACAGAAAAATCATCTATAAAAATTTAAATAAAATTCTCAACCATATAAGAAAAAATAGCCATCATACACCTTTGAAAAGTAGCAGGTGCATTACAAAGATCAAAGGGCATCCTCCTAAAAGCAAAAGTGCCATAGGGACATGTAAAAGTGGTTTTTTCTTGGTCATCAGGAGATATAAAAATTTGATTGTAACCAGAATAATCGTAAAAGCAATAATAATCATGCCCTACAAGTTTTTCTAACATCTTATCAATGAAAGGGAGGGGAAAGTGGTCTTTTCTGGTGGCATCGTTTAATTTTCTATAATCAATGCAAACTCTCCACCCAGTTACAGTAGGAGTAGGAATCAAGTGATTTTCTTCATTTTTCACAACAGTCATACCACCTTTCTTTGGTACAACTTGAACTGGACTTACCCACTTACTATCAGAGATAGGGTAGATAATACCTGCATCAAGTAGTTTCAGAACTTCCTTTTTTACTACCTCCTTAAGTGTTGGGTTAAGTCTCCTCTATGGTTGAACTGTAGGTTTATACTCAGCTTCCATCAAGATCTTATGAGTACAAATTATAGGGCTAATTCCCTTGATATCAGCAATAGTCCAACCAATTGCTTCTTTATGCTTCCTTAGAACTCCAAGCAGCTGCTGCTCTTGTTCACCTGTCAAATAAGATGAAACAATTATTGGCAAAGTATCTCCAGTTCCTAGAAAAGCATTTTAAATGTGAAGGAAGGGTTTAAGCTCAAGATTGGTGGCTGTATCAATGATGGTACGGCTTGCTTTCACTAGTGCCTAGCTCCTCATAATATCTTCCTTTGATTTGGTGCACTTTCTCAACTTCTTCTTCTTGCTCACTCATCACTCCAATCATCAAGATTTCTTAAAACAGATTCCATAGTCTCTACCTACATTCTCTTCAACAGACTCAAGATAAACTCATCAAAATATCAATAGTATAACAGGAACCTTTATCAAATCTTTTCATTGCATCATAAACATTAAAGGTTACCTGATCATTTTCTACCCTTAAAGTGAGTTTACCTTGTTCCACATCAATTAATGCTTTACCGGTTGCAAGGAATGGTCTGCCAAGAATCATTGGGACTTCACGATCTTCATCCATTTCCAAGACTATAAAGTCTACAGGAAATATGAACTTGTCAACTTCACCAACGTTTTCAACAATACCACGTGGGTATTTGACACTTCTATCTGCAAGTTGCAAGGTGACATGAGTCTCTTGCATTCTTCAAGTCCTAATTTCCTGAAAATGGATAAAGGCATAAGATTAATACTTGCACCAGAATCAATAAGTACTTTATCAAAATGAAATTTTCCTATAGTGCAAGGAACAGTAAAACTCCCCTGATCTCTTTGTTTGGTAGGCAAATGAGGTAGACTTTTCTGCAAAATCATGGAGCATTCTCCTGTGCATCACTGGTTCATTTCCATCAATCCTTCTCTTCTTAGTAAGCAATTCCTTGATAAATTTTGCATATGAAGGCATTTCTTGAATCACTTCTAAGAATGGAATATTGATTTGCAACTTCTTGAAGACATCCAAAATTTTGAAAATTGCTCATCCAATTTTTGTTGCTTCAATCTTCCGGAAAAGGAATTGGTGGAACATAAGCTTTTACTTCAGGTGATTTTTGCACAGGTTTCTCCATCTTTTGTTTTCCTTTGTCTTTGACTGGAATTTTCTCATTTTCTTTTGACTCAGCGGTCTCAATTTCTTTGCCACTTCTCAAAACAATTGCATTCACGGTTTTAGGATTTTCCTCAGTGTTACTTGGTAGAGAACCAGATGGTCTATTACCAATTTGCTGAGCAAGATGATGGAATTTTCCTTGAAGATCTTGAATGATTGCATGTTGATTGTTGAGTGTGGTCTGAATAGTTTGAATGAAAGTCTTCAATAATTCATCAGTTGAAATTTGATTTTGCTGAGGTGGAGGTGGAGGTTGAGTATTTCTTATGAGACCTTGTCTTTGAAATCCAGGTGGGGGCTTGAAAACATTTGCATCATTCTTGTAAGAAAGATTTGGATGATTACGCCATTCTGGATTATAAGTATTTGAATATGGTCCATAATTAACCCTTCCGAAATTTCCAACATAGTTGAGTTGCTCTCCACTTGATGATGGTGTATTGCCATGAGGACAATCATAAACTGGATGTGGTCCTGAGCACAACTCACAAGTAGCAACTTGATTAGAATTTAAAGAACTAGATGCTACAAGTTTACTCACTTGTGTAGTTAAAGCTGAAACTTGAGCGGTGAGTTGTTGCATGGATTCACTATCTTGAACAGATTCCACCTTTGATCTTGTCCTTTCACAGCTCCAGTTGTGAGCACTAGAAGCTAATTCTTCAATTAATGCACTAGCTTCATCATATGTTTTTCCCATGAGTGATCCTCCGGATGTAGCATCCCAATGATCTCAAAGTCTCATCTAGACTGAGATAGAAATTTTTCAATCAAAAGATTAGGAAGTCCATGATGTGGGCATTTCCTACTGCTTCTTTGAATCTTTCCCAAGCTTCATATAATGATTCTCCATGAAACTTTGTGAAGTTGGTGATTCATTCTTAGTCTGGCAGTTCTGGCAGGAGGGAAAAATCTCTTCAAAAATTTTGTTGTCAAGTCTGCCCATGAAGTAATTGACTCGGGTGGTTGAGAGTTGAACCATGCCAATGCTTTATCCCTTAGAGAGAAAGGAAAAAGCTGCATTCTAATGGCCTCATCAGTAACACCATTAAGCTTGACAGTGTTGCAATATTGGAGGAATTTGGCAATGTGTTCATCCGGTGTTTCATTTGGATATCCTCCAAATTGATGTGATTCAACCATCTGAATCAATGCTGGTTTAAGCTCAAAATTGTTGGCTTGAACTGCAGGTCTTCTCACAGCAGGACCTTGAACAGTTGGTACAGTGTAATCCCGAAGTGCTCTAACAGGTACAGCTTGAATTTGATTGTTGTTGTGATCATTGTTTCCCTCATTGTTTCTTGGATCGTTTTCTGCCATTTCTTCTTGTCTTCTACGGTTTTCTCTCCTCTGTTGACGTAAAGTTCTTTCAATTTCAGGATCTATTGGTAGAAGATCAGCACTTCTACTTCTTTGCATATAACCTGTGAAGAGGAAAGAAAAGAATCAATTCTTTGGAAAACACCTAAACTACTAGCAAAACTAAAAGTAATCTAATATTAATTTTGGTCCCCGGCAACGGCGCCAAAAACTTGATCTGAATGGATGTGTATATATTTTTCAGATACTACCAACAAGTGTACTGGGTCTTGATCAAGTAATATAGAATGAGTAGAGTATCGTTCCCACAGAGACTAAATTAACTACTAGATTGGTATTAGCTTATACTAATATTTAGGCAATCAAAGTGTATCATTAACTAACTTATATCTATATGAATGCAAATGAGAATGTGAGAAGTATATATGAATGTGGGAAGGAACAGAATCCATCCTAATCTTTACTAATCATGCTGAATTTATATTATATGAACAATTAGGATTATGGATATTTGTAAGAAATTGTAAAGACCTAAAACAAAGTTTTAGTGAACCATAAAATAATCTATTAGCTTCCGCTATACAAATTATCAATGGAATCTAATTTATAATCATAAATCTTCCAATTCTTAATTATCTAATATCCTAAATTAACTTCTCCTAATTCCTTAGTGAGAAATTAAAATAAAATATTGCATGAAGTACATGGAACAATTTCTAAATTAATATAAACTTAATTGTTTCCACAATTGTTGTTTAATTTCAATTCATGAATTCCTATGAACCTAATTCTTTTTCCAAATCATCAGAATTCTTATCAATTCAATTTCAGTCAGAAATAAAATAGATAATTAGGATTCAATACAAATATTCCATAATTCTAACAATCCTATAATATAAATTCAATAATCATTTTAGCAAAATTAGGATTTCATCACTTCCCACAAAGAAATGTTTAGCTACTCATGGATGTGATTCAATAAAATAAGAATATGTAATTGATAACATTATGAACAAATAATTCAGATAAATGAATTGCATAAGAAAGAGATAGATATCACCAATTCAAGTATCACAAATCTTCAATTACAATCCTTGAAAGGTCAAATTTCTCTCACAAATCTCTATGAAAATGCTAGATTATTTGTATATGGAGTGTACTACTTTGCTTCTGCTTGTTGATGAATGTTGGAGGGGGGGAGAACCCCTATTTATAGGAAAAATTTCGTGCAAGATATTAAATGAAATTTGCAGTTTCACTTCGTATGCTGGCAGTTATTGATCCTACGCCGGCGGCTTACAGATGGCGTGTCTTCAATTTCTTCTATACATAGGCAGTGCACAGGCAGCTTTCAACTTCAGTTACATAGGTAGGCCGCTTCTAGCCGGCGGCTTAGATGTAGATCTAGCCGGCGTATGTGATGAGAAATGAAAGGTTGGGCCAATTTATAACGAAAGCTATCTCAAAGCCGGTGGCTTTGATACCGGCTTAGACACTCCAGCATATTTGGTCTCTTCACTTTCCTCCAAGCATGTGTTGTCTTCATGTCGCTTCAGATCTGTAATCTACATAGCCTCAACGCCGGCGGCTTAGTAGCCGGCATATGTTTGAACTCTTTTTACGCTGGTGACTTTTGAACTATGAGCTGTCAGCCTTCAATGTTCGCTAGCCTATTCAACTTCTATGCTGGCAGCTTTGGGGCGGCGTATAGTTGGGTGAGTTAAAGGCTGACAAAGCTGGCAGTGTAGGCAACGGCCTTGAGTGTAAGCCGTCTGAACGCCAGCGGCTTTGATGTATGAAATGCCGGCGTATTCTTCAATTTTTCCAATTTTCTCTTCAAAGTTTCTTGTTTTGATTTCTTTGTCCAATTTAGACCTGAAACATGAATTTTAATCAAAACAAATATCCATTCTTGCTCTTTTGAACATCAACAAGTTGTATAAAATATGATCTTATCATACCTAAATCCTCTCATTTTCATAAACAAAATCGAATGGATTAGGATGATTGATAGCAACTAAGCTTAGTCCATTAACCATAAATTTGAAAGTTAAAATGATTGGATCAACACTAAATAGAATTAGCACAATACCTTGTTCAATTCTACCAAGATTGCAAAATTATACCTTCATCATATCTTGAATTATACCTCAAAAAATCATCAACAATTCACTAAACCAAAGTCAATAATTATCAATGACTAACCACAACATGATCAACTTTACACAAATATAATCAAAACTTATATGTATAATCTTTGTTAATTGATAAATATAGCTAAACCTCAATTTAGACAATCCTTTTAATGCTAACCTCCAAGAATTACAAAGATAAAAGCCAAAAAGACTTTATACTTACTCTACAAAGTGTAAGAATCGCAATGTTGTTACTTACATGGTGGGAACAAAATTTGTATTGTCGATCCCAATTAGTAACCAATAATAGAGGCTTTGAATTGGTTACTCTCTTTTAAAATTAAAACCTTTTGCTAAAAAATAAAATCCCCTTGATTACTTAAATTATAATGACGTGATTAATGATGGAAATATAAACTTAGAGTAGAAAATAAAGTATACGTAAATGAAAAGTGAGAGGGAAGAAAAGCTAAGACAAGCAATATATAGTGGTTCGACCTTATGCCTACATCAACTCTTTCAACTCCAAGTTAAGGACCTTGTATTCTACATGGGTATGTTCCATTAATCAAATAAAAGCTTGATTACAAATAGTTGTCAAATGCTTGGTCTATATTCACTCTATTCAGCCTCCCTAGCTTGACCTTAAGATATCACTGACTATAGGGTCTATTTGAAATATAACTGAAAAGGACACACTATGGTTCATTCATTAAACAATGGAATGAGCAATGATAGTAATTGTAGCAAGATATGAGAGCACAATATTGAATCAGAGTTCACAATACCATTTTCTTTTGTAGCATATACATTCTTTTGAATTCTTTAGATATTTAAACTTGATATCTTCAATCACTACTAGAAAAATGGGCTTTAGAGATAAGAATATATATATATATATATATACATACCTCTAAATGTTAATTTTCATTGTAAAAACCATCGTCGCTGATTCTATTAAAAGAAATATAACTTGTTTTACCTATTTTTCATTGCAAATTTTTGTCTCTAAAGACCAGTTTTTTTATAGTGAATGGTCTAGAATTGATTGTTGTTGGATATTAGGATAAGCTTCCCCTCTAATATTTCAATTGATATCTTGATCTCTTGATCTTGAAGTTGATTTTAAATTTATAAAAATAAAGACACTGTAAACTAATCTAGATATTTAAAACTTGAACTATCCTTTACTTATCTTGCAAAACTCATGTAAACTTGGAAAAAATCTTGTGCACAACCATACTTCAAAAATCCACTTCGATATACTATAAAAATAGGAAGACATATCTTAGCCATTATTATCTTTATCTTTTGAATGTAAACATTTGATAATCTTGATAAGTCTTGACTCTTATTTTTATATCTTCACGAACAAACCTTGATAGACCTTGTAAAGATCTTAAGTCTTCATAAACCTATCTATAATCTATAAAAGCTTTCATGTGTGTGAAAAAGAACTTGATAAAACTTGATGATCTTAACTTAATCCCTATGGATTGATTCTTATTTAGCGGAACATATGAATACACTATCCAAATGTATTCATCTTTTGGAGTTAGACCCTGAAAACATGTTTAGTGATGATTTAAAACAAGTTCTAATCATTCTGTGATGAATTTGTACCTTTTTATCTATTTATAGGCTTACTCTCTAAGGAACTCTCTAAATGAAATCTATATTGTGCTAGCTTCTTTTATTCATCAATTTACTTTTTGGATAATGCTCTAGAATCCTGATACTATTCATAAATTTATCTTATTTCTAAATAAATTCCATCAAACTTAAAGAGTCATTAGTAATCTTTTTGTATTTTGTTATCATTAAAACATACTTAAAGAGAACCTAACATGTATAAAGTCACAAAGCTAATAAAAAGATTTTATCTTTTCGTATTTTTAAGATTTAAATTAAGAAAATGGCATATTTAATAGTTTTTGATAAGTCATTTTTACTCTATATTTTCCATAGGATTTTGAGCTTAATTTACTAAGAACTTTAGAGAAAATCTTGCAAAAATTAATGTTTTTGATAAATAATACTGTCTTAAAGCCCTTTATAACCTAATGAGGATAATCAAGTATTTTATTTTAGATTTAGAGAAAAAGCAGCAAGCAAAGTCAAGATCGAAGAAGTCGAGCCTTGTAAAGACGTAGCCGAGGTCAAACAAAGAAAGAAGACAGTAAAAATTGGTCATCGAGCCTCAACTGCAAGTGTCACGCACCAAAGTGTACCCTAAACGTAACAGTCCGCCATACTCAATATTAAAGCTTAAGCATAACTACCTTAGTCATTCCCAAAAGCTTCGATATTAAGTGTAAGACATGCTCTCACAAATTTAGAGGATCATACTTTGAAATATAAAGCTTAAGAAGATACAATAACAAATTAAGCAAGGGAAATCATAATATTCATTCATTCATAATAATTGTCTTACAAGTCTTGGGGGTATTCCCCTGCCAAAATAACTACCATCTATTACAAGAAATTTTCTATGAAGTCTATATTTAAACTAATGCTAAACTTCATAACAAATTCCTTAACCAAAAAGAGAAATACCTGGCTACAGGGTCCATGTGGTCTCAACCACAAATAGCTAAACTACAAAAGATATCTATAGGGGTATAAGCTAATAGGCATAGTGAGAATTATCTCCGAAGATAAACACTTGAGTAACAAAATAAAGCAAGTTTTTAAGCATCCAAATGATATGTAACAAACACTTGAGCATACAAGACATATGATTTTTCAAAAATCATATGTTGAATAAATTACACCTTTCATTCGGAGTTAAGTATTCCGGCCTATTGCGACCATCATTTTTTAAAGAAAAAATATTTTTTATAGATCTTACCAGCTCCTATTCGCCATAAAAAAACATGTAATTATTACCGGCTCCTACTAGCCATCAATTTATGTATTTTTAACCAGTTCCTACTCGCCACATACATAATATACCAGTTATGCCTACCACCACTATCATACTCTTGTCCCACCAAATGTATGATAGTGAATGCAATGTGACTCACTACGTGATATGCATGAATCAATTTATTTAGAATATCCTAACATAATTAATGTCAATTTATGGTGACCATAGAATTTCAGACATATAAAGCTCTATACTAAAACAACGATTGCTTACAATTGATTCCCGCCTCAATATTCTTAGAGTTCCTTCAACAATTTTTACATTCATATCCATTTGTCTTTCCTTAGTTCTAGTGCAACTAAACTACAAGCACAATCAAGTAAAGTAATTACGGAAATAAACTCACATTGCCATGATGATACTTTTCTTCTTATGGATGAGTTGATCGATCAATCCACTAATCAAAGTAATCCTCCAGGTATGGATACTCTTTCTGGGATCATCTAATCAAGAAGAATACCCATAATGAGTATTTCTTGTTGATTCTATTGTACTTTGTCAAAATTATGTCATAAGATCGTAAAAATTCATATAGAAGACAATTCCAACTTAAAACGGTTATAACTTAGTCATTTTAACTTGGAATTGCACAGATAATATACCATTTTCTACCTATTCAAAAAGATCTATCTATTTTTAAAACTACTTTCATCAAACTAAGTCATTTAGGTTCCGAAACAGTGGCGATCGGATTCACTACGAAAATTTCCCACTTCCAAAACATTTGCTTCAATCATCAAATCATTCAAAAGTTGTTTTGATAAATACTTAGTCATCTATATAATTGAAAATTTTCTTTTTTATAGCTACATAGCTCATGTTTCATGCATGCTTAAGTATTTGTTTTCCAGCTGTCATGCCCCGAAGAGTACCCTAAATGTGGCAATCCGCCGTACACAATATTAAAGCCTAAGAATGACCACCTCAGTCACGCGAAGACTTTCATACTATGTACAAGGCGTCTAACACATGGAGGAGACACATCAGAGTAATACATTTTATGTTGATATAACTTGAGTAACAATATAAAGGAAATTCAATTCACTATTCTTCAAAATACAAATCGTTAAACTTTAATTACAATTCATCAAAAGATTTCACTACATAAAACTATTACAAGGCAAAACATAAAACCTAGCTAATAACTTCAAGCATCCTTATTTCCTTCCCGAATCACGAAGTCATTCTCGGCTTCAACCATCTCGGTCCCCACTTAGCATTCTTGAGATAACCTATTTATTTAAACATCTATTGGGGTATACGCTATACTAGCTTAGTGAGAATTCTCTTAATTCTATACTGTAACAAGCAAGTTATAAATCATCCATATGCTATGCATGAAAAACACATGAGCAAATAATTATGTATGGGTATCCAAAACCCACACACAGAACGGATTTACGACCTCCGAAGTCTACATGACCACTGCTAGTCCCTGAGCCCTCGGCTCATAGCACTCGACTCGACTAGGCTCACCTATGGAATGCATCCCCAATGTGCTTTAGTACCCTATGGATGAGCTCTGGCACCGGTCTCGTTATCCAAACGAGTCATCATCGGACCATACTGATCGAACTGCGTAGGAGTAGCACGCTACCAAATGCAATATGTCCAATGTGATGCATGACTAATTTAATTTTTGCTTAGGTCAAAATATTTATACATTCTTTAGAGTGACCAACCAATATCATACACATAACAGGAATAATAGGAACAGTGCAGTTATCCAATCGAATCATGGTTTCGATATGCTTTAGTATTCTTTGGCATACATTCATCACAATCTCATCATATATCCCATCCCTATTCATATCGATTTTTATCTTGTTCCTATAATTCTAATGCAACTAGCTACAAGCACAAACAAGGTAATAAAATAAGAAGAAAACTCACTCGGCCATTGGATCATCGGTCTTTTAGTAAAAGTAATCCGGTGGTAGAGAATCGTCAATTTCAGGATTACCTAAAAAGGAAGAAATACACTAATAAGTATTTCCACTCAAACTAATCCAAACAATCTTATACAAACTATCAAATTCGTAATTCTCGTCCTAAGCGGGAATTCCAACTTAAAACGATCATAACTTGGTCATTTTAACTCAGAATTTCGCAAATTATATATTGATTTTTATCTACTTCGAAAGATCTATCTAATTATAATATTATTTTCAAGTTTTGAAAACATTTAGGTCATGAAACAGAGGGAACAAATCTGATCGGTAATGATCTCCATTTCCGAAAAAGAATTTTGTATTTGTTTGAAATGTATCTAGTTGATAGTTCAAGTATATATGAAGCATGAATGACTTCCTAACATGAATGACATGTGATGAGTTCAATGTATGTATGATCTTGATGATTTTTGATAAAAGAACTTTTAGAACTCCTAAATTCTGAAAGACTCCAACAATAACTACTTCTTGAAAATCCAATTTTCTAACTTTGACATCACACTAGTGTTTTGGATTTCATTCTTAGGAATTTTCTAGTTATCTTAGTTAGAATTGAGTTTTCATAACATATACTACCTAAGGCCTTCATTTTTACATAAAAATTTGCATTTTGCACTTTGCAAATAT
Source organism: Combretum micranthum (assembly GCA_024138025.1). NCBI lineage: Eukaryota > Viridiplantae > Streptophyta > Magnoliopsida > Myrtales > Combretaceae > Combretum > Combretum micranthum. The sequence continues at coordinate 513,211 of JAMXBD010000138.1, forward strand.
GTTTTCAAATAGGATTTACTCAAAAATCCGAATTTTTAGAAATCCTCTTTTTGAATGATTCATTTGGAAAAAACTTGTTTAATGCATTAAAATTTAAGAATTTACTATACCTACTACTTAAGGACTTCATTTAATACATAAAACTTTTATTTTGAACTTGGATAATAGGTGTTTTCATGGGCATCATCCAAAGTTACGAATTTTACAAGTTGACTACTAATTCAAAATTTTTCATCGTGATTCTACTTCTTGTTTTACACATTAATCTCATCAAAACTCATTTCAACTTGTAAAAATCACTACTTAATGATACCTATTACCTATACCCTTCATTCTTCACATAAAACATCAGTTTTTGAGTTGACAAATGGGTTTTCAAAATTGGTCTTGGTTGAGATCCGAATTTACCAAATTTATTTTTGAACATATCTTTTGATAAAATCTATCTAAACTTATGAAAATCCATTCCTTACATATCATATCTTAAGAGCCTTTCATATCTTGAATAAAAACTTCATTTTTAAGTTGGAAAACATGTTTTTAAAATATGTCTTGGCCAAAACCCTAAAATGAGATTTTTATTTTGAAAAACTTTTAAAAATCACCTTTGATTCTTGTAAAAAGAAGTCTTGATGATATACATACATTAAGCCTTCATTATCTCAAGTAAGAATTTCATTTTGACACTTGGAAAGTGGTTTTTAAATAGGAGTCTTGCCAAAATACGAATTTCACTATTTTTGTTTGATTTCAAAATCAAGATCTACTCTTAATATGAACATAAACATAAAAGAAATCCATGGTAGTAAACTATAAACTCATAGATCTAAAATTTACTCATCAAAATCATTCATTTATGTTATCTATACCCTAAGCCCTTCATTTTAAATGAAAAACACATATTTTGAAGTTGAAAAATAACTTTTCTAAATATGGTTCATTTTTCATCCGAATTTTTAAAAATGATTTTTGTTGAAAATAAAATAGATCTTGAGCTTTCTAAAACTTTCCTACTATCATCATGCTACTACAAGTTGTTCATGAACATAAAACAAAAGTCTAATGCATGTATGAACCTAAAACAACTAGATCTAGTTATAATGCATGAATCACTATAATAGTTATGTGAATGGTGAATATATGCATAAATCATTAGCAATAACAAAAATAATAACTCGCATAACAAGATCTAAAGCATAAACAAAAATCAAAGCTACAAAAAGTTAGATCTACAAAATATAACTACTTTTAACAAGAAAATAAGAATGATACAAGAGAATAATCATAGAGAAGAGGAGTGTTTTATTTTGGCATCATCATCCTTAGCTTTTAAGCTTATGGAATGTCATTTGATGCATGAAACTCTCACTATACTTTACCTATATCACCTATGGAAGCTTTAAGAAGAAATTTTACTTAAAATCTTCAAGAATGAAGTGTGGAAGCAAAGTTTAAGAGTGGGGGCAGCTTGTGTTCTTGTAAGAACAAGAACAAAATGAAGAAAGAAAGAGAGGAAAAAGAGAGAGAAAAAGATAAGGAATGGTAAAAGGAAAAAGGTGTAAATGAAATAGAGAAAGAGAAGGAGTGTATTAAATGTATGTTAATTAATTGAAAGAGAAAAAAAAAAAAAACAAAGGCAGAAAAATTGGGGGCTTCATGTGAATTTGAGCAAGAGAGAGAGAGGTTAAATTGCCTTGTAACTTGAAATTTGAAAGTGTAACTTACATCATTTAATGTGCTAACTAAAAGAGACTTTAAATCGTTAAATAAATAATTAAAAGAAAAGAAAATAGGCTATTATTAGGGGTGTGGTCAGATGCCATTGTGGGGAAATGGAGTGTAGAATGAGTGAAAGAAAACTTGATTAATGTGTAGAAGTGACAAATGAAGTGTACTTGAAGTATGGATTGAAAAAGCACTTTTTTATTAAGAAAATATATAAAATAAAAATAAGAAAAATTCCTTTAAATGAATGGCAGAATTTTCATAAATAAAATTAAATAATTATTTGAATTAGTTTAGTATTTCAATAATATGTTACCGATATGATCAAAATACGTGAATATAGGCTATAATTGATATTTTTATAACCCGAAAAATTCTAAAAAATTATTTAATGAAAATAAAAATATTTTTCAAATATTTTCTAATTATTAAATTAATTTATTTTATTTTTAATATGGAGTATTAAACAGAATCTAATCCCGTAAAAACCCGAAACGAACTAAATTTTGGAAAAACAAAATTTTCTATAATATATAAAATATTTATCTAAAAATATAAGGGTTTATAAGAATAATAAAATCGTGTAATAAAATAGAAGTGAATAGTGCAAAAGACTAATTAATTACCGGTAGTAATGAAAATACGATAAAAAAGTTATAACTGTAACTTTTATAACCCGAAAAATTATATAACTAATATATTTGGAAATCTTATGAAATTACGAGTCTAACGGTACTAATGGTATATTTTTGATATCTCGAGCCCCGAGACATGCTTTTCGAAGTCTGTATCGGAATGGATTCGAAATAGGTCAAAAATTTACCAATCTGATATTTTTAAGCGAACTTATATTACTACGAGCTATTCTACACACTTAAACTACACCTCGGCCTCTAGGGTTAAGGGCGCTAGATTGTCGGACTTAAACTACTGTATTCCACTTAGGGTTTCTGGGTAATTTTCCGGTTTAGATCTTTGCCAATTTGGAAACTGATATTTTATGTTTATACAACATATTTGATTTGAGAAATTTATCTTAAATTTTATTTTGTAAGTATTTAATATATTTTAACATTTTCGGAATTCTTAAATTGGGTTTCATTTCCGAAAGTTAATTGGTATTTACTTTTTAATAATTTGTTTTTGAGTTCTATATTACCCGATTCTATAAGTCAGAGTTACGTATAGAATTTGTCGTACGTAGTGGATTTGCAATTGAAGTATGTTGAGTTCTTATTTTTTTTAAGGATTCTTATTTTCCTCAAGATTGAGAAATTTCTGGATTCGTTCGTGATTTAGGACTAGTCGAAGTTCGGTTTTAATTTGGAGTGATTTTTAGGGTTTATTTTCGAAGTTCATCTTGGAATTATTTACTGAAATTTTTCGGGGCTTACACCAACCAATAATCTTTTAGTAAAACAATGTTAGTTATAAGTTTTGGTTAAATCATAATTCACAAGAAATCTTTTTTTTTTTTTTTTGGTAAATCCTTCAAAATGGATATTTTGATTCTTTTGTTTTCAAAAGTATTTTATGTTTATCTTACTATTTCCTTTGATGACTTTTCTATCAAAAAATGAATTTCTATTTTTCCTTTTAAAACTTCATTACTAGTATCACCTTCTCTATTAGTTTTCTGTGTATCATTTTGTACTTTGTAAATCTTAGTTTGAAAATTTACATTCCCCTTTTATATTATGTTTCCAAGGAAAAGCATTTTCATAACAAGGATTCATCTTCCTCATTTTTGGAAAACAATTCTAAAGTTATGGTTGTGGGAAGAAGTCTTTCAAAATGATGATATTTCAAAAATCATAATGGGTTCTTTCTAAAGTTTTGAGAAAGTGAATTCCTCTTATTAATTATGATCCTCATCATCAAAATCAGTGTCCATGCCAAAACCAAGAAGTAATGCATCTCCACCAACCAAAGGCTCTAAAGGCTTCTCTTTTACCCATAGCCCATTATGCCTCTTCTATGTCCCTAAACTGATTGTGTTAAAAGAAAAAGTAGGGACCTAAACAACTCGAGTCTCTGTGCAAAGCTCAACACCCTTGTCTTTGAGCAACTGGGTAATCAACCTACCGCCACTCAAAACAACCTAAGCAGGCTTGTTGGTCACTTTCCTGAAGGTTCCAAAAATTAAATCAAAGAAGTGGATCTGATCATCTCTTATAATGTGGACCATAAGCTACATATCCTGCTAAGTAACTATAGTTTGCTATCCCTTGCGTGGCACATAATTATTTGTCAGAAACTGATGTAGAACCCAATGATTAAGGGACTATCTGGAAGAATATAAATTATGTGGTTCGTGCCAATTGGGACTATCAAACACAGTGAAGAGCTCTTCATAATGCTGAGCCCCATCAAAGGTGTTGGGTATCCTAACTCCACCATCCCTAGCCCTAATCAAAGTGCAAATATCAGAGTGGGAGATCCCTAGTCTCCTTCCATATAAGTAGGTATACAACATGGGTCGCGCAAAACCAGAACTGTTGAACCCATATTCTATTCCAATACTTAAACTTCCATCTTCCTCCAGGTAATTAGATAAATTGCAATAAAAAAATCTAACAGCTTCTTCATTGATTTCAGTAAGAAAAGACATGGATTCTATAATATTATTTACAGCTACTCTAGGTATATGAGGAATCATAGAACATCAATATTGTAGTTCCTACCCAAATCTAGAGGAAGATCATGAAAAAGAGAATACCTATTTGAATGCTTCTGTGATGGGAACAGAAACCCATCATATGCTGGTGGAGCAGGTGGTGCACGACCCCATGTTATCCTTGGTGGCATGGTGAAATCAAAAGGAAAGAGAGAAAAAGAATAATCGAGAAGAGAGAGAAGGAGAGAGAAAAGATCGAGTTAAAGAGAGAGAAAGAGGAGAGAAGAGAGATGGACGATGTAGGAGAAGCTGAGGTGGTGGCAAGAGAGATAGTGGAGAAAGAGAATTTTTAAGGGGAGAGAGAGAGCACAAGCAATAGAGAGAGAAAAGAAGGGAGAAAATGACAAAAGAGAGAGAGAGAAACAAATATATATATATATATATATGCATGCAAAAAGGAAGCTATTGGCAAGCCGGTGCATGGAATACCAACAAGCCATCCTATACAAAAATTTGAAAAACAAAGCTTAAAACCAATCAAAGGTAAGGTCGAGCTCTCGATGAACCCTTTAAACACTAACTAGTGAACCGACCTTGAATCCACTAGCGAGTTGGTGTAATGTATTAATCAAACTATAGCAAACTAGACTTATGTTGAGTCATCAACAAACATGCCAGCGAATAGATGTAAGGGAGATCGATGAGCTGGTCTGTAACAAACATTTAACATGTAGAAGGCAAAACAAATTTTAAGCAAATCAAATCACCCATATATCATGCATACAATAATGTATTATATTTAACATCTAGTGTAACGCCCTAAAATAAGGCATTACAACCCTCCATGTATCCTCTCTTGAATATGACATGCTAAGACTCTAATATCCACAAATATACTATTATCACCTGTAAACACACACATAGGGTATCTCATACGATACTCAACACAACCTGTATAACCCGGAACATAGCTTTTGAATAAACTTCTAATTTAAAACAATCATATAAGTTGGCAATACCAAGCCAACTAAATTGAACCACAATTTAGATAAAAATCTTCCATACAACCTAGAACTTCCTATAACAAATGATCTAATAACTGTTTGTAAAACATAATAATAAGCAAAAATACAGTAAAATCAAGTCTTCGACATATCTAGGCACTTCTTTTCTCCCAAAATCCTATAATCAAATGTTTAACTCTCAGTTGGGTAGTCAGGTCCATTGTTGCCATCCTCCTTATCAAAGATCAGATCATAACTCGAAAGATCATATATAATGTCTTCATCACCTGTACCTGAAAGTTTAAAAAGTGAGCTGCGAAACTCAGTACGATAACTCCAATCCTTAAAAACAAATGCAAATGAACACGCAACAGAGATATATATATCAAATGCACCTAGTCCAATGCAAGCAATCAGTTTGTTATCTTTTTATGGTTAGCAAATCAATATAGTTCAGAACTACGTATACTTTAGTCCCGAACTTGAAGTAATCTCAGAATCCCCTTGAAAAATAATCAACTCTTTGAAAATAAGGTAATTATATACATATATGGATAAGTGAGTACTCCCCAAACATCCCCGTTTCCCCTAATTCTACTGGAATCATCTCTATACGCAAGTCCACTCGGGACAACCTCACACATAGATCATCAGGATGCCTCACCAGTATCACTATCTGCTAGGTCTTTACTGGTCAAAGCCAAATACAACCAAGCAGACAATTATAAAGCCAAATAGAATTAGGTTTATTATGAAGTTTTGTTCCTACAACCAATCAAATAATGCTAAACTTACAAGTAAAAACAACAAACAGGGATTAGTCGTACCTTTCTCAATTTTAGGAATACAACTCAAATCCTCAAATCCGATATCAACAACAACAAGACAACTCAAACTCCACAAACTTCTATATCAACACCAACAACAATTCCACAAACTCCAAATATCTTATTACAACATATATATATACATCAATAGATATAAACACATTATCAATATATCCTAACAGACATGAATTCTCCAAAAACCCTAACTTGATAAGAAATCTCCAATATCCACACCATTTACTCCGATCAAACTCCAAAAAAATCCTCAAAACAATAATGAATCGCACAAAACTCCATAAATACCGAAAATTTCACCAAAACCCTAGGTTTACATATTAATAAGAACGTATAAGGATCATCTAATCATACATTGATTAAAATCCATCAACGAAAAGACGAAACTTACTAGTTTGGATCACTAAAACCCGACTCGCATTCACAAACTCAAATTCTAACCCAAGCTAAGGATTTTCTCCCATAAATCCTTCAAGAACATCAACAAAACCTTAAGAAATCATGCATAAATCCATAGAAAACATGTTGTAGATGGTTAGAACACTTACTAGAATCAATCCTAAGCCTCACAAGACCCAAAGCACGAAGAACAGACCCCAAACGCTCTAAAGGAAAGAAGAAAAATGAGGAAACGAAATCTATCAAAATTTATCAACTGCTCAGCATATCTAGATTTTTACTCCTACGCCGGTAAATTAAATCCCTACACCAGCAGTGTAAGATCCCCAAGAGGCGACGTTCGACGTGCAACAAAATTCCTTCGTGTTGTTCAAATGTCATATGTCGACAAAATCCAAAGCAACGTCGGCGGCGTTCGACTCCGACTTTAGAAAATAACGCTTTTGTTCCAAATCAACATTGACAAACACATACACACACACACTCCGGCGTTCGACTCCAGTGTAAGAAAATTTATCACTATAGACATCCTATGCCAGTCTATATGCCGACGGCATACTCCCTCCAAAAGGCGGCGTTGCATCTGCATAAAATTGCAGAAGTTCCGAATTTTCACAATTCTTTTCCAAAACAAAATTAATCAAACTTAACTTGTTTTATGGCTTTGATATAAACTTATATACATATATATATATATATATACCATAACCCATTTATCTTCATTTTATCTTATTTTTCTGTGTGTTACAGCTAGTTTATCACAATAACAAGTTCTAGATTAACTAGGCTTCAAAAATATTTAGCACTTATCTTGCTTGATCATGCCCATTCTCTACGCAAGGTGCAAAAACGATCTTCACTCAAAGGTTTTGTAAAAACATCAACTACCTAATTATTTTTATCTTACTTTTAGAACATGATATCTAATTAAATGATGTCTAATTTCAATATGCTTAGTCCTTGAGTGTTCAATCGGATTTTTCATAAAATTTATAGCACTTGTATTATCACAACAAATTGGAACACTTTTAAAATTTAAACCATAATCAAGCAAGGTTTGTTTCATTCATAAAATTTATGCACAACAACTACCAACTCTATATGCTCAACTTTAGTAGTTAAAAGTGCAACCGAGTTTTACTTCTTTGAGTGCCAAGATATTAAAGAATATCAAAGAAAATAGCATGTGTCAGTTATACTTTTCCTATCTACTTTGCACCCAGTAAAGTCAGAATCAGATTATCCAACTATATCAAAAGAGGTAAACTTGGGATACCATAAGCCATTTTCAATCATGCTTGCAAGATACTTAAAAATGTGTTTTAATATACTCAAGTGTGATTCTTTTGCACAAGATTGAAATCGTGCACATACACATACCAAGAACATGATGTTAGTTCTAGAAGCTATTAAATATAACAAACTAACTATCATGCCTTTATAAAGCTTTTCACACACATTTTTGTCATTTTCATCCTTATTAAGTTTTATACTTGAACTCATACATGTAGGTTTAAATTGCAATTATCCATTTTAAACCTTTTCAACAAATCTTTTGTATATGTTGATTGATTAATAATGGTTCCATTTTCAAATTGTTTGGTTTGAAGAATAAGAAAATAATTGAGCTCTCCCATCATACTCATTTCAAACTCATTTTTCATGGACTCAACATATTAATTTATAAGACTCATTTTTTAAGCTCCAAACACAGTGTCATCTATATAAATTTGAATAATCAATGTATCTGACTTGTGATTTTTAATAAATAAAGTGGCATCAACTTTTCTTCTTGAAAATTCATTGTTCAACAGGAAGCAACGAAGCATTTCATACCAAGCTCTAAGAGCTTGCTTTAGTCCATAAAAGGTTTTATTCAATTTAAAAACATGACTGAGGAATCCATTAGTTTCAAAATTAGGTGGGTGCTCTACATAGACTTCATCTTTTATAAAACCATTTAGAAAAACACTTTTGACATCCAATTAAAAAAGAGTAAAATTCTTAAAAGCAGCAAATGCTAAAATCATTCTTATAGATTATAGTCTTGCAACCATAGTAAAGGTCTCATCAAAATCAATTCCTTCTTCTTGGTTATAGCCTTTAGCAACCAATCTAGCTTTATTTCTTGTAAGTTAAGCCAGATTCATCATGTTTGTTTTTAAATATCCATTTAGCTCCTATAGCCGTTCTATTTTCAGGTATGGGAACCAAGCACCATGCATTATTTCTTGTGAACTAGTTTAATTCATCTTGCATCGCATTTATCCAAAATTTATCTTTTAAGGCTTCTTCAATATTTTTAGATTCAAGTTGAGACATAAAAGCCAAATTACTTAGGTTCCTTAAAGAAGATCTTGTTTGCACACGATTTGAAGGTTCTCCAATTATGAGATCTTTAGGATGTGATTTAGCATATTTCTACTCTTTAGGTAGATCATGATTTTCAAATTCATGCACATCAACATCCAATCTAAGTTCATTATCTTCTTTATGACTATTTTCAAAGGAGAATCTATTTAAATCATCACAAACAGCATCCACATCATCATTTGAACATGAAATAGGCAAGGAATCATCTAAAGTGACATGTATTGATTCTTTAACTATTAATGTTCTTTTGTTAAAAACTCTATATGCTTTGCTTGTTAAAAAATATCCTAAAAAGATTTCTTCATCACTTTTAGAATCAAATTTAATCAATTGTTCTTTTCCATTGTTTAAAATATAGCATTTACTATCAAATGGATGGAAGTATGACATGTTAAGTCTTTGCCTTTTCAAAGTTCATAGGGGGTTTTCTTAAAATTGGCTTGTAAAAACTCTATTTGAAATGTAACAAGCAGTATTTACGATTTTAGCCAAAAAATATTTTGATAAATTGTTTTCAGATAACATGATTTTAGCCATTTCAATCAAAATTCTATTTTTCCTTTCAGTTACACCACTTTGTTGTGGAGTTCTAGAAGCTGAAAAAATGTGTTCAATGCCATAATTACTGCAAAAATTTTCCATTTCATGATTTTCAAATTTTCCCCCATGATCACTTTAAATTGCAACAATGCTAAGACATTTTTTATTTTAGACTTTCTTGTAATATCTAGAAAATACGATTAGTTTTGTCTTTAAATATAAGGAAGAAAGTTTATGTATATCTAGTGAAATCATTAATGATAACCAAGGTGTATTTCCTTCCTCCCAAACTTAAAGTTTGGATAAGACCAAATAAATCCATGTGTAATAGTTTTAATGGCCTAAATGTGGAAACAACATCCTTAGACTTAATGAAAGTCTTGGTTTGCTTTCTTTGTTGACATACTTGACAAATATTATCCTTTTGAAAATTTATCTTCGATAAACCTTTGACAAGATTCTTTTTAACAAGTTTTGAACTAATGTCCATACTAGCATGTCTTAATTTTTTATGCCGTAACCAACTATTATCATTTTGAGAATGTAGACAAGTTTCACTTGATGATTTAAAATCATCCAAATTGATTTTATGAATGTTTCTTTGTCTATATCATTTACAGCATACTTGGTTATTATCAATTCTTTTAATTGAACACTTTTTGCCAAAAAATGTAACTTTAAAACCATTGTCACATAATTGGCTAACACTTAACAGATTATATTTTAAATTATCAACAAGTAAAACATTTTTTATAATTAAATCTTGGTTAATGAGAATGTTACATTCACCTAAAATGGTTGATTTTCTATTGTCCCCAAAAGCAACACTCCCATGATCCTTCAAGTCTAGTGAGCTGAACTTAGATGCATCTCCTGTCATGTGCCTAGAGCATCTACTGTCCAAGTATCATTTGTTGTTGCCACTTGAGGATCCCTGCAAAACATATCATTACTTTTTTGGTACTCATTTTAGTTCGGGTCCTTTTTTATTAGGAGGTACAAGTACCTCTCTCTTTGGTATCCATACTGACTTACTTTGATAATTCAAATGTCCTGATTTTCTTATTACACAATTATGTGCAATATAACTAGTTTTTCCCTAACAATTATAGGTCCATAGGTTGTTTTGACAAATTTTGTTTTGGGACTTGCAACTATTTTCTCTATAGCCATTTCCAAATTTATTTGAATCACTCCTTTGGTTTCCCAAAAGTATGTTTAAATTCTTCTTTCCATTTGTAAATTTGGCTATAGTGCCTTTGAATCATTAAGGCTAGCTTTAAGCTTTTTATTTTAATTTTCCAGATCTTCTAGCTCTTTTATTTTATCATCATTATAGATATCAACATAGGTAACATCATTATTCTTTAAAGTCTTAACTTCAATGTCTAGTAAATCATTTTCAATTCTTAATTTTTCATTCATTTCCTCAACTCATTATTTTTGTCTTTTAACTTTTTGCACTTATTATCTTTCTTTTCATTTTCAATTTTCAAACTTTTCACTTTATCATGCAGCTTTTCATTTTTAGGTTTAACTTCTTCATGATTAAACTGAAAATTTTATAGTTATTCACCTACTTCTATCATTAATGATTTTAACAAGCTGATCTTTTTCCCAACTTTATCTAATTTATAGCATACTTTATTATACATAGCATATAAACTAGCATAAGAAGGAGAAGAGGAGGAATTTACCTCATTGTCTAGAGCCATGAAGCACACATTGTCATCATCCTAGTTGGATGAGTTTTCATCGCTCTATGTTGCCATATAAGCTCTTTTCTTTTCCTACTTTGACTTCTTTTCAAGCAATGGACAATACTGTTGGATGTGACCAGGTTTATGGCAATTGAAACAAGTTGTCACATCTTTCTTTTTTATGTTTGAATGAGCTGCTGCCATTGTCCTCTCTTTTTTACTTGAAACGAATCCTCATACACTTTATGAGCATTTTAGCCATCAAAACAAAATCTTCATTTCATCTTTATCTTCTTCATCATTGGATTCTTGTCTCGTGGCTTTCAAAGCAATAGCTTTCTTGTTGGAGTCCTCTCCTTATTTTTTGATGAGCTCATGGGTTTTAAGCACAAAAGGAGTTCTTCCTTACTCGAAGCACTTCACATGCTTCTTCTATTGCTGTCCTCTTTGCTTCCCAACCTTTTGGAAGTGACCAAGAAGTGTAAAATTAATTTCCCAATTTGTGAAGTTCTTCCTAAGTACACTTAAAGGATTTATAATATTAATGAATCTATTATGCATTTCATTAATGGATTCATTTAGAAGCATTTTGAAAATTTCAAATTGACTATATACAACCGCTAAGGAAATCCGAGATGAACTTGAAATTTTTCAGTTATGAAATTTTTCGGGTTATAAAAGTTACAGTTGTAACCTTTTTATCGTATTTCCATTATTACCGATAATTGATTAGTCATTTGCACTATTCATTTTTATTTCATTAAAAATTTTATTATTTTTATAAAGTCTTATATTTTTAGATAAATATTTTATATGTTATAGAAAATTTTGTTTTTCTAAAATTTAGTTAGTTCAGGCTTTTACGGGATCAATTTCTGTTTAAGACCTGATGCTAAAAATAAAATAAATTAATTTAATAATTGAAAAATATTTATATTTTCATAAAATAATTTTTTAGAATTTTTCGGGTTATAAAAATATTATTTATAGCCCATATTCACGTATTTTGATCGTACCGGTAACATATTTGTTAAAATACTAAAATAATTCAAATAATTATTTAATTTTAATTATGGAAAATCTACTACAATTATTTGTAATAAATTTTCCAATTTTATTTTATTTTATTAATAAAGTACTTTTACAACCCATACCTTCAAGTACACCTTACACATATCACTTCCTTTTCACTTCAATCTTTCTACACATTATCCCACAATTGATGGTAGATTTTTGACTCATTCATGGTTGCCATTGTCCTTTTATTTAATCCTAATTTGACCAAAATAATTATTTTCCACTCCTTCTTAAAGAAGCTACACATACACATTTATTACACAATTTAATTTTGAGTCAAAATTCAACAAATTCTCTCTCTCTCCTCTCTCAATATTCACGTGCAGCATGGTCTTTTTGGCTGCCTTGGTTTTATTTTTTTTTTTCTTTCTTTCTTTCATTTATTACACACATTTTCTCTCTCTTTCATTTACACATTTTCCTCCTTACCATTCATTAACTTTTCTCTTTCATTTTTTCCTCTCTTTCTTCTTCATTTTCTCTTATTCTTCCATTAACAACAAGCTGCCCCCAACTCATTCTTGAGCTTCCACCCATATTTCTTGAAGATTTTTAAGCAAATCTTCTTTTAAAAGCATCCATAGGTAATATAGGTAAAGTGTAATGAAGGTTTCATGCATCAAATGACCTTCCATAAGCTTAAAAGCTTAGGATGATGATGCCAAAAATGAAACACTCTCTTCTCCACTTTTATTATCTTGTATTATAATGATTTTCTTGTTTAAAGTTGATATATATTGTGGATCTAACTTTTTGTAGCTTTGATTTTGTTTATACCATAGATCTTGTTATTTAAGTTGTTATATTTGTTATTTCTTATGATTTATGCATAGATCTATCATCCACATATTCATCTTAGTGATTCATGCATTTAAAACTAGTTTAGAAGACTAGATCTAGTGTTTTGAGTTCATAAATGCATTAGACCTTTGTTTATGTTCATGAACAACTTGCTATAACATGGTGATGGTAGGAAAGCTGTAGGAAACTCAAGATCTATTTTATTTTCAACCAAAATAATTTTTGAAAATTCGGATGAAAATGGGACCATATTTAGAAAAGTGATTTTTCAACTTCAAAATGTGTATTTTTCATTTAAAATGAAGGGTTTAGGATATAGATAACATAAATAAAAGATTTTGATGAGCAAAGTTTAGATCTATTGTAAGCCTCGGAAAATTTCAATAAATAATTCCAAAATGAACTTCGAAAATAAACCCTAAAAATCACTCCAAATTAAAACCGAATTTCGACAAGTCCTAAATCACGAACGAATCCAAAAATTTCTTAATCATGAGAAAATGAAAATCTTTAAAAATAAAATAAAAACTCGGTGATCTTCAAATTCAAAACCACGACTTACGAAAAATTTCATATTTAACTCCGATTTATAAAATCGGGTAATATAAAACCCAAAAAAAAAAACAAATTAATAAAAATTAAATAACGATTAACTTTCGGAAATGAAACCCAATTCAAGAATTCCAAAAACATTAAAAGATATTAAATACTTAAAAAATAAAATTTAAAATAAATTTCTCAAATTAAATATATTGTATAAACATAAATATCAGTTTCCAAATTGGCAAAGGTCTAAACCGAAAAATCACTCAGAAACCCTAATCGGAATACAATAGCTTAGGTCCGGCAATCTAGCGCCCTTAACCCTAGAATCCGAGGTGTAGTTTAAATAAGTAGAATAGCTCGTAGTAATAAAAGTTTGTATAAAAATATCATATTGGTAAGATTTTGACCTATCTCGAACCCGTTCCGATACAGACTTTGAAAAGCGTGTCCCAGGGCTCGAGATATCAAAAATATACCATTAGTACCGTTAGACTCGTAATTTTATAAGATTTCTAAATATATCAGTTATATAATTTTTCGGGTTATAAAAGTTACAATTATAACCTTTTTATCGTATTTTCATTTCTATCGGTAATGATTAGTCTTTTGCACTATTCATTTTATTTCATTACACAATTTTATTACTTTTATAATGTATACCCTGGGTTTCCTAGTAATCAAGTAAACTTCGGAAACTAGAAAATAAAACCCAAAACCGGTCTAGTTCAAGCTTTGTGAGAAAGACCTAGAAACCCTAATTCTGGCTTTTCCTCGGTTTCTAAATAAGAAACTTTTATAAGAAAAATTAATTTTGGATATAGTTCTTAATTATATTTCGAAACAAGAAAAGATCAGATTTTAAGAAAATCTCAATTCCGGGTCATCCCGAGACCCATTATAGAAAAGCGTGCCCCGAAACTAGAATTTCAAAAATTTACTTGTGAATACTCATTTGAATCGAAATAAAATAAGGATTTCAAAAATATAAATTTTATAATTTTTCAATTTATGAAAAATACAGTTATAACCTTCTTATTCGTATTTTTCTTATTACCGGTAATTAAGTTGTCTCGATTACTATTCACTACTATTCACAAGTACAACCTATGACTACCTATTTGTACACCCTATATTTGCAACACTTACCATCACTCAAATCAATCTCTTTTCTAAATACTTTTTGTCCCTTAACTTTCAATACAAGTTATGACAAGTTAAACATCAAGTTAAATCAATCAAAACAAAAATTAAAATCAAACTTCTTCCCCCCTTTTTGGTGAATAGTGCCGGCGTGATGGCCCCCCCTTCCATGCTCCAAATTGCAAATTTTTTTTATTTATTTTACTCCATTTAACCTAAATTCAAATGCTATATAAACTACTTTTTCTCTCTCTCTTCATTCTTTCACTTTCCAAGATTTAAAAAGTTGAAAAGCTCTCAAAATCCTCTCCCCCACACCCTCCTTGCTGTGAGCTTTGAGCTCCCCCACACACACACACAACTTTCCATTTTCTTCTTTTCATCTTCTATTTTACTCCAAGTAAGTAAACTTTTACTCCTTCCACTCATAGATCCTTGTTATGGCAAGGATATTCTTGGATATTTCAACTAAATGTCCCCATGATCTTTTGCTAGGGACAAGGAAATGTCAAAACAAGAATACCGAACCATCACAAAGTAGATCTAACATTTAAAGGAGCTTTTATGCCATAAGCTTTATGATTTTTTCCTCAAAAGGTGTTTTGAACAAAAGATCTTTTATAAAAATGTAATTTTTATGTTTTCAAAACTCATTTAAGCACTTGATATAGTAGATCTATCATTTTACTACTCATGTTCATGTAGGCATTTAAGATCTCATCATTATTTTAAGTTTATGTGCATTAATGGTCTTTAATGTTTTTGTCCTTAGTAAATAACCTTCCTAGTATATAGATCTATAGGTGGATGAGTTAATAAAGTCAAAAAGGAAAACACTTTTCAAGAAATGAACTTGTGTAAATTCGGATGACTTTAGAAACCTAGGTTAAAAACACATTTATCAACTTCTAAACATATATTTCTCAAGAAAAATGAAGCCTAAAGGTGATAGATAATGTTTGGTAATATTTTTCATGAGTCTAAATGAGTTTTTGTTAAATAAAATGTTGGAAACAAGAGATGAAGTCCAATAGAAGTTTTGAGCTAAAAGTCTTGTAGGCAAAATTCGTAATAATGGATAGATGGTTAGAAAACACTATTTTTCCAACTTCAAAAATGATATTTTCTTAAATAAATGAAGTCCTTAGGGTATAGGTAAAATAAATACTTAAAGTTTTAAGAATAAAATACATTTTTCTTAAAAGAATCAACTTGAAAATGAAATTTTCTAAATTCGGATTTTTGTAACCATCCTAGTAAAAGACCCACTTAAAAGTTTACAAATGAAGATTTTATTAAAGAAATAAAGGCCTTAGGATATAACTAATATAAGAGTCAAAATTTCTTTAAACAAAGTGGAGTTTTCCTAAAGAAAATCCTTGTAATAAGTAAATGTGACCAAGTGTAATAAACTTACTTGTTAAACAATAGCATGAAATGATTTTCTAAGAAAAAGTTTATTAAAATTCTTTGAGTCTAAAAATTTATAGGAACTTAGGCTCATTAGAGTTCATATCATGACATTCATGATAGGGAAAATCATTACCATGGCATTTAGTTTCATTTTGTACTTAGGAATCTCAAGTGCATTCACGAAAACCGCTTTTTCGGAATCAACATAACCGCTGTACAGATCAGATCCCTCATTTCCGAGGCTTAGATATTTTCAAAACTTGATTTAAACTTCATATTTAGAAAGCTCTTCCGAAGTAGATAGAAATCGATATAAAATTTGTGAGATTCCGAGTTAAAATGACCAAGTTATGGCCGTTTTAAGTTGGAATTCCCGCTTAGGACGCGAATTACGAATTAGATAGTTCGTATGAAGTCGTTGGATTAGTTTGAGTTGAAATACTTATTAGAGTATTTCTTCCTTTTTAGGTAATCCGGAGTTCGACGATTCCCTACCACCGGATTATTATTACTAGAAGACCAGTGATCCAATGGCCGAGTGAGTTTTCTCCTTGTTTTGTTACCTTGAATGTGCTTGTAGTTAGTTGCATTAGAATTATAGGAACAAGATAAAAATCGATATGAATGGGGATGGGATATATGATGAAGCTGTGATGAATGTATGCCAAAGAATACTAAAGCATATCGAAACCATGATTTGATCGGATAAGTGCACTGTTCATATTATTTTTGTTATATGTGTGATATTGGTTGGTCACTCTAAAAAATGTATAAATATTTTGACTTAAGGAAAAATTAAAGTGGTCATGCATTGCATCGGACATATTGCATTTGGTAGCATGCTACTCCTACGCAGGTCGATCGGTATGGTCCGTCGTTGCCTCGTTTAGATAACGAGCCCAGTGCTAGAGCTCATTCAGGGGTACTAAGGCGCATGTGGATGCATCCTTGCATGAGCCTAGCCGAGTCGAGTGCTAAGAGCCGAGGGCTTGGGAACTAGATGGTCGTATAGACTCAATACCATTCCTAACTCAAGATACGGAGGGCGTAAATCCGTTCTATGTGTGGGTTCCGGATACCCATGCATAATTGCTTGCTCACGTGTTTGTTCATGCATAGCATATGATTGATTATAACTTGATTGTTATGGTACAGAATTAAGGAAATTCTCATTAAGCTAGTGTAGCTTATACCCCAATAGTTGTTTAAATGAGTAGATTATTTCAAGAATGCAAAGTAGGGACCGAATTGGTTGGAGCAGGGAATGACTTCGGGATTCTGGTAGGATATATGGATGTTTGAAGTTACCAACTAGCTTTTTTTTATGAGCTGCCTTGTAATATTTTTATATAGGGAAGTCTATGGACGAATGTATTTGGAGTTGAATGGTTTGTATTTTGAAGTGTAGTGATCCGTATATGAAGTGTAGTGATTTGTATATGAAGTTTAGTAAATTTGTATTTCCTTTACATTGTTACTCATTTGTATCAACATAAAATGTATCATTCCGATGTGTCTCCTTTATGTGTTAGATGCCTTGTACATAGTATGAAAGCCTTCGCGTGACTGAGATGGTCATTCTTAGGCTTTAATATTGTATACGGTGGACTGCCACGTTTAGGGTACCCTTCGGGGCGTGACAGTTTAGTTGGTATCAGAGCGACAAGGTTTTGGGAAGTAGGTGGGAAGACTTTAGGAGAATAGAATGCTAAGATATGATGTTAAGAATGAATAAGTTTTAGATAACC
Source organism: Combretum micranthum (assembly GCA_024138025.1). NCBI lineage: Eukaryota > Viridiplantae > Streptophyta > Magnoliopsida > Myrtales > Combretaceae > Combretum > Combretum micranthum. The sequence goes on from JAMXBD010000138.1 coordinate 531,136, forward strand.
CTTAAGTAACAAAGAGATTAGCCTTATCTTTATGACCCATGAGTTATGATTTGAGGATTGGAGATCTCTGAGAAAGTAAGAGATAGTTATATTAGGACCGGAGGATCTTAAAGAGTCATCAGACCATAAGGAACATCTTACGAGAAGAAGTTCTTAACTAAGGAATGACCTTTCAGTAAGGACGAGCCCTGGATTTTATAATGGAAGAATGAAATTGTAATAATCGAAGATATTACCTGGGAGATTTCTAGAAAATATACAAAATAGTTGTACAAGTGTTGGAAAGTCTTCAAGAAATAATAATCAATGAAAGATGTGCTGCATGGAGAAATTCTCTGGAGTGATAATCCTGAAAGAGCTAAGGAAATTAAGGGTAAATTAGGGAATGACCCAAAGGAGATGACATGAAGAAGGGGTATAAGAGGATTAGGGATGGAAAATATTTGGTGGAATGATCAAACCTACCCTAACCCCGTAAGGCACGAAGAATAAGTGACCTAACCCAACTCTTGGTTCAAGCCAAATAAGAGAGATCATAAGTTACCCCTTCGACCTATAAGATAACTAGGTGAGTAAGATTAATAATGTGTTTTCGCCGTTTTCTTAAATAAGATAAAACCAAATACCAAAGTGCAATTCTTTTTCTAAAATAAGCAACTTGCATGTAGTATAACTAGGTTAACGTGATCGTTTCGTCTTATTTCTAGGAGACTACCGGAAGAGATCGTGCAACAGTCGACTAACTCTCCCGAGGAACAGCAAGTCAGAGACCCTCCACCACCACAAGATCCAATGCAACAAGTCATAGACCTTCTAGGGTGTTTGGTGGATACACAAAAGCTCCTCTTACAACAAGTGCTTATTAGGAATGTGCCGGTTCAGGTGGAAGGACCCCACCAAATGACAATGCAAGGAATTGAGACTCCTTCTGTTATGGCTAGTCCAAGCCCCAAAGTCATAAGGTATAAGACAACTAGCCTAACAGTTAAGAATGAACCTTTTAAGAGGCGTAAGATCAATTGTTGGAAGTGCAAGGAAAGTCATTATCCAAAATAGTGTCCACAACTGAAGCACAGGTGTTACTTCTGTGGAGATCCCGAGCATAAGATTGTGGACTGTCCAGGAAAGAAAACCCTAAAGTGCTTCATCTGCAAACAGCCGGGACACCAGGCGAGTAGATGCCCCCACAAGAATTAACAGCTGGACAACTACCCTTGTTTGGAAGAAGTCAGTCTCCTAAAAATATCAATAGGTCTCTCGTGTTGAGCGTTAGGAGCAAATAACTTTTTAAGTGAAGAGAACAAAGATGTTTTGAAAATGTAAACTGATGTTGTGGTTTAGCATCTAGTTCATGAATTAATTCAAATGTATGTTTTGCATCCTTTCTTTGAACTTTTGTAATGAAAGATTTACATCTTCTCTTAATTTCATGTATTTCGTTTTGAATAATATGAAATTTTTGTTATCGATTTTGATTTCAGTAGAATTTCAATATTTCTTACATATGTTTTTATTTCCGCATTTCCGTGTTCTGTATTTCCGATAAGCTTCTTTAAGCTTCTTTTACCGCCTTAAGATGTAATAAAGATTTAGAATTTTCACTTGAGCTTAATAAAATTGTAGGAGATATACCCAACCACAACAAGAACCCATCATGACTCCTTTAGGACCCGAGAACCAAGCGATACCCGAACCACCTAACCAAGGGGGAAATGCCTCAATAGAGATTGAACGGCTTACTAGTCAGATAAGAGCCTACATGCAACAGTCTCAAGTCAGTTCAACGTCTACACCTATGAGATATGAGCAAGAAACGACGCAAGATGAACCCCCATCACCTCAATACCATCAAAGCCTCTTACCATGCTTCATAAAGTGTAACAAGTATTTCGATGGAGTTTTTGGAAAACCCGATGAGGCAAAAGATTGGTTGGCACACATTGAGAAGTCCTTTAATGCTTTTGAAGTACCACACTGCCTGAGAGTCAATTATGGAACCTTTATGCTCCGCTTACATGCCCGAGTATGGTGGGACTCTAAGGAAAGAGAGTTGACACCTCCAGTTACATGGGAGATGTTTAAATATGAGTTTTTGGACAAATATTTCCCCACGAGCTTAAGAGTCCGGTACAGTTCAGATTTTCTCAATATCTCACAAGGAGATCGTAGTGTGGAACAGTACGAAACCGAGTTCAGTAGATTGTTGCAATATGCTCCAGAATCATATAAGCAAAGTGAGGAACTCAAAAGACAAGTGTTTCTGAATAGTTTAAAAGAAGACCTTCGGACTCGATTGGAAGAATTGGATATCAAGAGTTATCAAGGATTGCTAGAAAGAGCACGGATATTAGAAAATGCTCAAAGGAGGAGGCAAGAAAGAAGTAATAAGGAAATGGAGTTCTATGCTTCAATGACCCCGAGTCAAAATGTCATAACACTTCCCTTGGATGATGACCCAAACAAGGAAGAAGACATAATTTTGGATAAGCTACAATGTTGGAAATGTAAGGGACGGCATTACCCTATACGGTGTCCACGACTTCAATCCAAGTGTTACCTCTGTGGGGACCCCAGTCACAAAGTTGAGAAGTGTCCCAAAAAGATGACCAATGCATGCTCTCTTTGCACAAAAGCGGGACATCTAGCTAAAACATGCCCTGAACAGGATAACTTGCGTGTTGCTTCGCTGGCTCTACCTAGGAAGAAGAGGAAGAGATATAACAGTAATAAAAGCAACAAAGGAAGAAGGAATCGAGGTTCTTCAAGGACATCTACATCCAGAAATCTAGTCCACAACCCTCACACATATAGAGTGTATGAAGAAGCTAGTGATGAGGAGCTGGAGTCCTTTACCATGGAAGGAAGTGAGGATCAAAGATGCAACTCGGTACCAGGTTAGCGTTATACCCTTAGAATACCGCATATCCTTTCCTGTCAATAGAATCAAAGAGATAGGTTGTTAGAAATACCTTCGGATTACATGGCTAGACTAAAAATAGGAAAGCCCGAGGCCATTAAAAGCTAGAATGAGCCAATGATGGAAACAAAAACAAAACTGTTTGATTTAACAAATACCAAGACACTCCATATACAACTTCTTGTAAGTAAAGAACTTTGAAAGATCGAAATCTACGACGATCGTTACACAAAAGTTAAAATTCCAACGATCAAATCTCAATTACCCAACTCCATAAGATCTTCACGAGTAAATGATTATACAATAAAGCAATGAGATCTCTTGATTTCAATCCCATCAAGATGATCATGATGATAAGAATTTAAAACGATGATGACCATATTGTTTAAGGAAATATGAATCATAAAGCACAATATCGTATATACAGCTACATAAGAATGGAGAAGCGAATCCACAACCTTCGTTAGTCAAGTAATTGAGTCATGAAAGGTCGTGTTGTCATGAGTCGTCTAGTGTCGGTCAAGTCGAGTCGTCTGTGATCTCGAGTCAGATCCGTGTCGTTTTCCAAAAGAGTCGTGTAAGTGAAGGTTGGAATCGCTAAGCCAAATCTTATTAATTTGTATGTGCTATATTTCATAAAATATTTATCATGCAAAATTTAGAAATGATACAAACCAAAGCATAAACCGGTGCAAGAAATACAATTCGAAAATCCACAATCTTTTCTCGATAAACGATATACACGTAACAAGTTTTGCGGACAAAACTTTCTTTAAGGTGGGGAGGATGTAAGCCCCGGAAAATTTCAATAAATAATTCCAAAATGAACTTCGAAAATAAACCATAAAAATCACTCCAAATTAAAACCGAATTTCGACAAGTCCTAAATCACGAATGAATCCAAAAATTTCTTAATCATGAGAAAATGAAAATCCTTAAAAATAAAATAAAAACTCAGTGATCTTCAAATTCAAAACCACGACGTACGAAAAATTTCATATTTAACTCCGATTTATAAAATCGGGTAATATAAAACCCAAAAAAAAAAACAAATTAGTAAAAAGTAAATAACGATTAACTTTCAGAAATGAAACCCAATTCAAGAATTCCGAAAACATTAAAAGATATTAAATACTTACAAAAATAAAATTTAAAATAAATTTCTCAAATTAAATATGTTGTATAAACATAAATATCAGTTTCCAAATTGGCAAAGGTCTAAACCGGAAAATCACCCGGAAACCCTAACCAGAATATAATAGCTTAAGTCCGGCAATCTAGCGCCCTTAACCCTAGAGGCCGAGGTGTAGTTTAAATAAGTAGAATAGCTCGTAGTAATATAAGTTTGTATAAAAATATCAGATTGGTAAGATTTTGACCTATCTCGAACCCGTTCGGATACAGACTTTGAAAAGCGTGTCCTGGGGCTCAAGATATCAAAAACATACCATTAGTACCGTTAGACTCGTAATTTTATAAGATTTCTAAATATATCAGTTATATAATTTTTCGGGTTATAAAAGTTATAGTTATAACCTTTTATCGTATTTTCATTTCTATCGGTAATTGATTAGTCTTTTGCACTATTCATTTTATTTCATTACATAATTTTATTACTTTTATAATGTATACCCCGGGTTTCCTAGTAATCAAGTAAACTTCGGAAACCGGAAAATAAAACCCTAAACCGGTCTAGTTCAAGCTTTGTGAGAAAGACCTAGAAACCCTAATTCCGGCTTTTCTCGGTTTCTAAATAAGAAACTTTTATAAGCAAAATTAATTTTGGATATAGTTCTTGATTATATTTCGAAACAAGAAAAGATCAGATATTAAGAAAATCTCAATTCTGGGTCATCCCGAGACCCATTATAGAAAAGCGTGCCCCGAAACTAGAATTTCAAAAATTTACTTGTGAATATTCATTTGAATCGAAATAAAATAAGGATTTCAAAAATATAAATTTTATAATTTTTTAGTTTATGAAAAATACAGTTATAACCTTCTTATTCGTATTTTTCTTATTACCGGTAATTAAGTTGTCTTGATTACTATTCATAACTATTCACAAGTACAACCTATGACTACCTATTTGTACACTATATTTGCAACACTTACCATCACTCAAATCAATCTTTTCCTAAATACTTTTTGTCCCCTAATACAAGTTATGACAAGTTAAACATCAAGTTAAATCAATCAAAACAAAAATTAAAATCAAACTTCTTCCCCCCTTTTTGGTGAATAGTGCCGGCATGATGGCCCCCCCTTCCAAGCTCCAAATTGCAATTTTTTTTTTATTTATTTTACTCCATTTAACCTAAATTCAAATGCTATATAAACTACTTTTTCTCTCTCTCTCTTCATTCTTTCACTTTCCAAGATTTAAAAAGTTGAAAAGCTCTTAAAATCCTCTCCCCCACACCCTCCTTGCTGTGAGCTTTGAGCTCCCCCACACACACACAACTTTCCATTTTCTTCTTTTCATCTTCTATTTTACTCCAAGTAAGTAAACTTTACTCCTTCCACTCATAGATCCTTGTTATGGCAAGGATATTCTTGGATATTCAAACTAAATGTCCCCATGATCTTTTGCTAGGGACAAGGAAATGTCAAAACAAGAATACCGAACCATCACAAAGTAGATCTAACATTTACAGGAGCTTTTATGCCATAAGCTTTATGATTTTTTCATCAAAAGGTGTTTTGAACAAAAGATCTTTTATAAAAATGTAATTTTTATGTTTTCAAAACTCATTTAAGCACTTGATATAGCAGATCTATCATTTTACTACTCATGTTCATGTAGGCATTTAAGATCTCATCATTATTTTAAGTTTATGTGCATTAATCGTGTTTAATGTTTTTGTCCTTAGTAAATAACCTTCCTAGTATATAGATCTATAGGTGGATGAGTTAATAAAGTCAAAAAGGAAAACACTTTTCAAGAAATGAACTTGTGTAAATTCGGATTACTTTAGAAACCTAGGTTAAAAACACATTTATCAACTTCTAAACATATATTTCTCAAGAAAAATGAAGCCTATAGGTGATAGATAATGTTTGGTAATATTTTTCATGAGTCTAAATGAGTTTTTATTAAATAAAATGTTGGAAACAAGAGATGAAGTCCAATAGAAGTTATGAGCTAAAAGTCTTGTAGGTAAAATTCGTAATAATGGATAGATGGTTAGAAAATACTATTTTTCCAACTTCAAAAATTATATTTTCTTAAATAAATGAAGTCCTTAGGGTATAGGTAAAATAAATACTTAAAGTTTTAAGAATAAAATACATTTTTCATAAAAGAATCAACTTGAAAATGAGATTTTCTAAATTCGGATTTTTGTAACCACCCTAGTAAAAGACCCACTTAAAAGTTTACAAATGAAGATTTTATTAAAGAAATAAAGGCCTTAGGATATAACTAATATAAGAGTCAAAATTTCTTTAAACAAAGTGGAGTTTTCCTAAAGAAAATCCTTGTAATAAGTAAATGTGACCAAGTGTAGTAAACTTACTTGTTAAACAATAGCATGAAATGATTTTCTACGAAAAAGTTTATTAAAATTCTTTGAGTCTAAAAATTTATAGGAACTTAGGCTCATTAGAGTTCATATCATGACATTCATGATAGGGAAAATCATTACCATGGCATTTAGTTTCATTTTGTACTTAGGAATCTCAAGTGCATTCACGAAAACCGATTTATCGGAATCAACATAACCGCTGTACAGATCTGATCCCTCATTTCCGAGGCTTAGATATTTTCAAAACTTGATTTAAACTTCATATTTAGAAAGCTCTTCCGAAGTAGATAGAAATCGATATAAAATTTGTGAGATTCCGAGTTAAAATGACCAAGTTATGGCCGTTTTAAGTTGGAATTCCCGCTTAGGACGCGAATTACGAATTAGATAGTTCGTATGAAGTCGTTGGATTAGTTTGAGTTGAAATACTTATTAGAGTATTTCTTCCTTTTTAGGTAATCTCGAGTTCGACGATTCCCTTCCACCCGATTATTATTACTAGAAGACCAGTGATCCAATGGCCGAGTGAGTTTTCTCCTTGTTTTGTTACCTTAAATGTGCTTGTAGTTAGTTGCATTAGAATTATAGGAACAAGATAAAAATCGATATGAATGGGGATGGGATATATGATGAAGCTGTGATGAATGTATGCCAAAGAATACTAAAGCATATCGAAACCATGATTTGATTGGATAACTGCACTGTTCATATTATTTCTGTTATATGTGTGATATTAGTTGGTCACTCTAAAGAATGTATAAATATTTTGACTTAAGAAAAAATTAAAGTGGTCATGCATCGCATCGGACATATTGCATTTGGTAGCATGCTACTCCTACGCAGGTCGATCGGTATGGTCCGTCGTTGCCTCGTTTAGATAACGAGCCCAGTGCCAGAGCTCATTCAGGGGTACTAAGGTACATGTGGATGCATCCTTGGATGAGCCTAGCCGAGTCGAGTGCTAAGAGCCGAGGGCTTGGGGACTAGATGTGGTCGTGTAGACTCAATACCATTCCTAACCCAAGATACGGAGGGCGTAAATCCGTTCTATGTGTGGATTCTGGATACCCATGCATAATTGCTTGCTCACGTGTTTGTTCATGCATAGTATATGATTGATTATAACTTGATTGTTATAGTACAGAATTAAGGGAATTCTCACTAAGCTAGTGTAGCTTATACCCCAATAGTTGTTTAAATGAGTAGGTTATTTCAAGAATGCAAAGTAGGGACCGAATTGGTTGGAGCAGGGAATGACTTCTGGATTCTGGCAGGATATATGGATGTTTGAAGTTACCAACTAGATTTTTTTAATGAGCTGCCTTGTAATATTTTTATGTAGGGAAGTCTATGGACGAATGTATTTAGAGTTGAATGGTTTGTATTTTAAAGTGTAGTGATCCGTATATGAAGTGTAGTGATTTGTATCTGAAGTTTAGTAAATTTGTATTTCCTTTACATTGTTACTCATTTGTATCAACATAAAATGTATCATTCCGAAGTATCTCCTTTATGTGTTAGACGCCTTGTACATAGTATGGAAGCCTTCGCGTGACTGAGGTGGTCATTCTTAGGCTTTAATATTGTGTACGGCGGACTGCCACGTTTAGGGTACCCTTCGGGGCGTGACATCTATGAGTTTAAAGTTTATTTTCATGGGTTTCATTTAGGTGTATGTTCATATTATGTGTAGATCTTAGATTTGAACTTGAACAAAATTTGTGAAATTCGTATTTTGGCAATACACCCATTTAAAAACCACTTTCCAAGTGTCAAAATATAATTTTTACTTAAGAAAATAAAGGCTTAATATATGTATATCATCAAGACTTCTTTTTACAAGAATCGAAAGTGATTTTCAAAATAAAAATTTTATTTTTGGATTTTGTCAAGGCACATTTTAAAAACATGTTTTCAAACTCAAAAATGAAGTTTTTATTTAAGAAATGAAAGGCTCATCATAAGATATGATATGTAAGGAATGGATTTTCATAAGCTTAGATAGATTTTATCAAAAGATATAACCAAAAATAAATTTTCTAAATTCGGATCCCAACCAAGACCAATTTTTAAAACCCATTTATCAACTCCAAAACTCATGTTTTATGTGAAAAATGAAGTATATAGGTAATAGGTATCATTAAGCAATGATTTTTACAAGTCGAAATGAGTTTTGATGAGATTAATATGTAAGACAAGAAATAGAATCAAGATAAGAAAATTTTGAGTTAGTAGCTAACTTGTGAAATTCGTAATTTTGAATGAAGGCCATAAGAACACCTATTATCCAAGCTCAAAATGAAAATTTTATGTAATGAATGGAGTCCTTAAGTAATAGGTACCATAAAGTCTTAAACTTTAATGCATTCAACAAGTTTTTCCTAAAGGAATCATCCAAAAAGTGGATTTTCTAAAATTCGGATTTTGGAATCAACCCCACTTGAAAACATGTTTACAAAGTGTAAAATGGAAATTTTTATGTAGAAATGAAGGTCATAAGTAATATATATAATGAAGACTCAATTTTGACAAAAATAATTATATTTTCTTAAGTAACAAATCCAAAACAAATGGAAATAATCAAAGTTAGAAAACTAAACTTTTCAAAAAGTAGTTATAGTTGAAGTCTTGCAAAATAAAGAGTTCCAAAATTTTCTTTTACCAAAAATCATCAAGACCATGCATACATGAAACTCATTTCATGCCATTCATGTTAGGAAATCACTCATATTGCATGTATAGCTAATTTATATAGTAGGAACATTACAAACCTTTACAAAACTATTTTTCGGATTTGGAAATGGTTACTGCCCTAATCTGATCCGAACTTTTCGAAGCTTCAAAGTTTTCAAAACTTGATAATAATATTAGAAATATATAGATCTTTCGGAGTAGATAGAAATCAATATATAATTTGCGAGATTCCGAGTTAAAATGACCAAGTTATGGCCGTTTTAAGTTGGAATTCCCGCTTAGGACAAGAATTACGAATTTGATAATTCGTATAGGATCGTTTAGATTAGTTTGAGTTGAAATACTTATTAGAGTATTTCTTCCTTTTTAGGTGATCCCGAAATCGACGATTCCCTACCACCGAATTACTATTACTAGAAGAACGGTGATCCAATGGCCGAGTGAGTTTTCTCCTTGTTTTGTTACCTTGATTGTGCTTGTAGTTAGTTACATTAGATTATAGGAACAAGATAAAAATCGATATGAATGGAGATGGGATATGTGATGAGGCTGTGATGAATGTATGCCAAAGAATACTAAAGCATATGAAACTACGATTTGATTGGATAACTGCACTGTTCATATTATTTCTGTTATGTGTATGATATTGGCTGGTCACTCTAAAGAATGTATAAATATTTTGACCTAAGCAAAAATTAAATTGATCATGCATCGCATTGGACATATTGCATTTGGTAGCATGCTACTCCTACACAGGTCGATCCGTATGGTCCGAGGACTCGTTGGATAATGAGACCCGGGATCAGAGCTCATTCATAGGAAACTAAGGCGCATCGGGGATGCATTCCATGTGTGAGCCTAGCCGAGGCGAGTACTATGAGCTGAGGGCTTGGGGACTAGCAGCAGTCGTGTAGACTTCAATACCATCCCTAACCCAAGATAAGGAGGGCGTAAATCCGTTCTGTGTGTGGGTTCCAGATACCCATACATAATTGCTTGCTCACGTGTTTGTTCATGTATAGCATATGATTGATTAATGCTTGCTTGTTCTAGAGAATTCTCACTAAGCTAGTGTAGCTTATACCTCAATAGTTATTTAAATGAACAGGTTATCTCAAGAATGCAAAGTGGGGACCGAGATGGTTAAAGCCGAGAATGGCTTCGTGATTCCGGCAAGTGTCACGCCCCAAAGGGTACCCTAAACGCGACAGTCCACCACACCTGATACTTAAACCTAAGTATGACCACCTTAGTCATCCCATAAGTTTACATATCAAGTGTAAGATGTACTTTCACAACTTTTAGGATCACACTTTGATTCGAGTAGTCTTAAGAAAGCATACGTAGCATTAAGAATATAAATCACAACAAGATAAATAGTTAAACTTTACAAAAGCCAAGGGGGCATACCCCTGCCAAAATAATAGGAGTCTACATCGTTTAGCTCCAATTACATATATCTGAATTTACATTAAAGAGATTTTCCTTGAAGTCCATGCCTATACTAGGTCCCGACTTCCTCAAAAGCTCTTTAATCCAATGTGATAAACCTGCACAAAGTGTCCTCTCGGAACATCCAAAAATAGGAACACTACAACAAAAACTATTGGGGTATAAGCTAATTGCTTAGTGAGATTCATTTTCCAAGTAACATACTCGACCACGCTAAAATATCTATACAAGCAAGTTATAATTTAAGCAACCATATGAATGCACAAGCAAATGAGCAAGCAAGCATATAACTTTCCGGTAGTCATATGTGAATGGATTTACGCCCTCCACTCGGGGTTTGGGGTAGTTCATAAGTCATGCAACTACAGTTCCAAAGTTGGTCCATAAGACATGCAACCATAGTCTCAATCTTAAGTGTGGTGGTCCATAAGACATGCAACCACAATCTTAATGTTGGTTCATAAGTCATGCAACCATAGTTTCATTATTTGAATGGGATGGTCCATAAGTCATGCAACCCTAGTCCCCTTCATTAAAGACCCGCTACCTCCCAAATACACCTTTGTCCCACCAAAGGCATACTCGACAACGATATGTGACTCACTACGTGATATGCATGAACAATTTATTCATATAATCATGGTATATTAATTAGATAATTTAAAAGTGATCATACAGATTTCAGACACTCCAAATCTATACTAGCTCATACAAGGTTATTGCAACAAAGCTTGCCTCGATATACTTATCGTTCATTCATGCAAGTTTAGATCACCATTCATTCACAATTTTATCTTTTCCTAAGTCTAATGCCACTACTACTACAAGCACATCCAAGAGCATAATTAATTGAGAAATGAACTCACTTGTCCATGTAGTGAAATCCACTAGTCATAATAGTCCTCGAGAAGTGGTAACCTGCCCTCCAATTCACCTAAGTATAAGGAATACCCTCAATGAGTATCTCTTAAGAAGTTCCATTAAACTTAACAATTTTATTTACTAAGTTCGTCAATTTTCGCCTAGGTTGAATCCTTAACTTAAAAAGGTCATATCTAACTCATTTTAACTCGGAATTTAGCTTATAATACACCGATTTATACCTACTTCGAAAGAGCTATCTATTTCTAAAGTTAATTCAAACATTTAAGGTCATTTAAGGGTTGGAAACTTACTGTACAGTAGGGTTGCGAAAAATCCAAGATTTGAGCCTTTGTGAAAAATTGCCATATCTACTCTATTTAACTACTTAGACCAACTTATTTTAGTCCTAAACTTGCAAGGAGATTCTCCAAAACAAAATTAAGAGATTACACACTTATCTAATCCCAAACATAAAGTTCAAACGAAACTTCTAAGAATCCATTTGCATAAAACCGAAATTTACAAGTTGAAACTCATTGTCTTGTTTTGAGTAATTCCTTTACTAAAACTTACTTAGTTCAATGAAAATAATTTTCCTATATTATATATCATCAAAGCATTCCATTTTCAATATAAAATACTTGTTTTGAGATCTAAAAGAAGGTTTTAAAAATTGGTCTCCCCTTAATTACGAATTTCCTCTTTGAAGCTTACAATGAAGACAAGACCTAAATTTTGTCTTTTACAAAACACTTGATTTAAGCAATACCTTTTAGGAAAACTCATTTAAACTTATGAAAATTCATTCCTTAAGATATCTATACCAAGAGCCCTTTATATTTTTGCCTAAATCTTCATTTTAAAGTTGAATGATGGGTTCCAAAAATGGGTCTTGGTCTAGATCCGAATTTTCATAAATTCATTTTGAACATATCTCTTGAGAAAATTCATCAAAACTCATGAAAAACAACCCATTATATATTATATCTTAAGAACCCTTCATTTCTTGAATAAAATCTTCATTTTTGAGTTGGATGACATGTTTTTATTTTAGATCTTTGTCTTGATCCGAAAATACAATTTTTGTTTTTGCAAATAAACTTTGAAAATTAACTTTGATTCTTGTAAGATGAAGTCTTGATGATATACATCCATCAAACCTTCATTTTCTCAACAAAAACTTCCATTTTAAGACTTGAAAGGGGGTTTTTAAAATGGTGCCTTGACAAGTTACGAATTTTACTTTTTCATTCCAACTCAAATCTAAGATCCGCTCAAAATACATCCATGAAAACATAAGAAAAACTTAGTAGTAGGCCTTAAACTTCTAGATCTACACATAAACATAACTAAAGCTTAGTAAAACTCTAGATCTACAAGTTATCACAAAAACAAAAAGATAAACAAGCCTTCAAGATAACAAAAATACTAAGAACAAAAGAGATCATCATCTAAAGGAGTGTTTCAATTCTTGGCATCATCATCCATAACTTTTTAAGCTTGTGGAATGTCCTTTGATGCATGAAACATCCATAATATCATCCTAGAACATCTTATGAGAGATAAAAGAGAAATATTACCTCAAATATTTGCAAGAAATGTATGTGGAAGCAAGGAAAGAAAATGGTGGCAGCTTGTTCTTAAGAAGACAAGGCAAGGAAGAAGAGAAAAGAAAGGGAAAAAGAGAGAGGAAAAATATAGGGTTTGTAAAGGTGAAATAGAGATGGAATGAGATGCTTAAATAGAATGGAAAGTGTGTTAAATAAATGATAAAAAAATAAAACCAGCAGCTGCAAGGAGGGGGCTGGCATGAATTGCATTGTGTGGGGGAAGGTGTGTGGTTTGATTTCAATTTGTATTTTTGAAAGTGTAACTTATAGCTTCCATTTCTAACTAAAAGAGACTTTAAAAATATCACATAAATGATTAAAAATAATGAAAAGTGGCAAATTTTTGGGGAATGGTCAGCTGCCATTTTGGGGAAAAGGAATGTAAGAAAAAGTGAAAGAAAACATAATAATGTGTAGTAATGATAATGGATGTGTACTTGAGATATGGGTTGATAAAGTGGCTTTTTGACTAAGAAAATATATAAAATAAATTAAGAAAAATATTTTTATTTAAGTGGCATAATTTTTATGATTTAAATAAAATAATCAATTAAATTATTTTTAGAAATTTAACAATTAAGTTACCGGTAAGAGTAAAATAAGCTTATATGAGCTATAATTGATATTTTTAAAATCCGAAAAATTATAAACATGATATTTTTGAAATCCTTATAAAAATACGAGTCTAAAAATATTAAAGGTATATTTTTAATTTTCCGGGCCCTGGGACACGTTTTCCAAAATAGTATCCAAACGGATTCGAAATAAGCCGAAAATAAACCAATATGATATTTTAATAAATCAAATATTATTATGGACTATTCTAAACACTTTAATTATTTTTCGACTCCTCGATTTACCAACTCGGGTTTGCCAGATCTAAACTGTAGGGTTTTACTCGAGATCCGTTGACTTAAGGTCTCCGATAGACTTTCCAGCTTAAGGTTTAGGGCTTAGAAAACAGGGGTTTACAACCTACCCACCTTAAAGAAAGTTTTGTCACGCCCCGAAGGGTACCCTAAACGTGGCAGTCCGCCGTACACAATATTAAAGCCTAAGAATGACCACCTCAGTCACGCGAAGGCTTCCATACTATGTACAAGGCGTCTAACACATGGAGGAGACTCATCGGAGTAATGCATTTTATGTTGATACAACTTAAGAACAATGTAAAGGAAATTCAATTCACTATTATTCAAAATACAACTCATTAACTTCGATTGCAATTCATCAAAAGATTCTACTACATAAACTATTACAAGGCAAATAGGAAAACCTAGCTAATAACTTCAGACATTCTTATGTCTTGCCGGAACCCGGAGTCATACCCGGCTCCAACCAATTCAGTCCCCACTTTGCATTCTTGAGATAACCTGTTCATTTAAACAACTATAGGGGTATAAGCTACACTCACTAGCTTAGTGAGTGAAAACTTCCAGGATTACATTATAACACATCATACAATCAAGTGATTAGTCAGACAAGTGATATGTATCAAACTCGTGAATTCAACAAAATATGACCTGCCGGAAATCATATGTGGATGGACTTGCGCCCTCCATCCCGGGTTAGCAGATTAACGAATCCTGCGGTACGACCGAGACCGTTTCAGCTTACGGACAACTATGAACATAAAATCGTTTAAGGTACAACGATAAACCGACAAATGCTAATGCTCTATCCCCATCGTGTATGAATGAGTTCAATTTCATCTTCAATTCGAAATAATCAATTATACCAATTCTTTTAAGTGATCGGTCAATAATCGCAGACAATCAATTCTAATTCATCTATACAGGCAATAGTTAATCACTGGCTTCGATATTCTTACATTCCATTTTCATATCAACAACAAGCATACATCTTTCCATTCGTCCCCATCATGCATATCCATTTTATCTTTATCAAATATCTAGTGCAACTATTATTACAATCACATACAATAAATGAAATCGGAAGTAATACTCACTCGGCCATTTGGATCACCGGTCTCTTAGTATAAGTAATCCGGTGATTAGGGAATCGTCGATATCGGGGTCACCTAAAAAGGAAGAAATACCCTAATAGTATTTCATCACTTAACTCTCCAAGCTATCTCACACAATCTGTCAAATTCGTAATTCTCGTCCTAAGCGGGAATTCCAACTTAAAACGGCCATACATTGGTCATTTTAACTCGGACTCTCGCAAATTATATATCGATTTCTATCTACTTCGAAAGATCTATCTATTTCTAATATTATTTTTAAGTTTTGAAAACATTTAGGTCTCGGAACAGAGGGATCAGATCTGATCAGTAACGGTTTCCGATTCCGAAAAAAAATAGTTTTGTAAATGTTTGTAATGTTTCTACTATGTAGATTAGCTATACATGCAATATGAATGATTTCCTAACATGAATGACATGAGATGAGTTTAATGTATGCATGATTTGATGATTTTTGCTAAAAGGAAATTTTAATAATTTATCTTGCAAGACCATAATAACAACTACTTATGAAAAATCTAGTTTTCTAACTTTGATTATTTCCATTTGTTTTGCATTTATTACTTAAGAAAATATAATTATTTTTGTTAAAATTGAGTCTTCATTGTATCTATTACTTATGACTTTCATTTCTTCATAAAAATTTCCATTTTGCACTTTGTAAACATGTTTTCAAGTGGGGTTGATTCCAAAATCCGAATTTTACAAAAATTAGTTTTTGAGTGATTCCTTTAAGTAAAAAAAAAAAAAAATCATTTGATACTTAGAAATTTAAGGCTCAACCATATATAACTACTAAGGGCTTCATTCTTACACAAAAATTTGCATTTTACGCTTTGCAAATATGTTTTCCAATATGATCTACTCAAAAATCCGAATTTTAGAAAATCCACTTTTTGCATGATTCCTTTGGGAAAAACTTGTTTAATGCATTAAAATTTAAGGCTTCACTATATCAATTACTTAAGGACTTCATTTAACACATAAAACATCCATTTTGAGCTTGAATACTAGGTGTTCTTATGGCCTTCATTCAAAATTACGAATTTCACAAATTGACTACTAACTTAAAATTTTCCATTTTAATTCCATTACTTGTTTTATACATTACTCATGCCTAAACTCATTTTAACTTGTAAAAATCATTGCTCAATGATATCTATTACCTATATACTTCATTTTTCACATAAAACATGAGTTTTGGAGTTGATACATGGGTTCTAAAAATTGGTCTTGGTTGGGATCCGAATTTAGAAAATTTATTTTTGGTCATATCTTTTGATTAAATCTATCTAAGCTCATGAAAATCCATTCCTTACATATCCTATCCTAAGAGCCTTTCATTTCTTAAATAAAAACTTCATTTTTGAGTTGGAAAACATGTTTTTGCACTAGGCCTTGGCCAAAATCCGAGAATAGAACTTTGTTTTGAAAATTAATCTTTGAAAATCATCTTTGAACCATATAAAATGAAGTCTTGATGCTATATATATTAAGCCTTCATTTTCTTATGTAAAAATTACATTTTGACACTTGAAAAGTAGTTTTTAAATATGGGTCTTACCAAAATACGAATTTCACAATTTTGTTTGAGTTCATAACTAAGATCTATACTTAATATGAACATAAACATAAAACAAATGCATGGTAATAAGTTATAAACATCATGGATCTAAACTTCATTTATCAAAATCTTTCATTTATGGTATCTATACCCTAAGCCCTTCATTTTAAATGAAAAATATACATTTTGAAGTTGAAAAACCACTTTTCTAAATATGGTTCCATTTTCATCCGAATTTTCAAAATTGATTTTTGTTGAAAACAAAATAGATCTTGGCTTTCCTACAACTTTCCTACCATCATCAAGCTATAGCAAGTTGTTCATGAACATAAACAAAGATCTAATGCATCTATGAACTCAAAACTTTAGATCTAGTATTCTAAACTAGTTTTACATGCATGAATCACTAAGATAGACATGTGAATGCTAGATCTATGCATAAATCATAAGGAATAACAAAAATAACAACTTAAATAACAAGATCTATGGCATAA
Source organism: Combretum micranthum (assembly GCA_024138025.1). Lineage (NCBI taxonomy): Eukaryota > Viridiplantae > Streptophyta > Magnoliopsida > Myrtales > Combretaceae > Combretum > Combretum micranthum. Next base: position 548,245 of record JAMXBD010000138.1, read on the forward strand.
ACAAAAATCAAAGCCATAAAAAGTTAGATCTACAAAATATAATAACTTTAAACAAGAAAATAATTATAATACAAGGTAATAAAAGTGGAGAAGAGAAAGATTTCATTTTTGGCATCATCATCCTAAGCTTTTAAGCTTATGGAAGTTCATTTGATGCATGAAACCTTCATTATACTTTACCTATATCACCTATGGAGCTTTAGGATGAAGATTTGCTTAGAAAATCTTTAAAAATGAAGTGTGGAAGCCATGGAAGATGTGGGGGCAGCTTGTTTGTTGGAGAAACATGAACAAGAAGAAGAAGAAAAGAGGAAATAGAGAGAGAAAAGGTTAAAGAATGAAAGAGGAAAGTGAATAAATGAAGGAGAGAGAGAAATGAGTGTTTTAATTGTAATAAATGAGAGAAAAAAAATAAAACATGGGCAGCCAAGGGGAGGGGTTGCTGCACGTCATTTTTGAAGAGAGGAGAGAGAGGGTTTTGTTGAAATTTGACTTGAATTAAATTGTGTAATTAATGTGTAATGTAACTTTTTGAAAAAGGATTGAAATATAATTAATTTTAGTCAAAATATGAGTGGATAAAGGACAATGGCAGCCATAAATAGGGTCAAAAATCTGCCATCAATTGTGGGATAATGTGTAGAAAGATTGAAGTGAAAAGGAAGTGATATGTGTAAGATGTACTTGAAGGTATGGGTTGTAAAAGTACTTTATTAATAAAATTAATTAAAATAAAATAAAATTAGAAAATTTATTCAAAATATTTGTAGCAGATTTTTCATAATTAAATTTAAATAATTATTTGAATTATTTTAGTAATTTAACAAATATGTTACCGGTATGATCAAAATACGCGAATATGGGCTATAAATATATTTTTATAACCCGAAAAATTCTAAAAAAATTATTTTATGAAAATAACAATATTTTTAAAATATTTTCCAATTATTAAATTAATTTATTTTATTTTTAGTATCGGGTCTTAAACAGAATCTGATCCCGTAAAGACCCGAAACGAACTAAATTTTAGAAAAACAAAATTTTCTACAACATATAAAATATTTATCTAAAAAATAAGACTTTATAAGAATAATAAAATTTTGTAATAAAATAAAAATGAATAGTGCAAAAGTCAAATCAATTACCGGTAACAATGGAAATACGATAAAAAAAGTTATAACTGTAACTTTTATAACCCGAAAAATTATATAACTGATATATTTAGAAATATTATGAAATTACGAGTCTAACGGTACTATTGGTATATTTTTGATATCTCGAGCCCCGGGACACGCTTTTCGAAGTCTGTATCCGAACGGGTTCGAAATAGGTCAAAAATTTACCAATCTGATATTTTTAAACAAACTTATATTACTATGAGCTATTCTATATATTTAAACTACATCTCGACCTCTAGGATTAGGGGCACTAGATTGCCGGACTTACACTATTGTATTCCGGTTAGGGTTTCCGGGTGATTTTCCGGTTTAGACCTTTGCCAATTTGGAAACTGATATTTATGTTCATACAGCATATTTAATTTGAGAAGTTTATTTTAAATTTTATTTTTTTGTAAGTATTTATTATCTTTTAACGTTTTCGGAATTTTTGAATTGGTTTCATTTTCGAAAGTTAATCGTTATTTATTTATTTTTTTAATAATTTGTTTTTTGGGCTTTATATTACCCGTTTTTATAAGTCGGAGTTAAATATGGAATTTTTCGTACGTAGTGGTTTTGAATTTGAAGACCACTGAGTTCTTATTTTATTTTCGAGGATTTTCGTTTTCTCATGATTAAGAAATTTTTGGATTCATTCATGGTTCAGGACTTGTCAAAATTCGGTTTTAACTTGGAGTGATTTTTAGGGTTTATTTTCGAAGTTCATCTTAAAATTATTTACTGAAATTTTCCGGGGCTTACATCCTCCCCACCTTAAGGAAAGTTTTGTCCGCAAAACTTGTTACGTGTATCTCGTTAGTCAAGAAAAGATTTTGAATTTTGAGTTATATTTTCTAGCAATGCTTGTGCTTTGGTTTATATTCTGAAATTTGCATGGTAGACAATTTATGAAATATAGCACATACAAATTTTATAAGATTTGGCTTAGCGATTCCAACCTTCACTTATACGACTCTTTTGGAGAACGACACGGACTTGACTTGGACTACAGACGACTTGACTCGACCGACACTAGACGATTTATGACAACACGACCTTTCATGACTCGATTACTTTGACCAACGAAGGTTGTAGATTCGCTTCTCCATTCTTATGCAGATGTATATACAATATTGTGCTTTATGATTCATATTCCCTTAAACAATATGGTCATCATCGTTTTAAATTCTTATCATCATGATCATCTTGATAGGATTGAAATCAAGAGATCTCATTGCTTTATTGTATAATTATTACTTGTGAAGTTCTTATGGAGTTTGGTAATTGAGATTTAATAAATGAAATTTTTAACTTTTGTGTAACGATCATCGTAGATTCCAATCTTTCAAAGCTCTTTATTTACAAGAAGTTGTACGAGGGGTATCCTGGAATTCGTTAAATTAATCGAGGTTTGTTTTAGTTTCCATCATTGGCTCATTTTAGCTTTTAATGGTCTCGGCTTTCCTATTTTTTTAGTCTAGCCATTTAATCCAAGGGTATTTCTAACAACCTATCTCTTTGATTCTATTGATAGGAATGAATATGCGGTATTCTAAGGGTATAGTGCTAACCTGATACCGAGTTGCATATTTGATCCTCGCCTCCTCCCATGGCAAAGGACTCCAGCTTCTCATCACTAGCTTCTCCATGTACTACATAGGCGTGAGGGTTGTAGACTGGATTTCCGGATGTAGTTGTTCTTGAAGAACTTCGATTCCTTTTTCCTTTGTTGCTTTTATTCCTATTACATCTCCTCCTCTTCTTTCTTGGTTGATCCAGCGAAGCAACACGCAAGTTATCCCGTTCAGGGCATGTTTTAGCTAAATGTCCCGTTTTTGAGCAAAGAAAGCATGCGTTGGTCATCTTTTTGGGACACTTCTCAACTTTGTGACTAGGGTCCCCACAGAGGTAGCACTTGGATTGAAGTCGTGGACACCGTATAGGGTAATGCTTTCCCTTACATTTCCAACATTGTATCTTATCCAAAACTGTGTCTTCTTCTTTGTTTGGGTCATCGTCCAAGTGAAGTGTTCCAACTTTCCGACTTGGGGTCATGACGGGTTCTTGTTGTGGTTGGGTATATCTCCTACAATTTTATTAAGCTCAGGTGAAAATTCTAAATCTTTTATTACGTCTTAAGGCATCTAAAAGAAACTTAAGGAAACTTATCGGAAATATAGAACTCAAAAATGCGGAAATAGAAACATATATAAGAAATATTGGAATTCTACTGAAATAAAAATCAATAATAAGAACTTCATAATACTTGATACGAAATACATGAAATCAAGATAAGATGTAAATCATCCATTACAAAAGTTCAAAGAAAGGATGCAAAACATACATCGGAATCAATTTCATGAACTAGATGATAAACTACAACATTGGTTTACATTTTCAAAAACATCTTTGTTCTTTTCAAAAAGTCATTTGCTCCTAACGCTTAACGAAAGATCTATAGCTATTTCTAGGAGACTTCTTCCAATCAAGGACAGCCATCCACTCGTTAATTCCCGTGGGGGCATCTAATCGCCCGGTGTCCCGGCTGTTTGCAGATGGGGCACTTTAGGGTTTTCTTTCTTGGACAGTCTATAATCTTATGCTTGGGATCTCCACAGAGGTAACACTTGTGCTTCAGCTGTGGACACTGTTTTAGATAATGACTTTCCTTGCACTTCCAACAATTGATCTTACTCCTCTTAAAAGGTTATCCTTAACAGATAGGCTAGTTTTCTTAGTCCTCTTGACCTTAGAGTTTGAACTAGCCATAGAAGAAGGAGTCTTAATTCCTTGCATTGTCACTTGGTGGGGTCCTTCCACCTGAACCGGTACATTCCTAGTAAGCACTTGTTGCAAGAGGAGCTTTTGTGCATCCACCAAACATCCTAGAAGACCTATGACTTGTTGCATTGGATCTTGTGGTGGTGGAGTGTCTCTCACTTGTTGTTCCTCGGGAAGGTTAGTCAACTGTTGCATGTTCTCCTCAGGTAGTCTCCTAAAAACAGGACGAGACGGTCATGTTAGTCTAATTATACTATTCACAAGTTGCTTATGGTTTAGAAAAAGAGTTATAACTTTTTATTTTCTTTAAACTTGTTTATTTAGAAAAACGGTGAAAGCACGCAATTAATCTTACCCACCTAGTGGTCCTATAGGTCAAAGGGGTAATCTAGTATCTCCATTATTGGCTTGAACTAGGAGTCGGGTAAGGTCACTTACTCCTATATTTTGCAGTTGCTAGAATGGATTTGATCGTCTCCTTAATTATTTTCAATCTTTCTTCCTCATATGTCTGTTTCTATGTTCTCTAAAAGTCTCCAAGATAGGATGCAAATCCTTAATGATCGAAAATCATACCTTATAGGTCATTGAGCTAAATCTAATTCTTCTTTACCTAAGGGTCATCTAAAACTTATCTATTCATCTCTAAGATCGTATCTTAACATTTATTTATCCTAAAGTCTTTCCACCTAATTCCCAAAACCTTGTCGCTCTGATACCAACTAAACTGTCACGCCCCGAAGGGTACCCTAAACGTGGCAGTCCGCCGTACACAATATTAAAGCCTAAGAATGACCACCTCAGTCACGCGAAGGCTTCCATACTATGTACAAGGCGTCTAACACATGGAGGAGACTCATCGGAGTAATGCATTTTATGTTGATACAACTTAAGAACAATGTAAAGGAAATTCAATTCACTATTCTTCAAAATACAACTCATTAACTTCGATTGCAATTCATCAAAAGATTCTACTACATAAACTATTACAAGGCAAATAGGAAAACCTAGCTAATAACTTCAGACATTCTTATGTCTTGCCGGAACCCCGGAGTCATACCCGGCTCCAACCAATTCAGTCCCCACTTTGGCATTCTTGAGATAACCTGTTCATTTAAACAACTATAGGGGTATAAGCTACACTAGCTTAGTGAGTGAAAACTTCCAGGATTACATTTATAACACATCATACAATCAAGTGATTAGTCAGACAAGTGATATGTATCAAACTCGTGAATTCAACAAACATATGACCTGCCGGAAATCATATGTGGATGGACTTGCGCCCTCCATCCCGGGTTAGCAGATTAACGAATCCTGCGGTACGACCGAGACCGTTTCAGCTTACGGACAACTATGAACTATAAAATCGTTTAAGGTACAACGATAAACCGACAAATGCTAATGCTCTATCCCCATCGTGTATGAATGAGTTCAATTTCATCTTCAATTCGAAATAATCAATTATACCAATTCTTTTAAGTGATCGGTCAATAATCGCAGACAATCAATTCTAATTCATCTATACAGGCAATAGTTAATCACTCGGCTTCGATATTCTTACATTCCATTTCTCATATCAACAACAAGCATACATCTTTCCCATTCGTCCCCATCATGCATATCCATTTTATCTTTACCAAATACTAGTGCAACTATTATTACAATCACATACAATAAATGAAATCGGAAGTAATACTCACTCGGCCATTGGATCACCGGTCTCTTAGTATAAGTAATCCGGTGATAGGGAATCGTCGATATCGGGGTCACCTAAAAAGGAAGAAATACCCTAATAAGTATTTCATCACTTAACTAGTCCAAGCTATCTCACACAATCTGTCAAATTCGTAATTCTCGTCCTAAGCGGGAATTCCAACTTAAAACGGCCATAACTTGGTCATTTTAACTCGGAATCTCGCAAATTATATATCGATTTCTATCTACTTCGAAAGATCTATCTATTTCTAATATTATTTTTAAGTTTTGAAAACATTTAGGTCTCGGAACAGAGGGATCAGATCTGATCAGTAACGGTTTCCGATTCCGAAAAAAATAGTTTTGTAAATGTTTGTAATGTTTCTACTATGTAGATTAGCTATACATGCAATATGAATGATTTCCTAACATGAATGACATGAGATGAGTTTAATGTATGCATGATCTTGATGATTTTTGCTAAAAGGAAATTTTATAACTTTTTATCTTGCAAGACCATAATAACAACTACTTATGAAAAATCTAGTTTTCTAACTTTGATTATTTCCATTTGTTTTGCATTTATTACTTAAGAAAATATAATTATTTTTGTTAAAATTGAGTCTTCATTGTATCTATTACTTATGACTTTCATTTCTTCATAAAAATTTCCATTTTGCACTTTGTAAACATGTTTTCAAGTGGGGTTGATTCCAAAATCCGAATTTTACAAAAATTAGTTTTTGAGTGATTCCTTTAAGTAAAAAAAAAAATCATTTGATACTTAGAAATTTAAGGCTCAACCATATATAACTACTAAGGGCTTCATTCTTACACAAAAATTTGCATTTTACGCTTTGCAAATATGTTTTCCAATATGATCTACTCAAAAATCCGAATTTTAGAAAATCCACTTTTTGCATGATTCCTTTGGGAAAAACTTGTTTAATGCATTAAAATTTAAGGCTTCACTATATCAATTACTTAAGGACTTCATTTAACACATAAAACATCCATTTTGAGCTTGAATACTAGGTGTTCTTATGGCCTTCATTCAAAATTACGAATTTCACAAATTGACTACTAACTTAAAATTTTCCATTTTAATTCCATTACTTGTTTTATACATTACTCATGCCTAAACTCATTTTAACTTGTAAAAATCATTGCTCAATGATATCTATTACCTATATACTTCATTTTTCACATAAAACATGAGTTTTGGAGTTGATACATGGGTTCTAAAAATTGGTCTTGGTTGGGATCCGAATTTAGAAAATTTATTTTTGGTCATATCTTTTGATTAAATCTATCTAAGCTCATGAAAATCCATTCCTTACATATCCTATCCTAAGAGCCTTTCATTTCTTAAATAAAAACTTCATTTTTGAGTTGGAAAACATGTTTTTGCACTAGGCCTTGGCCAAAATCCGAGAATAGAACTTTGTTTTGAAAATTAATCTTTGAAAATCATCTTTGAACCATATAAAATGAAGTCTTGATGCTATATATATTAAGCCTTCATTTTCTTATGTAAAAATTACATTTTGACACTTGAAAAGTAGTTTTTAAATATGGGTCTTACCAAAATACGAATTTCACAATTTTGTTTGAGTTCATAACTAAGATCTATACTTAATATGAACATAAACATAAAACAAATGCATGGTAATAAGTTATAAACATCATGGATCTAAACTTCATTTATCAAAATCTTTCATTTATGGTATCTATACCCTAAGCCCTTCATTTTAAATGAAAAATATACATTTTGAAGTTGAAAAACCACTTTTCTAAATATGGTTCCATTTTCATCCGAATTTTCAAAATTGATTTTTGTTGAAAACAAAATAGATCTTGGCTTTCCTACAACTTTCCTACCATCATCAAGCTATAGCAAGTTGTTCATGAACATAAACAAAGATCTAATGCATCTATGAACTCAAAACTTTAGATCTAGTATTCTAAACTAGTTTTACATGCATGAATCACTAAGATAGACATGTGAATGCTAGATCTATGCATAAATCATAAGGAATAACAAAAATAACAACTTAAATAACAAGATCTATGGCATAAACAAAAATCAAAGCCATAAAAAGTTAGATCTACAAAATATAATAACTTTAAACAAGAAAATAATTATAATACAAGGTAATAAAAGTGGAGAAGAGAAAGATTTCATTTTTGGCATCATCATCCTAAGCTTTTAAGCTTATGGAAGTTCATTTGATGCATGAAACCTTCATTATACTTTACCTATATCACCTATGGAGCTTTAGGATGAAGATTTGCTTAGAAAATCTTTAAAAATGAAGTGTGGAAGCCATGGAAGATGTGGGGGCAGCTTGTTTGTTGGAGAAACATGAACAAGAAGAAGAAGAAAAGAGAGGAAATAGAGAGAGAAAAGGTTAAAGAATGAAAGAGGGAAAGTGAATAAATGAAGGAGAGAGAGAAATGAGTGTTTTAATTGTAATAAATGAGAGAAAAAAAATAAAACATGGGCAGCCAAGGGGGAGGGGTTGCTGCACGTCATTTTTGAAGAGAGGAGAGAGAGGGTTTTGTTGAAATTTGACTTGAATTAAATTGTGTAATTAATGTGTAATGTAACTTTTTGAAAAAGGATTGAAATATAATTAATTTTAGTCAAAATATGAGTGGATAAAGGACAATGGCAGCCATAAATAGGGTCAAAAATCTGCCATCAATTGTGGGATAATGTGTAGAAAGATTGAAGTGAAAAGGAAGTGATATGTGTAAGATGTACTTGAAGGTATGGGTTGTAAAAGTACTTTATTAATAAAATTAATTAAAATAAAATAAAATTAGAAAATTTATTCAAAATATTTGTAGCAGATTTTTCATAATTAAATTTAAATAATTATTTGAATTATTTTATAATTTAACAAATATGTTACCGGTATCAAAATACGCGAATATGGGCTATAAATGATATTTTTATAACCCGAAAAATTCTAAAAAAATTATTTTATGAAAATAACAATATTTTTAAAATATTTTCCAATTATTAAATTAATTTATTTTATTTTTAGTATCGGGTCTTAAACAGAATCTGATCCCGTAAAGACCCGAAACGAACTAAATTTTAGAAAAACAAAATTTTCTACAACATATAAAATATTTATCTAAAAATATAAGACTTTATAAGAATAATAAAATTTTGTAATAAAATAAAAATGAATAGTGCAAAAGTCAAATCAATTACCGGTAACAATGGAAATACGATAAAAAAAGTTATAACTGTAACTTTTATAACCCGAAAAATTATATAACTGATATATTTAGAAATATTATGAAATTACGAGTCTAACGGTACTATTGGTATATTTTTGATATCTCGAGCCCCGGGACACGCTTTTCGAAGTCTGTATCCGAACGGGTTCGAAATAGGTCAAAAATTTACCAATCTGATATTTTTAAACAAACTTATATTACTATGAGCTATTCTATATATTTAAACTACATCTCGACCTCTAGGATTAGGGGCACTAGATTGCCGGACTTACACTATTGTATTCCGGTTAGGGTTTCCGGGTGATTTTCCGGTTTAGACCTTTGCCAATTTGGAAACTGATATTTATGTTCATACAGCATATTTAATTTGAGAAGTTTATTTTAAATTTTATTTTTTTGTAAGTATTTATTATCTTTTAACGTTTTCGGAATTTTTGAATTGGGTTTCATTTTCGAAAGTTAATCGTTATTTATTTATTTTTTTTAATAATTTGTTTTTTGGGCTTTATATTACCCGTTTTTATAAGTCGGAGTTAAATATGGAATTTTTGTACGTAGTGGTTTTGAATTTGAAGACCACTGAGTTCTTATTTTATTTTCGAGGATTTTCGTTTTCTCATGATTAAGAAATTTTTGGATTCATTCATGGTTCATGACTTGTCAAAATTCGGTTTCAACTTGGAGTGATTTTTAGGGTTTATTTTCGAAGTTCATCTTAAAATTATTTACTGAAATTTTCCGGGGCTTACAAGTTTTGTCCGCAAAACTTGAAAGACGTACCTGATCCCTCAAACAAACTGGGGTACTTCTGCCGCATTTCACTTTCTACCTCCTAAGTTGCTTCCTCATGTGTATGATTCCTCCAAAGAACCTTCACATACTTAATTTTCTTATTCCGTAATTTTTGTATCTTCGTGTCCAAGATCTATACCGGGTGCTCCTCGTAAGTGAGGTTTTCTTTTAATAACACCGGTTCCAATTCTATAACTTGATCCGGGTCGGCTATGTGCTTGCGAAGAACCGAGACATGAAAAACATTATGCACTCCCGAAAGATTTGGCGGTAAGGCAAGGCAGTATGCCAATTCTCCAACTCCTTCCAATACTTCGAAAGGACCAATATACCGGGGGCTCAACTTTCCTTGTGAGCGAACTCGATGGATACTTTTGATAGGATTTATCTTTAAATCCACATGATCACCCACTTCAAACTCAAGAACCCTTCTTTTCAAATCCGCCCAGCTTTTCTGTCTATCTTGAGCTTCCTTCATCCGTTGTTGGATTATCCGAACCTTGTCGGTGGCATCTTGCACTAGATTGGGTCCAAGAACTACCTTCTCAACACCATCCCAAAACAACGGGGATCTACATTTACGTCCATATAAGGCCTCATAAGGCGGCATCTTGATAGTCGAGTGATAGCTATTGTTGTAAGAGAACTCAACCAAGGGTAAGTGCGCTTCCCAACTTCCCTTGAACTCCATCACACATGCCCTAAGCATATCCTCTAAAGTCTGGATCGTTCTTTCAGACTGTCCATCAGTTTGAGGGTGATAGGCTGTGCTAAAATGCAACTTTGTCCCCAAACACTTCTACAAGCTTATCCAGAACTTAGACACAAATCTCGAGTCTCGAACCGACACAATCCCGCCCGGTACTCCATGTAAGAGAACAATTTCCTTCATGTACAGCCTCGCCAATTTATCCATGGAGAAAGTCATACTTATTGGCAAGAAGTGAGCAGACTTAGTTAACCGGTCAACCACGACCCATATAGCATCATGACCTGACGGCATCCTTGGTAATCCACAAACAAAGTCCATAGAAATCTGGTCCCACTTCCATTCTGGTATAGGCAAAGGTTTTAACAATCCACCTATCCTTTGATGTTCCACCTTCACTTGGTGGCATGTTAGGCACTTAATCACAAAATCTGCCACATCCCGTTTCATTTCGTTCCACCAATAATGCCCCTTAAGGTCTTGGTACATCTTGGTTCCTCCCGGGTGTACCGTGTACCCAGAATTATGTGCTTCACTCATGATTTCCTTCCTCATTTCTTCATCATCAGGCACACACAGTCGTCCTTTCATCCTTACCACATCCTCATCATCTATTGAAAAATCAGTATACTTTCCCTCCTGAACTTCCCTTTTTATCCTTTGTATCACTTCATCATAACGCTGATCCTCTTTAATCCTTTCCACCAAAGTTGGTTCCAACGCCAAATTTGCTTTTTCCATTTCCAAGTCTTGCCCAACAAATTCGATGCTTAGCCTCTCAAATTCTTTAATCAATTCTTTTTGGTCCGTCAAAAGAGTTGCGATCTCCCCGTTGTTCTTGCGACTCAAGGCATCGGCAACTGCATTCACCCATCTCAGGCAATAATTTATCCCCAAATCGTAATCTTTAATTAACTCTAGCCATCTTCGCTGCCTCATGTTCAACTCCTTTTGGGTGAACAAATACTTGAGACTCTTGTGGTCGGTGTAAATCTCACACTTGCAACACTTACCATCACTCAATTCCACTTTCTTTTCCAAAGACTTTTGTCTCTTAATTATTATTACAAGTCATGGCATTAATTTACAAATCAATCAAACAAATCAATCAAAAGAAGGAAATAAAATCCCCCTTTTTCTCTTGCATTGGTTGGCGTGAAACCCTCCCCAATAAGTTCCAATTTGCAAATTTTTTTTATTTGTTTTATTCCATTTTAACCTAATTCCAATTGATATATAAACTACATTTTCTCTCTCTTTCCTCATTCTTTCACATTTCAAACTTTTACAAAAAGTAAGGCTCTCAATTCTCTCCTCTCCACTCCCTCTTTGCCTCCCACACACACACACACAACTTTCTTTTTTTCTTCTTTTGTCTCCTATTTTACCTTAAGTAGATGAACCTTGCTTCATATATCCTTAGATCTTTGTAATGGCTAGGATATTCTTGGATATTTCCAACTAAACGACCCCATGATCTCTTGATAGGGACAAGGAAATATCAAAACAAGAATACCAAACCATCATTAGTAGAGCTTGTATTTCAAGGAGCTTTCAAGGCATAAGCTTTATGATTTTTCATCAAAAAGTGTTTTGAACAAAAGATCTCTTATAAAAATGTAGTTTTTATGTTTTCAAAACTTATTTAAGCACTTGATATAGTAGATCTATCATTTTACTACTCATATTCATGTAGGCATTTAAGATTTCATCTTCATTTTGAGTTTATGTGCATTAATGATCTTTAATGCTTTTGTCCTTAGTAAATAACCTTCCTAGTATATAGATCTATAGGTAGATGAGTTAATAAAGTCAAAAAGGAAAACACTTTTCAAGAAATGAACTTATACAAATTCGGATGACATGAGAAACCTAGTTTAAAAACCCTTTTATCAACCTTTAAACATGTGTTTTACAAGAAAAATGAAGCCTATGGGTGATAGATAATGTTTGGTAATATTTTTCATGAGTTTAGACGAGTTTTTACTAAAGAAAATAGTTGAAACAAGAGATGAAGTCCAATAGAAGTTTTGAGTTAAAAGTTTTGAAAACCAAATTCGTAATAATTGATAGATGGTTAGAAAACATTATTTTTCCAACTTCAAAAATAGGATTTTCTTAAATAAATGAAGTCCTTAGGGTATAGGTAAAACAAATACTTAAAGTTCTAAGTATAAAATGCATTTTTCTTAAAAGAATCAACTTGAAAATGAAATTTTCTAAATTCGGATTTTTGGAACTACCCTAGTGTAAGACCCATTTAAAAGTTTACAAATGAAGATTTTATTAAAGAAATAAAGGCCTTAGGATATAACTAATATATGAGTCAAAATTTCTTTAAACAAAGTGGAGTTTTCCCAGAGAAAATTCTTGTAATAAGTAAGTGTGACCAAGTGTAGTAATCTTACTTGTTAAACAATAGCATGAAATGATTTTCTAGGAAAAAGTTTGCTTAAATTCTTTAAGTCTAAAAATTTATAAGACCTTAGACACTTAAGAGTTCATATCATGACATTCATGATAGGGAAAACCATCACTATGGCATTTAGTTCCATTTTTCATGTAGGAATCTCAAGTGCATTCATGAAAACCGCATTTTCGGAATCAACACAACCGCTGTACAGATCTGATCCCTCATTTCCGAGTCTTAGATATTTTCAAAACTTGATTTAAACTTCATATTTAGAAAGCTCTTCCGAAGTAGATAGAAATCGATATAAAATTTGCGAGATTCCGAGTTAAAATGACCAAGTTATGGCCGTTTTAAGTTGGAATTCACGCTTAGGACGCGAATTACGAATTTGATAGTTCATATGAAGTCGTTGGATTAGTTTGAGTTGAAATAATTATTAGAGTATTTCTTCCCTTTTTAGGTAATCCCGAGTCTGACGATTCCCTACCACCGGATTATTATTACTAGAAGACCGGTGATCCAATGGCCGAGTGAGTTCATTTCCTAAGTAATTATGCTCATTGAGTGTGCTTGTAATTGTAGTAGCACAAGACTTAGGTAAAGATAAAATTGTTGATGAGAAATGAACTTTTCCTGTTGAATGAATGATAAGTATATCGAGATGAGACTTGTTGAAATAATATTGTATGAGTTAGTATAGACTTGGATCATTTGAAATGCTCTATGATCGCTTGAAATGCTCTATGATCGCTCTTAAATTACATAATGAACTTACTATGATTCTATAAATAAACTATACATGCATATCATTTAGTGAGTCACATTGCATTACGAGAATGCTTTTGGTGGGAACAAAAGTATGATCGGGAGGCAGCGGGTCTTCGTTAACATTAAGGATCTGCAGGGTCACTTAAGTTAATGGGCAGTGGAGTAGACACTATAAACCAATACATATAAACAGGTGGAGGACCACCTTCGTTAACATCAAGGGCCTATGAGGTCACTTATTTTAATGGACAGTGGAGTAAACACTATAAACCACAAGAGAAAATATTGGAATTGTGGTCGCATGTTTATGGACCACCCTAAACCCCGAATGGAGGGCGTAAATCCATTCACATATGGCTACCGGAAAGTCATATGCTTGTATGTTCACGTGCTTGTGCATTCATATGATTGTTTAAATAAACTTTTTTGTATATTTTACAATTGAGTATATTTTTGCGGAAATGAATCTCACTAAGCTAGTGTAGCTTATACCCCAATAGATGTTTAAATGAACAGGTTATTCCAAGAATGCTAAGTGGGGACCGAGTTAGTTGAAGCCGAGAATGATTTCGAGATTTCGGCAAGAAATAAGAGTGCTTGAAGTTTTTGGCTAAGCTTTACGATTTGCTTTGTAATAGCTTTATGTAGTGAAGTCTTAGGATGAATGTAGTTGAAGTTTGATGAATTGTATTTTGAAGTATAGGGTTTTGTATTTGGAGTATAGTGGATTGTATTTCCTTTACATTATTACTCAATTGTATCAACATAAAACGTATCATTCCAATGTGTCTCCTTTAGTGTTAGACGCCTTGTACATAGTATGGAAGCCTTCACGTGACTGAGGTGGTCATTCTTAGGCTTTAATATTGTGTACGGTGGACTGCCACGTTTAGGGTACCCTTCGGGGCGTGACAGTATTGGCTAGAGGCTCTTGAGAGATAGGCTCATCTAGGGCATGTAACTTCTTTTCTTGCTTGAGAACAATTCTCAAGTTTCTGAACCAGTCTAGAAAATTGGTGCCAATCAATTTGTCCTTCTCAAGGACAGATTGCAATGATAATTTATAGTGTTGTTTGTAGCCATTGATCTATAATTACTTATGCAAAGTTTATTTTAATAAATTAAAACTCCCACTAAATCAATAACCCTCATTATCAATGTTGTTGCATTTAATTATTGCAATCTAGTGGGCTAAGATCCATATTTCACCTAACTCTAAGTCAGCTTTGGCATGTAACTCTTTACCAATTACATCACATGTAACTCTTAGATCTTTTATGGGACTTTTGACATCATATGTCCCAGCATGTTCAAATCCCATCTAACGCCTTAGGCCCAAAACCGTTTTGATAGCCTAAATAAGTCGAACCATAGTAAACACATGAGTAGCAACATTACCCATACTGCCTTACTAAGATTCCCTAATGTACCCTGCTTTGGCATAACCTACATTTTGGTGATCGAAGTCTTAACAGGTGTTTGATCATGGGTGGCATTTAACTTAAAATTTATTGAGGGATTTAATTATTGATATTCTATTTTTTTATCACGTTTATTGGATATTCAAGCATACGTGGTGGTAAATACAGTATCACATACATATACATACATCATATCTCATGATATATCAACTTTATCGAATAAAGAAAAAGTGTCATAGCATGGCCCTTTATTTTACATTGATTTTCATAAGCCAATATGAAAATCAATAGTCCAATCCTAATGTAAAAACCATATTTATGGTTGAGTTGTAAATTTTCTTGTATCTTCTTCAAGATCTTTGTTTCTCCATCACCATGGATTAAGGAGGGTCTTCATGACATCTTCATGTCTTTATTACCATAATAAAAAGATACCAAAGATCCTACAACCACTTGTAGAAAATAAATTACAATAAAATAAAAATGACACACAGGCCGTATTTATAATATTACAACCCATTTAAAAGAAAAGGAATAAAAACCTGCCAATCACATAAGTCTTAGGGCTATGCTATACACCATACATGTAATATAAACACATAGAGAAGACATACACATATGTCACAATACTTCAAAAGTGTGTTTTATATTAAGAATTATTAATTAGAGTTTATTGAACTAAATCATGCACCTTGCAAGGGTTAAGGGGACAATCCCCTTATGGTAAAAATCGAATCTTTTAAATCCTTTTCAAATTCACATGAAAATTTTAAAATTCGATTTTTCTATAAAAATATTACTGCAATTCATGAATTTTAATAAGATATTGTTCAAAAACAACATAACATATCCAATCTGAATTGAAACTGCTATTCAAAAATTTAATTTAAATCAGATGGAAAAAATCCAAAATAGATGCACTAATATCAGCACAAAATGAACGTCAAATTGAGCTAAAACAGAACAGATTAACAAACATCCAATTCAGACCCACAATTCAGATGTCCAATTCATGACTGTTCAGATTTTTTTTATTATTATTAAAAACAACAACTACAGATCAAGACTTTTCCAATACTCGTCCATTATTAAATATACAAACAGATCCAATCTGTTTTAAATTACAAGCTGCCATTGAAAAAGCAGGCATCTGCAATATGTAAATCAATTCCAGAGGCACAGATGAGTAGCACAAATCTATATCAGTCCTCCAAAGTCTTCACCATGGTGTGAATTAAAATAAATAAATTCTGAAACACAGATATAATCCGCTGATATCCGATGAACAAGACATTGCAATATCACGCATTAAGCCTCTAATTCAATTCTCATCCAAACAGACACGTGAAAAAGGACATCCATTTTTTTTTTTTATAAAAACCGTGATTTGAATAGGAGTTTCTATCACATAAGAGAACTGCATAATCACTATTGAGAAAAACCCTCAAGATCCATTGTAATCAAATCACACATGATCTATTCAATCCCTCAAAGCAAGGTGCTCTAATAAAATTACAAATCTATATTTGTATTAATTTAGTTCCTCATAAACTCAAATTGATTTCATAGTTAACATGTATAAAATCATATTTCATAGGATTGCATGCAGATCATGAAAGAAATTTCAATCTAATCAAAAGCACAAGTGGCTCTGATACCACTGTTGGGTTTCCACAGGGTTTTAAAATTATAAAGATCAAATCTTTCGCAGTGGAATTCAAAAAGAAAACCCTAACCCAGTATCTATGTGTTTTGATTAGATTAAAACAAAACAAAACAAATACTTTGATTTCGTACCTCTAAAAGCTTGAAACTTGAAATCAATTTATAGATCGGATCTGTATATATCACAAATTCGCAATACCCTCTACGGTATCCACATGACCGAGCACTCTTCAAAAGGATCTTTCACGTGCTAGCGTGATCCAGAATATTTCTAGATGATATTGGGATTTTCACACATGACTCTTCGTGCTTCACTCTTTAGGGTTTGCAGATTTTCTTTGCCGATCTAATGTCGACAGATAAGTCGTTAACCCTAAAGAGATCTCTTTTTGTGCCTTTTATACTAATGTTATTCTCACATGAGTAATGACATTAGTGCCCCTTAATCTAATAAGGGATAATATTCCTAAAATATAATTCTTGCACATAACAATGTAATAATTTATTATTACTCTCAATAATAATAAATTATTATTCCTACAAGACGTTAAATTTAGTCCATGATCCTTTAATTTATTAATATTCTTAATAATAAAAAATTATTATTCCCACAATACATTAAATTTAGTCTATGATCCTTTAATCTATTATTACTCTTAATAATAATCAATTATTATTCCCACAAGACATTAAATTTAGTCCATGATCCTTTTGACTCGTTCTTTTGTGTGTGATCCTGTAGGCTCACTTAATGTTGGCAATTGACCTTGTAAGCCCCGGAAAATTTCAGTAAATAGTCTAGGAGATGAACTTGGAAAATAAAACCCTAAAAGCCACTCCAAATTAAAACCGAACTTAGATAGGTCCCGAACTCTGAACGAACCCGGAAATTGCTAAATCATGAGAGAAATAAGAAATCTCATAAAAAGCTAGCAACTCAACATACTTCCATTCAAAAACCCTTACGTACGACAAATTTTCTAATAGCTATAACTTACAAATTCGGTAAAATGGAGCCCTAAAGCAAATTGCTAAGAAGTAAATAGTGATTAACCTTCGGAAATAAAACCCAATCCAAAGAATTCCGAGAACGTTGTAAGATACTAAGTTCTTATGAAATCGCCCTTAAAATAAATCTCACCAATCAAATAAGTCATGTAAGTAATAAAATATTAGTTTTTATTTTGGCAATGGGGCGAATCGAAGGCCAACCCGGAAACCTAAGTCCTTGAATCTCCCGAGAAACTCCATACCTAGACCCGGCAATCGCGTATTCCTAAACCCAGGAGTTGGAACAAGAGAAAAAGGTGTAATCGGTTCGTATTAAGTCTAGGATACTCTGTAAAGATGAGATCAATGAAATTCCGACCTATTCCAATCAGATCAGGTGCCAGTTTTTGAAAAACGCTCTGGGATTCGAAATGTTAAGAATATGTTTTAATGCCGTAGACTTATATTTCTAAAGGATCTCTAAGTTATTAGTTTTACAAATTTTCACATAGCTAGAATTATCTAGTTTTACAAATCTGTTTGTATTTCGTTACTACCGGTAATTAGTGAGTCTTCCAGTACGATTTAATATTTTTAGTCACCTAAATTGTTATCATTGTTATTATTACTACTATTCTTATAAGTTATACCCTAGTTATCCTAGTAATCGGATAGTAATCGGACGAACTTTGGAAACCAGAGAACGAATCCCTATATCGGTCCGAATTCCAGTTTAGTGAGAGGAGCCTAGAAACCCTAGATCCGGCTTTCTTTCAATTTCACAATAAAAGAAATTTTTAAAGTAATGAATTTAAATTATTGTTTTAAAGTACATTTTAAACCTTTGAAAATTTTAAATTCGGAATTTTTCAATCCCGGGCCATCTCGAGCTCAATTACGGAAAAAGCGTCCCCGGACCACGATTCAGAAAATGTTCCGGAATATTCATTAGAACCGTAATTTTATAAGGATTCCAAAAATATCAATTTTATAATTTTCCGAGCTATAAAAATTACAGTTATAGCTTTTCCAGTGTTTCGCTACAAACTGTAAAGTAGATCTCTTGTCTACATTCACAAGTACAACCTACACTACACACTACCCATACCCTATTCTTGCATCCTTACAACTACTCATTACAATTTTCTTTTCCAAGAAAATTTTTTTTTCCTAATAATTAACACAAATATTACAATTTATATACACAAAAACAATTTCAAATTCAACACACACACACACACAAACCAAACACCCCCCCCCCCCCCCCCCCCCCATATGGCCGACGCCCCTCCCCTTCTTTCCCCCTCATTTTTGCCTTTTCTTCATTTATTTTACTAACTAAAACCCTAATCCATCCAATATATAAACTAAATATCATTCTCTCTCTTCATTTCACTGTTTCCAATTTTTATCAAGGTGAAAACTCTCTCCTCCTCCTCCCATAAAGCCGTGATCCTCCTCCATGCATACACACACTCACAACTTTAATTTTCTCTTCTTTTCATCTCTAAATCTTCATTTAAGTGTTGATTTCAAGCCTTGTTCCTCCCAAATCTTGTAATGGCAAGGTCATTCTTGTGTGTTTTCCACCTTTAATCCCAATGAGCATGTGCAAGGGAGATGAAAACACTAATACAAGAATCTCAAGCCATCACAAGAAGTGGATCTAGAGTTTAAATGGGTTTTTGTTGAAGATAGTGTTATGTTCATGCATGTAAAGTAGGGATCATGCATAGATATTCATGTTCATGTCATGAGACTCATGAATCATACATGATATTAGTAGATCTAGTGGTTAGACATTCACATCTTCATCTATGTTCATGTTCATATGATTATTTTGATTTTCATGCATTAATGATCATAAAAGTGTAGTCTTGATCATGTATAGAGGTGTTAGATAGTGGGTCTTTGCATATAGGAAGCAAGAACATTGAAAAAGGAAGGACTTTGTCAAATATGAAATGTTGAAAATTCGGATGAAATGGAAACCCTACTTTAAAGACCACCAAAATCACTTTTGAACTCATATTTCATATGAAAAATGAAGGGTATGTGTAGTAGATATCTTGAAAGAATAATTTTCATAAGTTTAGATGAGTTTAGGCATGATAGGAATGTAAAACAAGTGGTGGAGTTAGAATGGAAAATATTGGTATGTTGATCAATAGTTAAAAATTCGTAACTTAGGTTCATGCCTACAAGAACACTTGGTATTTAAGTCTAAATTGGATGTTTATAAGCTAAATGAAGTCCTTAGATAATATATATATATATATATATATGGAGCTTCAATTTTTAATGCATTAGACAAGTTTTTCCTTAAGAAAAATGCAAGAAAATGAAATTTGGAAAATTCGGATTTTTACAAAAAGCTTGTTCAAAGACATGTTTACTAAATGAAAAATGGAAATTTTTATACATAATAAAGGCCATGATTAATATAGACTTTGAGAACTTAATTTTAGTTAGATAACAAGTGGATTACAAGATTTAAAAGCCAAAGAAACCCTAAGAGTGTAAAGTGGAAGAATAGCTTTTTAGAAATAACCTTTATGAAATTTTCTAAACACTTAGGAGTTCATAAGAGTTTTATTATCACAAAATCATCATGACCATGCATATATTGAGTCCATTACATGCCATTCGTGTTAGTAATTCATTCCTATACCATTCATGCATGAATCATCAACTAGGAACATTTTTATCAAAAGCGATACAATTTTTCGAAATCGGGAAAGTGACAGAACAGAACTGATCCCACTGTTCTGTGGCCTTGATATTTTCAAAACTTGAAAATAATACTGGAAATAGATAGATCTTTCGAAGTAGATAGAGATCGATATAAAATTTGCGAAATTCCGAGTTAAAATGACCGAGTTATGTCCGTTTTAAGTTGGAACCACCTCCGCAAATAGCGAGAATTCCGATTTTGTGAAGTATAGATACATAGTTTAAATTTAGTTTAGTGATGAGATTCTTATTAGGCTATTCTTATTTGTAGGTGAACCCGAACACGACGATACCGTATCACCCGACCACCATTGATAAGAGACTGGCGTACCATGGCCAAGTGAGTTCCTCTTCCGATTTCAATTATTGCTTGTGATTGTAATGATAGTCGCACTAGTAGCTAGGTGAAGATAAAAAGGATGATTGTGTATGATGGGGTTATATGGGAATTATAGATTTGTCTGTAGTTGAAGTGTGAAATGGACCTTAAGAAATATCGAAACCGGGTGTTAAGCTACTGATTGATTTTCTAGTATATTATATTGAATGTCTGCGAATAATTGTTGGCCACCTAAAAGAATTGAATTAATGAATATTTGACTTAATTGTAATTGGATTCATTCATATCTCGATGGGGATGGAGCATTAGCATTGGTTGGTTTTTCGTGATCCATAAAACGAATACTTGTTGGTTAATCGTGATCCATAAAACGAATACTTGTTGGTTAATCGTGATCCATAAAACGAATACTTGTTGGTTAATCGTAATAAATAAAACGAATTTATGTTCAGTTGACCGTGAGCTTAAACAGCGCCATACCGCAGGATTCGTTAATCTGCTAACCCGGGATGGAGGGCGCAAGTCCATCCACATATGATTTCCTGGCTGGTCATATGTTTGCTAAACTCACTTGTTGATGCATTTCACTTGGTTGCTTAATTACTTGGTTGAATGTGTTGTGATAATTGTAATTCGGAAGTTCCACTCACTAAGCTAGTGTAGCTTATACCCCTATAGTTTCCTGTTACAGTATGAGTACCTTTGGCTTTCTCCGAGGACCCGTGGACATCAGGTATGGCTTTTAGATATTAAGGAGCTTTTGATGTGGCCGGGGCCTAAAGATTAGAAATGGACTCTAATCCTGCTTCCCGAACCGGTATTTAAAGGTTAATGTGAGGAAAGGTGTGGATTTGAGAATTGGTAACTGATGTTATCGGGGGTATGCCCCCTAGATCATGTAATAGAATAATCCTCTATAAGACGGTTATGATTTACATTCTTGCTGCTGTGTATATTTCTTTAAGCTACTACGAAGCAAAGTATGATCTATAAATGTTGAGAGCGAGCCTTACACTCGATGTTTAAACTCATGGGGAGACTAAGGTTGTCTTACTTGAGATTAAAAGTTGAGTGTGGCGGACTGTCACGTGTAGGGCACACTTTGGGGCGTGACAGTTTGAGTTGGTATCAGAGCATGGTTAAGAATCCACAATCATGACTTTAACCAATGGACTTAAGAAGAATAAGGTAGGACGAGAATAAAATAAAGCCTAGAAGGGAATAACGCGGGTAGAATGGGTTTTATAAATCTAATTCTTTCTTCTCTTGTGAATAGCTTACCCTTGGTGAAGCCCACCGAGCGGCAAGGCAAGTGCGTAAGCAACCTGAGGAAACCTTGGTTGAGTACCGTCTGAGAATTAGAGTCTTGTGCGAAGACTTTGCTTTAGTTGGTCATCCCAGGTCAATTCGAGAGATGTTCGATTTGTGGAAAAGAGGATTAATGGACACTTAATGGTATAGGGTGGCGACCAATGTTGAGTATTGCCCTATAAGGAAGAAATGTTGGTCGGAGCTGGAAGTAATCTATGCAGCGGAGAGGATCGCCGTTCATAAGTTAGGAGAACCCATGTTGCAGGAAGCTACCTTTGTGTTGAGAAACGAAGGGGGACCAACTTTTCCTGATTTCCAAACCTGGAATCCAATTGGATACCTGTTTACGTATGCTCATGACCTGCTGGGAGATCACACTGACTGGCTCCTGGCTGATGTTCAAAGTCATTTCTTCTAGTGGGGAGTGTATGGGGAAGTGATACCCCCACCCACCAACATAGCTCAGCCACCCCCACTAAGTGAAATTGGTTACCAACCCCACGAAGAAGAGATAGACGAGACAAAAGGTGTAGAAGTTATCCATCCTGAAGAGATTGAGGGTGGGGAAGGACAAGGACTAGTGTACAAAGAGTGGAATTGATCGCCTAGAGAAAGGGGCGAGACCCATGATTGACCCATAAGTCCAAGCTGAATTTTGTAGCCGTGACCTTGAAAGATAGGTCATAGTAGTTGATGTTTTGGACATTACCTATGTTTGTTGCTTGTTATGATGCTTGCATTAGTATGATCTAATATCGATTTCCATGTAGGGGCCCTTGTACCCCATCTATGTTTTAATGAAAAGCTATATTATGATATATGAAGTTAAGAGTTCCTTGTTTACGTTCCGTGAAATTATATCTTCCTTTACGGCTACTCGCTTGTACAATAACTTCCAGCAATACCGAAATCTGATGGAAGCTAAATAATATTATCAAAAGATTATTTGACTGAGTTACTTAAAGGGAATACAATCACAGTAGAAAAAAAAAATGTACATATCTATAAAATAAAAATCACAGCAAACGAACCTGGTAATAATAATATTATAATACTAATAAACAATTAAAATAACAATAATATTAATAATAGTACAATAATGAAATAATAGTAATAAATGTACATATCTATAAAATAAACTAAAATAAAACAAAATAACATCAAAATGACCTTAGGGTAGTTAACCTGAGTATTTAAGCCCATCCGATCAATTACGCCTGTCCTTGACCAGTACAAGCTTGATAGGAAACCGATGAGGCAAGTCCTTCTGAATGATCTAGACAAGGATATATATCGATTTCGGGATCTAAATGGAGTCACAATTGAAAATAGGTATCCGCTTCCTAAGGTCGACGACCTGCTAGACTAGCTAATGTGGGATGAGTGCATTTTCAAGAATCGATCCCCGACCCAGATACCCTCAGTTAAAACATTGAGCCAAGGAACTTACATAAAACCACATCTCAAATTATACGAGGACAATATGATTTTTGAGCGACAATATTAAAATGACAATTGTCCCCGCTACAATTATATGCTGGATGAACCGGGCATATAGGCCTTTACTAGGGGAATTACGTGGGACTGTGTGGATAAGAGCCTTATCTACTCATAGGCATAGGAGTGGCATGAAGGGTACTTATGAGCAACATTATAAACTTTAAGAAAGTGCAAGTTATACCCAAAATCCCCATGCGAATTCTGACTGAGTAGAACTTCACTATGGACCACATGGTATTGAAGGGATGTGTATCTAGGAACTCTGAAAAGATAAAGGTACAAGGGATTGGAAAAACCGTCCAAACCCGCAAAGGACGTTAGGATTTCTCTAAGATCGACAGGGTACTATAGAAAGTTGTTAAGAGTTCCAAGCCCTGGATCCAGAATGAATGGAAAGTGTACAGGAACAGAAAAGAGGGATCAAGGCCTTCAAGAAACCAAACAGGGACTTATTTTTGCTCCAATATTGATATTACCCAACTCCCAAGGAACCCTACATGGTTCAGGATGGTGCATCAAGAAATGATCTCAAATGTGCACTCATACAACGGGAAAAGTAATCTCCTCGCTTCGAGATGGTTAAAGCCACGTGACCAGGACTATTTTGTACCTGAATTGGGTTTACCCCGTGGCGTCACCCTAGAGGCGTGGAGTGCTACCTCTATGGGCAAGAGCTAGAAATCTATGCGGATCACAAGGACATCAAGTACTTGTTCACACGGAGTGGGCACGGGGTAGGATAATGGTTCAGAATAACCAAAAATTTCGACCTAGGAAAAGTAATCTCAATCAAGGGAAGTGAATACAGATGTTGAAGCTATCAGTTGTAAGACTCACAAGAAAAGTAAAAGTCTTACATACAAATCCCACGAAATTGGTGGGAAAAGATGAAGAGATAAGTATCGAATATACAGGAAGAGACACTCAGTTAGAAGTGGCGGATTGAATGATGAAACCCCCTTAGTAAGAATTAAGGAAGCTCAGCATTGTAATAAGATAATACAGAGCCTAAAGAGGAATTCAAGAAGGGAAATAGGCCAAACGTGCAATAGAGAACGGTGATGTGATATGAACGATGGGCAGTGGTAGGTGCCAATGATGAAGAGATAAGTTGTGGGGACGACTGTTTCTGAAGGATAAAAAGGGGACCTTCGGACTCGATTGGAGGAATTGGATATCAAGGGTTATTAAGGTTTAAGGAAAGGGTACGGATGATAAGAAATATTCGAAGGGGAAGGCGAAAAAGAAATCATGAGGAATTGGAGTTAGGTCGCAATAACCTGAGCCGAGAAGTCCGAACGCTTCCCAGAATGATGATCCCAAACAAGGAAAAAAGATATAATATTGGCTAAGATGCTAGGTGGCGATGCAAGGAAAAGCGTTACCCTACGCGGTATCCATGACTTCGATTCAAGCGTTACCCCTGTAAGGACCTCAATCGCAAGGTTGAAAAGTGTCTCCGAAAGGTGACAACTGTATGCTTTCCTTATACAAACGGGACATTCAGCTAAACCGTGCTCTACACGGGACAACTCGCATGCTGCATCAGTGAATCTAACACGGAAAGAGAGGAAGGAGTATGGCGAGAAGGGAAGCAACCCACACCTGTTTGATCAAGGGGAGGTTAATAATGAGATACCGAAGTCCCTTGCTGTAAAAAGGGAGCGGAGATCGAAGATGCGACTCGACACCGAATTCGTGCAATACCCTTAGGAAACCACCCATTCTTTCCTTGCCGCTAGGGCTCAGGAGGTAGATTGATGAGGGATACCCTCGGACTAAATGGCTGGACTAAAAATAGGAGAACCAAAGACCAGTGAGAGCTAAAAGAAAACCAGAATGGAAATAAGAACAAGACTAACTAGTTTAATGAATGTCGAAACACCACCCCTCATGTAATTTCTTGTACATAAAGAATTCTAAAGGATCAAAAACCCATAATGAACGTGACGTAAAACTCGGGTCGCAGCAAACCTAAAATATTCGTAAGGAAAACTTTACAATAAAAGGGATGGAATCTTTTGATTTCACATCCATCAAAACAGTTAGAATCATAAAAAGTTTAAAGCATGGTGACCTCAATTAATTAGAAAATATGGATCCCAAAGTGCATATTGTATATGCAATTATGTAAGAATGGAAAAGCGAATCCACACCTTCGTTGGTCAAAGTAGTCGTGTCGTGTAAGGTCGTGTCGTCACAAGTCGTTCAGGTCAAGTCATCTATTGGTCAAAGTCGAGTCTGTGTCATTTTCAAGAGTCATGTGAGTGAAGGTTAGAATCGCTAAGTCAATTCTTATTATTGTGTGTGCTATAATTCAAAAAATATCTATCATGCAAACTCTAGTATGGCACACCAAAGCATAAACCGGAGCTAGAACATAACTTGAACTTTTCAACCCTTCTCATAAACGATACACCCGTAACAAGTTTTGCGGACAAAACTTTCTCTAAGGAGGGGAGGATGTAAGCCCGGAAAATTTCATAAATAGTCTAGGAGATGAACTTGGAAAATAAAACCCTAAAAGCCACTCCAAATTAAAACCGAACTTAGATAGGTCCCAAACTCTGAACGAACACGGAAATTTCTAAATCATGAGAGAAATAAGAAATCTCATAAATAAGCTAGCAACTCAACATACTTCCATTCTAAAACCCCTACGTACGACAAATTTTCTAATTAGCTATAACTTACAAATTCGGGTAAAATGGAGCCCTAAAGCAAATTGCTAAGAAGTAAATAGTGATTAACCTTCGGAAATAAAACCCAATCCAAAGAATTCCGAGAACGTTGTAAGATACTAAGTTCTTATGAAATCGCCCTTAAAATAAATCTCACCAATCAATTAAGTCATGTAAGTATAAAATATTAGTTTTTATTTTGGCAATGGGGCGAATCGGGAGGCCAACCCGGAAACCTAAGTCCTTGAATCTCCCGAGAAACTCCATACCTAGACCCGGCAATCGCGTATTCCTAAACCCAGGAGTTGGAACAAGAGGAAAAAGGTGTAATCGGTTCGTATTAAGTCTAGGATACTCTGTAAAGATGAGATCAATGAAATTCCGACCTATTCCAATCAGATCAGGTGCCAGTTTCGAAAAACACGCTCTGGGATTCGAAATGTTAAGAATATGTTTTAATGCCGTTAGACTTATATTTCTAAAGGATCTCTAAGTTATTAGTTTTACAAATTTTCACATAGCTAGAATTATCTAGTTTTACAAATCTGTTCGTATTTCGTTACTATAGGTAATTAGTGAGTCTTCCAGTACGATTTAATATTTTAGTCACCTAAATTGTTATTATTGTTATTATTATTACTATTCTTATAAGGTATACCCTAGTTCTCCTAGTAATCGGATAGTAATCGGACGAACTTTGGAAACCAGAGAACGAAACCCTATATCGTCCGATTCCAGTTTAGTGAGAGGAGCCTAGAAACCCTAGATCCGGCTTTCCTTCGATTTCACAATAAAAGAAATTTTATAAAGTAAATGAATTTGAATTATTGTTCTAAAGTACATTTTAAACCTTTGAAAGTTTTAAATTCGGGAATTTTTCAATTCCGGGCCTCTCGAGCTCAATTACGAAAAAGCGTGCCCCGGACCACGGATTCAGAAAAATGTTCCGGAATATTCATTAGAACCGTAATTTTATAAGGATTCCAAAAATATCAATTTTATAATTTTCCGAGCTATAAAAATTACAGTTATAGCTTTTCCGTGTTTTCGCTACAACTGGTAAAGTAGATCTCTTGTCTACTATTCACAAGTACAACCTACACTACACACTACCCATACCCTATTCTTGCATCCTTACAACTACTCATTACAATTTTCTTTTCCAAGAAATTTTTTTTCCTAATTAATTAACACAAATATTACATTTTATTACACAAAATACAATTTTCAAAATTCAACACACACACACAAACCAAACCCCCCCCCCCCCCCCCCTATGGCCGACGCCCCTCCCCTTCTTTCCCCCTCATTTTTGCCTTTTCTTCATTTATTTTACTAACTAAAACCCTAATCCATCCAATATATAAACTAAATATTCATTCTCTCTCTTCATTTCACTTGTTTCCAATTTTTATCAAGGTGAAAAACTCTCTCCTCCTCCTCCCATAATGCCGTGATCCTCCTCCATGCATACACACACTCACAACTTTAATTTTCTCTTCTTTTCATCTCTAAATCTTCATTTAAGTGTTGATTTCAAGCCTTGTTCCTCCCAAATCTTGTAATGGCAAGGTCATTCTTGTGTGTTTTCCACCTTTAATCCCAATGAGCATGTGCAAGGGAGATGAAAACACTAATACAAGAATCTCAAGCCATCACAAGAAGTGGATCTAGAGTTTAAATGGGTTTTTGTTGAAGATAGTGTTATGTTCATGCATGTAAAGTAGGGATCATGCATAGATATTCATGTTCATGTCATGAGACTCATGAATCATACATGATATTAGTAGATCTAGTGGTTAGACATTCACATCTTCATCTATGTTCATGTTCATATGATTATTTTGATTTTCATGCATTAATGATCATAAAAGTGTAGTCTTGATCATGTATAGAGGTGTTAGATAGTGGGTCTTTGCATATAGGAAGCAAGAACATTGAAAAAGGAAGGACTTTGTCAAATATGAAATGTTGAAAATTCGGATGAAATGGAAACCCTACTTTAAAGACCACCAAAATCACTTTTGAACTCATATTTCATATGAAAAATGAAGGGTATGTGTAGTAGATATCTTGAAAGAATAATTTTCATAAGTTTAGATGAGTTTAGGCATGATAGGAATGTAAAACAAGTGGTGGAGTTAGAATGGAAAATATTGGTATGTTGATCAATAGTTAAAAATTCGTAACTTAGGTTCATGCCTACAAGAACACTTGGTATTTAAGTCTAAATTGGATGTTTTATAAGCTAAATGAAGTCCTTAGATAATATATAATTGGAGCTTCAATTTTTAATGCATTAGACAAGTTTTTCCTTAAGAAAAATGCAAGAAAATGAAATTTGGAAAATTCGGATTTTTACAAAAAGCTTGTTCAAAGACATGTTTACTAAATGAAAAATGGGAATTTTTATACATGAATGAAGGCCATGATTAATATAGACTTTGAGAACTTAATTTTAGTTAGATAACAAGTGGATTACAAGATTTAAAAGCCAAAGAAACCCTAAGGAGTGTAAAGTGGAAGAATAGCTTTTTAGAAATAACCTTTATGAAATTTTCTAACACTTAGGAGTTCATAAGAGTTTATTATCACAAAATCATCATGACCATGCATATATTGAGTCCATTACATGCCATTCGTGTTAGTAATTCATTCCTATACCATTCATGCATGAATCATCAACTAGGAACATTTTTATCAAAAGCGATACAATTTTTCGAAATCGGGAAAGTGACAGAACAGAACTGATCCCACTGTTCTGTGGCCTTGATATTTTCAAAACTTGAAAATAATACTGGAAATAGATAGATCTTTCGAAGTAGATAGAGATCGATATAAAATTTGCGAAATTCCGAGTTAAAATGACCGAGTTATGTCCGTTTTAAGTTGGAACCTCCGCAAATAGCGAGAATTCCGATTTTGTGAAGTATAGATACATAGTTTAAATTAGTTTAGTGATGAGATTCTTATTAGGCTATTCTTATTTGGTAGGTGAACCCGAACACGACGATACCGTATCACCCGACCACCATTGATAAGAGACTGGCGTACCATGGCCAAGTGAGTTCCTCTTCCGATTTCAATTATTGCTTGTGATTGTAATGATAGTCGCACTAGTAGCTAGGTGAAGATAAAAAGGATGATTGTGTATGATGGGGTTATATGGGAATTATAGATTTGTCTGTAGTTGAAGTGTGAAATGGACCTTAAGAAATATCGAAACCGGGTGTTAAGCTACTGATTGATTTTCTAGTATATTATATTGAATGTCTGCGAATAATTGTTGGCCACCTAAAAGAATTGAATTAATGAATATTTGACTTAATTGTAATTGGATTCATTCATATCTCGATGGGGATGGAGCATTAGCATTGGTTGGTTTTTCGTGATCCATAAAACGAATACTTGTTGGTTAATCGTGATCCATAAAACGAATACTTGTTGGTTAATCGTGATCCATAAAACGAATACTTGTTGTTAATCGTGATCCATAAAACGATACTTGTGGTTAATAATAAATATTAATAATCAGAATTTATGTTCAGTTGACCGTGAGCTTAAACGGCGCCATACCGCAGGATTCGTTAATCTGCTAACCCGGGATGGAGGGCGCAAGTCCATCCACATATGATTTCCGGCTGGTCATATGTTTGCTAAACTCACTTGTTGATGCATTTCACTTGGTTGCTTAATTACTTGGTTGAATGTGTTGTGATAATTGTAATTCGGAAGTTCCACTCACTAAGCTAGTGTAGCTTATACCCCTATAGTTTCCTGTTGCAGTATGAGTACCTTTGGCTTTCTCCGAGGACCCGTGGACATCAGGTATGGCTTTTAGATATTAAGGAGCTTTTGATGTGGCCGGGGCCTAAAGATTAGAAATGGACTCTAATCCTGCTTCCCGAACCGGTATTTAAAGGTTAATGTGAGGAAAGGTGTGGATTTGAGAATTGGTAACTGATGTTATCGGGGGTATGCCCCCTAGATCATGTAATAGAATAATCCTCTATAAGACGGTTATGATTTACATTCTTGCTGCTGTGTATATTTCTTTAAGCTACTACTACGAAGCAAAGTATGAATCTATAAATGTTGAGAGCGAGCCTTAACACTCGATTTTAAACTCATGGGGAGACTAAGGTTGTCTTACTTGAGATTAAAAGTTGAGTGGGCGGACTGTCACGTGTAGGGCACACTTTGGGCGTGACAGTTTGAGTTTGGTATCAGAGCATGGTTAAGAATCCACAATCATGACTTTAACCAATGGACTTAAGAAGAATAAGGGAGACGAGAATAAAATAAAGCCTAGAAGGGAATAACGCGGGTAGAATGGGTTTTATAAATCTAATTCTTTCTTCTCTTGTGAATAGCTTACCCTTGGTGAAGCCCACCGAGCGGCAAGGCAAGTGCGTAAGCAACCTGAGGAAACCTTGGTTGAGTACCGTCTGAGAATTAGAGTCTTGTGCGAAGACTTTGCTTTTAGTTGGTCATCCCAGGTCAATTCGAGAGATGTTCGATTTGTGGAAAAGAGGATTAATGGACACTTAATGGTATAGGGTGGCGACCAATGTTGAGTATTGCCCTATAAGGAAGAAATGTTGGTCGGAGCTGGAAGTATCTATGCAGCGGAGAGGATCGCCGTTCATAAGTTAGGAAACCCATGTTGCAGGAAGCTACCTTTGTGTGAGAAACGAAGGGGGACCAACTTTTCCATGATTTCCAAACCTGGAATCCAATTGGATACCTGTTTACGTATGCTCATGACCTGCTGGGAGATCACACTGACTGGCTCCTGGCTGATTTCAAAGTCATTTCTTCTAGTGGGGAGTGTAGGGGAAGTGATACCCCCACCCACCAACATAGCTCAGCCACCCCCCTAAGTGAAATTGGTTACCAACCCCACGAAGAAGAGATAGACGAGACAAAAGGTGTAGAAGTTATCCATCCTGAAGAGATTGAGGGTGGGGAAGGACAAGGACTAGTGTACAAAGAGTGGAATTGATCACTAGAGAAAGGGGCGAGACCCATGATTGACCCATAAGTCCAAGCTGAATTTTGTAGCCGTGACCTTGAAAGATAGGTCATAGTAGTTGATGTTTTGGACATTACCTATGTTTGTTGCTTGTTATGATGCTTGCATTAGTATGATCTAATATCGATTTCCATGTAGGGGCCCTTGTACCCCATCTATGTTTTAATGAAAAGCTATATTATGATATATGAAGTTAAGAGTTCCTTGTTTACGTTCCGTGAAATTATATCTTCCTTTACGGCTACTCGCTTGTACAATAACTTCCAGCAATACCGAAATCTGATGAAGCTAAATAATATTATCAAAAAGATTATTTGACTGAGTTACTAAAGGGAATACAATCACAGTAGAAAAAAAAATGTACATATCTATAAAATAAAAATCACAGCAAACGAACCTGGATAATAATATTATTAATACTAATAAACAATTAAAATAACAATAATATTAATAATAGTACATAATGAAATAATAGTAATAATGTACATATCTATAAAATAAACTAAAATAAAACAAAATAACATCAAAATATGACCTTAGGGTAGTTAACCTGAGTATTTAAGCCCATCCGATCAATTACGCCTTCCTTGACCAGTACAAGCTTGATAGGAAACGATGAGGCAAGTCCTTCTGAATGATCTAACAAGGATATATATCGATTTTCGGGATCTAAATGGAGTCACAATTGAAAATAGGTATCCGCTTCCTAAGGTCGACGACCTGCTAGACTAGCTAATGTGGGATGAGTGCATTTTCAAGAATCGATCCCCGACCCAGATACCCTCAGTTAAAACATTGAGCCAAGGAACTTACATAAAACCACATCTCAAATTATACGAGGACAATATGATTTTTGAGCGACAATATTAAAATGACAATTGTCCCCGCTACAATTATATGCTGGATGAACCGGGCATATAGGCCTTTACTAGGGGAATTACGTGGGACTGTGTGGATAAGAGCCTTATCTACTCATAGGCATAGGAGTGGCATGAAGGGTACTTATGAGCAACATTATAAACTTTAAGAAAGTGCAAGTTATACCCAAAATATCCCCATGCGAATTCTGACTGAGTAGAACTTCACTATGGACCGCATGGTATTGAAGGGATGTGTATCTAGGAACTCTGAAAAGATAAAGGTACAAGGGATTGGAAAAACCGTCCAAACCGCAAAGGACGTTAGGATTTCTCTAAGATCGACAGGGTACTATAGAAAGTTGTTAAGAGTTCCAAGCCCTGGACAGAATGAATGGAAAAGTTTACAGGAACAAAAAGAGGGATCAAGGCCTTCAAGAACCAAACAGGGACTTATTTTTGCTCCAATATTGATATTACCCAACTCCCAAGGAACCCTACATGGTTCAGGATGGTGCATCAAGAAATGATCTCAAATGTGCACTCATACAAGGGAAAAGTAATCTCCTCGCTTCGAGATGGTTAAAGCCACGTGACCAGGACTATTTTGTACCTGAATTGGGTTTACCCACGGTGGCGTTCACCCTAGAGGCGTGGAGTGCTACCTCTATGGGCAGGAGCTAGAAATCTATGCGATCACAAGGACATCAAGTACTTGTTCACACGGAGTGGGCACGGGGTAGGATAATGGTTCAGAATAACCAAAAATTTCGACCTAGGAAAAGTAATCTCACTCAAGGGAAGTGAATACAGATGTTGAAGCTATCAGTTGTAAGACTCACAAGAAAAGTAAAAGTCTTACATACAAATCCCACGAAATTGGTGGGAAAAGATGAAGAGATAAGTATCGAATATACAGGAAGAGACACTCAGTTAGAAGTGGCGGATTGAATGATGAAACCCCCTTAGTAAGAATTAAGGAAGCTCAGCATTGTAATAAGATAATACAGAGCCTAAAAGAGGGAATTCAAGAAGGAAAATAGGCCAAACGTGCAATAGAGAACGGTGATGTGATATGAACGATGGGCAGTGGTAGGTGCCAATGATGAAGAGATAAGTTGTGGGGACGACTGTTTCTGAAGGATAAAAAGGGGACCTTCGGACTCGATTGGAGGAATTGGATATCAAGGGTTATTAAGGTTTACAGGAAAGGGTACGGATGATAAGAAATATTCGAAGGGGAAGGCGAAAAAGAAATCATGAGGAATTGGAGTTAGGTCGCAATAACCTGAGCCGAGAAGTCCGAACGCTTCCCCAGAATGATGATCCCAAACAAGGAAAAAGATATAATATTGGCTAAGATGCTAGGTTGGCGATGCAAGGAAAAGCGTTACCCTACGCGGTATCCATGACTTCGATTCAAGCGTTACCCCTGTAAGGACCTCAATCGCAAGGTTGAAAAGTGTCTCCGAAAGGTGACAACTGTATGCTTTCCTTATACAAACGGGACATTCAGCTAAACCGTGCTCTACACGGGACAACTCGCATGCTGCATCAGTGAATCTAACACGGAAAGACGAGGAAGGAGTATGGCGAGAAGGGAAGCAACCCCACACCTGTTTGATGCAAGGGGGAGGTTAATAATGAGATACCGAAGTCCCTTACTGTAAAAAGGGAGCGGAGATCGAAGATGCGACTCGACACCGAAATTCGTGCAATACCCTTAGGAAACCACCCATTCTTTCCTGCCGCTAGGGCTCAGGAGGTAGATTGATGAGGGATACCCTCGGACTAAATGGCTGGACTAAAAATAGGAGAACCAAAGACCAGTGAGAGCTAAAAGAAACCATGAATGGAAATAAGAACAAGACTTAACTAGTTTAATGAATGTCGAAACACCCCTCATGTAATTTCTTGTACATAAAGAATTCTAAAGGATCAAAAACCCATAATGAACGTGACGTAAAACTCGGGGTCGCAGCAAACCTAAAATATTCGTAAGGAAAACTTTACAATAAAGGGATGGAATCTTTTGATTTCACATCCATCAAAACAGTTAGAATCATAAAAAGTTTAAAGCATGGTGACCTCAATTAATTAGAAAAATATGGATCCCAAAGTGCAATATTGTATATGCAGTTATGTAAGAATGGGAAAAGCGAATCCACAACCTTCGTTGGTCAAAGTAGTCGTGTCGTGTAAGGTCGTGTCGTCACAAGTCGTTCAGGTCAAGTCATCTATGGTCAAAGTCGAGTCTGTGTCATTTTCAAAAGAGTCATGTGAGTGAAGGTTAGAATCGCTAAGTCAATTCTTATTAATTGTGTGTGCTATAATTCAAAGAATATCTATCATGCAAACTCTAGTATGGCACAACCAAAGCATAAACCGGAGCTAGAAACATAACTTGAACTTTTCAACCCCTCCTCAATAAACGATACACCCGTAACAAGTTTTGCGGACAAAACTTTCTCTAAGGAGGAGAGGATGTAAGCCCCGGAAAATTTCAATAAATAGTCTTGGAGATGAACTTGGAAAATAAAACCCTAAAAGCCACTCCAAATTAAAACCGAACTTAGATAGGTCCCAAACTCTGAACGAACCCGGAAATTTCTAAATCATGAGAGAAATAAGAAATCTCATAAATAAGCTAGCAACTCAACATACTTCCATTCTAAAACCCCTACGTACGAAAATTTTCTAATTAGCTATAACTTACAAATTCGGATGAAATGGAGCCCTAAAGCAAATTGCTAAGAAAAATAGTGATTAACCTTCGGAAATAAAACCCAATCCAAAGAATTCCGAGAACGTTGTAAGATACTAAGTTCTTATGAAATCGCCCTTAAAATAAATATCACCAATCAATTAAGTCATGTAAGTATAAAATATTAGTTTTTATTTTGGCAATGGGGCGAATCGGGAGGCCAACCCAGAAACCTAAGTCCTTGAATCTCCCGAGAAACTCCATACCTAGACCCGGCAATCGCGTATTCCTAAACCCAGGAGTTGGAACAAGAGGAAAAAGGTGTAATCGGTTCATATTAAGTCTAGGATACTCTGTAAAGATGAGATCAATGAAATTCCGACCTATTCCAATCAGATCAAGTGCCAGTTTCGAAAAACACGCTCTGGGATTCGAAATGTTAAGAATATGTTTTAATGCCGTTAGACTTATATTTCTAAAGGATCTCTAAGTTATTAGTTTTACAAATTTTCACATAGCTAGAATTATCTAGTTTTACAAATCTGTTCGTATTTCGTTACTATAGGTAATTAGTGAGTCTTCCAGTACGATTTAATATTATTAGTCACCTAAATTGTTATTATTGTTATTATTATTACTATTCTTATAAGGTATACCCTAGTTATCCTAGTAATCGGATAGTAATCGGATGAACTTTGGAAACCGAGAACGAATCCCTATATCGGTCCGATTCCAATTAGTGAGAGGAGCCTAGAAACCCTAGATCCGGCTTTCCTTCGATTTCACAATAAAAGAAATTTTATAAAGTAAATGAATTTAAATTATTGTTCTAAAGTACATTTTAAACCTTTGAAAGTTTTAAATTCGGGAATTTTTCAACCCCGGGCCATCTCGAGCTCAATTACGGAAAAGCGTGCCTCGGACCACGGATTCAGAAAAATGTTCCGGAATATTCATTAGAACCGTAATTTTATAAGGATTCCAAAAATATCAATTTTATAATTTTCCGAGCTATAAAAATTACAGTTATAGCTTTTCCCGTGTTTTCGCTACAACTGGTAAAGTAGATCTCTTGTCTACTATTCACAAGTACAACCTACACTACACACTACCCATACCCTTCTTGATCCTTTACTACTCATTACAATTTTCTTTTCCAAGAAATTTTTTTTCCTAATTAATTAACACAAATATTACATTTTATTACACAAAATACAATTTTGAAAATTCAACACACACACACAAACCAAACCCCCCCCACCCCGTATGGCCGACGCCCCTCCCCTTCTTTCCCCCTCATTTTTTCCTTTTCTTCATTTATTTTACTAACTAAAACCCTAATCCATCCAATATATAAACTAAATATTCATTCTCTCTCTTCATTTCACTTGTTTCCAATTTTTATCATGGTGAAAAACTCTCTCCTCCTCCTCCCATAAAGCCGTGATCCTCCTCCATGCATACACACACTCACAACTTTAATTTTCTCTTCTTTTCATCTCTAAATCTTCATTTAAGTGTTGATTTCAAGCCTTGTTCCTCCCAAATCTTGTAATGGCAAGGTCATTCTTGTGTGTTTTCCACCTTTAATCCCAATGAGCATGTGCAAGGGAGATGAAAACACTAATACAAGAATCTCAAGCCATCACAAGAAGTGGATCTAGAGTTTAAATGGGTTTTTGTTGAAGATAGTGTTATGTTCATGCATGTGTAGGGATCATGCATAGATATTCATGTTCATGTCATGAGACTCATGAATCATACATGATATTAGTAGATCTAGTGGTTAGACATTCACATCTTCATCTATGTTCATGTTCATATGATTATTTTGATTTTCATGCATTAATGATCATAAAAGTGTAGTCTTGATCATGTATAGAGGTGTTAGATAGTGGGTCTTTGCATATAGGAAGCAAGAACATTGAAAAAGGAAGGACTTAGTCAAATATGAAATGTTGAAAATTCGGATGAAATGGAAACCCTACTTTAAAGACCACCAAAATCACTTTTGAACTCATATTTCATATGAAAAATGAAGGGTGTGTGTAGTAGATATCTTGAAAGAATAATTTTCATAAGTTTAGATGAGTTTAGGCATGATAGGAATGTAAAACAAGTGGTGGAGTTAGAATGGAAAATATTGGTATGTTGATCAATAGTTAAAATTCGTAACTTAGGTTCATGCCTACAAGAACACTTGGTATTTAAGTCTAAATTGGATGTTTTATAAGCTAAATGAAGTCCTTAGATAATATATTATATTGGAGCTTCAATTTTTAATGCATTAGACAAGTTTTTCCTTAAGAAAAATGCAAGAAAATGAAATTTGGAAAATTCGGATTTTTACAAAAAGCTTGTTCAAAGACATGTTTACTAAATGAAAAATGGAAATTTTTATACATGAATGAAGGCCATGATTAATATAGACTTTGAGAACTTAATTTTAGTTAGATAACAAGTGGATTACAAGATTTAAAAGCCAAAGAAACCCTAAGGAGTGTAAAGTGGAAGAATAGCTTTTTAGAAATAACCTTTATAGAATTTTCTAACACTTAGGAGTTCATAAGAGTTTATTATCACAAAATCATCATGACCATGCATATATTGAGTCCATTACATGCCATTCGTGTTAGTAATTCATTCCTATACCATTCATGCATGAATCATCAACTAGGAACATTTTATCAAAAGCGATACAATTTTTCGAAATCGGGAAAGTGACAGAACAGAACTGATCCCACTGTTCTGTGGCCTTGATATTTTCAAAACTTGAAAATAATACTGGAAATAGATAGATTTCGAAGTAGATAGAGATCGATATAAAATTTGCGAAATTCCGAGTTAAAATGACTGAGTTATGTCCGTTTTAAGTTGGAACTCCGCAAATAGCGAGAATTCCGATTTTGTGAAGTATAGATACATAGTTTAAATTAGTTTAGTGATGAGATTCTTATTAGGCTATTCTTATTTGGTAGGTGAACCCGAACACGACGATACCGTATCACCCGACCACCATTGATAAGAGACTGGGTACCATGGCCAAGTGAGTTCCTCTTCGATTTCAATTATTGCTTGTGATTGTAATGATAGTCGCACTAGTAGCTAGGTGAAGATAAAAAGGATGATTGTGTATGATGGGGTTATATGGGAATTATAGATTTGTCTGTAGTTGAAGTGTGAAATGGACCTTAAGAAATATCGAAACCGGGTGTTAAGCTACTGATTGATTTTCTAGTATATTATATTGAATGTCTGCGAATAATTGTTGGCCACCTAAAAGAATTGAATTAATGAATATTTGACTTAATTGTAATTGGATTCATTCATATCACGATGGGGATAGAGCATTAGCATTGGTTGGTTTTTCGTGATCCATAAAACAAATACTTGTTGGTTAATCGTGATCCATAAAACGAATACTTGTTGGTTAATTGTGATCCATAAAATGAATTTATGTTCAGTTGACCGTGAGCTTAAACGGCGTCGTACCGCAGGATTCGTTAATCTGCTAACCCGAGATGGAGGGCGCAAGTCCATCCACATATGATTTCCGGCTGGTCATATGTTTGCTAAACTCACTTGTTGATGCATTTCACTTGGTTGCTTAATTACTTGGTTGAATGTGTTGTGATAATTGTAATTCGGAAGTTCCACTCGCTAAGCTAGTGTAGCTTATACCCCTATAGTTTCTCGTTGCAGTATGAGTACCTTTGGCTTTCTCCGAGGACCCGTGGACATCAGGTATGGCTTTTAGATATTAAGGAGCTTTTGATGTGGCCGGGGCCTAAAGATTAGAAATGGACTCTAATCCTGCTTCCCGAACCGGTATTTAAAGGTTAATGTGAGGAAAGGTGTGGATTTGAGAATTGGTAACTGATGTTATCGGGGGTATGCCCCCTAGATCATGTAATAGAATAATCCTCTGTAAGACAGTTATGATTTACATTCTTGCTGCTGTGTATATTTCTTTAAGCTATTACGAAGCAAAGTATGATCTATAAATGTTGAGAGCGAGCCTTACACTCGATGTTTAAACTCATGGGGAGACTAAGGTTGTCTTACTTGAGATTAAAAGTTGAGTGTGGCGGACTGTCACGTATAGGGCACACTTTGGGGCGTGACAGACCTAAAACAATTTTAGTCAACAAAACAAAAGTGGCCTCTAGTAAGATATTTTGTTTATCCAAATTAAGTGAAAATCAGTGATCCGATTTTTACCTAATCCATAACTTATGTCATTATCCTTTTGTCACATGATATATAGATTGAACATAAGGCATGGATGGTGTCATCATTATATCGTTCAATCTTATCATTTCTCAATTTCTAAGTAAACTGATAAAAATAAATGAAATTGATCACGCTATCAATTCATTTAAGCACGACCATGCATTTCTCAGTCTCACTCGTCGAGGTGCCCAGAGATATCTCTCTCAAAATGAGAGGGACAAATCCCATCTTAATTACTCAACTTTCTCTACATAATTTACATTATGCCCAATCTCAACCTTTATAGTTACCTGGTTAAAGACAACGTTTGATTGAGTTGAAACTTAATATTCCTCATGTTAGAAT
Source organism: Combretum micranthum (assembly GCA_024138025.1). NCBI lineage: Eukaryota > Viridiplantae > Streptophyta > Magnoliopsida > Myrtales > Combretaceae > Combretum > Combretum micranthum. The sequence continues at coordinate 587,636 of JAMXBD010000138.1, forward strand.
CCATGGTGATTTCAGGTCTGAGGATACGATGACATTTTATTTTGAGAAGCACTTATGACACTAATCCATGTAGTGATCTCAAAGTGGGTCAGTCCAGTACATAGTTCTCCAACATGTACCTATGAGTTTGATTTGTATCTCCATACAAATAAACATCCCGTGATTATCAATCAAATCCCATACTAGATTTAATTCATTATTGTTCCCATAATAATGAGCGTCTAGGGACATTTAGAATAATTAAATTATTCACGGATCTTATTATAAAGTAAACATGCAAACAATATAATAGAAATGTTTATGAATGATAATATCCAATAATTGGCCTACGGCACAATCACCAATAGTATGTGCATATGCATTTTTGGATTGGAGTTATCGTACCAGGCGTCGCTGCTCATTCTTTTAAATTTCAGGTACAGGTGAAGAAGATATATTATATGATCTTTCCGGATATGAGTTATTCTTTGATAGTGGGGATGGCGATAGTGGACCCGACTACCCAACCGAGAGCTAGGCTTCAAATATCAAGATTTCTAAAGAAAAGACATGTTTAGGTCATTTGGAGTTGTATTTGGATGTTTATGTTGGCTTTAAATGAAAAGATTTTGATGTAAACTGTTTTTAGTTTCTGTTGATTTTGTTAGCTATGATGTCAACTTGGATTTTATGCTTCAACCAGGAGTTCATATTTTATGAGATATATGTTTTTAGTTTGAATAGGTTTCGTATCCTATGAGATAGCCTATGTGTGTTTACAGGTGATATTTGAGAATCTGAGGATATTAGAGCCATAGCGCGTCCTATTCAAGAGAGGATGCGTGGCGAGTTGCAATGCCTTTTTTTAGGGCATTACAAAATCAATAAAGAATCATAGAAGATCCAATTTCTTGAAGTCTATTCGTGAAACTCGTTCATGAAGACATTTACCCTCGATTAACCTTCTGACCGTTATAAGAGTTTTGTAAACCAACGATTTTACCTTCTGAGTTACCTTCTAACTATTCATTTGTTCTTAAAAAGCTTTCCAAACACTTTCTAATAAACTTTTTGAATAAAGTCTCTTTTGAACACGTTTTTCATAAACCAACTTTGATTTTACTTAAGCACTACACACTTAATAAATTTGTTAGTAATTACTTAATCCTTTTGTTATCATCAAAATCAATATTGAGAGAAACCAACAAATACTCAAGAGAGGAGGTGAATTGAGTATCTTCCCTAAAAAATTCAAGCAAATTAATTTTAATGGGAAGATTAAATACAAGGATAATTGCAGCAAATATAATAAAACAAATTTTCAGTAAAATTTTGCCAATTTGTAATGTGAAGTTCGACCCATTTTCTACTCTCCACGGTCCACCAATGTGTCCAACGAGGGCTTCACAACCACTTTTATTAAACACCACAAAATCAAGCTCAAGCTAAGCAAATAAACAAATTACACCTCTTTAAGAAATAATATATTTCCTTCACTTCACTAGATGCTCATCTATTTTACAATGAAGCAGTAGAACCATTTTCTCTCTCTTAAAAATATACAAATAATGAACAAGAAAACAAAAAATTAAATAATAAAATTTGTTTGTTTGCAAATAAAATCTCTCAAGAGTCGTTAAAAAATTGTTTGAATCTCCAAGTTAAAGAATATTTATGGCTTTCAAAAATTTAAATGCCCATTGGAGATATCGTCTGTCAAATGACTATTGGATTTAGTAAAGGACCAGCTTGCTGATCTCTAGACCCACCGTCTTGCTGGAGTATCGTCTTCAAAACTCTTGCCATAAACTTTCTTTATCGCACCCTGGTTGTGCCTCATATTTAGGGATCAATAGCTTTAACTTTTGGAAATCACTAAACTAGCTTATTGATCCTCTTTGCACTAGCTTGCCGGTGTAAGTGAAACAAATGTCGCACCTACCATGTTCTCTTTATGCCTTGTGTCATGTCTTTATTTTTGGGCTTGATGTTTGAAAATGCTTGACCTGTTCGCCGGTCCCATATACATTGGCTTGTTAGTGTGATCCTACAGCATTAAACACAACACACAAACATACATAAGGCAAATTTTCTATATTTGATTTTTCTTTATAATATCCATAAAAAACCATAACTTTTGCACTCATCAAAATTGTATTTGATATAATTAATTTTAACACTTTGCTCTTAGGCCTACAATGATTTCATTAATTTTGCCAAGGACATACTTGACAGATCCTTAGATTCTTCTAAAGTAGAAATTTTATATTCATATTTTTCAAAAGAGGTTACAAGAATTTTTTGCACTATTCTTTCCTTAGAAAAGTCCTTAGCCAATAACCTTACCTTGCTCACTATGACCAACAACTTGTCAGAGTAATCTTTGATAGTATTTTTGCTCCTTCATCTTTGACATTTCAAATTCCCTAATCAATTTGAACACTGCATATTTTTTCTTCTTTCATTTCCTTAGTATCCCCTTTCAAGGTGTCCCAAATGTCTTTTGCTAACTTTAAATTCATGATTCTTATATATATGGTGCTTGAAACAATAGAAAATTAGCCAAGCTTTGGCATTGGACTAGTTGCATCATCCTTGTACTTGCTGGTAATGACAGAATTTCATAGTCATCCTTTACTGCTTCCCAAATATCTAATACATCAAGATGTATCTTCATTCTAATAGCTCATGCTTGATAGTTATCACCATCAAAAGCAACATGGGAAAATGCTGTTTCATTTTCTATTTTAGAAGGTTTTTGTATTTTCAAGTTTAGGTTTTTATATTTTGGGTACGTATTGTTCATAAATCCCTCTAGAAAAGAGCTATAATACCATGTTGATTTTTTCATAACACAGAAAGAAAATGCATCACTGAAATATAAAAAAGAAGAAGAGCATCTGATTTTGAAGTACACATTTAATTCACTACATTGCTTAATATATAAAGCTAAAAACGTAACAATTAAACAAGATATTTTACTGATATCAAGCCACATCTAAACCGGTTCCTAAAATCAAGTTATAAAACAGTAAATAAAAAATTCCTAAAGACCTGATCTATTGACCAATTATTCGGGAGCAATCTGAGGCACCTTTCCAACAAAGGAGGAGGAAAAAAAAAAAAAGACACGACAGACAATTACGTATGAAGCTTATAAAAGACATGTAGAGTTCCTCAGTATGCAAAATAGTATGAACATTTCTGTGATTTATTGGTTCTTAAGGAATTGATGATTCCTGGGGCTTGGGCTTTTCTGATGGGAATTTTCCATTCCTGTGTGCTATGAGTAACCAAACATGGGTAATGAGTTCCCCTCCTCTCCCAAGCATTCTTGCATGGTGATATACTTGACAGTGGCGTGCAGCAAAACAAAGCATCCCTGCCCAAACATTGCTTATGTGCTCCCATTTTCGTGCCATTTTATCCAATGTCTCTACTAGCTCTTTCACATCATGTAACATTCTCCACCCTTCAGTGATTAAATTATAATGTACTTCCTCTCTCTCATCGTAGTCCTGTGGAAGTTTTTTAATCTTCGATAGGATTACTTGACGTGATGGTCCATGTTGATGAGCAAAGTTCTTGAGTATAGTAGATGCGTATTCAAATGTTATGTCACTGGTGGTCAACGATAGCATATACGGACGCCGTGCAAGGAGATACATCATGTAATCAGAGAGCAGTTCGCTTATATCTACCCATTGTTCTCTACAAACTGAGGAATGTCGATCCGACTCAAGTAAGACGTTTGTTGCAATGTGCCAATTTATAATGATTTTTCCAAAGTCTGTCTGTCGCTGGTTATAATCCATGGTCTGGAGTCTGGAAAGAGGCGGATATTCCCTCTTATTTTCTGGCTCCTTGGTTTCTTTAACTAGTACTTCTTTCAAATACGAAGGGATGGTCCTATGAGTTGATCTCCAAAACCTTTTGAATTTTTCTTCTAGATGGATTGGCCTACGGATGCAGCTTACAGGTCTGGAACAATCGCCTTTGCAGCAGTATTCTACCATATTGAATTGTTGGATTGAATTCGACCATCTTCTTTGCTTCTCACAGACCCCAACAAGAAACTTGAGGACTTTTCCAGTACCTTGGTTATGTTGATGACTGGTGTCAATCATCTTGACAACCGCCCAATGAGAAAAAAAGAGGATAGATACTTGATGGAGCTCCATAATGGTAGATACCATAAGTAATGCATACGTATAGGTCACATACAAGTCCAGTAAGAATGCAGTCCTAAATATGATTGAAAATCCACAGAGCGTGGACGCCAAGCATAAAAACGAGATTATGGTACTTATCATACCTAACTTCGTATAGAGGATGGGTGTCTTGGTGTAGAGAGTGTCGAAAGCAAAACCCAGTTCTATCTCCGTAACCGTGAATGCATCTTTAGGCTCTAAGGCCTCGACTGAGAACCATGCATCCTTCATCAAATGAGGATCATAGAGCCAATTTTCCTGGTGAGGCCGTAAGTAATCAAAACGGCGATAAGCCATCAAGATCCATCTGAGAAAGGGAAAGTCCTCAACCTCAGCTGGTTTTCGTTGGCGGTTACCAAAAAATTTGTTTATGTCAGCAGCACTAGTGCTATCATCATACACTGATTTGAGAGCAAAAACTGTCCCTACTGACTTGATTACTCCGGAGATGAATAATGGGATATATAACCATCTCGCAGGAGAAGAGTTATCCCAGCATCGGATAAGGATGCAAATCACAAAACCTATAGTGACAGCAAGGTTTAAGATATGTCTGATTCCTAGCTTGTTATCTTCAACAGAATATGCACTAATACAATCTGGATTTGCTAAATGTACCAGAAGCAATGGTGCCAACAGTCCCTTTAGCCCAACATTGTAATCTGGGTTCTCGGGGTCGCGAATATCAACCACTGTCAGCTTTCCAAGGGTGAATGTTGCAATATAGGATGCAAGCAAGTAAGAAGCCCAAATTATGGCTTTTTTACATACGTTAAAACTATATCTTCTCTGGCCACCAAAAGTAACCAAAATGATCTGAAAGAAGCAGCTTGCTAATACTAGCAACTGAATGCCCCATGCTTCCCATACAACCATGGCCTTTGGCCATACTGTCCCCACTATAGACAGAACCAGTTTGAGTAAATTCATTGCCATATCTACGGAATTTGTGCACAATAATCGTTGTTCCGAAACTGTGAATATAATAATAATTATTGTTATTATTTTTTATCAGCATATACTCTGCAATGTGCATCAAATGAGACATGTTCACAGTACTCTGTTTGTTTCCCCACTCAAAAAGAAGAACCACATACTATGCATATGACACATTTTACGATGTGTTGAATCCATTTGAAGAGTTATATTCAGATATTTTATTATAATTTTTTAGCATATAAATATTGGGCTTAACAGGTAAAAAAAAAAAAAAAGAAAAAACTTAACTTGGCATTTTATAGGATAATTACCCTGCGACAATTCTCAAAAGAATTGTTATTATATCACGAGATTCTAATCATAAATGAAATTTTACAGAATAATTTTGAGATACAGTAGAGTATTAGAGTTACAAAATCTGTATGGCTTTACAGATAATCGCGAGATAGAATAAAAAATATTAATATTGAAAACTACTTTATCTCCTTAGAGAAATTGATAATATTGGAGAATTATTATTTTTCAGCAAAATTGTGTGATTTGCAGTCTTAGAATTATATTTTCCAATGTGCGAGACAACTCGAGAATTAGGAATTCTACGGAATATAAGGACAATCGTATTTTGAGTAATTGTAACAAAATGTATATGGATTTCATTCATTTTTACCATTAACTACTATCTAAAAACTTTTTCTAGTGTTTATAGTACTTGAATTAGCAAATTAATGGATAATTTCAAAATGATTTAAGTTCAAATAATTAATTGTAAAAGTTAAAATATGAAGTTGACTATTTTAAACTTAACATAGTTAGTGGTAGGAAAAAACAGAAAGAAAAAAATGATAAAATAGTTTATTACTAAAATAGGTAAATTTCAAGTAGCAAACATCTGTTCTTACATCTTTTATACTTTAATTATCCATAATATGATTTGTAATATGAGAAGATTTATACAGAATGAAGTGAAATCATGGATTACTTGAGGTTTTTTTTTTTTTGGCCTGTAGATTACTTGGGATATTAAATCACACGAAATTGCACATTTACGAACAAATCTTTAGACTTTAGTGATATAATGCAACTTTTTACGAATTTTTATGGATATTTACAATAATAAATAAAAGCAAACACACAAATCTTTGAAGTTCTAGAAGAGAATAACGTTAGCATAACTATAGGATTTTTAAGCATTTTATAGGAGTTTATGGAAGAAAACAAAGTTATTAATTATTATTTTGTGAGCAGAAGCGCTAAATAACGTACTTAATATCTTGCCTTTTTTTCCTATAATTTATTGATTATTACATACGTAATATATTTTTTACGCCTTACTTCTCACAGGCAGGTACGGACGCAAAACTGTTATGTTGGGGGACAAGCTTTCTCTCTCTTAAATCAAGGTTAATGTAATTTATAAAATATTTTTTTTCTTTGTAATTATAGTTTATATAATGAGATATCATTTATTACAAATGTAGCAAAATAAAGATTGTAATGCCATTAAATATATATAGGCAGACGACGCACCCTTGATGTATGTGCAAATAAAATAACTCAACATATATAAATTAAATAGATATATTGTTTTGATAGATAGGAAGAGGATAACCTTAATTAGTCATAAAAATTAGAAAATTAATCATAAATCATAATTACAATTGTATTTTTCATAGGTAACTTCTGGTAACTAACATGCATTAACAATATTAAAAATTTATTTACACTAAAGGCACCTGCTAGATCCGTATATAAAGATACTTCATTTAAAAACGAAAAGACTATGTCTGTTCAACCCTTATTTAATTCTATTCAAATCCTATTTAATTTTATGATTTCAAATATACTAAAAATATTTTATGCCTATGTGCTAAAAACGTTATATTAAAAATATTTACACTAAAAATACTTATACTAAAGACACCAAAATAGGTACTTTTGCTTTAATAGTATAGGTAACTATATTTATTCAACCCCTATTTAATTCTATTCAAATCCTATATAATTTCATGATTTCAAGGATATCAAATATATTTTACGTGCATATGCTAAAAAAGGAAAAAACTATGTCTATTCAACCCTTATTTAAATCTATTCAAGCCCTATTTAGTTTCATGATTTAGGGATACAAAAATAATTTACACCCATATGCTAAAAACATTTACACTAAAAATATTTACACTAAAGGTACCAAAGCAAGTGCTTTTGCTTTAATAATATATATATATATATATAGATATATTGAATTCCTAATAACATAAAATCCTTTTTTTTTTTAATGGGTGCTTAGACATTCACTAAATTACTATATACTTACAACCTATTTCGTGGGATGCATAAGAAGGACAAATTTTTTATGAGTATCTATATTTTCAAAACATACCTAATATTGAAAAGTAGAAGGTAAGATATATAATACCATTAAATACTCAACGAAAGTGAAAAGTAATTATGGTTGCGCATTATGGTCTGGTGTTTTAAGAAATTGTTTTTATATTTACTAAACATTTCATCATTAATAATAGAATTTTAAAAATACTAATTAATAAAATATTATATAAATTTTTAGACTACCTTTGGTGTCCCATAACTTCTTCTATGATATTTGGTGATATCTAGTAATTGTTAACAGATATACTAGTAAATTATTAATATTAGAAAAAAGGTTTTGGAAAGTATTCCATTCATAATTATAGAAAAAAAATACATATCTATATATAATGAATATTGGAGGAATAAAAAAAGAACAGAAGAAAGAAAAAGAATATGAATCATGAAGAATAGACTGCAATGCTCAATCAGCTCTTTATGTTAGACTAGCTAATTGGACATAGCCGAGAGTCGATCCCTTCATCTCCCATTCCATTTCTTGCAAAAAGCCATTACTGCTACGCTGCCATTGATGTAATGGTAAAGCTATTTTTGCTTTTATGAAATACTATATATAGGTCTGTTCATTACACTATATCCAACAGACAAAAAACCGAGGGGCCAAGGGGCCCTTTCTGCCGCCGGTAGTCCGTCCCTACTTGCGGGCAATCATGGGGCATGGGACATCAATTAGTTTTATAAAATTGTCATAATACGGGCAATAAATATAAAATTAATTTTTTTTTTTCATTACAACATAAAAAAGGAGATTTAAAGTTGATACATCTTATTTAAAAGACATAGAAATGATGATATCAATGGGATGCAATGTCATTGACAAGTGTTAAATTAATTAAAACAATAAAAAAACTAAAAATTAACTTTAGAAGGAGAAGAAACAAAAAATAAAAAAGGGAGGCTGCATAAAGAGGAAAATTAGGAAAACACCGGGTTGTAATGGAGAAACGGTTTTTAATGATATTTATACCTTAGTAAATTGATAAATGATGGTTGAAAATTAGTAAAACTGTAATAGATGTGTCTATATATATTTATAAATTATCCTGCATTATTAATAGTATTTGTCAAATACGTACTTACTACTTAATCAACTAGCATATCAGTATTAATGAATTTTTTAAATTGTGATCTATCAGTATCATTGGTCATATAATTGATAGGTCTAATACGGGTAGCCTCTTAACTAAGTGGAAGAAAAAAGAAATTTGTTTCTTCTCCTTTGACTCACAATCAAATTGTACTGATTAAATAAATAAATAAAATTTTCCTTTTCTTTCATTTTTAAAACCCAGATATAGTGGCCTCAGATGAATTGTGACCCACCATTCATTTTTCTTTTTCTTTTTGGTGCTTGCCCCCTAGCTGGTGATGATGATGAGCCATCATTACCATTGGGTTGAGAACATTGGCATGGTTTGGCTTGAACTTTGAATCGGACTGAAATTGTCTTAGCAATTTAGACTCAATTTGACCATTGAAATAGGTTTAAACCGATTTTAATCCTTTTAGCTTCATGGGTTTAGGATGGTTCATTGACCCGAAATTGTGAATTAATATGTACACACAGTTTATCGAAAAAATTTGATAAAAGAAATATAAAAAGAAAAAAGAAACTAAAAAATTATATAATATTGGAAATTTAAATAATTTTCTTGTGACATAGAATAAATAATTTCCCATCCACAATATTTTGTATATTGTAATTAATAATATAAACAATAAATATGCCTCTAAAACACCTCTATTTTAGATTATAAATTTCTATAAAAGAAAAATCTTATTTTTTAACAATAAAATTAGCATTGTCTGTTGATTTCTTTGTAGCTGTAGGTCCTTTGTATCTTATTAGTAATGATACAACTCAAGTTGGATGGATGTAGTTGTATGTAAACAAATATAGTTCATTGGCAATTCTTCAAAGAGTGGCTAAAAATTGTAAGATTCTTTCTTTTCAGTTTAAAGTATGGTTTGGAAGTAATGTCATATTTTGTCTTTCACTTTCACTGGCTATTTAATAAATTAACTATATTTTTCTAGATGATTTTCACCACCCGTATTAAATAGCTATTTTTTAATTGGCTCTTCTAACCATTAATGGACTATTGTGTCCAAGTAATTATTTTAATGAATATATTGTAATTTAAATATATGATTTTTCAATAATTATGGAATATCAATTATGTAAACTTTATGTTGCGATATATAATTTCTATCACTTAGATTTATTTAAGTAGAAAATTTTATTAAAATAATCATTTAAGATACTCAATATTTACCATTCTTAAAAAAATTTTAAAGAGGCAATAATTTTATATAGATTTGATGTACGCATGACTGCTGATATTAAAATAAAATGTTCATGAAGTTAATTAAATAATTAACCAAAGTTTATGTATTGAATCCAACATTATCCATTTATTTTACTTGAAATTTATTTTACCAATATTTTTTTAAAGCTTAAAATATAATTTTTAACACAGACTAATTTATAGATAGAACGAAAACTAAAAGGCCAATGGATCTTTAACTAGAGCTGAGTGGATAACCCTAACATGTAGGGTATCTACTCGAACCCTATTTGACTTTGTAGGGCTCGTGTGGGTATTAGGGGTCATAAAGTATCATACAAGCATAGATTTTTTGAAACTTGCTGTTATAGGGTAGAGTACATGAATAAGATTTTTTAGCCCTGTATATACTATGGAACTTGTAATCTAATATATTGAAGGTATATGTTATAGGGTATTTTATATCTACTCTATTAAAAATTATAAAATAATGTCAACATATAAGAAACAAAAATAATACTCTATTTTCAGTTTTTGTTCAAGATTATAATTTGAAAATTACCATTAGAAAATTTTTATTATAGAAGAATTTACACTATTTTATTTTTGAAAGACCTATTATTTTTATTTTAGAAGAACTATGGCTGTGTGTATAGATTTGAACTTCTAAAATTTATAGATTAGTTGTTTATCTTTTAAGATTAATTAATATAGAAGTAGCTTCAAAGTTTTAAATTTTTGGATTTGGTGTAGTTCTACTATTATGTTCAATATCATATAAAGAAGTATCACGGGTATTTGTTATAAGTTTCCACTTCCAAGCATAAATAGATTCTGCATTGCAAAACTTGTGATATCAATAATTCAGCTTTAAAATTCCTTTCCATACATCGTTTATTATGAGTTTATGAAATTAAGATAGTTTCACATATCATATGAAACCATTATCAAGTACTATAAACTTGAAATTTGAAAAATAAAGAAAGAAATATACAGATATTATAAATAAATCAACAAGTTCCACAAGATGTCTTGTACCTAGTAGGTTTTACAAGATATAGGGTATAGAGTGGGTATATGGTACAACAAGTACAAAATTTAATACCCTTAGCTTATAAGGTAAGATAGAGGTGGTGTTCCATACCCTACTTACCTTGCACATGTTCACTCCTATATTTTATAGTTAAATAATTATATTTTGGTAAATTGAGAAATTATGTTGATATGGAAAATCAGGAATCGCGATAGATATCTTGAGAACGAGTCTTGGTTCAAAAAAAAAAAAAAGAAAAAAAAACTCTGACATGGACTAATTACAAGTGAAAATTAAAGAGTAACTTTCACGTTAAAAAAAAAAAAAAAAAAAAAAGCCAATATGTAGGATAAATATGATGTTTGACATGTAAACTTCACCCATTTTATGATTAATTATTTGAAACTTAGAAGTGCTAATTTAGTATTAAAATTTTGTCAATTTTTATAGTTAATTAATTTATTTTTGTGTTAGTTACCTCAATTTTTCTTATTTTTTGTAATAATAATCTAAGTATTATAAATTATCTCAAAAATTTTAAAAGAATTAAATCATCACTGAATTTCCGACAATAATAAAAATTACATAAAAAATTATTATCAAATATGACATTTGCTCTAGATTTTAAGTTTGATTTGATGAAAAACTGACTTTTTTTTTTTTTTTTTGGCCAAGAAAAACTGACATTTTAAATACGACAATTTTTAACAATTGTTGCTACGACTTTTTCAAGGAAATATTTTTGAGTGGTCTCAAGTAAGGTTGTGCAAACAATTGGTTCAAACCGAATAGAACTATTTTACATATTTAAAAATAATTCAAACATCTTAATTTTTTCCTTTCTACTATTTTGTTAAAACATTTTATTTTTAAAAAAATTATTTAGATATTATTATTTATAAGAATTAAATTAGATTGGTCATATCACGTTTAGATTATTGTGTTGTGTCTATGGATAAGGTAATATTTAGATTTTAGCCTCTAGTGTTCTAAACATTTTTTTTCTTTGTCTTTCTAATTAATCCACTCCTGTTACTTAGTTATTTTTTAGTTTATATAATTGATAATGTGTTAATTAAAAATATACAATGGACTAAAATTTATACCTCATATTAGGATAACATATTCTTATTTTATCCAGTCTAGTATATAATTATATTTTATGATAATTCAAGAGAACGAGATAATATATAATTATAATTTTATAACAAAGAAAATCTCTTTATTGCTATGAGTTTTATATATTTATTTTGGTGAACAATTAATTTCAATATTATTTTTTATGCATCAGTGATATGAGTTTTGAATGTGTTTTTTGATGCATTGGTATTTTATTTTAAAAATTAAAAGACGGTTTGAATCATAATACTAACCATTTTTTCTAGTTTTAAAAAAATTACGAACTAAAGTTGATGATTAGATTCAAATTTGAAAAGAAAAATCAAACCATACATTGTGATTCCAATTGGGATGAACCGAACCGACCCATATCATGTCCACCTCTGGTCTTAAGGCATAATCATACCCTTGATTTACGGCTTTTCATTTTTTTTTTAATTCCACCTACATAATTTTTTTGGTGAATCTCACCGCATGGTACTAAATGTATCTCTCCTCCAAAATTTTGTAATTTTACTTTTTTACGCTATTTCCCTCGTTTTCTGTCTTCATCTCAGATAAACGTGTTATAGAATTACGAGAAAAAACTTTAACATATCATTGTTTAGGCAACATATATCTATGTATACACACACACACACATATATATCGCGGAAGTTTTACCATTGACGCTTTTTTTTTCCCCTTTTTTGTGAAGTTAAATTATAAACATATTTATACAAATACTTTTTTTTTTTGGCCGAAAATAAATAACAAATTAGCAATTCCGAATAAAAATGGCAGAATGTTTCGACCAGTTATAAATTTCACGTAGACAGAGACCGTCAGGGACAACAGGCCGTTGGCAAAGTCAATTCTGTTTTTGCATCATATCACTAGCATTCATTTCCTTTGCTTTTGCGTGGGAATTGGTAGAAGTAGAAGGAAGGGTTATTGTGAAACAGAAAACCACTGATAAATATTTTTGGCCTTCTAAGCATCTCTTTCGCCATATTCGTGTGTTTATCCCTTTTCTATTTTCTTTTCTTTTTTTTTTTTTACGATCAGCTGTTAGAAAATATATTTTCTTTTATAATGATTAAATTTGTTTTAGCAGTTTTACATGGTGTCGTTTTTTATTTTGAAAGTATTATGTGAAATTTTTTGGTTTTGAACAGATAATACATTCTATATTTATTATGTATTAGATGGAATAAACATTTGTAATGATAAAATTTGTCCAAATCAAAGAATAGCGTAACAACGGTAGAGTTTTTTTTTTTTTTTTTTTATTATATATTTTGAATGTTCCTATAAGACATATTAGAATAGCCCAACTAGGCCAATATAGTGAATCGATGAAATTTTTTAATTTACTATTTATTACACTGGATGTTCTGCTTCCATAATTCTATCTTTTATTTTGGTTTATTTTATCTTTTCTAAGATAAGGTTTCATCGAGGGAAAACATAAATGGATGCGATCTTGGGGATAATTTTGTTCTTGAAGTGATGCTTTAGATAAGTTTTCAAGTTTGATCCTTTCAATATGTATTGTGTTGATATGGTAAAATAAAAGCAAGCATATGATCACTTGATCAACCTTTTATTAGCTTTGGATTATATCTCTGTTATAATTTACCATAAACATTTGTTCAGTTAATCGATTTCGGTTTAAATCTATACACTTGTAAATAAGTTGTAATATCTTTCTAGAAGGCATGGTCATCGTGATTGGTATATACATTACATAATAATTAAATTGAAACTAAAGATTTACCCAAAAAAATAAGATTGAAACTAAACACTTGCTGAATATCACAGTAATAGTGACAAATATAAGGACTCTGTCACCAATAGTAAGTAGAGCACTAACTTTGACGTACCTTAGTCAGTCAAAGACATGAATCCTCATAAAAATTGCGACACCCGAAGAAGTGCAGATGCCAAAGCGTGAGGGGTTTGACTTTTGAGAGAGATTGACAGAGAGAGTGCAGTCTAAAGGCACCAACACCTGTATCCTGCATGTAAATAAATATACGGCGTGTTATGATACTATGGTAACATAACCAAGTAATCCAATCAAATGGTAACATAACAAGTAATCCAATCAAATGCAAAACCCACTAAGAATCCTTAGCTCTAGCATTGCCTTTTTTTTTCGTGTCTGATAAATCATTATCGATGCGCTTTATTCTGGGAGAAAAAATCCAATAAAGTATTAGTCTTCGCTGTCTCCTTAATCGCTTTATTCCAAGGTGTGTATACATGAATCTTCACCTGGACGGCATCCACAACAATAATCCACAAGCCCGAATTACCTATCTTTACGTTTTCATGCTTTTATTTCTTTCTTTGTTTTATTATATATATATAGGTGCTCAATCGCTGCCCACCACTCTAAGTAAGTCGTGCGAATCCCTAAAGTTGGGTGCCTGACAACCAATAATTATTTTCCCCTCTAATTTATTTATTTATTTATCTTATATTTTATATATGTCTATGCGTTTGGCTGCTATTATTTAAAAAACAAAAAAAAAATTTCCTAGTTCTTTTTATTATTTAGCCAATCAATTTAAGTGGTTATGCTATTCAAATAAAATAATTAATAATCTTGACATGGTAAAGTGATAGGGCTTTGCATATAAAGCCTAGCCCATAACTCCGTAAAACCCAACTCACTACAAGCAATTCCTTCCACTACAATCTTCTCAATCTTAATCTTACACCCCTATCCGCCTTCTGAGATTAAATAAGTTCTTTCACCATACTCTCTTGACTTTCTTCTCTCAGCTAGGGTTTCGGTACACTAATAAGACATTCAATGAACAGTTGTAAACTGCTACACTATCAATATTTATCCTATGTTGTAGTCTTCAAACCACTTTGGCGGTCTTCAGGCCCTTTGTATAATATTTCCCTCATCTTGATATCCCACCATGTCCTTAAGGTGTAAATGGGAACAAATCTACTTAAAAGTGTTCCAATCCTCCCATATAGTATCTTCAAGTGGTAATTCGACCCACTATACTAGGATCTACATCACATAAACTCCATACCTAGTAATAACCCTAGTTCCCAAAATACACAATGGTTATACTAAGGGGTGACCATCAACCGATTGTGATGGTAATAGCAATGAGGGAATAGAATTACCATGAGTTCATTTCAAAATCGAGACATGGAACATATCATGAATCATAGAATCAGGTGGTGGTTTGACTTTATAAGCTGAAACACAGATAAGCTTCACGATAGGAAAAGGACCATAAAACCTCATTGAGAGTTTAGTAGTGTACTCCTTAGAGATTAAAATTCACTTGTAAGGTTGAAGTTTGACAAAAATAAATCTCCTAGAGCCAAGTCTTCATGATGCTTGTGTTTATCTATAGATATCTTCATTTGTTGTCATGCCTTCAACAAATTCTTTAGAGAAAATCCAAAGCTTTATCTCTATCTATCAACTGTTGTTCTATTGTTTCTACTCTTGATGTACCTCCAACATAAGGTTTTAAAGTAGGTGGAGATTGCCCATAAACAACCTTAAATGGAGATAGTTAGAGCTACTATGGTAGAACACATTATATGAGAATTCTGTCTATTGTAGAGAAGACAAGATCAAGTAACTCATTCATATTGAAATAAAATCAAGATTGATTTGAGTATGAAACGAGCTAACAGCATCCCAATAGCATAACAATTCAATCTTAAGAGAACCTTAGTTGTATACGAAGACATGAACTATCAAAGAGAGATGCAAAAGAGCTAAGCAAGAGCTCACTCCAAGTAAGTTTTGTAAAATTAGAATATTGTAATTCAAACCCAACCTGAGCTGAATTTAAGCACCAAAAGAAGCTCCATGACGAATGCTAGCTCGCTTTATCTACACTCGACTTAGTTATTGTGTTATATATATTTCAATAATTATCCATATGCCTTTAATCCTGCGTTAATATATATTGAAAAGCATTAAATATCTCATTCTCTTAATTTAAATCTTAAAAATATGAAAACATACAATCTTTCTATTAGCTTTGTGACTTTATACATGTTAGGTTCTCTTTAAGTATGTTTTAATGATAACAAAAGTGCAAAAAAATTACTAATAACTCTTTAAGTATGAAGGAATTTATTTAGAAAATAAGATAAAATTATGAATAGTATTAGGATCCCAAAGCATTGTCCAGAGAGTATATTGATGAATAAAAGAAGCTATCACAATATAGATTTCATCCAAAGCGATCCCTAGAGAGTAAGCCTATAACTAGACAAAAAGGTACATATTCATCACAGAATGATTAGAACTTGTTTTAAATCATCACTAAACTTGTTTCCAAGGTCTAGCCCCAAAGGATGAATACATTTTGGTAATGTATTTATATGTTCCACTAAATAAGAATACAATCCATAGGGATTAAGTCAAGATCGTCAAGTTTTATCAAGTTCTTTTTCACACATGAAAGCTCCTATAGATTATAGATGGGTTTATGAAGACTTAAGATCTTTACAAGGTCTATCATGGTTTGTTCGTGAAGATATAAAAATAAGAGTCAAGACTTATCAAGATTATCAAATGTTTACATTCAAAAGATAAAGATAACAATGGCTAAGATATATCTTCCTAATTTTATATTATATTGAAGTGGATTGTTGAAGTATGGTTGTGCACAAGATTTTTTCCAAGTCTACACGAGTTTTTCAAGATAAGTAAAGGATAGTTCAAGTTCTAAATATCTTTATTTTTATAAATTTGAAATCAACTTCAAGATCAGGAGATCAAGATATCAATTGAAATATTAGAGGGGAAGCTTATCTTAATATCCAATAACAATCAATTCTAGACTATTCACTACAAGAAAACTAGTCTTTAGAGATAGAAATCCTATGATGAAAAATAGATAAAATAAGTTATATTTCTTCAAATAGAATTAGCGATTATGGTTTTTGTCACGAAAATTAATATTTGGAGATAGATTTTTTATCTCTAAAGCCCAGTTTTATAGTGGTGATTGAAGATATCAAGTTTAAATAACTAAAGGATTCAAAAAACAATGTATATGCTACAAAAGAAAATGGTATTGTAAACTTTGAGATATTGTGTTCTCATATCTTGCTACAATTACTATCATTGCTCATTCCTTTATTTAATTAATGAACCATAGTGTGTCCTTTTTAGTTATATTTCAAATAGACTCTATAGTCAGTGATAGCTTAAGGTCAAGCTAGGGAGGCTGAATAGAGTGAATCTAGACTAAGCATTTGGCAACTATTTGTAATCAAGCTTTTATTTGATTAATGGAACATACCTATGCAATATACAAGGTCCTTAGCTTGGAGATGAAAGAGTTGATGTAGGCATAAGGTCTAACCACTATATATTGTTGTCTTAGCTTTTCTTCTCTCTTACTTTTCATTTACGCATACTTTCTTTTTTGCTCTGAGTTTATATTACCATCATTAAGATTACGTCATTATAATTTAAGTAGTCAAGGGGATTTTATTTTTGGGCAAAAGGTTTTAATTTTAAAAGAGAGTAACCAATTCAAAGCCCCCATTATTGATTACTCATTGGGATCGACAATACAAATTTTGTTCCCACCATGTTAGTAACAAGATTGCGATTGCTACACTTTTTGAGTAAATATAAAATCTTTTTGGCTTTTATCTTTGTAATTCATTGAGGTTAACATTAAAAGGATTGTCCAAATTGAGGTTTGGCTATATTTGTCAATTAACAGAGATTGTACATTTAAGTTTTGATTATATTTGTGTTTAGTTGATCATGCTATGGTTATTCGTTGCTAATTATTGACTTTGGTTTGGTGAATTATTGATGATTTGTTGAGGTATAATTCATGATATGATGAAGGTAGGATTTTACGATCCTGGTAGAATTGAATAGGGTATTGTGCTAATTCTATTTAGTTTTTATCCTATCATTTTAACTTTCAAATTTGTGGTTAATGGACTAAGCTTAGTTGCTATCAATCATCCTAATCCATTCAATTTTGTTTATGAAATTGAGAGGATCTAGGTAACAAAATAAATAAGGATGTCTTCTCTACTATCTAAAATTATTGGAATAAAGTTCTACATGACATTGCAGATATTGATAATTGTTACCAATGTTTACAAAAGCTATGGCAATTGTAATGTAATACATGGCATAATATGTGTAACTAAAACTATTGTTTAGCTATGGAAAGATAAATTATATTATATCCTTTAGCTTCTAAGAAATTCCAACAAGGTTTAGAAAAGGTTAAGAGATGAATGGTGAGTTAGAGTGCTAGGAAACAGGGTTGTGTAGATATCTCCAAATCATCAAATGAGAATGAGATTTTAAGAAAAAATTTGGAGGTAGAATAAGCTTCACAAGAAGTTGTTGCAAGTGAATATATGGTGGAAGTGAAGGTGAAGAGGAGATAACTAAGGAGACCACTTAGTAATAAAGCACCTATATAGAAAGGAGGTATAAAAATAGTGACGGATGAGACTTAGTGTTAGGAGTCCTATGTCATTAAGTTTTTACAAATATTGTCGGACCCATACCAGCCTAGCCAATTCCACTTGGTTCAACTGGAATAGGTCATAAAATCAAGTTGGTCCACTTATTTAGCACGAATTCGCATTGAGCCAGATTAACCCAATCAACCCCGGCGGCCGAATCGACTTGAATCAGCCAACCCAGACCACTTGACTCGATCTTAAAAAAGAAAAAAAAAACACTGTAAAATTTGCAATATATATGTACACTATATTATAAGTTTATAAAATATAATTATTAAATTATGCTTTTTTATCCCTTGTATGGATTTAATAGCTAATTGATGGATTTTATTCAAATATGGATATAATTAAGTGATGTCATATACATTTTTCTTTCATAATTAAAATGTGCCTTATATTTTTACTTTTTGTTAAATTTAACTAAACCCAGTTCAACCCCTAACCCCCTATCATGTTTGGATAAAACCATGGTCCAATTCTAACAACACTGATATTAACATGTTAGGTCAATATATATCCATCTATTGTTTGTCGCATGTGACAACTTATGAATAGTGCTATTACTAATAATCATTGGGTCCAGCTCATATATAATGGGTAGTACTGGTGCTATTTAGTTTGTTGTGTCCTCTAAATAGAACTGCTTGAACTATACTAAATTATTATTTACAACTTAATTTTTTTTTTTTTGAATTCAAACTTAACCATACGGTATGATTTATAATTTTTTTAATAAAAAAGATAGTATTGTCTAACTAGGATCATGGTTTGAATATACATTTCTAATTTTTAAAGGAAATTCCACAAAAATGTATCAATATATAAGGCATTTCAAATAGGCATAGAAAGTGGAACCAAGCGTGGATTTGTTCGGGAGAATTGTAAGTTTTATCAAAATGATTCATGAAGAATCTTCCTTTGAAGGTTTGGATATGGTTTTGTAAGGACCAAAGATTCTACTTTCCCTGTAAATTTGGATAGAGAGAAATTATGAGGCTTTTAGAAATCAAGTCTTCTATCTTCTTCATAGAAAATTTGGTGGTGCCATAACTTGCAGCAACTATTTTTATATATAGCATGTGGACTTATTTAGCTACACATGATGAATTTTTTTGTTCACTTTTTAGGTATAATAAATTTCACAATAAAATTGAATTAGTCAAACAATTTTTACACAAAATAGCTACAAAAATTAGAGTTAATTAAAAAAAAAAAAGTAAAACATTTGTTTATGTGGAATGGTCCAGTTTAGGGTTAAAGATGAAATAACATTTTTAGAGTTGAATCGCAAGTTAAACCAATTTGAAAAAATATATATCATTTTAATTTGATTTGTGATTTAATTGGTTTCTTTGCATAACCCTAATGTCATATTTAGTACGTGGAAATCATTTGAAATGGAATAAAATGGAATGTGAATAATGAAATGAAATAGAATGAGAGGGCGAACGATAAATCCATTCATTTGTTTAGATGCATCATGGTGTGCAATTGATATGCTCTTGTTAAACATATTCTCAGTTATTAATGTGAATAATAAATAAGAGGATAAAAAGGTAATTATAATAATCATTATGAGAAATGAATGAAATCGTAATTTCCCCTTCTAGAGGTGGAATCGCAATTCCAGCTTTTAAAAATGCAACCAAATATAGGAATGGGAATAGCACGATTCTATTTCAAGTTCATTCGAACATACCAAACGTCACATTAGTATAGTTGATTGGGCTCATATGTTTTCAATAAAAAGAAATATTCTAGGTTTTTTTATATTTATTTTCTTTTCTACATACATGGGTATTTATACATAATCAAGCTCTCTTATTTTTGGTATACAAATTTGCTATAATGACGATTGATTTGTTTCCAATGATATTCATTAACCCTATAATATAGCCATAAACTCTTAATTAATGATATTCATTAACCAGCCATAAACTCCTAATTTCTATGAGTCCTTCACGCTAACACTCCCTCTTAAGTTGGTGCATAGATATCTATCATGGCCACCTTGTTAAGTGAGTTATGAAAATTCTTGCTATATACTGCTTAGTTAGGATATCTGCTAACTAGTCTTCTGAATTCATAAAGGGAAACCGGATTTTCTTTTCTTCAAGATTTTGTTTGATGAAGTGTCAATGAACCTCCACATGCTTAGTTTGATCATGCTGTACAGGATTATGAGAAATATCAATAGCTACTTCGTTATTGCAAAATAAATCCATTTCGCATTTAGGAGGAAATTCAATCTCAGATAACAAATTTCTAAGCCAAAGAAGTTCACATAACCCTTTTGCCATTTCTCTAAATTCTGCTTCCACACTTGATAATGCCACTACGTTCTGCTTCTTACTTCTCCATGTAACAAGATTCCCACCGACAAATGTGAGATAGCCTAAAGTTGACTTTCTATATAAAATATTTCTAGCCCAATTCGCATCTGCATACCCTTCAATATTCAGATGACCATTCTTAGAGAACAAAATGCCTTTACTAGGCGATGATTTTAGATATCGAAGAATCTGAATGACCGCATTTATATGATCTTCGCTAGGGCAATGCATGAATTAGATAACTACACTGACTGCATAAGTAATATCAGGTCGGGTATGAGATAAATAGATCAGCTTACCAACTAGCCTCTGGTATCTTCCTTTGTCTATTGGCACTTGATTTGAATATTCTCCAAGTCGGTGATTTTGAATTATAGGTACATCAGCTGGTTTGCAGTCCAATAACCTGACTTCAGTTAATAAATCCAGCACATATTTCCGCTGAGAAAGAAATATCCCTTGATTGGATCTAGCAACTTCTGTCATGCCCCGAGGGGTACCCTAAACGTGGTAGTCCACCGTACACAATACTAAAGCCTAGGAATGACTACCTCAGTCACGCAAAGGCTTCCATATCATGTACAAGGCGTACATCACAACCAAGGAAACGCATCAGAGTAGCACAATTTATATTGATAATAAATAAGTAACAAGGCAAAGAGAATACTTATCGTAAAATATAAACATATCAAGTTACAATTCTTAGGGGTATATCCCTCTATTGACTTCAGATAAATATACATCTTAGAATCAACATAACACCAATCATATAAGTCTCTACATTTACAGAATCTTACAAAATTACTTTATCTTATACTCCCATTTCATTCATAGAAGCTTAACATCCCTCCATGACTTCCTTAATGTCATGATCCTCAATTTAAGCCACGGGTATACCTGTTTCAACAAAATCTATAGAGGTATAAGCTACAACTAGCTTAGTGAGATATTCCTTTTCATTCACACCATATTTTCAAACAAGTTCATTTAGATTTTCACACATATGCTATGCATACAATGCAACAATCACGTGATTATGCAAATATATATAGTTATCCGGAAACCATATATAGAACGGATTTACCCCTTCGTATCAAAGGTTAGGGAATCGGGGTTGAAGATCCTCGATCTTCTCCTGCTAGTCCCCAGGTCCTCACCCACAGCGTTCGGTTGGCTCGGCTCCAAACCTAGAGTCGCTTTCCCCGAACGATTTGGATTCTCCAGGAAGGAGCATGGCCCGTGGCACGGCACGATCATAGCCAATCCAACTCTACGCGTAGGAGTAGCAACCTTCCAAAAGAGATGTGACTCGATGGATGCTATGCGTGAGCGTTTCATTTTTTCTTAAGTCAAACCTTATTAAGGTTTATTAGGGGGCGATCAATCAATTTAGCAAATAATAAGCAGTCATACAAGTAACTAAGCAAAATTACTTAAATAGGCAGTTTGAAGTTGCGATATTCTTAATTCTTATTTCACGCATAAACATAGAATCACATATATACACATAACCCGAATACCCCATATATATATATATATATATATCCATTTTTATCTTTTCTTAGTATACTAATGCTACTACTTTACAAGCACAAGCAAGGCAACAAAATTAAGAGGAATAACTCACTCGTTCATTTCGCGATCTTCTTAGTTGTAGTAATCCTTAGGAAAGGTAATCTCGTATCCGTCATTACCTAAACAAAAGAAATACAAGGGATGAGTATTTCATAGAAATTCTACTTGAACTTTCTAATTCTATTTCACTATATTCGTCAAAATCGTGTAGAATGAAATTCCAATTTAAAATGGCCATAACTTGCTCATTTTAACTCAGAATTTCGCATATAATATATCGTTTTCTACCTATTCGAAAAGATCTATCCATTTCTAAGATTATCTTTGTCATATAAGGTCATTTGGGTTACGAAAACATTGGGTACAGATTTAAAACGAAAATTTCTAAACTTTTGCAAATCCATTTTCTAACTCAACTTCATTCAAAAATCCTTTAGTAAAAGTATAGATATATATATATATGTATATATAATTGATAAATCCTTTGATTATATCGATAAGCTCACTTTATATGCAAAAATTCTAATGATAGTGTCTCAACGATTTATTTCATAAAACAATTCTTTTTAAAGCGTTGAAATTTTACTTGATAAATTTCTTTTCAAGTATTTTGAAGAAACTTTATATTTTCATAGGTTATTATAACGAGTATATTCTTATTTTATTTTCTTCGTTCCTTTTTCCAAAACAAGTAAATTTTTCTTTAACCTTAGTCTTTCATAAATTTTACTTCTAGTGATAAAAGATCAAAGTTATCAAAAGTGGATTAAGTTTGTTGAAAATCTTTTTATAAAGTTATATTTAGAATGTTTTTAGAAAATGAATCTTTTCTTCTTATATTTATTATTTAAATTATAAGTTTTCGTTTCCTAAAACTTGTTCTTTTTATTTCCTCTTAAAAGAATTTTCTTTGTTGATAAAATCCATTATTTTTAATCTTATCTTATTTATATTCTTTGAAAATGAGTTCCTTCTTTAGAAATTTGAAAATCATTATTTTTCCTAAGTGGGTTTATAACTTTATGAGTTGAATTAATCTTAATTTTGAAAACTAGTTTGTTTCTTAGTTTTGTTATGGAGTTAAAAAGAGTCTAAATCTTAAGCTTTTTGTAAAAACTTTTAATATTAACAAATTATTTTACTAAAACTTAGGTTACCATAACAAAGAAAATATTTATTTCTTATGTTTCATTGGTAAGTTATCTTTGTTATTTGAGAAAAACTTGGGAAAACTTGTATTTTGATAATAACTTCATTATTTTGTGATAAGTCACATAATAGAAAATCTAGTTTTGAGTTCCTTTAATAAAGAAAATTTCTATTTTTTAATTAGTTGAGACATTAACATTATGTAGATGCAAGTATCATGAGCATATAAAATAATAAGAACATGAGAAAATACTAGAAATAATTAATAATAAGTAAGATAATAAAAATATCAAGTATTGGGAACTTTAGCTTCATCAAGGTATCGGGACTAAGAATAGACTAGTCCCAAAAGATTAAATAAAATAAATAAAATGTTGTTTTGACTTGATATGGACAAGTCTAAGACTAGAATTACTAGTCTTAAGAAAATAGCATGAAAATAAATAAATTGCAAAGCATGAAAATAAATAACAAGTGAACTTATATGCTCTAAAGATTATATATAAATACATAAATATATTTAGTTAGATATGGATAATAAAATCAATATAACAATATAATAAAATAGGAGTTCATGTGCAAGAACAAAACATGAACATGTTGTTGCTTTTACTACTCATATAAGTTTCATAACAACACTATAGTCATACTAAGTTACATGACATGGATAACTAAATGGTTAAAAGAAATTTTTACCTAAAGTGTTTATGTGGTATGAATATGGTAGTGAATGTATGGTTGTGTGATTATTGAGAGATGGTAGTTGTATTGTATAAAAGAAATTTTTGTGAGTATTTGGTGAAAGAGAGTTTTAGTAGAGGAAAAGTTTATGGAGAGAGTTTGTGTAGTGAATTGAAGAGAGTTTTGGTAGTATAATGAATTGTGTGAAAGAATGAAGGAGGAATGGGGTATTTATAGAATTTTTGGAGTGAATTTTTGATGTAATAAAATAAATTGAAAAAGAAAAATAATTGGGTGAAGAAAGAGGGGAGCCGGCGGTTTGAGAAGGAGAGGAGAGAGAGGAATTTATTTGTTTTGTAATTTTTATAAAAAAAGAAATAATGTGTAAAGTTGATGTGAATAAAGTTGTATTGGAAATGTAAAAAGTAAGAAAATAGGTATGTAAGTAGTAAGAAATAGGTGTGAGAAAAAGTAGAGATAGTGAAATAGTAATGAATAGTAGAAAAGTATTATGAATAGTAGACTAGACAATTAAAGTACCGTTAGTAATAAAATACGCGTAAACGAGCTATATCTGTTATTTTTAGTTATCGAAAAATTTTAAAACTGATATTTTTGAAATCCTTGTTTAATTACGAGTCTTTTCCGAGACACGCTTTTCGAGAACTGATCCCGTTTGAGTCCGAAGGACACTTGAAATTCACGAATTGATATTTTTATGTTATCCTATATTATTACGAACTATTTTAGGCCATTAACTTAATTTCGTTTTCTAAGGTTTGAGAATGCGGGATTGCCGGATGTTAAACACTAGGATTTGTTATAAGCTTTGTTAACTTTTAGGGTTTTGGTTTAACTTCCGGTTTTGTTGGGTTATTCGTAAGATCATATAATTTTCGAGTTTTGACCGTTTTATAAATTTAGCTCGATATCTATGGTTTACCTTATTTTATTTGTGATTATTTAATAGTGTTTTAGTTCTCAGGATCGTTTAACCAAGTCTAGGGTTATGAGTTGACTCAGTTTGACTTTTGGTGAAAAATGGAAATTTCTGATTCTGAAATTTACCAAAGGATTTAAGATCTTATCATTTCGTTGTTGAGTGTTATTTGGATATATCGTTTTGATTTGTATTTTAGGAATCGGGTAGATCATTTGATTGGCGTACAGATGTTGATTTATCTGATAGTTGGATTTTATATTTTGTTTCAAGGGTTTTCGTTTTCTTAATACTAAGAATTTTTGTGTTTGACTTGATTTTAACTTAGGTCGATTTTTGGGATTTCAATTTTAATATTAGACTTCTAGGATTATTTTCTATGAACTATGAAAATTTTTTGGGGTTTACAACTTCAATCCCCAAGAAGTATTTGAGTCCTCCAAAATTCTTCATCTCAAATTCTGATGCCAACTAAGATTGAAGTTTTGCTATCTCATCTATATCGTCTCTTGTAATGATCATATCGTCAACATAGATGATTAGAGTTGTAGTCTTGCCTTGTTAGTGTTTCAAGAATAAAGTGTGGGTAGAGTTATTTTGTCGATAGCCATATTTGTTCATTGCGACACTCAATCTTCCAAACCAAGCTCTAGGTGACTGTTTTAACCCATATAAAGCTCTCTGTAACTTGCAAACGACTTTATTGTCAGAGTCTGCCACATATCTAGGAGAGATATCCATATAAATTTCTTCTTCAAGGTCACCATGGAGAAAGGCATTTTTTACGTCAAATTAATGTAAAGACCAGTCAAGATTTGCTGCAAGGGACAATAAAACTCTAATTATGTTCAATTTTGACACTGGAGAGAAGGTTTCTTGATAATCAACTGCATATGTTTGTGTGTAACCCTTGACAACTACTCTAGCTTTGTACCTTTCAATAGACCCATCTGCTTTGTATTTAACTGAAAACACCCATTTGCACCCTACTATCTTCTTCCCTTCTAGTAATGTAGCAGGATTCCATGTTTTATTTTTCAACAAGGCCTCCATCTCTTCCTTCATGGCTTGAGTCCATCTAGGGTCCATAATGCCTCTTTTGCATTAGTGGAAATGTGATGAGACGAGAGATCATTTGCAAAGCTTTTCAAAAATTTAGATAGTAATCCAGTAGACATGTATTTGGCAATAGGATATTTGGATCGTCGCTCTTCCATCTCAGGAGAGTATCATCTTGGGGGCACACCACGATTATGCCTGTAAGGTAATCTATAGCCAAGGATAGAAGCAACAGTATCTATGTCATTAAAGGGTTAATGATCAATAGGGGTTGATGGAGAACTTACCTCAGTGATATTCTCAAGAGATAGAGTAGTGGTTATCGGAGAAGAAGGGGACACATCATTTGAGGAAGTTGTCTCTGACTCATTTTGAATGTCATATTCATTAAAACCTGGCCACTCATATCTTATCCAATTCACCTCTTTAATAGAATTCTCCCCCTGACGAGGTGGAGTGGAGAGCTTAGCAGTAAAGAACATTTCAGTTTCAAAAAATGTGGCATCCATAGTAACATATGTTCACCTATGAGTGGGATCGAAGTAGCGATATCCTTTTTGGTGTAGGCCATAGCCTAAGAAAAGGCACCTCACAGCACGAGGATCAATTTTTGTGCGTTGATCCTTTTGGACATGAACAAATACAACACACCCAAACACGCGTGGTGGCATCATTAAGATTGAGGGCAGTGTTACAAAATGAGATAATGCTTAAAGAGGAGTTTTTGTTTCAAGAACTTTCGTTGGCATCATGTTGATAACATAAACTACATGCATAATTGCCTCTACCTAATAATGCCCAGTCACATTAGTCCCAATAAGAAGAGCTCTAGCAGTCTCAAGAATATGTCAATTTTTTCGTTCGGCCTCTCCATTCTACTAGGGAGGATGCGAACATGATTTCTCATGAATCATTCCTTGTTGACGAAAAAAGTCATTAAATTACTAGTTGACATATTCTTTACCATTATCGTAACGAAGAACCTGTAATTTAGTGGAGTATTGTGTACAAACCATGTTATAAAAGGACTTAAAGGTATTGAAAACCTCATCCTTATGTTTCAACAAATACAACTACGTCATCCGTGTGCAATCATCAACAAAAATCATAAACCATTGATAGCCATGCATATTAGGTTTCGGGGATGTCCCCACACATCAATATGGATTAAGGAAAAAGGAACGATACTTTGATTAAAACTCAAAGGATAAGTGGCCGATGACTTTTCGCAAAAATATAGGTTTCACATTTAAATTGAGAAATTGCTATATCTGGAAGAACATTTTTCAAATATCCAAATGACGAATGATCTAACCGACGATGTCAAAGCCAAACTTGCTCCTCCTTGGACATATTCTGATGAGTGGTGTGACATGCTTTACCGATCTTTACATCCATCAAATAGTATAGTTCCCCCTTCTCAATACCACGTCCAATAATCTCCTTTGTTAGAATATCCTGAAGAAGGAAAAGATTAGGATAAATAATTACAACACAATTCAAATCTTTGGTAAGTTGACTCGCAGACACTAATTTAGGAGAAAGAGATGGAACAAAAAGAGTATTGGATAATGGCATATTAGGTACCACTATTACTGTACCAGCCTATGTTACTAGGGAAATTTTTCCATTGCCATTTGTAATATTGGTTCTTCTAGGCTTGGATCTTTGGGAGATATCATTTTCATCATAGGTCATATGGTCAGAGGCTCCTGAATCAAGAATCCATTGGCCATGAGCATTGTCTATTTTAAATTCATGTAGATTCATACCTGTGACTGGTTTATGAATTTCAGTGGTGCTAACATTGTGAGCTTGAGCTGGAATTAAGGAAAGAGTCATATCATTGATGGCAATTGAACCTTGACCTCTAGTCATCTGTTCATTCTTGCATGTGTCATTGGTTCCTTCAACATTGCGCTTTTTCTTTGACTGTAATTCATGCCACCATTCAGGATACCCATGGATTTTAAAACAGGTCTCCTAGGTATGTTTAGTTCCTCCGCAATGAGAGCATTTCAGTCCATCAGATGCATTCCTTTTAGAAGAGGAATTCGATTTTCCATTATGAGAGGAAGCTATCGAAGGCGTTATAGTCCTCAAACTCTTTGACGTAAATACGAAACCTGATGATTTTTTAGTTGAAGTTCCTATCCTGACTGCTTGTCACACCACTTCTCATTGAACATGGGCATAAGCCTGCTCCATTGTAGGGAATGGTTGCATCTGCAGAATATCTCTACGAATGTTGTCTAGTCGGTCATCCAGGCCATCTAAGAATATTTATACTCGATCTTCCTGCAACATGTTGTTATAACGCTGAATATCAGCTTGGCACTACATGGGATTTGGCCTTCAAAAGTCAATCTCTCTCCATAATCCTTGTAAACTGTTGTAATATTTTTCCAATGAACTGCTTGCCTGCTTTAGCCGTGATACTTTACGTCGAAGGTCATACACTTGGGAGACATCAGTCCCATCAAAATAAGTTGTTACTATGGCATCCCATACCATTTTTGCCATAGGAAATCTGATGAAATTCCCAATCAGTGATTGGTCCATGGAGTTAATGAGCCATCCTTTTACTATGGCATCATCAATATGCCATTTTCAGAAGGTTGGATCTATCATTGCAGTTTGGGGCAGATCACCATTGATATGACCCAATTTGTCTTTGCTAGAGATGTACATCTCCACCACTTGAGACCATAGTCCATAGTTGGTCCCATCCAATTTAATTCCTATTGGAGCAACGGCTATGTAAATTGTTGAGGTTGTACCGGAATTCTTAGATAGGATTTCCATCATTCTGGTAGTGAATTCTGACAAGATAGATGAAGAAGAGATTTCAGAGGTTTCTGGTGACTGTAAATCTTCACCAGCCATATCGGTGTTGTAGGATGTTATTTGCTTCAGTGTTGTCTGTATAGGGGAGGATGAGAATTGAAAACTTGCTCTGTTACCATATTTTCAATAAGAAAGAAATATTCTAGGTTTTTTTATATTTATTTTCTTTTCTACATACATGGGTATTCATATATAATAAAGCTTTCCTATTTTTGGTATACAAATTTGCTATAATGACAATTGATTTTGTTTCCAGTGATATTCATTGACCCTATAATATAGTCATAAACTCCTAATTAATGATATTCATTTACCAGACATAAACTCTAATTAATGATATTCATTGACCAGTAATAAACTCCTAATTTCTAGGAGTCCTTCATGCGAACATCATAATGAATGAGAAGAATGCACATCGAGAATGGTATTTGCTATTTATTTGAGGTACTATATTTAGTTCCTTCTAGAATTTTGTAGCCATATATTTGAGATGCAAGGCCATTTCGCTTGGAAGATACATATCAAATCTTAACTAAGCCATAGTTCATGTGATTTGCTAAAGAATCGGTTACCATTCATATTAAGTAGTTCGGGTGGAGCAAATTTCTTTAAAGAAATATCATTGCCAAATTGAAGCTTTCATTTCCACTGAATCTTTAGTCTTTTATTAAGATTTGGAGGAATACTAGTTATTTATTTTAGGTTAATATTAATATTTAAAGTTGTACCACTTGCTAGGGTTAACCAGTTTAATTATTACTAAAAGATTTGCTGGTTGTATTTTCATTAGCTTTGATATTGTCATGAACCCCTTTTATTTTCACTTAGTTTATAAGATAAAATTCTCGTAAGTAATTATTGTTATCATCAATCAATTATGGGATGTGGCAAATACCTGTACTTATAAATCTCTTGCATGATTGTGGCATGTACTCGTTAGTGAGATTTGTGAGACATATTGAATCCTCTATTAAAATTCAAATCAATTATTTCTTTGATCCTGAACCATACCGATCATAGGATTATTGATCAAAATTCAATTTGCTCATGGAATTACTGTGTCAAATCTGATTCAATAGCCTGCCACTTCTCTTTATTCTCGTTTATTTACGTAGATAGAAAACTGTCAAATATCTCCTCTTTAAATTTAATCCTAAAAATACAAAAAAGATACATTGCTTTTATTTGCTGCGCAAATTTATATCGTACTTGGCCATATCAACGACTCTCCTCCGCCTTATTAAAGGATGCTTCATGTCCATAGATGAGAACATAATTTGTTTGCAATTGTTATTAAGGGAAAAAATACAAACTATGTGACAACTTAATGGGGGGGGAAAAAAAACATTGAGATAAAATTCACACTATACAACCATTCAACAGGCTTTAGTCTTTACCATCCTAAAACACATGCATAAATCTCTTTGATCATAGAAGAAGATGCATAGGTTATGGGTTTTTAAAAAAAAAAAGAATCACACAAACAGAGTTTTAGCGAACTGATTGGTAGAACAAGATAGACACATTGTAAAAGCTGCCCTTTTTAAAGCTCAAAGCACAACAAATGCCATAAGCATAAAATGTTCAAAAGCAAGCTCTCTGCAGACAACGGGCGGTCTTCTTTTTGTCCCTTGGGCTTGATGATCCGGGTGTAGAAGGTTGCTTAGTAGCAGTTGTACTAGGTTTAGTAGCATCATGATATTTATCTGTCTTGTGTGCTAGGAGAATCCAAACATGTGTGATCAACTCTCCTCCGCGCCTAAGCATTTCAGCATGGTGATAGACCTGACAGTTATAAGCCGCATAGCACAACATCTCCACCCACACACTTCTTATAAGTTTCCATTTACTAACGTCTGCTCGCAATGTTCTCAGCTTCCTAACTAGAATTTGAGCATCATCTAACACATTCCATTCCCTAGTGATCAATGTATCCTTATATTTACCAAAATTAGGTGTTGGCACCGATGGCTGTCGCCATAGAATATCCAGGGCTTGTCGTATTGATCTTTCATCTTCCACAAAATCCTTAAGCATGGAGGAAGCATACTCCAGTGTTATGTCCGTTGTTGTCAAGGACAACATGTAAGGACGCCTTGCGAGAAGATACATCATATAGTTTGAAAGCAAGTGGCTTGCACGACAATTATTGCTTGATTCGTCATAATCAGATTGCATTAGAACAGATGTCGCCACATGCCAGATGATGATGCTCTTATCAAATGATTTTGCCAAGCTGTTTTTCAGTACTTCATCTTCTATTTGGTATGTAACCAAGGTCCATTTGCCTCTTTCTGTAAAAGGTAACAGAGCCCTCCTCCTTTCCAGCTCTTTCATATCATTCAAGACAACTTCTTTTAGATATAAGGGGATGCGCGCACGAGTGGATACCCAATACCTTCTAAATTCATCTTCCCGGCAAAAACACTTGGCCATTGTTTTTAAGGCAGCAGGCAAATGACCATTGATACAGTATTCTAACAAATTAAGTTGGCTCATTGAATTAGACCATCTCTTTTGCTTAGCACTAAGTGCTACCACGAATGGTAGAACTCTAGACACAAGCAGCTTCTTAGGACGATTGCACATTTAACAATTGCCCAATCTGTGAATGGTAGGAGCGCAATCTGATAGAGTTCTAAGATAAGAGTACCCATAAGCAATGCATATGTATACGTCACATACATGTCGAGCAAGAAGGCATTCCTAAATATTATTGAGAATCCTGTTAATGCAGATGTCAAACAGAGGAAGGAGAAGAACCTCCCTACCAGGCCAAGCTTTGTGTAAAGGAGAGGTGCCTTTGTGTAGAGCACATCAAACATGAAGCCAAGTTCGACTTCTGTCACAGTGAATGCATCCTCGGCTGAGAACCCGTCTATCGACATCCATGGTTTTGTCACAAAGTCGGGATGGTAGAGCCAATTCACCAAATGAGGTCTCAAAGAATTAAACCGATAATAAGCCCTGAGGATAGTCTCCAATGAATTAGAAGCTCCGGCTTCAGCCCGAAATATTCTGGCATCCTTTCCACAATTTGAGGCCTTGCTTCTTCAATATCCATTTCATCAATACTAATGCTGTCATCGTACACTGATTTGAGAGCTAAAACATTTCCTGCGGACTTGATTATTCCCCCGATAAACAAGGGAATATACAAAAATGAAACAGAGGAAGACAGATCCCAACATCGAGAGAGTATCCAAATTACAAAAACAATCGTAACTCCTAGGTTCAATATCTGCCTTATTCCTAACCTGTTGTCTTCAACAGAATATGCTGTCACGCTGTCAGGAAGAGAAAGATGAATCAAGAGCAAAGGTGCTAGTATGCCCTTTAGCTGCACATTGTAATCCGGGTTTTCCGGATCACGAACGTCGACAACCGTGAGCTTGCCGAGGGCAAGTGTGGCTATATAAGTTGCAAGCAGGTAAGAAGCCCATATAATAAGTTCGATGTAGAAGTAATTCATGTACTTTCTACGTCTTCCATATATGGCAAGAATGACCTGAAAGAGGAAGCTTACTAATACCAACCCCTGGATGCCCCAGTCTTCCCACAAATTCGTAGCGAATGGCCATAATGTGCTCACCACTGAGGCTATCAATTTAGCAAACGGGGGGCTTTTCTTCTCTCCCATTTTTGTTTTTTCCTGGACTATAAAACCGAACGATTAGATGCTTCCTTTATTTAAAAGAAGTCACATTATGTTATATCATATTAATACAGAGACACGTACACAAATATTACTCAGATTTAACAGGTATTTTTGCGTTTTTAACAAACTTAAAACCTATGTCCTTCATTCTTATATAATAATTATCAAGTGCATGATTAAATTTTTATATTACATGCATGTTGGGTGGGGGAAGAATCCTTGGAATATAGAATTTTACGAAACCTATGATCAGATATTCCATATCCCACTTTTCGTTTCTAGGCCCCCAGCGAGGAAGCTAAAAACCCCAAGGAGGGTAAAATACCAAAAAAAAAAAAAAAAGGAAAATAGAGGGAGAGGTTTTAAGGTTCATTTTGTGATAATTTCATTTTCACGGGGATAATAATGCAAAAAGTGCTTTAAAAGGGTTTAAGTTTTACCTGATATACACACACACACACATATTAGAATATAAGTTATCGATATTCTAATTTTAGGACCTCAGTTCACAAAGGTGGGTCAAAAATAAAAAATGTGGCTGCATCACTATTAGTTAAAAAGATCCTAATGATAGAATAAATATAAATCTTAAAAAGAAATTAAAGAGAGAGAGAGAGAGAGAGAGAGAGAGAGAGAGAGAGAGAGAGAGAGAGAGAGAGAGAGAGAGAGAGAGAGAGAGAGAACAATTGGTCTTGAGACTTAAATTAAGAAAACCTGAAATCGACTGAATTTCAGCGATAAAATTATAGCAACCATGAATTGTCTACTAAGCCAACGGATTTAAATGAAAGTTAACAATGGGCTTATGCCTTGTTGGATCTAATATTTGGAATTTGCTTATGTGGAATTTGATTTACCAACTTTTTTTTAATTATTAATAAATAAATAAATATCAAATAACTGCCAAATACCTTATAAGCTAGTTACATTAGCACTAATAGTTAGCTTTTATATAGAATGCTAACTTTCCTTTGTTTTATTTTTATTTTTCTTTTTTTAGTTTCATTCCTACCGTTATTGTGCCTAATTATTCATTTAAGTTATTTCTCAATTTGTTTATTCCCTACTTTAATTTGTCTTGTATATTGTCAATCGACATATCCATTAGCAATAGTAGCACAACTTTTATTTGGAGCAAGCACATATCCTCTCCGCAGTAATTATTATTATTTTCTTTTTAACTTTAGATCCTGTTCATTAATACTGCCATATCGTTTATCGTATAACTTCTGGCCGATGATTTATTTAACAAAACAATGGAAAGGTTGAGCAAAATGCAATAGAAACATTTAAACTTCTCATACTTTTGGTTATGAGTTCCTTTATAACACATATATATCTAGTGTGTGTGTGTGCATATTAAACTTTTATGATCTAATATTTTCAGTTTCAGACTTTTTTTCATCCCATTTAGTGTCAAAATCATGATTAGATTGTACTAATGTTGTTTTTTCCTTTTCTAAACGCATGAAATTATAAGTTTAGAATGTATTGCGTAGTTAATTCCCTTTATAATTCATAAAGAAGTTGATATTATGAACTTTCTAAAAACATATATTATGATCATTGAAATGTTGAAGGGTATTATAGTATACAGACCAAAAGATATCCTTTCCTTGCATATCCTTTCAAACTAACATATTTACTTCTTTCTCTATATAATCTTTGATTGAAACACAACCCCTATCTATAGATTTTTAGAAAAAGTCATAACTTCTTTAAAATCTAAGACAAGATAAATCTTGTGTGACAATAATAAACCTACGAACCTTTTCTTATCATTCTTAGATTACTTCAATTAAATTTTTAGTAACGTTACAACATTTCTTGATAGAAATCACTAGTAGTGTATTGAACAAATGAGAAATCACGAATGAGTTAATGATCATAAACCTATTTGTCTATCGATTTTAGATTCTCTCTTATAAATTGATAGTAATGAGATTCGAATGTTGGTAGGAACTATGGGACTTAAGAAGAATGACTATGATATCATAATAGTAAGAATCTCTCATAACAAAAACTTAAGTGTTATAAACGAGTTACTCATGAGAATTAAATACATGATTTTCTAGGAAGTTATAAGAATGAATAGTGATAGCAATTGGTGGCATCAAGGTTGTTAAACTTGCAATTATACGTAAAATCATTAGAGGATTTGCAGAATTGGAACATAGAATCCAAACGTAGAAACACAAATTTCTATAACCTTAGGAAAATAGCTTTTAAAAACTATATCCATTCTTATAGATGTCATAAAAAACTTGAAATAAATAATTGATAAAACAAAAAATAAAGCAATTAAGTTTTCTTTTTTATAATAACCCTTAATCTATAATATAACATACATAAATAAAAAGATCAAATAGATTCAAATTTAACCTTTTTTGTAAATTTTAATCTATAATTTGACTTAAATGAATTATATAAATGTATGACGAGGGAGTTAGGATGAAGGAAGGAAAAAGATAGAGAGAATGTGTAAAAATAAAATGAAAATACGATAAGAAAGATATTCAACCCTAATAGTTGATGAGATTGTTAAAATAAGATTGTAATTTTTATATTGTAGTCTATTTCGCTCATGTAGGTAAAATCGGTAAACTCGATAAAAATATAAGAATATACCTAGTTTACGAGTAAACTCGATTGAAATCATGAGATTTTACAAAAGAAAAAAATGATTATGTACACAAGTTGAAAAGGGCCTCCTAGAATCATAAACTCGTAAAATTGTATATGCAAAATCATGATTTTGATAACTATGAGTGACATGACAAGTAACATCTTTAAATTCTACACTTGAAGTAAAAATCTTTGACTCACTATAAGAAAATTGACATTTAAAGACAAATGTTTTGCTATAGAAAATCGATAAGATAAGTTATATTTCTACAAATAAAATTAGTGACGATTTTTGCAACTAAAATTTACACTCAAAGATAGAAATTTTGTCTCTAAATCTCAATTTTCTTATAGTTACTAGATCTTACTATAATTATTTGTATGTAAGATTTAGAATCTCTAATTATCCATACATTGGTTTTCCTTTTTTTTTTATCCCCTCTTTCGGAACTACATACCTATAAAGAAGTATTAGTGGACCCAAATCATGAAGAGAAATGGGTAGCCCATAGAGCAATGGGTGTTAAATGAAGAAAATGTGAATTATGCAAGAATATTCACTCAATAGTTTTATAGTAATTCAGTATATTTATTTATATGTCTCCTTAAAATAACTGTTTCATACTCAGACTAGCTAAGAGCCAATGAGCGACGCTGCCATCATAAAAGAGGCGTTAAGGCACTGATCTAGATATTAACACAACGTGGGATACCATGTGCTGATTAGCGATGGCTGGCATGATAATTACGAGCATCCATGTGACAAATCTAGTGTTAAACTCTAACCATATTAATGACCACACAACTCAGCAAAGGCTTGCAAAGGT
This sequence comes from Combretum micranthum, assembly GCA_024138025.1. NCBI lineage: Eukaryota > Viridiplantae > Streptophyta > Magnoliopsida > Myrtales > Combretaceae > Combretum > Combretum micranthum. Next base: position 623,776 of record JAMXBD010000138.1, read on the forward strand.
AGCTTGGGATATTGACGACACAACCTCCCATACCATATTATTATCTATATCTACCTTATCCTTAGTCGTCATAACCTATGAGTACCTCAACTAACGAGACAAATCACAATCACTTGTATCTCACTTTTGCACCGTCCATACAAGCTGCTCCTCATCCATGGTTATACCATTATTGGTATTATAACATGCCCAACCAAACGTTTGAATACACGTAACCACCATCTCCACCCCCAACCAAATCCTTAGGAAGCTTCTCCTAGTATTAAGGCTAGCCTCTGGCACCTGATTATTGTCCATGGACATCGTTAGCACCATGGGGAGCACCATCAGACAGCTTATCATCTTAATAGCAACCTCATCCTAAGTCCTATCCACTCTCAGCATAGCACCACCATTAGGAATAGGATCGTCACAACATGTTCCTCCACCTTCATAGTAAAAGTATCTCAAATCCTATTACATGCTTGCATCATGCTTTGTTTGTGGATATTACCCATTTGCTTCTATTGCTTCAAACATGTCATCACAAAGAGCCTCAGGTGACTCATCATTTCAGGTCCAGTAACATTAGATATCTAGATGCTAGGCTTGTTTGGTACTAGGATCTATATTTAGTATTTGTTTGTTGTTTAGTGTTGCTATTCATGGTCAAACATCTCTCTTTTGTACTAATTCTATGCTTGAAGGACTTCATTACATGATTGTGTGCATATTATACTATTTATATAGTTTGGTAATAGCGCTTTATTTATATTTGTTACAATTAATCAATTTAAAAGAAAAATTAATATGTATTATAATATATTTTTACATTATTACTATGGATTATTATCCCATGCCTTTTTTATATAATGAAATTATTAAATAAATTAAAATATATGTTATACATTATTATGAATATATATATTTTATTTAATATATATATGTATTAAAAAGAAAAGCTTGGCTACAGAGACAAGTTTTGCTTCTTTTTCACCATGGACATGTCAAATGTGCAAAGAGTCGAGACTCGTCTCTGTCCTAATCAAAGGCAAGTCACACTTTTTTTGCTTAGATGGTGGCAAGACAAAAGAAGCAAGTCATTGAGGTGATATGACTCGACTATTTTTATGAAGTTGGAAAAAATAGCCTCTATTGGTCACATGTATACTAGTAAACTCCAAATGATCATGGATTACATGTGTACGATGGATTACAAAGAAAATATACGTACTACAAAATGTTATTCTTATGCTTATGTGCAATATGTTTGTTGACTAGGCTTGGAAAGGAAGAGCTATACATTGTCTTTTTTTTTTTTTCCCATTACAACGGGGAGTAGAGAATCAAACCCGATACCTTTCAATTGAGACATTAGATAGATACCACTAAACTATAAGCCATTGGATTAGTGTCTATTAGGAAATAAGTGCATATAAAAAAAAGCTTCACATTAGGAAAATAGATTATGTAAATGATTTATAAGAGGAATCCATAAGTATGTTTATTCATAAGATCCATTTGTAAAACTTGATCCCAATGATGGCTCTTCCTCTCTATATCAATCCCCAAAAAAATTATTAAGACAAATTAATAGAAAATTAACATTTTTAGGAATTTTGAATTATGGTAGATATAGTTGAAAATTATATGGTAGATAGCTAATACCTTTTTGATTTTCTTCACATAAATAATTATAATTTTATGGAGGAGAATTAGTAGTACTATAAGTATTTTTATAGCATTTTCAAGATAATTGAACTTTTCTTAAGAAAAATTGTGTTGTTTAAAATTTTTAATAATAAAAGAAATTTTTATTGAAAATTTATAAATCTCAATGCTTTTCTTTTTTTGTTGATATAACTATTTACATAGATCGATAGATAGTATGGGATGTAAGATAAATTATGAATAGCTATATGTTAGTAATAATAATTAAACAAGTAGAATGAAGGGACTGAGGTTTTTTTATAGGTTGTGTTGTAGCATGATTGAGAAGATGATGGGTCCATCTACTATTCATGTTATGATTTTCGTAATAAATATTGGCATCTCATTAGAATGAAGATCGAAGAGTGGTGCATAAGGTTCATCACTATCAAATATTCAACCAAGCATTATGTATACCAGTTAGCCCATAAAGAATGAGCTACTTCAATAAAGAATAAGTAGACCATGGTTAGTCTTAGTTGATCATACTTTCACGAACCGTAGTGAAATGACCTAAATTTAAATTCTATTTAATTTCCATATGTTGTTTATTTATATTAGGTATTGAATTGAATGAGCATGATGTTTAGGATAGTTGTGTTGGTAATAGTCTAGATGTATTATTTTGCATATGTAGTGAAATTAATACCTTTGTTTTATACGTATTAATGTGTGTGTAGTGTAATTATTAATTGTGTCTTTTATACGTTAAGGTGTAATTTAAGTTTAGATTTATAAAATCAATTTTGGTTTATCCATAAGATTAGTAGATAGAAGTTTTTATTAGTTAAACTAATGATTAGGCTTAAATAAGCCTCAAATGAGACTCAAATTCACCCCAAATGCAAATTAAAGTTGCATATGCCTTAAAGGGTAAATTTGGGACATGTTTTAGGCTTAATTATGCTTAATTGGACTACTTTTTGGGGTAGCCTCTCCTTTATACGAATTTTCCTTTTCTTTCTTTCTTTTCTCTTCCTCATTCATTTCCATTTCCAAGTTCAAGTCAAGAACAATAGCAAACTTTGAAAATCAAAGTTCCCTCTAAGGCAAGGCATATACATGTGAGTTGATTTAACTATGATTGTTGTTTTGTTTTCCTTTCTTGTAATGGTTATATGAACTCTTGTATAGAATGAGTTTAAATGTTATCTAAATTGTTTGTTCATGCTTTGAGATTAGTTAGGAATGTGTTTTGTGAGTGTGTGAGTTTGTTTATGCATTGTAGAAGTGATATGAAGTGTTAGGAGGATATGAAGATGGTTTGTGTAGGAAAGTTGAGAATGGATGGAAGTGGAATTGGAAGTGTTTAAATGTGTTGATTTCATGTTTTAAGTTGCTAGGATTGAGTAGTGTAGATAGAGGTGAGTATATGAAGTTAAAAATGTAGTTGAGGAAGGTTTGAAAGTGTTATAGGATAGAATTTTCGAAGTGGAAAAATAGGAGAAAGTGTTCTGTTGTATAGGCCTGTTTTTAAACGTACTCCGGCATTTGGGTTTCTACGCCGCTGGCTTATAGGCGGTGTTGGAAACCAACAGAATTAAAATTATTAAAGCCGTTTGAACGCCGCCGGCTTTCACTGGAAAAGTCAGTCGGCGTTCATTCTTTCACATTGTACGCCGGCTACTGGGAATCAAAGCCGTTGGCGTATGTGTAGAGGCTGCCAGCGTATCTAGGTAAGCGGCCGGTTTGCACCTCTTTGGACGTTTTGAAAAATTTTGAATTTTCATTCTATACCAGCTCAAAGCCGCCGACGTAGAATGAAGGCAGTCGGCGTACCCTTGAGCGCTGCCAGCGTTGGCAGTGTTGATTTTCATAGTGTTGAACACCGGCTCAAAGCCGCCGGCTTTGAGTGCCGGCGTATCCCCTGCGCTTTTGAATTTTAAAAACTTTTTCCAAAATTTTCCAAAGTTTGGTATTTGATCAATTAAGTATTTGTTAAGCAATCTAGGATATAATAGGACGTTTAAATGCTTTATTATGACTTTGTATTAAATTATTTGAATTTCTTTGATTAATTGCGATATATAGATATAATATGTGTATATTTGTGAATGAGGAATCTATATTTATTTATTGATTATTTTGATATTCCTATTTCAGTTAAGGATTTTTGGGTTAGTTCTTCACCGAGAGATCATAGTAATATACTAACGGGTTCAGATACGCAATAACTTGTTTGATGTTTGCTAGGAATAGGCATTCCTAATTCAACTTAATTTGACTTTGCTTAATATTTGAATGAATTGGATGTCTATTATGCTGTTTAATCTGGTCCGAGGAGCAGCAAACCTGTCATGATGCAATGACATGTTAGTTAGGCGCTTAACCAAGTCATGATGCAATGACTTTACCATGATGCAATGGTACGCTATGATGTAATAGCGATTCTTTTTGGTTAAGTGGGTAGCCGATAGGGGGAATAGTATTTGAGTAACGTTTGCTTAAACTTAGGGGGAAATACCATGATTTAGTTCAAGGTTTTATGGGAACTTGTGAACTAGGTTCATGTTATGGACTGAGTTTAAGTAGAGTCGGGCAATGGCTTTTGAACCCTAAATGAAGCTATTATCTTCATGAAATAGATATAGGAGATATAAGTATTCGGACTACTTATATCAACCCCCTGAGTAGCTACTGTTACTCAGGATCCTGAATTCCCAAAGCGTGATTCGGGGTTTGAATACCCTCTTGTTGATTTGTGAAAGAAAATATAATAAAGATAATCACCGGTCTAATGATGCATTACATTGATTTGATGAATTGTTTTTGCATTTGTTATTGTATACTGGGCCTTTGGCTCACTTTTGCTGCTTTGCAGGTATTGGAGACGAGTTTTATGATGATTTGGGCTATGGGTCCGATTTTGAGAGATTCCTAGATGAGTGGGACGAATAGGACTCGAACACCCTGGACTTTTGGAAGAATTTTTGCTAAAGGAAAAGTTATGTATAGAATGCTTGATAGTTAAGCCTATTTTTGTAAAGACCTTAAGATCCTCTAGGATTATTTTGTTTTAAGAAAACATGTAAATTTTGTAGTGTCTTGTATTGATACTAAACAGTGTTTATATGATGTAAATATATGTATAGATTGCTTTTGTTAGCAATCTTGTTTTGTTAAAAGTTCTTTATAAAGAAATAGTGGTTTTGATCAAACAATTTTCATAAACTGTTAGTTTTTAGGACAGCCTTACATATAATGTGAAAACGTTATATGTGGTTGGGGACTCGGTACTCTAAGTCTCGGGATTTAGAGGGACGGGTCTTTACACGTAGCATTTAAGAGGATACTTACTCTAGAGGAAAACATAGATGCTTGAGAAGAGCATACCAATAAAGATTCTTTTCATGGCTATAAAGATGAATATGTCAAATGTAACATTTGTTAATGTGTTTAATTTTTGGGCGACAACGATTGCATTTTAGCCTATTGTTTCAATTGATACAATGTGAATATTTCTATTGTCCTTTGTGAATTATTTTTCATTTCAAGCCAATTTCACTACATTGTGAAGGTGGTCCTTACACTTCATTTTAGATCTCCCTCTAGCCATAGCCCACACATAAAAATGAGGCATTAAGAGAGAGATAGGAATCATGGTTAATTGGATCGGTAACTCATTCTGGAGATAGAGGATTGATGAAATTAGCCTAAAGGATCCTTACAGATGAACCAAATGAAGGTGAAATGGAGTATTTGCAAGGTTATATGATACACTTTACTATTGAGTATGATCTAACATGTTTAACTATGAAGAAAAGGAAAAATATGAAGGAAAAATTTTCAATTTTGAAGATCATGCTGATGGCAAAGATAATAGTTGAAACTAAGTAAAACAAGGAAGCCACAAACGCGCACATGGCTTTTAGTATGCCTATGTCCCAAACTGTGCATGTAGATGCAACCATATATGTGCCCATGCACACGTTGCTTATGTAGAAATTAGAAGATAAAGGGTGGCACGGTATTTCCCATGTTCGTGTCTTGGACCATGCTTAGGTCCGCGCTACGCCATACTTGTTTTGAAGTCTAACTATTTCAGAGTTGAGAACATGCCCCGATGCACGACTTATGGTACAGCATGTGCCCTATTCTATTTTCGAAGCTTATTTTTTAGTTTCCTAATTAATTTTATATTCAGTTATTGCCCTTATTCGACTCGTAGGAGTATATAAGGGTCATTAGGGTTATGATACCATTATTTAGCCATCTTTTAACATCTTGAAATTAATTGTGATCAATTTCCTTGTCAATAATATTGACTTTTCTTTTGAAGATTATTCTTTGTTGTTTCTTTTAATCATATGTAATATCGATTGATTAGGACAATCAGTTTTATTCTTTTTTTGGTGTGTCATATCAAGGATTAATCGTTCATATCTTTAATATTAGTTTTTACATAAATTATTAAGCCCAAAATATACAACAAATCCCTAGATTGCAATATACCACTGTAAAACATGCGAATTCTCCAATCTGTATTAGAGAGGGTTATGATGTAGTAGGAATGAACAAAATGATGGAGAAGATGATGTTGGTTTTAAAGGGGTGATGCTATTGATGATGAGGATGGGGATATTACATTGAGCTACATCTGCAATGCTTTTAGACGCAAGTAAATCTATAATAGATATCACAATGAAGTAAACTTTAAGTAGACTACCAAGAGGTCAAAATTAAGGATTTCAAATGGATGTAACAAGGTTATATATGAGTACATTTGATAGTTAGATTTAGAGTTTAGATTAAGGCATCACCAAGAGAGCATGTTATTGATCACATGCTCTTGTGGAAAAGCTTAGACAACAATCAACGAGAGCCTACACTAGATAGAAAAGCAGAAAGTTATGATAAGGGTTGTCAATTTTATCATTATAAATTGAATTGTAACAACTTTATTTATAGTTATTTTTATGTATGTGATATCATAGCACTACAAGAAAATTGACTTTTAGAGATAAAAATTCTGCAATGGAAAATCAGTAAAATAAGTTATATTTTTACAAATAAAATCAATGACAATAATTTTTACAATGAAAATTTATGTTTAGAGATATAATTTTTGTCTTTAAAGTCTAGATTTCTTATAGTATAGAATTATTTTGATGTAAGGAAATGGAAGCATAGGTGCATATAGAAGAGAATCCATACATAGTGACTTTAAAATCTTACAAGGATATATGGAGAGATTATTGAATCCACTATAAAAGAAAGGAATAAAGGGAAGGTGGGGTGGAGGATTTTCAAAGCGTAAGTCTAGCTAAGTTCTACTATTAAGCTAATGATGGGAGATATCATATGACTCTTCAACATGAATCGACACTATAACATCAAAATTTCCTATTGCCACAATGAATGTACTTAACATTGTTTAACACAATATTTCATTTTTTTTTTTAACAATAAAAGCAATGATATGAGCACATGAAAGAATAAGAAAATGTTGAAGCACCACCATACAATTGGCCCATCATTTATTTTCCATAAGATAAATAATGTGCAATTTTTAACTTTCTTCCATCTAAGGAAACGATGTTTAGGAAGAACATAAATTTTGACATTCTTCTGCGAAATGTCAAATATTTAAGTATACACATAACTAGAGGAGATAATGGATGCCATGAAGTGGATTAATGTAGCGACAAAGGAAATAAATAGTTAAATAAAGTTTGGTCAAATTTTTTAGGACCTTTTTCAACTTGAGACTTAGGTTAACATATTATTGTGGATTATGTTAGGGGAAACTGATCCCATTAGGTGTTTCCATCATTCTTTGATTAAGCTCAGTATTTTACATAGCATATCAATAGGGTTACTCAGTCTAGTGCTATGAACCAAAAGTTGACAAATCTAAGGAACTAGGAGTATGAAGACTTCTAGTGACAAATGAGTTTCTAAACTTAGTATTGGATAAATCATGAAGTACCTTCCAAACCACTTCTAGATCATGATTTTAAATAGTCTAGATTAGAAATAGGAACAAATCAAGTTTGAACCAAGAATTATCCACAAACAACCATCAGTGATTCCTAAATCAAGAATTGATGTAACTTTTTGGTTCTAAAACTAAATGGGGAATTCTCAATTTTCCATGACATAGCCAATTAGCCAACATAGACCCACGAGAGCGACAGTTTTGCTCAATTCTCTAAAAAAAAGGAATAAAGCGAGGGAAGAAAGAAAAATGAAAGAAAGAAAAAAAAGAAAAGAAAAGAATATCAAATACATAACCAATGTTTAAACTACTGCATGTGAATAGTCAAAATTTATAACCCATTTATAACATTTAATAAGTTGTTATCAACAACCTAACAAATAAATGCATCTTAAAAGTATATGTCTCCTTGGTTTATACTTTATATAGATTTCTAGCAAAAGCGAAATTCCTTTCTACATTATTTTTTATCTTTTATAGAGTAATATATATTGTCAATGTTACAATCAATGTTTGATGTGTTTGTATATATATAAATACTAATCTCAAACCATTCTTCAAATAAAGACATTGTTGCTCTTAAACCCTTTTTTTTTTTTGTTTAAAATTTTTCTTATTTAAAATTAAAATTCATTTTTTTTGTTATTTTAACGTGAAAAAAATATTGCACGAGTCCTGACCACAGGACTAAGATTTATAATTTAGTTATGTGCATCGGTTATTTAAATATGTAAAAGAATAAAAGCGATAAGTCATAATAGATAAAAAGTGCTCCATGATAAAAAGTCATAAGCCACAAAGTTATCAAAATTATACTGGATGCAGTATTGTCGCAATCCTTCATTCCCTATGAATATATTAAATCATTCTAATTTTTCTTTTGAAATTTAGCATCAAAGCATAGCATAAGATGTATATTTTAGCTCATTTATGCTGAATTATATTCTAGCAGACCACACATCCGTATTATATGTGCTTAAAAAAATAAATATTTTGATAATTATATTTGAAATGACCTTATTTATTAGAGAATTGAGAAATAATATGACGCAATTTTTAATTATCAAGAATTATAAATACATTATCATGTAACTACCGAAAATAATTACCTAATACCTCGTTCAACTTGTTCTATATTGTTAATCTTTAATCAGTATATGTTTTAAAAAATTATAACACAAAAATAAATAAATAAATATATAAAAACTGGAGTTTCCATTATAATATTATAGATTCCACTTAAGGAGTATGCATGGATTTCTTATTACGAAGCAATGTGACCATCGCCACCACCACAGCTGCAGCAGCAGCAGCAACACCAACAACAACAACAACAACAATAATAATAATAATTTAGAAGATGAAATGACAATTTTCAAGTTTTTATCCCATGCAATTATCGGTGATCCTGAAGGTAAAAGATTAAAAAAAAAATTATATCGATTCAGCACAAAAGTCTAAAGCCCTTGTTATAGCAGAGAGCTTGACCCACCGAAGTAATAATGATCTGAATTAGCTAATGATAAAGATAGTAATTCTCACATATTCGGCTAATCATAATTATTATATCCATTTTCTCAAACCAGACAGTCAATAAACAAAACCAAAAATGCGAACTACCGAATCAGAAAAGAGATAAAAACAAATACAGAAAAACATTAACAATAAAATAGAAAGAAAAAAAACAAAAAGGTGACTGATGTGATAGAAGAGAGCAAACCAGGATAAAAGACAGGCAGAAATCGTCGATGTCTACACCAAAACGATCGAGAAGCCTACGAAATCTGAACTCTTTTCGGGGACAAGAGACAGCTAAGGGAAAGAGATATAGTGGTATCCAGGGAAATAGACTTGGCTTCCTTTTATGGATGAAAGATGATTTTAATACACGGTTCAAGGAACATGACTATATTTCTTTGGATAAAGCATAGAAATAAATGGAACAAAAGAAAAAAAGTAAAAGAAAGGGAGGGAATATTATATTTGCTTGTAACTTTAGTTATTCCCGTTCTCTGTATTTTTATTTTTTATTTTTATTATTATTCTCCCTATGCGTGTTTAACGTGGTGCTTCACAGGCAGCGAAGAATTTTGTAAGTTTATCCAAGTATGGACCCTATTATTATATTAAAATTGGAGGTACCAATGTACCATACCAGCATTTTCTGGGCTTGATCCTGAAGTAACATTATTGTGAGAATGTGAGGGCAAAGCGCGCAGAAAAGTAAGGTTCGCATCTTACGGTAGGAATAAATAATGGGATGATGACAATAGAAAGTAGAAACACCATTATTTTCATTTTTTGCTTACTTTTCATTTAATTGTCGAAACTTTGAACTTGTGTGTTTTAGTGCCTCAACATTTTGAAACAACACAGGTTAATATTTATTGACATCGTAAATTATTGAGCCAGAGCATTAGTTTTCCTTTTCACCTTTATTGTACCAAGTGCTCGGTTGTTTCCAACGAAAATATATAGATATATATTTGTTAAAGATTTTGAAAGAGGGAGTTGCCACCAACGCTACGTCAAAATAAATGAATAAATAAAGGGTGCGGGATTGATCGAGTGGGTTAATCTTAGCACCGGAAACTAGCTATTTTGGAAACTTGAAATACTTGGATTAATAAATTTTAAATTTTGAAGTTTTGAAGTAAAGTACCAAAATAAGGATTCTCTACAGAAAGGGTATCAATTTTATAATATAATGGAAATGCAAATATATTGAATATATTAGGTTTTTCTATTTTATATGGTTGTTACCATTTTTGCCTATTTTTATTTTACGTTTTGCCAGGTTTACATAAAAATTCAAAACATAATTAAAAATAATTAAAATAAAAATAGAAAAAATAATAATAATTTTAAATATTAATTAAAATAAAAATTGAAAATGATTAAAAAAAAGAGAGGATTGAGTGAGTATCAATTTTGAGGGTTAGAAAAAATTTCAATGGAATCCTAATACACGTAAAATTGACTAAATAATTCAAGTTTAATAGTAAGATGAACCTCTTTCATTTAATATTTTCAATGTTAGATTATTTTGTGAAATTCGGTGAAAATCAAGTTTAAACTTGTAATTTGGTTAAATTGAGTTGTTTTGAAATATATGATAGCATTTGTGTATTAGGATGCTTTATATCAAATAGGTATAATTGGGTTTGTTTTGCATCAAATGAGTAATTTGGTTTATTTTAAGAGAGTAGTGCCGACATGCTATGCAACTCTTTTACTTAGCATCAACTCATATAACCATCACATGGCTACCTTCTTGAAACTTTCGACAAGAGAGAGAATCAAGAGGGAAAAATAGGATAAGGTTGAATCCTATCATCTTTTATCTGATTTTAACAAATATTTGTGTAAATCTCGGTGGGATTATCAATATAATATCATTACATATGAGATTTATACTGGGGAAAAAAAAAACTTTTAAGCGATTGGATAAAGAAGGAAAAGAAAGGATTAGATTAATGATTAAAATGTGATTCAAATTTATCTAAAATCCTAATATAAACCAGAATTTGTGTGTAATCTATATACACGAACTCATCGAGGAAATTTTTTTATGTTGGTGGAGAACAGAACCCAATCTTCTTCCAACAATCTTCCCCAATCTCCTTCTCCCTGTGATTTCTCTCTAGCTCTCTCCAACCTCCACCGTGCCAGACATCAATAAACCACGACTTCTATCTTTCCATCACCGCCATCTCCATCACCGGCGTCGGATCCCTATGCAAATCGACTATCTTCAATCAGCAACCACTTCGACCACACCTTGTTGATTCAACACGCAGCTCACACTACAAGAAATTTTGGAGTTTTCTAGGAAATATGTTATTCTTCATTTTTCTTGTGTAAATTCCTTTGTTTACTTGTTTTGCAAAAATTCCTTACTTGATATTCATTCTTTTTCTCATTTTCAAAAATAATCATCCATGCACGAAAATTTGTTTTCTTCATAAAAACAATGTGGAACAATTAAGGACTTTTTGTAGAAAAACTAATTTCTATAATCTTATTAACTTCTTCTTGTAACTTGAAAAGAAATAACTTTATTATTTTCAAACCATAAATTTTCTTTGCCTATCTCTTCGCAAGGTCTTTACTTAAAAATTTCCTTAGTCATCCATCTTATTTTCTTTCTTTATGAAAAGAACCATTTTTGTCAACAAAATATTTTCTTTTGAAAAACAATGTGGGATAATAAAGACTAAGTGGCTTCTTAAAGTAAAAGTAATTTATAAAATTATAGTGGGTTCTTTTTGTAACATGAAAAGGAATGAGTTTATTTGTGTTGCTTTATAGATTTTATACTTTACATAAACTTATTTCTAAGTGACAAAAATCCTTCTTTTGGTTAATTATAAAATTTTTGGACAACAATCTAAATGAACATGATTAGGAGGATAATAATAACAAAAAATAACATAAAGCATAATAATAAAGTCAAGTATTGGAGTCTTAGCTTTTTCAAGGCTCCCGGGACTAAGAAGTGAACTAGTCCCATAATAAAATGAAATGAAAGAAGGAAAAGCTTGTTTTGACTTGATGAGGACAAATCTAAGACTAGAGACTAGTCTTAAAAACAACTTGAAATAAATAAATTGCATTGAAGTAAATAAATTGCATGAAAGGTAAATAATTTGCAAGATTATGAGCTTATATGCTCTAAATAGTATATATAGCTATATAGATATAGTAGATAGTTATAAACATAAAAGAAACATAAATCATAAGAGAAACATAAATGAATATAAAGGAAACATGAACATAGAGGAATTATGATTATGAACAAAAACAAAGTATGAACCTATTGTTGCTTTCTTAACCTTCATGGTTTTAGAAAACACACACTAAGCTCATACTAAGTAGATGAACATGGAGACTTCTTGAAGAACTTTTACCTAAAGAAGATGAGCTTAAAGAGGACTTCTTGAAGAACTTCTTGGAGAGAAATTCTTGAGAGATTTTGAGAGAGTAATTTTAGTGTAGAAGTGGTGTGAAAGAAGTGAAAGAGGAGGGGGGTATTTATAGGAAAATGTGGAGTGATTTTTGTGTGATTTAAATAAATAAAATTGAAACAAAAATGAGGGGAGAGGGGAAGAAAGGGGCGCCGGCCATGTATAATTAAGGGGGATTTGTTTTATTTTTTTGACTTTTTGGAAAGATAAAAGATGTAATATGTAAGGTAGATGTGATATAAAGTTATGGGAAACGTAAAAAGTTAAATTATAGGTTATGTAGAGTGTAAGAATAGGTGTAAGAAAAAGTAGAGATAAAGAATAGTGTAGAATAGTAATGAATACTGTAATGTAAAGTAGATATGATAATTAAAGTACCGGTAGTAAGAAAATACGCGTATAATATCTATATCTGTTATTTTTACTTATTGAAAAATTACGAAACTGATATTTCTGGAAAACTTACATTTTTACGAGTCTAACGGTGTATTCGGAATATTTTTACTATTCCGGGCTTCCAGACACGTTTTTCGAGAACTGTGTCCGATCGGGTTCGAAGGACACCCGAATTTCACGAAACTGAACTTTTTATAAAACCTATGGTTATTACGAACTATTTTAGCTAATAAATCCAACTTCGTTTTTCAGGGCCAAGGAAAACGGCAATGCCGGATTTAGCTTGATACGGTAAACTAGGGTTTTGTTGACCTTTAGGGTTTCATTTGACTTTCGGTTTAGGGTTTTATGCTAAACCGATTCCAAAAATTTAGGGTTTACAGATATGTTTGGGGACTTTAGAGATATGTATATATGTGATTCTATGCTTATATGATGCAATGAGAATTAAAAATATCGTAACTTTAAATTGTCTTTTTAAGTATTTTGTCTACCTACGTGTATAATTCCTTATTATTCGCTAAATTGTTTGATCACTCTTAAGAAACCTTAATAAGATTTGGCTTATGAAAAAAATAAAACATTCACGCATAGCATCTATCGAGTCACACTGCTTTTAGAAGGCTGCTACTCCTACGCGTAGAGTTGGATGAGCTGTTAACGTGCTGGGACACGGGCCATGCTCCTTCTTAGAGAATCCACATCGCTCGGGGAATGCGCCTCTAGCTTCGGAGCCATGCCAACTGAACGCTTTGAGCAAGGGCTTGGGGACTAGCAGTAAAAGGTTTAGAGGATCTTCATCAACAATTCGTTAACCTTCGATAAGAAGGGGTAAATCCATTCTATATATGGTTTCCGAATAACTATATATATTTGTGTAATCATGTGATTGTTGCATAGCATGCATAGCATATGTGTGAAAATTAAATAAACTTGTTTGATATCACGGTACGAATGAAATGGAAAATCTCACTAAGTTAGTTATAAATTTACACCGCCATAGATTTCTGTTGAAACAAGTATACCTGTGACTCTATTTGAAGATCATGACATTAAGGAAATCATTGATAATTTTAAACTCTTATGGAAGCAATAGGAACATAGGATGAAGTTATTTTGTAATTTCCTTATATGCAATGTATGTTAGTATTTTGGTGATTACTAAGAAATGTATTTATATAGACTTGAAGACAATAGCGAGGGCATGCCACTAAGATTTATAATCAACCATGTTTATATTTAATGATAAGTATTCTCCCTACCTTGTTACTTAATTGCTATCAATGTAATTTGCGCTACTTCAATGCGTTCCCTTGGTTGTGATGTATGCCTTGTACATGATATGGAAGCTTTTGCGTGACTAAGATAGTCATTCTTAGGCTTTAGTATTATATACGGTGGATTGCCACGTTTATGGTATCCCTCGAGGCGTGACAGATTTGGCCTTGGAGGTTTTAGTATTTAGGGAGTTTTTGAGTTTCTAAAGTGAAGTTAAGGTTATATTAATGATATGTATATATAAATAACTGTGGGAAAATATGGCTAATAGGTTTTAGTGTTTTAAATATTGTAATTATAGAATCATACTAAATTAGGGGTCTTTGACCCAGTAAATTGTTTAACCCATTAAATGAGTCATTAATGAGCCATTAAATGTTTGACTCATTAAATTAGGAGATTTTGCTATTAGTTGCCTTTTTTATCCTTTAGACAACTTGTATATATTTGATTCATTGTAAACCTAAAAATAATATACAAAATTTTCTTTTAATATTTTACAACAATAACAAATGAGTTTAAAAAGAAATCCTCCTTCTTTAGTTCTTTTTAAGGTGAAGTTGACGTTATGTTATTAGTATGTATATATAAATAGCAATGAGTTTAAAAAGAAATCCTCCTTCCTTAGTTTTCAGTCTTTCTTGGGTGTGAATGACTTAAATTAGTCCTTCAACCCCTAAAAGTGGGCATAAATCTCCATGGGTTTGGATTCTAGTCATCCAAACTGTGCATGCCTCATATGGTTTACTGTTACATTGCATATGTTTGTTAAATATACTTGTTTGATAATTTTTTGATGTGTGGTTGGTCTTGTTATTTACAGAATTATGGTTTAGCTCATACCCCTTATAGTTTTGTGAAGGAATAGCTCAAAATAGGAATGGGTTAAGATTGTGTGAAGACAGGGTTCATCTTCGGTGAAGCCCTTAAAGATAAGGAGATAAGCTTAAAATGTAATCCATTTATTTAGTATATAAGTTAGAGATTTTATAATGTATAATATAAACTTAGAATGAGATTAATTTTATGTTGTTTAAAATTTTGTAATATGTAAGTTATCTATTTTATTTTGCTATTTGGTGGAGGATACCGATTCTATGCGATTCTCGTAGATTGCAGGAATTCGTATTTTCTTAGTTATCAAAATGTTCTTGTACAATTAAAAGTTGTGTGGTAAATATTAAGTAAAGTTTTGCAAATTCTTTGATTTGAAAAACAGTCCTCGTATTATGAATGTATATGTGATATGATTACTTCAGGTTAATCTTACTAAGCCATTTTTATGGTCGTGACAATTACTAATAGATATGTTAAGTGTGCAGGATGTAAATGTAGGGTTCCTTTTAGAGTGGTCAGACATGCATCACGTGGCTTCCATACCTTAGACATAACTTTAGAGTTTTGCCAAAGAGATAATACTTGATAGTGTAACTTAGAGAGAATTGTGTTGAGGAGGGAATAGAAAGCCAAAATATCTCGAATGCACATATAATAAATAAAACAACTTAAATAAGCCTCACATGTTAATCTTATAGTTTTTGAGCTATTATAATAACATAATTTTCTCATTTGATCCTTGTAAACAGAGATCCTTTATTGAATTCTATTTGTCTTCTATTAATAACAGTTAGAAATGAGGAGGAGTATTTGAATGTTTATTGGCACTTAAAACGGATGAAGACTATTATATCATCTCAATGATTAATAGATGAAAAGGAGCAAGCCTATTTTGTGCATATCCTAAAAGAGCTTACTAAGGCCTCAGGCCAATAGCTAGCCTTTCATGTGCATGAATAGGCCTAATAGAGGTTGGATGCAACAAATCGCTCCAACAATCCTTAGTTCAATCCCTCTGAGTTAAATTTTCTTAAGTCATCACAATATGTGAATCAAAATTTCTAAGTCATGTAACCTAGCCCATGAGTCAAGCCTAAATAATATATATATTGGGGTCAATGTCATGGTTTAGACTTCAATTTTACGTTTTCTGCAATCATACAACTGAAGTTTTAGATTATCTATTTTTTTTTATATAATTAGATGTTTCGTTGCTATCATTTATATCTCATCACTTTCTATTAACTATTGTTATCTTTATCATCATAGCTAGCCAATCACAATGCGACTTCTGTAATGTTTTCTTTTGTATTAGATATTGATGCCAAGTTATATTGCTACATAACTAAAAAATCCACACTATCAATACAAAACAAAAAGGTATGAGGCATAAATAGTAGCAACTAAACATCTAATCAAGTGTATAAATTAACAATTTAAAACTTCAAGTGTATAATTGCAAAAAGATGTAAAGTTGAGATGTAAATCATGATGTTGTCCCATATGTATTCCAACCCTCTATATTTTTCCCCTTAACCAAAATTCTTTGGACAAAGTTCAAGTATTCATGAAATCATTTGGACCTTTGCATATATTGGTCACTAGCTATTCAACATATACAAGTTGCAAGATGGCATTGTTGTTACCTAATGCACTCACAAAGTGTCACGCCCCGAAGGGTACCCTAGACGTGGTAGTCCGCCGTATATAATATTAAAGCTAATGAATGACAACCTTAGTTATGCAGGAGCTTCGCTATCACATGCCAGGCGTGCTTCCAAGATAGTAGGAGACTCACAGGGGTATTACATTTAAGTAGATAATAAAAGCATGTAAGAACTTATATAAATAAACATGTGATATTCATTTGAATAATCTTTTACAACTTCTCGGGGGCATTCCCCCCTTTCTAAATAGTCTTGTTTAACTAAGCCATCATCAAAATATACATAAATATACATGAGTCTACTATAAAGATTTTTCTTAGAAGTCTATGTTCAAAACTAAATACATATAACTTCTTCCAAAAACTCCTAGTAGCTTTGCCTCATACCTGGCAAACAAGGCTCTTTGGTGCCAATCATAGGTAATCATACTGTAACAAAAAACTATAGGGGTATAAGCAAAACTAGTTTAATGAGATAACTCCCATCTACAAAACATTTCCATATATCAAACAAATATTTCAACAATCATATGAGAATGCACCAATCACATGAGCAAACAACATACACAAGATTATCTGGAAACCATGTGTAGCATGGATTTTACGCCCTCCATGTCGGGGGTTGGGTGGTTACAAGCCCATACGACCATCAATATTTGCAGATTTACTGGCTCCTACTCGCCCTGTAGACTTTCCGGCTCCTACTTGCCCACGTAGACTTCCTGGCTCCTACTAGCCACCACTACAACTCCTCGTTTCCCCACACGAAGAATAGTAGTGAAAAATTAATGTGACTCACAAATATGATATGCTTGAATCATTTTCAATATAGGGTTATTCCATTATTGTCAAGTGTAAGTTAAAGGTGATCAAATCAATATTCATCGTATCATTGCAAGAGAATCATAAGTTATTCATCAATTCTTCTTTCGATATTCTTAACTTATATTCAACCAATCATAATTCCAAATCACCCAATATTTGCTCATTTATCTTTTTCCCTTATTTTCTAGTGCAACTACTTACAAGCACAAACAAGGAAATGTAACTAGTAAGGGATTAACTCACTCCATGATGATCACTCTTCGTAATCTTTTGGAAATGCGATTTTAGTTCCTTCTTCACCTAAACAAAATGAAATACCTAAAATGAGTCTTTTATAGAATTTCTATTTTTGAAGATTCTAAATCTATCTTGAATTCATGGTAAAATCAGATTGAAGGAATTTCCAACTTAAAATGGCCATAACTTGCCCATTTTAACTCGGAATTTCGCATATTATATACCATTTTCTACCTACTCGAAAAGATCTATCTATTGCTAAAACTATTTTCAACAAACTAAGTCGTTTGAGTACCGGAATAGTGGTGACCAGATTCACCACGAATTTTCACAAAACTTGTATTCCTTCTTTTAACAAAAACTCTTGTCAAAGAGATTGATATTACAATAGTTTGTAAAACCTTTGAAATATATTTACATATATTTATTGACTCATATCAAATGTATGAAATTAATGAAGTTGTCTCAAACCATGAATTTTTGGTAAAAGTAAAGTCTTCTAAAGAAAAAGTGAAATTTTTGAAAATTTCTCTTATTTTGCTAGAGAATATCTCAAGTTATTTTAAATGAGTATTTTTCTTTTCCTAAATTTCATTTCCTTAGTCTTTGTAAATTTCCAAAGAATGATTTTTATTTTTTAAGCTTAGTTTCTAATACTTTTTGAAAGTAATAACAATTCTATATTTATAGAAATAATTTCTTTATTTCTTAAGATCGTTCTATTTTTTTATGAAAGGAATTTCTTGGTGTTTGTCAAACTAGTATTGATGAAGTTTAGTAAAACTTTTGTTTACTCAAGAATTTCTTTCCATGTTATGTATGTATTGCAAAAATTCCTATGAACCCCTTTAGATTTCTTAGAAAAGTTTATTAAGATAAATTCCTAAGTTTTTATGAAAGATTACTTCCTACTTTTATTTTTAGAGAAGAATTTTTATCTTAAGAAAACATTTCCTTATTTATCTTGTTGAGACAAAATCAATATGTTTATGCATGATTATGAATATGAATCATAAAATTATGAAAACATAAGAAAGAGATAATAATTAAAGAAATAAGCTAGTAAAGAAATAAATCAAGTATTGGAACCTTAGCTTCATCAAGGTATCTTGGGACTAAGAATAAACTAGTCCCAAAAGAAAAAGAAAATTATTTTAACTTAATGAGGACAAGTCTAAGAATAAGAAGACTAGTCTTAAAACAACTTGGAAGTAAATAAAGTGCAAGGTAATAAATAAATTGCAAAGTAATAAATAAATTGCAAACAAAGGAGCTTATATGCTCTAAAAGATATATATATCTACATAGATATATTTAGTTAAATATATATATGAAAGCAACATAAAAGAAATTAGATTCATGAACAAAACAAAGTATGAACTTATTGTTACTTTCTTTAACCTTCATGGTTTAGAAAACACACAATAAGCTCATGCTAAGTAAATGAACATAAAGGAAACTCTAAAGAAGAATTACCTATCAAGACTAGTTTTGAGAGAACTTTGAAAGAGAACTCTTGTAGAATTTTGAGAGAGTAATTTTTGTATATGGAAGGTATGAAGGAAGTGGAAGGAAGAAAGGGTATTTATAGGAAAATGTGGGAGGAAAATTGTGTTAACTAAATAAATGGAAATTGGAACAAATTGAGGAGGTGAAGGGCATGGCCGGCGCAAATTAAGTGTAAGAGAGGGAGAGAAATTTATTTTTTTGTATTTTTGTTAATGAAAAGTAAGATATGAAAGATGTGAAGTTGTATTGAAAATGAAAATTGTAAGAAATAGAGGTATGGTTTGTAAGAGTAGGTTGTAAAAAAAAATAGAGATAGATAAATAGTATAGAATAGTAATAAATAGTGTAATGTAAAGTAGACATGACAATTTAAGTACTGGTAGAAGAAAATACTCGTATAATTGCGATATCTAATATTTTTAGTTATAACATGAAACTGATATTTTTGAAAACCTTATATTTTTACAAGTCTAACGTTATATCCGAAATATTTTTACTATTCTGAGCCCCGGGACACGCTTTTCGAAAATCATGTCTGATTGTGCTCAAAACGAATCTTGGTTTAACTAATCTGATATTTTTAAGCTTTCTCAAGTTATTATGAACTATTTTACATACTAATCTCTTACTTTCTTTCTTGGGGTTGCTTAAACAGGAATGCCAAACTTGAATGGTTACGTCTGACTAGGGTTTTGTTGACTTTAGGATTTCCGTTTGACTTTCGAATTAGGGTTTAAGCTTAAATTGATCACCAAACTTTGGGGGTTTACACAAAGCATAAGACTTTGTTTCTTGTAAATATATCATGGAGCATAAACTAAGTGCCATGGCTGCAAACCGATCTATCACATGTTTTTATATTTCAATATGTGTGCTTGTAGCACCATTTTGCTTACGTGTCTTGCTTTAAACTTGATGGAGTTATGCTTGCTCATACCAACTCATAAATTCGTCTTGGATCAACTCATTTGATCATGAGCACATATAATATGTATTTATTATACACACGTCCATGTAATTATGAAACATCAATTATTTTCACAACATTTAGTAGGAGTTTTTAGGATGCAACACATAAGATTCTCAACTCTAAATCATTATTATTTTATTTTCATCAACCTCCGTTATACTTTTGGATAACATTTGCTCAAACTATGCCAGTATAGTGGGGAAAAAATTTTCTTGTCATGTACGAGACACTTACCTTGACTTGGAAATTATCTATTTGCCAACTAATCACACAAAGTATATGTCTTGCCTAATTGAATTAAAAAATAAGTGCCTCCTCATGACTTCTCCAGTGCTTAAATTACATTGTGCTAAAACTTTATAAATATATTCTTTTTCTAGATTTTTCATGGAGATATAGCTTAAATTTAATTGGACTTATGGGTTTAAGCTACATTCATCAAATAATTTTGATTTTTCATATCAAGAAGTGAAAAAAAAAAAAGATTCCTAAAATTCTTAAATCCTCTTTAATGTTTCAAATCTCTTCAAGCCCTTTTTAATAGCTAGAAATATCACCAACAAAATGTCACTTTAAGACTTTAACTTTATTTGAACAAAAAATACCAAAACATCCAAATTCATCTAATCTCAACTAAAACCTTTAATCTTTATCTCTCTCTATTTTTTTCTTCTTCTTTATTTAATAAAATCAAATCTAAACATATCAATCTTGTCATGCCCCGAAGGATGCTCTAAATATGATAATCCGCTGTACACAATACTAAAGCCTAAGAACGACTACCTTAATTATGTAAAGGCTTTCATATCGTGTACAATATGTACATCACAACAAGGGAATGCATCGGAGTAGCGCAATTTACATTGATAATGTTTTAGTAACAAGGCAAGGAGAATAGTTATCATAAAACATAAACATGATTGATTACAAATCTTAGGGGCATACCCCCATTATTGTCTTCAAGTCTATATAAATACATATTTTAGAAATCTCTAAAATATTAATAGAGCATATAGTGCATATAAGGAAGTAACTTCATCCCATGTTCCCATTTCTTCCATAAGAGTTTAGAATCCATCAATGACTTCCTTAATGTCATGATCTTCGAATAGTGCCACGGGTATACCTGTTTCAACAAAAATCTATGGTAATATAAGCTTACAACTAACTTAGTAAGATATTCCCTTTCATTTGCACCGTGATACTAAACAAGTTTATTTAATTTTCGTATATATGCTATGCATGCTATGCATCAAATAACATGATTGCACAGAAAAAAAAAAATAATATATATATATATAATAATTATCCAGAAACCATATATAGAACGAATTTACCATTCCATATCGAATGTTAGAGAATTGTTAATGAAGATCCCTTCAACCTTCTATTGCTAATCCTTAGGTCCCCGCCTAAAGCGTTTGGTTGGTACGGCTCTGAACCTAAAGTTGCATTCCCCGAGTGATAAGGAACATGGCCCGTGTCTCAGCACGTTAATAACCCATCCAACTCTACGCGTAGGAGTAGCAGCCTTCTGAATGAAATGTGACTCGATGGATGCTATGCATGAATGCTTTATTTTTCTTAAGTCAAGCCTTATCAAGGTTTCTTAGGGGCGATCAAACAATTCAGCAAACAATAGCAATAATACATGTAAGTAGACAAAATACTTAAATAGGCAAATCGAAGTTGCGATATTCATAATTCTCATTTCATCACATAAGCATAGAATCACACATGCATATATATCCCTGAATTCCCCATTCATGTCTATTCTTATCTTTTCTTAGTATACTAATGCCACTACTCTACAAGCATAAGCAAGGTAATGAAATTAAGAGGAATAACTCACTCGTTCATTTCGTAATCTTCTTAGTCGTAGTAATCCCCAGGAAGGGAAATCCCGTAATCCTGTCACTTAGACAAAAGAAATACCCAAGATGAGTATTTCATAGAAGTTCTACTTAAACTTTCTAATTCTATTTCACTGTGTTAGTAAAAAATCATGTAGAATGAAATTCCGACTTAAAATGGCCATAACTTGCTCATTTTAACTCAGAATTTCGCATATTATATATCGTTTTCTACATACTCGAAAAGATATATCTATTTCTAAAGTTATTTTTATCATAAAAAGTCATTTGGGCTTGGAAACAATGGCATAAAGAATCATTACAAAATTCTAAGTTCTCAAAACACAATTTTTCAAACTTTTCTTCTTCCAAAAATCCTTAAGAAAAAATATAGATATTTATGTTATTGAAAATTGCCTCAATATAAAGTTTGTAAACAATTTTGTGAAGGGTCATTCTTTGACCTGTGATTAATTTGTTATTTTGTAAAATTATGAATTAGTAACAAGAAGGTCATAATTCAATATATATATATATATATATTTAAAATCCTCAAAGATTTTATATTGTTCACAAATTCTTATTCAACAATTGATTTTTATAAAACATGGTTTTCCCTATTTATGACATAAAAACTTAAATGTATTTCTTTTCAAAGAATTTTCTAAGTTTGACTCTTTAAACAAAATTCTAATTTTTAAATTTTGAAAATTGTTTTTGACTAAAAGTACTATCTGCAAATTTAGTCCGGATAGTACTTTTAGTCATGAGTAATCGATGATGGCCTAGCACCATATAACTTTACATGATCATGGTGTGAGTTTCATAAACTTATTGTTATGAAAGCTACACTATGTTCATGTACTATTCTTGTTCATTAATATCCATTTACATGACATGGTAGAAGTAATATAAAGAAAGTTTATTACCTAAAAGATATTTGATGGTGGAGAAAAGTGGTGGTGTTTGAGAGAATTTTGGGAGTATGCAGAAAGGAATTTGAGAGAGTGTTTAGAGAAAGTTTGAGAGGAGAATTTTGGAGAGTTTTAGTAGTGAATTTGTTGGTAGATGAAGTGTGAAAGAAATTAAAGAGGAGGGGTATTTATAGGAAAATGAGGAGAGATTTTTGAGTGATTTAATTAAGGAAAAATTAAAAAAAAGAGAGAGAGAGAGTAAGGGGGGCATATGCCATGAGTGGAATAGAGAGGGAGAGATTTATTTTTTCGCAATTTTGTGTATTAAAAGTAATAATATGTACGGTAGATGTGATATAAAATGTATGAGAAAGCTAAAAAGTAAGAAAAATAGGTATGTAGAGTGTAAGAATATGAAATGATCTAGGTTCAAAGTCTATTTAAATTCCATAGGTTTATTTATTCATCTTAAGTATTGAATTGAAAGAACATGATGATTATGATGGTTGTGTTGCTAATAGTCTAAAATGTATTATTTTGCATGTATATATTGAAATTAATATCTTTGTTTTATATGTATTAATGTGTGTGTGTAGTAAAATTATTAATTATGTCTTTTATACATTAGGGTGTTAGTTAAGTTAGATTTATAAAATCAACCTTGGTTTTCATAAGATTAGTGATAGAATTTTATTTCCTTAGTTAAGTTAGCATTTATGCCTAAATAAAGCCCCAAATGAGACTCAAATGCACCCAAAATGCAAATTAAAGTTGCATATGCCTTAGAGGGTAAATTTGGGATATGTTTAAGGCATAATTATGCTTAATTGAACTCCCTTTTTGCAGCCCTATTTTTCTATACGAATTTTGCTTTTCTTTCTTTCTTTTCTTCTTCTTCTTTCAATTCAAATTCCAAGTCCAAACCAAGAGCAATAGCAAGCTTTGAAAATCAAGTTCTCTCCAAGGCAAAGCATTTACATGTGAGTTGCTTTAAGTGTGGCTTATGCTTTGTTTTCATTTCTTGTTTTAGCTTTGTAAAATCTTGGATGAAATGAGATTAGTGTTATCTAAATTGCTTATTCATGTATTGAGATGAGCTAGGAATGAGTTTTGTGAGTTTGTGCATGTATTGTAGAAGTGATATGAAGTGTTGGGAGGATGTGAAGAGGATTTGTGTAGGAAAATTTAGAATGGATGGAAGTGGAATTGGAAGTGTTTAAATGTGTTGATTTCATGCTTTGAGTTGCTAAATTTGAGTAGTGTACATCGGAGTGTGTATATGAAGTTGAAAATTTAGTTGAGGAAGGTTTGAAAGTGTAATAGGATAGAATTTTCGAAATGGAAAAACAGGGGATTTGTGTTCTGTTGTATAGGCCTGTTTTTAAACGTACGCCGGCATCTGAGGTTTCTACGCCGCCTGCCTACTGGCGGTGTTGGAAGCCCACATAATCAAATTTCTTAAGGCCGACCGAACGCCGCCGGCTTTCGCTAGAAAAGTCAGCCGGCGTTCATCCTTTCATATTGTAAGCCGGCTACTGGGAATCAAAGCCGCCGGCGTATGTGTTAAAGCTGCCCGCGTATCTGGGTAAGCGGACGGCTTGCACCTCTCTGGACATTTTGAAAAATTTTGGGTTTTGCATTCTACACAGGCTCAAAGCTGCCGGTGTAGGATGAAAGGCATTCGGCGTACCCTTAAGCGCTGCCAGCGTTGGTAGTATTGTTTTTCATAGTATTGAACACTGGCTCAAAGCCGCCGGGGTTGAGTACCGGCGTATCCCCTGCGCTGAGTACCGGCGTATCCCCTGCGCTTTCGAATTTTAAAAACTTTTTCTAAAATTTTCCAAAGTTTGTTATTTGATCAAATAAGTATTTATTAAGCGATTTAGGATATAATAGAATGATTAAATGCTTATTTATGACTTTGTATTCAATTATTTGAATTTCTTTGATTTATTTGTGATATATATATATAATATGTATGTATAATTGTGAGAGTAAAATCTATATTTATTGATTTATTGATTATTGTGATATTCCTATTTCAGTTAAGGATTCTTCGGTTAGTTCTTCACCGAGAGATCCTAATTATATACTAACGGGTTCAGGTACGCAATAACTTATCTGATGATTGTTAGGAATAGGCATTCCTAATCTGATTTAAGTTGATTTGACTTAATATTTGAATGAATTGGATATCTATTACGCTGTTTAATCTGGTCCGAGGAGTAGCAAACCTGTCATGATGCAATGACATGTTAGTTAGGCGCTTAACCAAGTCATGATGCAATAGTATGCTATGATGCAATAGCGATTCTTTTGGTTAAGTGGGTAGCCGATAGGGGGAATAGTATCTGAGTAACGTTTGCTTAAACTTAGGGGGAAATACCATGATTTAGTTCAAAGTTTATGGGAACTTGTGAACTAGGCTCATGTTATGGACTGAGTTTAAGTAGAGTCGGGCAACGGCTTTTAAACCCTAAATGAAGCTATTATCTTCGTGAAATAGATATAGGAGATATAAGTATTCAGACTGCTTATATCAACCCCCTGATCAACTGCTGTTACTCAGGATCCCTGAATTCCCGAAGCGTGACCCGGGGTTTGAATACCCTCTTGTTGATTTTTGAAAGAAAGTGTAATAAGGATAATCACCTGTCTAATGATGCATTACATTGACTTGACGATTTGTTTTTGCATTTGTTATTGTGTACTGGGCCTTGGACTCACTTTTGCTGCTTTGCAGGTATTGGAGACGAGTTTTATGATGATTTGGGCTATGGGTCTGATTTCGAGAGATTTCTGGATGAGTGGGACGAATAGGATCCGATCACCTGGACTTTTGGAAGAATTTTTGCTAAGGAAAAGTTATGTATAGAAGGCTTGTTAGTTAAGCCTATTTGTTGTAAAGACCTTAAGATCCTCTAGGTTCTTTTGTTTAAGAAACATGTAATTTTTTAGTGTCTTGTATTGACACTAAACAGTGTTATATGATGTAAATGTATGTATAGATTGCTTTTGTTAGCAATCTTGTTTTGTTTAAAAGTTCTTTATAAAGTTATAGTGATTTTGATCAAACAATATTCATAAACTGTTAGTTTAGGACAACCTTACATATAATGTGAAAAATGTTATATGTGGTTGGGGACTCGGTACTCTAAGTCTCGGGATTTAGAGGTCGGGTCTTTACAGATGGTATCAGAGCTATGTTTATGAAATTGTTTGATTAAATAGTGGTGACTTGACCTTAGATGCGGTGAGTTTAGTTAGACATATATAGGACTTGTTTATATTAAGTTTTATGTTTGAATGTCTAATTGGTTTATTAATTGTTTTGATGTTGATTTGACATTGTAAAATTATTATATGTCATACATATGTTGCATGTTTGTTTAAAAGATGGACAGGTCACGAAGAGTAACTCGACAATCTTCGGAAAGAGAAAGTATGCCACCTCCTTCTCAGTCTACTATTTCAGCTTCTGCATCAGCTAGTATTCCAGCTTCTACTTCGACTCCATCACCGGCTTCGGCTTCTACTGCACCAAATCCACAACCTCCTCAAATGCCAGCATATCCAGCTATGCCTCAGATGTCTACCGGAGATCCGAATAATGTGTTCACTATGTTTCGAGATATGTTTGCAATAGTTCAACAGTATCAACAAATGATGTATCAACAACAACAACAGTTTATGCAGCAATATCATCCATCAACTGTGAGAGAAGAACCACAAGTACCAATGGGAGACCGAAATGATCAAGTCAAGTTACATGATTTTGTCAGACTGGTACCTGATTTTGATGGAACTGTTTTGGATCCAACTCGAACGGAAGGTTGGATAGTGGAGCTCGAGAAAGCGTTTGCAGCTTGTGAAGTACCTGAGCATAGGAAAGTTGATTTGGCTATATATATGTTGAAGGGAGATGCATATAATTGGTGGAGATTGAATAGTGAAGGATATGTAAGACCGATACCATGGAACAGATTTAAGGAAGCCTTTTTCTTGCAATACATTCCATCCACAGTGCGGGAACAAATGATATCGAGTTGGTTAAGTCTAAGGCAAGGAAATAAAACTGTTGAAGAATATCATGCAGAATATTGCAGATTGCTTAGATTTGCGGGTACAAGTTACAATGATGAGAGTATGAAGGTTCAAAAGTTTCAAGATGGCTTGAACATGGAGATTAAGAGTGAGGTCAAGAAGTTTCAATTGTCAACACTGTCTGAACAGTAATCAAGGCAAAGTTAGTGGAACAAATTAATAATGAAAATAAAGCTCAGAGGGATAGACGCTACATTTATGGGCAAGAGATCGGTGACATCATACACTCCTTATTCAAGGTTTGGTAATGTTAACAAAGGCAAGCGACCATATTGGGTAAGAAACCAAGTTCGGGACAAATGGTGAAGACTTCTATGCCATCCATTCCATTTGATAGGCGATGCCCTATATGTTTTGGGCCTCATGAATCATTTCAATGTAAATGGACTCCTGGAGCTTGCTTTGCATGTGGGAAAGTAGGTCATAAAGCTTCTGACTGTCCTGAACCTAAATTGAAGCCCATCTTTTGTGCTCATTGTCAACAAAGAGGTCATCATGTGGCAAATTGTAAAGAAAAGCCTAGGAATGAAGGACCGAACTTTGGAAAGGGAATGACAGCTGCTAGAGTATTTGCTTTACAACAATGTGAGAAAGCTCCTTCGGTTGATACATTGGCAGGTATAATACAGATTGCAAATCATCCTGCATATACTTTAATTGACACTGGTGCCACTCATGCATGTATTGCTGAAAAGCTTTGTGAATGAGTGTGATTTGTCTTCTGAAGTGTTGTATAATAGAGTGATGAATGTAAATACTCCTTTTGGTGTGTCCAAAGAGCCATGTGTATGTAGGAATGTTGATGTTGTGATTTCTGATGAAAGCATGCCAATAGATATGTTAGTTTTGCCTTTAATCGATTTTGATGTTATTGTTGGAATGAATTGGTTAAATCTTTACAAAGCTATGATAGATTGTAATAAAGTGACAGTAAGTTTTGAGTTGAAAGGCCGAAGACTACTTCAGGTGTTGGAAAGAAGGAGACCAAGGAGTATGTATTCTATGGAATTGTGGGAGAAGGATATGAGAACTACAATGGGTAGTGAAGAACTCCAAGTTGATATGGTGCCAGTAGTAAAGGAATTTATTGATGTTTTTCTTGATGAATTACCTGGTTTGCCACCGGATAGGGAGATTGATTTTGGGATTGATTTGATACTAGGGACTACACCTATTTCTAAAGCTCCATACCGTATGGCTCCGGCCAAGTTGAAAGAATTGAAGAATCAGTTGGAGGAATTACAACACCTAGGGTTTATTCGTCCAAGTATTTCTCCTTGGGGTGCTCCGGTATTGTTTGTTAAGAAGAAAGATGGAAGTCTAAGAATGTGTATAGACTATAGAGAATTAAATCAAGTGACAATCAAGAATAAGTATCCACTTCCTCGAATTGATGATTTATTTGATCAACTTAGAGATGCTGCATTATTTTCCAAGATAGATTTGAGATCCGGATACCATCAACTCAAGATTAAGCAACAAGATATATCCAAGACTGCTTTCAGAACAAGATATGGACATTTTGAGTTTATGGTTATGCCTTTCGGTTTAACAAATGCCCCTGCTGCTTTTATGGATTTGATGAATAGGGTATTTAAGGATTATCTGGATCAATTTGTAATAGTCTTCATTGATGATATTGGTGTATTCAAAGAATGTGGAAGAACATGAGAAACATTTGAGACTTGTTTTGCAAAGATTGAGAGAGAGGAAGCTTTATGCTAAATTTAGCAAGTGCAAGTTTTGGTTGAGAGAAGTTGCATTCTTGGGACATATCATTACAAAAGAAGGAATATCTGTTGATCCGGAAAAGATTAGAGCGGTATTGGACTGGCCACCACCACAAGTGTCAGGAAGTACGAAGTTTTCTGGGTTTGGCAAGCTATTATAGAAGATTTGTACAAGGTTTTTCCAAAATCGCTTCACCATTAACTAAGTTGACGAGAAAATATGTGAAGTTTGATTGGGATGAAGATTGTAATCAGAGTTTTCTTGAGCTGAAAGAACGATTGGTTTCTGCACCGATTTTGGCATTACCAGTTAGCGGAGAAGAGTTCGTGATTTATAGTGATGCTTCACTTCAAGGACTCGGATGTGTTTTGATGCAAGATAATCGAGTTATAGCTTATGCCTCAAGACAATTGAAGCCCCATGAGAGGAATTACCCAATTCATGATCTCGAGTTAGCCGCGGTGGTATTAGCATTGAAGCTTTGGAGACATTATTTATTTGGTGAAAAGTGTAAGATATTCACGGATCACAAGAGTTTGAAATACATTTTCACTCAAAAGGAATTGAACATGCGACAACGAAGGTGGTTGGAGTTAATCAAAGATTACAATGTTGAAATTTTGTATCACCCAGGAAAAGCCAATGTGGTAGCAGATGCACTCAGTAGAAAGAAACCAAGGAATGTGGAATCTCTGGTTACTACTCAACGGGAATTACAAGAAGATCTTCAAAGGATGAATATTGAGATAGCTATGGAAAATGTTGACATTATGCTAGCGAGTTTATCATTGCAACCGACGATTCTGGATCAAATCAAGCAAGGACAACTTGAAGAACCTGGAAGCCAGAAATTGAAAAGTAAGATAGGTAAAAAGAGGAGAAAAGAGATGAGGATTGATGATAAGGGTATTATCAGGTTTAAGGATAGAATTTATGTACCTGAGATTTATGACTTGAGACACCAAATTATGAAGGAAGCGCATTCCTCCTCATATTCAATCCATCCTAGAAACACAAAAATGTATCGAGACTTGAAGCGACATTTTTGGTGGGAAGGAATGAAGAAGGATATTGCAAGATTTGTTTCTAAGTGTTTGGTATGTCAACAAGTGAAGATCGAGCATCAACGACCTGGAGGAGAATTGCAACCATTGAGAATTCCGGAATGGAAATGGGATGAGATAACTATGGATTTTGTGACGGCTTTACCAAAGACAGTAGCCAAGAATGAAATGATTTGGATCATCGTGGATCGACTCACGAAATTCACATTTCATTCCACTGAGAGTCGGGTATTCACTTGAAAGATTGGCTCAGATTACATTGAGAGATAGTGAGATTACATGGTATACCAATGACCATCACTTCAGATAGAGATACTAGATTTGTCAGTCGATTCTGGAAAAGTCTTCATGAAGCTCTTGGAACAAAGTTACAATTTAGTACAGCTTTTCATCCACAAACTGACGGGCAATCAGAAAGGACGATTCAAATTCTTGAAGATATGCTTAGAGCTTGTGCATTAGATTTTGGAAGGAATTGGGATGAACATTACCACTGGTTGAATTTGCTTACAATAATAGTATCAGGCATCGATTCAGATGGCCCGTATGAAGCATTATATGGGAGAAAATGTAGATCTCCTTTACATTGGGATGAAGTGGGCGAGAGAGTGTTGATTGGACCTGATTTGGTACAACAAGCAGTTGATAAGATTCAAATGATCAAACAGAGATTGAAAGCTGCTCAAGACCGATATAAAAGTTATGCCGATTTGAGAAGAAGACCTTTGGAGTTTGAACTTGGAGATCATGTGTTCCTCAAGATATCCCCGACGAAAGGAGTTTTTAGATTTGGTGTGAGGAAAATTGAATCCAAGATACATTGGGCCATATGAAATATTGGAACGAATTGGGCCATTAGCCTATAGATTGGCGCTACCACCAAGTTTGTCAGGTGTTCATAACGTTTTTCATGTGTCTCAGCTTAGAAAATGTATATCTGATTCCGACGCAATATTAGACACAAATCAACCAGAAATACTACCAGATTTGACTACTGAGGAAAAGCCAATTAGAATTTTGGGAAAAATGGACAAAGAATTGAGGAATAAAGTCATACCGATGGTGAAAGTCCAATGGAGTAACCAAACAGAAAGAGAAGCGGTTTGGGAAATGGAGAGTGTGATGAGACAGAAGTATCCTGAACTTTTTGAGTAAGAAGGTGAGTTAAGTTTCGGGGACGAAACTTCTTGAAGAAGGGAAGAATGAAATGATCTAGGTTCAAAGTCTATTTAAATTCCATGTGTTTATTTATTCATCTTAAGTATTGAATTGAAAGAACGTGATGATTATAATGGTTGTGTTGCTAGTAGTTAAAATGTATTATTTTGCATGTATATATTGAAATTAATATCTTTGTTTTATATGTATTAATGTGTGTGTGTAGTAAAATTATTAATTATGTCTTTTATACATTAGGGTGTTAGTTAAGTTAGATTTATAAAATCAACCTTGGTTTTCACAAGATTAGTGATAGAATTTTATTTCCTTAGTTAAGTTAGCATTTATGCCTAAATAAAGCCCCAAATGAGACTCAAATGCACCCATGCAAATTAAAGTTGCATATGCCTTAGAGGGTAAATTTGGGATATGTTTAAGGCATAATTATGCTTAATTGAACTCCCTTTTTGCAGCCCTATTTTTCTATACGAATTTTGCTTTTCTTTCTTTCTTCTTCTTCTTCTTTCAATTCAAATTCCAAGTCCAAACCAAGAGCAATAGCAAGCTTTGAAAATCAAGTTCTCTCCAAGGCAAAGCATTTACATGTGAGTTGCTTTAAGTGTGGCTTATGCTTTGTTTTCATTTCTTGTTGTAGCTTTGTAAAATCTTAGATGAAATGAGATTAGTGTTATCTAAATTGCTTATTCATGTATTGAGATGAGCTAGGAATGAGTTTTGTGAGTTTGTGCATGTATTGTAGAAGTGATATGAAGTGTTGGGAGGATGTGAAGAGGATTTGTGTAGGAAAATTTAGAATGGATGGAAGTGGAATTGGAAGTGTTTAAATGTGTTGATTTCATGTTTTGAGTTGCTAAGTTTGAGTAGTGTAGATAGGAGTGTGTAAATGAAGTTGAAAATGTAGTTGAGGAAGGTTTGAAAGTGTAATAGGATGGAATTTTCGAAATGGAAAAACAGGGGATTTGTGTTATGTTGTATAGGCCTGTTTTTAAACGTACGCCGGCATATGGGGTTTCTACGCCGCCTGCCTACAGGCGGTGTTGGAAGCCCACAGAATCAAATTTCTTAAGGCCGACCGAATGCCGCCGGCTTTCGCTAGAAAAGTCAGCCGGCGTCCATCCTTTCATATTGTCAGCCGGCTACTGGGAATCAAAGCCGCCGGCGTATGTGTTAAAGCTGCCCGCGTATCTAGGTAAGCAGACGGCTTGCACCTCTCTGGACATTTTGAAAAATTTTGGGTTTTGTATTCTACACCGGCTCAAAACCACCGGCATAGGATGAAAGGCAGCCGGCGTACCCTTAAGCCCTGCCAGCATTGGTAGTATTGTTTTTCATAGTATTGAACACCGGCTCAAAGCCGCTGGCGTTGAGTACCGGCGTATCCCCTGCGCTTTTGAATTTTAAAACTTTTTCTAAAATTTTCCGAAGTTTGTTATTTGATCAAATAAGTATTTATTAAGCGAGTTAGGATATAATAGAATGATTAAATGCTTATTTATGACTTTGTATTCAATTATTTGAATTTCTTTGATTTATTTGTGATATATAGATATAATATGTATGTATAATTGTGAGAGTGAAATCTATATTTATTGATTTATTGATTATTGTGATATTCCTATTTCAGTTAAGGATTCTTCGGTTAGTTCTTCACCGAGAGATCCTAGTTATATACTAACGAGTTCAGGAACGCAATAACTTGTCTGATGATTGTTAGGAATAGGCATTCCTAATCTGATTTAAGTTGATTTGATTTAATATTTGAATGAATTGGATGTCTATTACGCTGTTTAATCTGGTCCGAGGAGCAGCAAACCTGTCATGATGCAATGACATGTTAGTTAGGCGCTTAACCAAGTCATGATGCAATAGTACGCTATGATGCAATAGCGATTCTTTTGGTTAAGTGGGTAGCCGATAGGAGGAATAGTATCTGAGTAACGTTTGCTTAAACTTAGGGGGAAATACCATGATTTAGTTCAAAGTTTATGAGAACTTGTGAACTAGGCTCATGTTATGGACTGAGTTTAAGTAGAGTCGGGCAACGGCTTTTAAACCCTAAATGAAGCTATTATTTTCGTGAAATAGATATAGGAGATATAAGTATTCGGACTGCTTATATCAACCCCCTGATCAACTGCCGTTACTCAGGATCCCTGAATTCCCGAAGCGTGACTCGGGGTTTGAATACCCTCTTGTTGATTTTTGAAAGAAAGTGTAATAAAGATAATCACCTGTCTAATGATGCATTACATTGACTTGACGATTTGTTTTTGCATTTGTTATTGTGTACTGGGCCACTGGCTCACTTTTGCTGCTTTGCAGGTATTGGAGACGAGTTTTATGATGATTTGGGCTATGGGTCCGATTTCGAGAGATTTCTGGATGAGTGGGACGAATAGGATCCGATCACTCTGGACTTTTGGGAAGAATTTTTGCTAAGGAAAAAGTTATGTATAGAAGGCTTGTTAGTTAAGCCTATTTGTTGTAAAGATCTTAAGATCCTCTAGGGTCCTTTTGTTTAAGCAAACATATAATTTTTTTAGTGTCTTGTATTGACACTAAACAGTGATTATATGATGTAAATGTATGTATTGATTGCTTTTGTTAGCAATCTTGTTTTGTTTAAAAGTTCTTTATAAAGTTGTAGTGATTTTGATCAAACAATATTCATAAACTGCTTGATTTAGGACAACCTTACATATAATGCGAAAATGTTATATGTGGTTGGGGACTCGGTATTCTAAGTCTCGGGATTTAGAGGGTTGGGTCTTTACAGAATAGGTGGTAGAAAAAGTAGAGATAGATGAATAATGTAGAATAGTAATGAATAGTGTAATATAAAATATATGTGACTAATGAAGTATCGATAATAAGAAAATACGCGTATATATGCGATATATGATATTTTTTGTTACCGAAAAATTATAAAACTTATTTTTTTTTGAAAATCTTATATTTTTATGAGTCTAATGGTATATCGGAATATTTTTACTATGTCAAGACTCGGGACTCGTTTTTCAAAAACTGTATCCGATCGGGTTCAAAATGAATTGCGGTTTGACTAATCTGATATTTTTAAGCTCTCTTATCTTATTACGAACTATTCTACATACTAATCTCTTACTTACTCACTTCGGATTACGAATACGAGATTGCCTGACTTAAACTGTTACGTCTAGCTAAGGTTTTGTTGATTTTAAGATTTTCGGTTAACTTCCTAAGTAGCGTTTAGGCTTAACCAATCGTAAAACTTTGGGGGTTTACAAACACCATAGTCATGCTAAGTTATATGATATAGAAAAATAATTGTAGAAAATCTTTACCTAAAGATTTGTATGTGTTGAAGAAAGAAGGTGATGTTTGTAAGAATATGTAGGGAGTAATATGTGAAAGATGGTTTTTGTGTAGAGGAAAGAAAGTTGGAAAGAATTATTTAGAGAGGATTTTTGGTAGAGAGAAATTTTATGGAGGGATTTTGGCAAAGTTTTGTTATGTGAAAGTGAATGTGTGAAACAAGTAGAGGGAAATAGAGTATTTATAGTTGAAGATTGAGGGAAATTAAGAGTTAATTAAATAAATGAAAAAGAAAAGAAATTGATGGCATGAAGAAGACAGTAATTAAAAATTAATTTTAGAAGAAAAGTATAAGAGAAATTTAGTAATATGTGGTGCAGAATTTTTATGAGAAAAGAAAATTGTAAGAAATAGGTATATAGGTTGTAAGAATAGGTAGTACAAAAAGTAGAGATAGATAAATAGTTGTGAATAGTATAGAATAGGATATGAATAGTAAGCGAGACTAATAATTTACAAATAGTAAAGAAAATAGGGTAAAAATACGATATTTTTAGCTATCGAAAAATTATAAAACTGATATTTTTTAAATCATTGTATTATTATGAATCTAACGGTGTTATCGGAATATTTTTATTATTCCAAGCCTTGCGAAATGGTTTTCGAGCATTATCTTGTTTGGGTTCGAAATATACTAAAAATTAACGAATCTAATATTTTTAAGCTTCCCTATATTGTTACGAATTATTATTCATAATTATCTTAATTCTATTGCTTATTGTTTAAGAGCGTGGAATTGCCGAATCTAAACACTAGGGTTTGTTGTAGACTTTGTTGACTTTTAGGATTCCGATTTGACTTTCAGCTTTTTGATTTATTCGTAAGATCATAAAATTTTAAGGTTTTTTACCGTGTTATATTTTTGGTTCAACATTTATGTTTTCTTTTATTTTATTATAATTTATTTAATATTTTGAGTTCTCATGATTGTTTAACTCAGTTTAGGGTTATGGGTTGACTCCGTTTGACTTTTGGTGGTAATTAGAATTTTTTTATTTTAAAATTCACTGAAAGATTTAAGGCTTTAGTTTTTTCTCGTCGAGTGTTATTTGAATATATCATCTTGATTTGCTTGTTAGGGATCAAATAGATGATTTAGTTGGCGTAAGGATGTTGAATCAAACGATTGTTGTATTTTCCATTTTGTTCTACGGTTCTCTTTTTTCTTAAGGTTAAGAATTTTTCGTATTTGATCTTATTTAGAATTTGGTTTTAGCATGGATCAATTTTCAGGGTCTTGGTTTTGATATTTAATTCTAAAAATATGTTCTAAGAATTGTGAAAATTTTGGGGATTTACAAATCGTATCTCATGTACCGTTAAATAGATACACTCGAGCTAGTAGAGATAGCAATTATAACTATATGAACAACAATAGCAAGTTACATGGTGAAGTCTTATAAGGAACTTAAATCTAGTAATCAATGTTGAAACATTTAATAAATAGGCTCACGATAATCCTTATCATAACCCTACAAGCTATCTTAGTTGTAATAATAAATCATGTGACTAACTAAGACCTCTAGAAGGTTACATAATTACTGTATAACTAACATGCCCTATGGCAGAGGAAGATAAGACATGATCGAAGGTTGTTTAGAAGAAAAAAGATTTTGCATTTATATAAGCTGTATAAGAAAATAATATCACAAAGTCTATGTTGCCATATAAGCTCTCTCTTTTCCTACTTTGACTTCTTTTCAAGCAATGGACAATACTGCTGGATGTGTCCAGGTTTGTGGCAATTGAAACAAGTTGTCACATCTTTCTTTTTTATGTTTGAAGGAGCTACTGCTAGTGTCCTCTCTTTTTTACTTGAAACGAATCCTCATACACTTTATGAGCATTTTAGCCATCAAAACAAAATCTTCATTTTCATCTTTATCTTCTTCGTCATTGGATTCTTGTCTCATGGCTTTCAAAGCAATAGCTTTCTTGTTGGAGTCCTCTCCTTATTTTTTGATGAGCTCATGGGTTTTAAGCACACAAGGAGTTCTTCCTTGCTCGAAGCACTTCACATGCTTCTTCTATTGCTGTCCTCTTTGCTTCCCAACCTTTTGGAAGTGACTTAAGAAGTGTAAAATTAATTTCCCAATTAGTGAAGTTCTTCCCAAGTACACTTAAAGGATTTATAATATTAATGAATCTATTATGCATTTCATTAATGGATTCATTTAGAAGCATTTTAGTATCATGAACTCTAAAGATTCCTTCATAAGTCTTTTCAAGTTCATCTCGAATTTCCTTAGCGGTTGTATATGTGCATATTTTGTTAAAATCGTTTTCATTTAAACCATAATGCAGAAATTCATGGCAATTTCATTTAAATTTAGCTTCTTCCAATCTTCTTTTATGTAATCTACTTCTTGTTCCCTTCAATTTTTAAAGGCCCATTTTCTATTAAATTCCAGATTAATCTATTTTGGGTTTTAAAAAAATTTTCATTCTACAATTCTAGTAAGGTAATTACCCTCACTTAGAAGTGGAGGTCTGTTTGTAGCTTAGCCCTCTAGAAATCTTAGTACGTTAGAAGCCATGATCTTTACTCTATTAAGTGATTAAGCACAAAAAGATAACGACTGGATCTAATACCAAATGAAAATACACTAAGGATACTGTTGGTCCTAAAAGAATAATTAAGAAGGGGGTAAATTGGTTATTAATAAAAATTTTACTTTTCAAAATTTCAAACAAATTCACACCACTTGGTTACTCAAACTTTAATGGCTTTAAAGCTTACTTGAAAGTAATAAACTTAATAAGCAATAACTTTAAACAATATTCAGATCAAAAGAGTTTACTTAAATCCGCAAAAGATCAAACAACAAGTTCAAAGTTAAACTCTCAGTTTCACTTTCTGATTAACTCTCTGCTTAAAAAAAGATATTGCTATTACTCTCTGATTTATTTTATGAGCATATAATATAGCTAAGAAAAAAATTAATTACGCACGAAATAAAGAGAGATAAGAGAGTGGAGAGTGCAAAATCGATTTATAAAGGTTCCACCTTAAGCGTTAGTCCTCTCTTCTAGCACGAAGTCGGGGACTTGGTATTCCACACCGGTATGTTCCACTATATCCAACAATCAACAAGTTACAAGTTGTCTTTACCGAAGTACTTGGCTACAAATGCACTCAATTTGATTCTCCAAGTTTCTCCTTAAGCTAACAATCAGTCTACTGAGCCTACTTGTAACACTCAATCTCACACAAAGTGAATAAATCTAAATTAGAGGAATAGAATGTGAATCCTCAAAATTTCAAACAATAAAAACAATAAGAATAACAGTGATTTGTTGGAATTAAAGATGAATATTTTGGCTTTCTGTTGCTTGAGCTTTTCACGTGATTGTACTTCTTTTCTTTTTTTTGGGCGTGTAAAATTTATCCTTATTTCTTCCAATAGCTAGAGCTTAAAGTTGATAAACTTAACTCTTGATATTGTGCATGTTTTTTGAATTATATCTTCTAGTTGAATCTTTTTCCAATTGAAAAACTTGAATAAGTTCCTTGCTTCTGATTTGTTTCTAATTGAAATCTATTGGACGCTATTATGTAACGTAAAAAAGATAAGGATTTCCTGATTTAAGCTTCGTGAAGTTGATCCGTTGCTTGATATTTGCAAACTTGTTATTGTTGTGATCTAATCCAATATTTGAGGATAAGAAAAATCGTGATCTATTCTCAATAGAATAAAATCGAACATCTGATCAAAATTTTGATCCAATTATTGTGCGCCTTTCCTTGAATATTTCTGTTGTGCATTCTTGATACTTCTTTAATTCAAATTTCCACCTTTGTAGAGATAGTCTTGATTAATAAGAATCCCATAAATTGCGTCTACTCAAAGGATAAAGATCTTCTTATATGTTCAATTTGAAAACGTATTTGTTTCCCACATCTTATAGCTCATAAATCTCGTATTTATCAAAGTCATGAAGCTGTTCTTAAACCTCGTGACTTGAGTTCAATCCACTTTCCTTTGTCTTTGTGATTTTGAAATTATTGCCTTGTTAAGACATAGCCTAAAGGATAAAAATATTAGCTTCTCGTGTTTAATAAGAAACCTTAATGTGTCCAAAGAATCTTAAACTAGAACACGTAAACTTGAACTTGTTGTTGTGTTTTTGCTATCAAGACATAATAGAAATCCTTAATCCAATAAAAACTTGAATCCTTATGAATATTTAAACCAACTTTGTGGAACATAATTGAATGTATTACCAAAATACATTCAACTTTGGAGCTATGTCTTCAAATCTGTAATATACGGAAATAAAGATGTAATATACCAAAATAAAGATGAAAATATAATGAATTATGAATCATAAGATGATATAGAATGAGTTTAAGGTCAAAACAAGTAAATTGTAAAGGTTTGAGTTTAATTGTAGAACAAATGTTGAAGTTTGGATTTCTACAATTTTTGACAGATGCTACGCCGCCTCCTAGAGAATCTACACTGCCGGCGTAAAGACGACATAGGAAGGGAACGGTAGCGTTTTTCTTAATGCTGGGTGAAACGCCGCCAGTGTACATGGGGGTTTCTTTTAATACCAGCTAGGAACGCCGCTGCGTAGGTCATGGATTTGTTGGCGTATGTTGTTGGATCGAAGTTCTAGGACTTCAAAGCCTCAATGAACGCTGCTAGTGCTCATGTAAATTTTGCCAGCGTAAGGTGTATGTCGGCTAGATTTAAACATATGCCATCGGCGAAGGTGCCGTCGTATGACCAAATTCTATAAATACGAGATGCGAAAAACGATTTTCGATAGAACTTTTTATTCATATTTTTTCCTTCGTGAAAGAGAGTTTTGGAGTGTTCTTGGATATCTAGGATTGGAGAATCATTCGGAGTGTGTTTTTGATCCAAAGTAAGTGATCTTAATCTTCTCTTATAAATTATATACGAATTTGCATAAGTTTTCTTAGGTTTTGTTGTGTTCTTGAAGGAAAAACGTGGGAAAGATTTATATCTCGGATTTAATCTATCTCGGTTGGATAAGGAGTAATTTTGTAATTAAAGCAAGTAAGTATAATGTTCTCATAACAAATTTATATGAGTTTCAGGCAAATTCTAAGGATTTTGTGATTATTTGCATGAAGGAAACCCTAGATTTGGTTGAGATCTGAATTTATGTATGTGAGTCAGGTTTTAGTGATCCAAATCAGTAAGTTTCGTCTTTTCTTCAATGGAATTAAATAATGTGTGATTAGATGATCATTATGTGTTGTTGTTGTCATGTAATATTAGGGTTTTGAAGGATTATCGAGTTCTATAGATTATTATGGAAGATTGATCGGGTTAAACGATGCAACTTGGTGACTTTCTTTGTCAGGTTAGGATTTCAAGAGTTATAGTACATTAGGATTTGTTTATATCGTGTTTTTATTT
Source organism: Combretum micranthum (assembly GCA_024138025.1). Lineage (NCBI taxonomy): Eukaryota > Viridiplantae > Streptophyta > Magnoliopsida > Myrtales > Combretaceae > Combretum > Combretum micranthum. The sequence continues at coordinate 663,683 of JAMXBD010000138.1, forward strand.
TTTTTATATATGTATGTTGTTGATAGGAATTTGGAGATTTGGGTTTGTTGTTGTATTGTTAATATTGATTGAAATATTGTGGAGATCCGGGAGATTTGGTTATGGTTGAGTGTTGTCAATAAACGAGTTTCAGGAGATTCATATTAGAATTTCCTGAAACTGAAAAAGGTACGACCAATCCCTACCTGTTGTTTTTGCTTGTAAGTTTAGAATTGATTGAATGGTTGTAGGAATAGAATTTCACAATAAATCTAATTATATTCGGTTTAATAATTGTCTGTTTGGTTGTGCTTGGTTTTAACCAATAAAGACCTAGCAGATAGTGATACTAGGAGGCATCTTGATGATCTTAGTGTGAGGTTGTCCCTAGTGGACTCGTGCCTTGATATGATTCCGGCAGAATTAGGTGTTCTGTATTCGGGGTATTTGGGGGGTATCCACTCATCCATATATGTATATGATTATTATTTTCAAAGAGTTGTTTGATTTTTCAATGGGGTCTGAGTAACTCCAAGTTCGGGATTAGAGTATACCTAATACTGGACTGTGTTGTTTTGTTGGCTTAAGAAAGATAATAATATGACTATTTGCATTAGTTTAAGTTGCAAGAATTACTTGCCTGTTGTATGTGCATATGCATTTGTTTTTGGATTGGAGTTATCGTACTAGGCGTCGCCGCTCATTCTTTTAAATTTTCAGGTACAGGTGAAGAAGATACATTATATGATCTTTCTAGATATGAGTTATTCTTTGATAGTGGCGATGGCGATAGTGGACCCGACTACCCAATCGAGAGCTAGGCTTCAGATATCAGGATTTCTAAAGAAAAGACATGTTTAGGTCATTTGGAGTTGTAGTTGGATATTTATGTTGGTTTTAAATGAAAAGATTTTGATGTAAACTATTTTTAGTTTTTGTTGATTTTGTTAGCTATGATGTCAACTTGGATTTTATGCTTCAACCAGGAGTTCATATTTTATGAGATATATGTTTTTAGTTTGAACAAGTTTCGTATCCTATGAGATACTCTATATGTGTTTACAGGTGATATTTGAGAATCTGAAGATATTAGAGCCTTAGCGCGTCCTATTCAAAAGAGGATGCATGGCGAGTTATAATGCTTTTTTTTTTTGCATTACAACTTAGTTGGTATCAGAGCCATAAGTTTTGAATCATATAGATTTAAGTTTTGATTCCTTAGGACGGTGAGATTTGAGGAGCCGGGTAGAATCATAGGTTTGTTGTTTTGTTAAGTTTGATGTTGTCTTATAGATTTAAGTTTTGATCTTTAGTTGGGTACCCTTATTCTAATCTTGTGATGTTTTGTTGTGTTAGAATGTCTCCAAGAAGAAGAATTCCTAAGGAGAATAAGAATTTGGGGCAGCAGCAGGATGAGCAACAGGCTCAGAATCAGGACTTGCCACCCTCCACCTATTGGACAGTAGGTTTCGGTTGATGCTACACAGCTTATGCAAGCTATGAATGCTTTATTAAGAGTGGTTGGTCAACAACCGCAAGATATGAGGAGAAACATGTAGATGGTCCAAGAAAACGCTAAAGCTTGGAAACAAGAGCTGAGAGACTAAATGGGAATGGAGGAAATGGAGCTAGGCATGCAGGTTGTGCTTAGTCTTAATAAATTTATGGACTTGGTACATAAGTTTGAGCCAATACAAGGTAAGCCTCTCGAAGCACAGTTGTGGATGGAAGAAGTTGAGAAGACATTTGCTGCTCTGGATATTCCAGAGATCAAGAAAGTTGAATATGCCTCCTATTTGTTGATTGAGAGAGCAATAACTGGTGGTTAAGCACCAAAAGACACATGACTAGTATGATTACATGGCAAATGTTTCAGCAGGCCTTCTACAGAGAATTCTTTCCCGACAGTGTTAAGTAGAGAATGCTTCAAGAGTATTATACTCTGCAGCAAGGGAAGATGACAGTGGAAGAATATGAGATGGAATTACACAGGTTGATGAGATTTCTACCTAACACTTTGAAAGAGAGTGAAGAGGCTAAGGTTAGCATATTCATCACTGGACTAAAGCCTGAGATCCAATATCAGGTAAATTTGATGGATTTTGACAACTATTCAGCTGTGGTGAACAAAGCCAAGCAATGGAGTAGGGTTTGAGCAGGATTAGAAGCCGTGAGCCACAAAGGAATCAGGTATTCTTAGGCAAGAGGCCAGCAACTGGTATACTAACACAGGATAGAGGCAAGAGGCCTATCACCTAGAATTTTAGGCCAACAGTGCATAATATAAATTAGAAGATGCATGAGATGCCTCAGACCACATGATGTGAAGGATTGCAAGTAGGTAGAGAATGCTTGCTTTTCTTGTGGTAAGCTGGGACGCAAGAGTAATACCTGCATAGACAAAGTCATTCCACAGGTTTTCTACTTCAAGTGTAGGCAGAGGGGACACAAAGCTGTAGATTGTAAAGGAGGCCAGTATGGCAGAGTTTATTCTGGCCAGAGGCAGCAAGCACTAGCAAAGGTTTATGCTTTACAACATAGTGAGATTTATAGTATGGACACTATCGCGGGTATGTTTCATATGTTCCTGCATAATGCATATGTGTTGTTTGATACTGGTGCCAGTTTCTCTTGTGTTTCTAAATCTTTTATGTCTATTTGTGGTATGTCTACTGAGTTTATGCCTGGATGTGTATCTATTAGTACCCCTTGGGAAGTGAGTCTATAGGCATCTACCTGCAGATTTGGTAGTGCTGGATATGTTAGATTTTGATGTGATTTTGGGTGTAGATTGGTTAGCAAAGTACCATGTGACGATTGATTGCCATAACTTGGTAGTATAGTTCAGTTTGCCCGATGGTGATCAATTTGTTTATAAGTTGGTGGTGCAAAGACCTCCAGTTCTACCTACTTATGAATTGTGGGGAAGATCAGTTTTGGCTGCTATGGTGAAAGAAGATAAGAAGGAGATAGTGTTGTCGGATGTTCCAATTGTATGTGAGTATCCAGAAGTTTTTCTAGAGGATCTACCTGGATTACCACCAGATAGGGAAGTGGAGTTTGGTAGTGACTTGATACCTGGTACTGCACTAAAATCAAAAGCTCATTTTCGAATGGCTCCTACAGAACTTGCTGAGCTTAAAGTGCAATTGAATGATTTGTTGAAGAAGAAGTTCATTAGACCTAGTGTTTCACCATGGGGAGCTCCAGTTTTGTTTATAAAAAAGAAGGATTGCAGCATGAGATTATGCATCGATTGCAGAGAATTAAATCAAGTGACAGTCAAGAACAAGTATCCCTTGCCACGAATTGATGATCTGTTTGATCAGTTGGTAGGAGCTTTAGTGTTCTCAACGATAGACTTGAGATCTGGATATCATCAGTTGAGAGTGAAAGCTGAAGATATTCAGAAGACAACTTTTAGGATAAGGTATGGACATTATGAATTTGTTGTCATACCTTTTGGACTCACCAATGCACCAGCAGTATTTATGGATTTAATGAACAGAGTCTTCAGGGAGTATCTTGATATGTTTGTAGTAGTCTTCATTGATGATGTATTAGTGTACTTAAGGACTAAAGAGGAGCACAAAGAATACTTTAGATTAATTCTTACCAAATTAAAGGAAGAGAAGTTATATGCATAGTCTTCAAAATGTGAATTCTGGTTGAAACATGTGTCTTTTTTAGGACATGTTGTTGATGGTGGTGGAATATTAGCAGATCCTGAGAAAGTCAAAGCAATTGTTGAATGGCCAAGACCTAAGACAGTGACGGAAATCATAAGTTTTCTAGGAATAGCGGGATATTATAGAAGATTTGTGGAAGATTTTTCCAAAATTGCTAGTCCTTTGACCCGGTTGACAGATAAAGGAGTGATGTATGAATGGAGTGAAAACTGTGAAGCTAGTTTTCAGTTGTTGACGAATAAGTTAATATATGCTCCATTGCTAGCCTTACCTATGAGTAGTGAGGAGTATGCTATTTATAGTGACGCCTCTATACAAGGTTTAGGATATGTGCTGATGCAGAGAGGCAGGGTTATAGCATATGCTTCCAAACAGTTAAAACCCTATGAGAGGAATTATCCTACTCATGATCTGGAACTAGCAGCAGTTGTGCATGCTTTGAAGCTGTAGAGACACTACTTATATGGAGAAGGATGTAAAGTGTATACGGATCATAAAATTTTAAAGTACATTTTCACTCAGAAAGAGTTGAACATGAGACAGAGAAGATGGTTGGAACTGATAAAGGATTATGATATTGATATTCAGTATCATCCAGGAAAGGCGAATGTAGTAGCGAATGCCTTGAGCAGAAAGAGAATAGAGAATCTTACAACTTTGATCACGAGGGAACATCATCTCATTGATGATATGATGAAGCTTGAGTTGGAGATAGTCACAAGATAAGTAGGTGAAAGATAGCTAATATGAGAATTCAACCTACTCTTGTGGACAAAATCAAGACAACTCAAACGGATGATCAGAGTATTTTGGATATAAAGAGGAAAATGGAGATGGGTTGAGTACCAGAATTTTATGTGGATGATGAATGTATCCTTAGGTACAAAGGGAGATTGTATGTGCCAGTGCAAGGAGAACTTAAGAGGGAATTGTTGAAGGAAACGCACTACTCCAGTTATTCCATTCATCCTGGAGAAAACAAGATGTACCAGGATTTGAAAAAGCTATACTGGTGGAATAATATCAAAAAGGAGATACCAAAATACGTATCTAAGTGCCATACGTATCAAATGATTAATATTGAGCATAGAAAACCTGCAGGCGAGTTGAAGCCTTTGGCAATACCACAGTGGAAGTAAGAACATATCACCATGGATTTTGTTTCTACTTTACCCAAGACAAGAGATAAGTTTGATTCAATCTGGGTCATTGTGGATTGTCTCACAAAGGTAGCTCACTTTATACCTATAAAGACTAGTTATAAGTTAGAGCGTTTGGCACATTTGTACATCAAGGAGATTGTGAGATTGCACGGAATACCAATAACAATCGTGTCAAATAGGGATACCAAATTTGTTGGACGATTCTGGAAAAGTCTGCATCAAGCTTTGGGAACCAAGGTCGTGTTCAGTACTGCTTATCATCCTCAGACTGATGGATAATCTGAAAGGACTATACAGACTTTAGAAGATATGCTGAGAGCATGCACTTTGGATTTCAAAGGAAGTTCGGATTAACATTTGCCACTAGTGGAATTTGCCTACAACAACAGTTATCAAGCATCGATTGGCATGCCTCCATATGAAATGCTTTTATGGAAGAAAGTGTAGATCACCTATTCATTAGGATGAAGTAGGTGAAAGACAGTTGTTGGGACCCGAATTAGTCTAAGACGCAGTTGACAAGGTTAGTTTAATCAGACAAAGATTGCAAACTGCTCAGAGTGGACAAAAGAGTTATGCGGATAAACAAAAAAGACCCTCGGAATTTCAAGTGGGTGAGCACATTTTGCTAAAGATTTCAACAACAAAAGGAGTTGCCAGATTTGGCTTAAGAGAAAAGTTAAATCCTCGATATGTGAGACCATATGAGATTCTTGAAAGGATAGGTGACATGGCTTATAGATTAGCTTTACCCTCTGACTTGGAGGTAATGCATAATGTGTTCCACGTATCCATGCTCAGGAAGTATGTTAGAGATTCGGATGAGATAGTAGCTCTTGAACCGCTGGAAGTGCAGCCGAACCTTACAACGATTGAAAAGCCAATCAGAATTGTGGATTCTAAGGAGAAAATTCTGAGAAGTGAGATGATGAAATATGTAAGAGTGCAGTGGACTAATCAAACTGAACGTGAAGCTACCTGGGAGCTAAAAGAAGACATGAGAAAGAAATATCCAGAGTTGTTTCATTAATCTAGGTAACTTTCGAGGACGAAAGTACTTTTTAGGAGAGGAGAGATGAAATATACGGAAATAAAGAGGAAAATATAATGAATTATGAATCATAAGATGATATAGAATGAGTTTAAGGTCAAAACAAGTAAATTGTAAAGTTTTAAGTTTAATTGTAGAACAAATGTTCAAGTTCGAATTTTTGCAATTTTTTACAGATGCTACGCCGCCTCTTGGAGAATCTACGCCACCAGCGTAGAGACGGCATAGGAAAGGAACAGTAACGTTTTTCTTAACGCTAGGTGGAACACCGCTGGCGTACATGAAGGTTTCTTTTAACGCCGGCTAGGAATGCCATTGGCGTAGGTCATGGATTTACCGGCATACGTTGTTAGATCGAAGTTCTAGGACTTCAAAGCCTCGATGAATGCCGCCAGTGCTCATGTAAATTTTGCTAACGTAAGTTGTACGCCGGCAAGATTTAAACGTACGTTGCCGGCATAGGTGCAGGTGTATGACCAAATTCTATAAATACAAGACGACGATTTTCGACAGAACTTTTTATTCATATTTTTTCCTTCGTCAAAGAGAGTTTTAGAGTGTTCTTGGAGATCTAAGGTTGGAGAGTCATTCGGAGTGTGTTTTTGATCCAAAGTAAGTGATCTTAATCTTCTCTTATAAATTATATACGAATTTGCATAAGTTTTCTTAGGGTGTTGGTTTCTCTCAATTATAGATTTTGATGATAACAAAAGAATGAAATAACAATTATTTTGAGTTGTGTTTGTCAGAAAATTTATCAAGAAGATTAGAAATTATTTTCTGCAAAACTCAGAAGAATACTCAAAAGGTTAGGCAGAAGGAACATTGCTTATTAACAAGTTCATAAACTAAGGTAGAAGGTATATCAGAAGGTGCAGTATATCCAATTTTGAAGAAAATCTTGTTTTAATCGATCCTTTGAAGACCTAGCTCCAATGATTGGATATATTTGGGAAATATATTCAATCTGTTCCACATAAGTTGGTTCAATATCCACAGGGTTTTCATTTTACGGATTTAAATATAATCATGACAATTCAAGTTTATTTTTTTATTCTGAATATTATGGACGAATTGCATAAGAGAAAATGAAGAAAATATATATTACATAAATGAAGTATAAGACACAAGCGAGGAATTATAGAGCTTGTCCAAGATCAGATTAGAAACAATAAATCTGATGAGCGGTAATAAAAGAAGATGAAGCATGAACAGTGGCAGACGAGTTCAACGGAAAATTGATTCGAATTTCTTTTGTTTGAGAATTTTATGCATGATTATAGTGATTTAAGGTTATCCCAATCTTATGGAAGTTTATCAGATGTTCTAATTTCAAAAGCAAGGCAGATTATGAAGATAAACTTGAAGGGACTTTGTCAAACGAAAAACATGGAAACAGAGCTTATCATATCATCTTTCTCGGAAATTTGAAATTGAGGCTTATCTGGAAAATTCAAATTCGAACGTTGAAGAAACAAATAAAATCCAGGAGCTTCAAGTCAGAAGATACAACAACATACATAGAGGATAACATCTCGAAAAAGAAAAAGAGTTAAAAAGAGCGAAATTATGTATTCGTTACTGTTCATCTTCTTCGTTGCAACACTGTCGAGGATTGTTATTGTTTTCCTCAGATTTTGAATTACTTTTTGTTTGAGTGATTGTGAGTTGCAAGTAGGCTCAGTAGTTTGATTGTTTGAGAGAATCAAGCTAAGTGAATTGTGAACTTCTTGTAACGATTTTCATTGATTGGATTAGTGGAACAAAACCTGTGTGGATTACCGGTGACCCTGGCTTGGAGCTGGAAGAGAGGATTGACGCTCAAGGCGGAACCTCTATATATCGAATTTGCAATCTCTTCTTCATCTCTTTTTATTTTCGTGCAAATTTAATTTCACTTGCTGCATGAGTTCTTGAGTCAGAGGGTTAGTCAGAGGGTATTTCAGAAGGTTCCAAGGAGAAAACATTTAGAACTCAAACTTATTTTCCGAGTGCTTGAGCATTGTGTTTTGATCTGTTGTGTTGTTTTTAAGTGTTCATTTGTGATTTTCACATTTACAAGAAAGATCTAAAGCCATTTTATAGTATAATCAAGTGGTGTGGATTTTTGTTTGAAATTATTTTTAAACAAGTTTTTATAACCAATTCATCCCCCCCAACCCCCCTCCCCTCTCCCCCCTTCTTGGTTATCTTTTCGGGACCAACATAGGGTTTTGTTGTTCTTGAAGGAAAAATGTGGGAAAGATTTAGATCTCGGATTTAATCTATCTCGGTTAGATAAGTAGTGAATTTTGTAATTGAAGCAAGTAAGTATAACGTTCTCATAACAGATTTATATGAGTTTCAAGCAAATTCTAAGGATTTTGTGATTATTTGCATGAAGGAAACCCTAGATTTGGTTGGGATCCGAATTTGTGGATGTGAGTCGGGTTTTAGTGATCTAAATCAGTAAGTTTCGTCTTTTCTTTGATGGAATTAAATAATGTGTGATTAGATGATAATTATGTGTTCTTATTGTCATGTAATATTAGGATTTTGAAGGATTATCGAGTTCTATAGATTGTTGTGGAAGATTGATTGAGTTAAACAATGCAACTTGGTGACTTTCTTTGTTAGGTTAGGATTTTAGGAGTTATAGTACATTAGGATTAGTTTATATCGTGTTCTTATTTGTTATATATATGTATGTTGTTGATAGAATTTGGAGATTTGGGTTTGTTGTTGTATTATTAATATTGATTGAAGTATTGTAGAGATCCGGGAGATTTAGTTGTGGTTGAGTGTTGTCGATAAACGATTTTTAGGAGATTCATATTATAATTTCTTGAAACTAAAAAAGGTACGACCAATCCCTACCTGCTGTTTTTGTTTGTAAGTTTAGAATTGATTGAATGGTTATAGGAATAGAATTTCATAATAAATCTAATTATATTCGGTTTAATAATTGTTTGTTTGGTTATACTGGGTTTTGACCAGTAAAGACCTACCAGATAATGATACTGGGAGGCATCCTAATGATCTTAGTGTGAGGTTGTCCCTAGTGGACTCGTGCCTTGATATGATTCCGGTAGAATTAGGTGTTCTGAATTCGGGGTATTTAGGGTACCCACTCATCCATATATGTATATGATTATTATTTTCAAAGTGTTGTTTGATTTTTCAATGGGGTTTGAGTAACTCTAAGTTCGGGATTAGAGTATACCTAATATTAGAATGTGTTGTTTTGTTGGCTTAAGAAAGATAATAATATGCCTGTTTGCATTACTTTAAGTTGCATGAATTATTTACCTGTTGTATGTGTTGGGTTTCCATAGGATTTTAAAATTATAAAGATCAAATCTTTCACAGCGGAATTCAAAAAGAAAACCCTAACCTAGTATCCATACGTATTGATTAGAATAAAACAAAACAAATAGTTTGATTTCGTACCTCTAGAAGCTTGAAACTTGAACTCAATTTGTAGATTAGATCTGTATATATCACAAATTCGCAATACCCTCTACGGTATCCACACGAATGAGCACTCTTTAATAGGATCCTTCACGTGCTAACGTGATCCAGAACATTTCTATATGATATTGGGATTTTCACACACGACTCTTCGTGCTTCACTTTTTAGGGTTTGTAGATTTTCTCTGCCGGTCTAATGTCGACAGATAAGTCGTTAACCCTAAAGAGATCTCTTTATGTGCCTTTTATACTAATGTTATTCTCACATGAGTAATGACATTAGTGCCCCTTAATCTAATAAGGGATAATATTTCCTAAAATATAATTCTTGCACATAACAATGTAATAATTTATTATTTCTCTCTATAATAATAAATTATTATTGCTACAAGACATTAAATTTAGTCCATGATCCTTTAATTTATTATTATTCTTAAATAATAATATTATTCTTAATAATAATAAATTATTATTCCCACAATACGTTAAATTTAGACTATAATCCTTTAATTTATTATTATTCTTAATAATAATAAATTATTATTCCCAAGACATTATATTTAGTCCATGATCCTTTTGACTCGTTCTTTTGTGTGTGACCCAGTAGGTTCACTTAATGTTGGCAATTGACCTAAAACAATTTTAGTCAACAAAACAAAAGTGGCCTCTAGCAAGACATTATGTTTACCCAAATTAAGTGAAGATCGGTGATCCGATTGTTACTTAATCCATAACTTATGTCATTATCCTTTTGTCACATGATATCTAGATTGAACATAAGGCATGGATAGTGTCATCCTTATATCATTCAATCTTATCATTTCTCGATTTCTAAGTAAACTGATAAAAACAAATGAAATTGATCACGCTATCAATTCATTTGAGCACGGCTCAGTCTCACTCATTGAGGGGCCCAGAGATATCTCTCTCATAACGAGAGGGACAAATCCCATCTTAATCACTCAATTTCCTCTACATGGTTTACATTATGCCCAATCTTAACCTTTATAATTATCCGGTTGAAGACAATGTTTGATTGAGTTGAAACTTAATATTCCTCATGTTGGAATCCATGGTGATTTCAGGTCTGAGGATACGATGACATTTTATTTTAAGAATCACTTATGACACTAATCCATGTAGTGATCTCAAAGCGGGTCAGTCCAGTACATAGTTCTCCAACATGTACCTATGAGTTTGATTTGTATCTCCATATAAATAAACATCCTATGATTATCAATCAAACCTCATACTAGATTTAATTCATTATTATTCCCACAATAATGAGCATCTAGGGATATTTAGAATAATTAAATTATTCACGGATCCTATTATAAAGTAAACATGCAAACAATATAGAAATGTTTATGAATGACAATATCCAGTAATTGGCCTAGGCACAATCACCAACAATCTCCCACTTGCTAGGCCAAATCATACATGTATCTAATACCCATTGACCTAGTATGATGATCATGCTTTTGCCTTGTGCAAGAAGCTTGATAAGTGGATTAGTAATATTGTCATTTAGTTGATACTTTGCATATCTTCACAGCATCTGATGCTGTTATACACTCACTTTTCTTATAGAATCTGCTACAGTATTCTGCTTTGAACTTTTCAAGCTTACTTACCTCCATTGAAAAGAAAAATATTGTGATATAAATCATCCTTGTCAATTGGAAACTAGCATCCATGTAACTATTTACAACTAGCTCTCTTCCAATCCTCCATCTATCAAGAATGCATCTTTAGTTCTTCTTAAGTACCTAAGAATATTCTTGACTGCTGTTCAATGAGGTTCACTAGGATCTAACTGGCATTTACTGGTTATGCTTAATGCATATGACACATCTGGTCGAGTGCATAACATGGCATACATGAATGATCCAATAGTCGAATCATAAAGAGTCTTACTCATGTGATCTTGCTCATCATTTGTCGTTGGACATTGAGTCTTGCTCAGATTTATATCATGTGACATTGGTAAGAATCCCTTTTGGAAACTTGCATACTGAACCTATTCAGTACTTTGTCTATATATGCACTCTAACTTAGGCCAATAAGCTTTCTAGATCTATCCCTATAGATCTTGATGCCTACGATATAGGCAGTCTTACCTAAGTCTTTCATTGAAAAACATTTTCTTATCCAAGACTTGACATTTGCAAGGTAAGAATGTTGTTCCCAATGAGTAATATGTCATCTACATATAGCACTAGAAAGACTACTGCACTCCCACTAATTTTCTTGTAAACAAAGTTCATCTTCATTTTTGATGAAATCAAACTCTTTGATTGCTTCATCAAAACAAGATTCCAATTCGAGATGCTGCTTCAATCCATAAAGGGATCTTTGAAGCTTGCAAACCTTCACAAAATCCTCAGGACGAACAAACCCTTCAGGTTGTGTCATGTACACATCCTTAAGTAGGTTTCCATTAAAAACTGTTCTGACATCCATTTGCCAAATCTCGTAATTTGGACCCAACATGGCCTCTTGATAGGTAGTGAGCTCATTTTGATCCATAAGCAGCACATCGCGACTATATGTAATGAGAAATCCATATCTCTCAAGTTGATGTTGCACTCTATCAGACCTATATGGGCCTTGTGTTACCTGTGGAGCATCAACAACTAACTATATATCTTGTTGACTTTCAACTGGCGGTGCAAGACTATTTTATGGATCTCGAACCACTTCGAGATATATTTTACTCCCATGTTCTTTTAGAGATAAACTCTTTTTCCTTAAAAGATACCATTCCAAGTAACAAACACTTTGTTCTCAGAGGGATTACAAAACAATAACTTTTGGTTTCTTTTAGATACCCTAAAAAGTATTTACCTGACTTAGGCCTAATTTGTCTAAGGCTTGACGTCTCACATAAGCCTCACAACCCAAATCTTGAGGAAAGACAGACTAGGCCTTTTTGAGTCCATATCTCATATGGTGTCTTTTCAACTGCCTTAGAAGAAACACAATTTAACCTGAATGCAATTGTCTCTAGGGCATAGCCCCAAAAGGATGATGGAAGATCTGTTTGACTCATCATAGATCGAACCATGTCTAATAAGGTTCTATTCCTCCTTTCAGATACACCATCCCATTGTGGTGTTTTGGGTGGAGTTTATTGTGAAATTATTCCACAATTTCTAAGATGGTCCTTAAATTCTTGGCTTACATATTCACCACATCGATCTGATCGAAGTACTTTGATTGTTTTGCCAAGCTAGTTTTGTACTTCATTTGAAAAACTTTGAACATTTCAAATGATTCAGATTTATGTCTCATTAAAAAGACATATCCATATCTACTGAAATCATTAGTAAATATGATGAAGTACTGTGACCTCCTCTAGCGCAACGGTTAATGGACCTCATACATCAATATGTGTTAGGCTCAATAAATCAATTGCCCTTTCACTGTGCCTAGTAAAAGGATCTTTGGCCATTTTGCCTAATAAATAAGACTTGCATATTTCAAATGATTCAAAATCAAATGAATTTAAAATTCATCCTTATGAGCTTCAATATGCATTTCTCATTTATGTGATCAAGGCAACAATGCCATAGATAGGTCATATTTAAATCATTGGATTTAAGTATATTAGTATTTATGTTATAGATTGATCCATTATCATGTTTCAGATTTGAACATAAAGACCATCATGTAAGTCAGCATTTGCATAATACATGTCTTTATTTATAAATGGAACATTTATTATTCTTAATAATAAATGTGAAACCTTCATTGTCTAAACATGAAACAAAATAATATTCCTATCAAAGTAGGAACATAAAAGCAATTGTTCAACACTAACAAAAGCCTATTGAGCAAAATCAATTCATAAGTCCTTATAGTTAAAGTAGCAACTTTTGCTCCATTTCCAACTCATAGGTTGACTTTGCCCTTTAGATCTCTATAACATAGATACCTGAAGTAGTAGTCTATTACTCTCCTTTTCCTTAGATCTTTAAGTAGAGTTTGCAGTTCCCCTTCCAGTGACCTGGTTCACTATAGTGGAAACAAACTCCTTCCTTAGGAGGTTTTTTGCCTTTGGTTTGGGTTTAGGTTGAGGCTTTGAACTTTTCATAGCCTTAGCATTTCCCTTGCCTTTCTTCTTCATGCCCTTCCCATTCTGAACTATCAAAACATTACTAGGCTTCTACTTCTTGATATTAGCCTCAGCAGTTTTAAGCATCGAATGCAATTCAGAAATTAATTTGTCCATGTTATTCATATTAGAGTTCATGACAAACTGGTCATAACTATCTGGTAATGAATTTAGGATCAAATCAATAGCAAACTCTTGGCTTATAGGAAATCCAAGCCTTTCAAGATGATCAATATAACCCTTTGTCTTTAGGACATGGGTACTCACTGATCCTCCTTCAGCCAGCTTGCAAGACTGTAGGGCTTGGGTAATCTCATACCATTCCTGTCTGGCCTGCTGTTGAAACATTTCCTTAAGATAGACAATCATCTCATAGGCTTCCATGTTTTCTAGACCTTTCTGAAGTTCTAGACTCATGGTAGCAAGCATTAGGCATCCTACATCAAGATAATCATCAGAATGCTTCTTATAAGCATCCTTTTGAGTTCTTGAAGTATTGGCTAGAGGCTCTTGAGAGATAGGCTCATCTAGGGCATGTAACTTCTTTTCTTGCTTGAGAACAATTCTCAAGTTTCTGAACCAGTCTAGAAAATTGGTTCCAATCAATTTGTCCTTCTCAAGGACAGATTGCAATGATAATTTGAAGTGTTGTTTGTAGCCATTGATCTATAATTACTTATGCAAAGTTTATTTTAATAAATTAAAACTCCCACTAAATCAATAACCCTCATTATCAATGTTGTTGCATTTAATTATTGCAATCTAGTGGGCTAAGATCCATATTTCACCTAACTCTAAGTCAGCTTTGGCATTAACTCTTTACCAATTACATCGCATGTAACTCTTAGATCTTTTATGGGATTTTTGACATCATATGTCCATGTTCAAATCCATCTAACGCCTTAGGCCCAAAACCGTTTTGATAGCCTAAATAAGTCGAACCATATTAAACACATGAGTAGCACCATTACCCATACTGCCTTACTAAGATAACCTAATGACCCTGCTTTGGCAGAACCTACATTTTGGTGATCGAAGTCTTGACAGTGTTTAATCATGGTGGCATTTAACTTAAAATTTATTGAGGGATTTAATTATTGATATTCCATTTTTTTTATCACGTTTAATGGATATTCAAGCATACGTGGTGGTAAATATAGTATCACATACATATGCATACATCATATCTCATGATATATCAACTTTATCGAATAAAGAAAAAGTGTCATAGCATGGCCCTTTATTCTACATTGATTTTCATAAGCCAATATGAAAATCAATGGTCCAATCCTAAGGTAAAAACCATCTTTATGGTCTTGAGTTGTAAATTTTCTTGTATCTTCTTCAAGATCCTTGTTTCTCCATCACCATGGATTAGGAGGGTCTTCATGACATCTTCATGTCTTTATTACAATAATAAAAAGATACAAAGATCCTACGACTACTTGTAGAAAATAAATTACAATAAAATAAAAACGACACACAGGCCGTATTTATAATATTACAACCCATTTAAAAGAAAAGGAATAAAAACCTGCCAATCACATAGTCTTAGGGCTGCTATGCACCATACATGTAATATAAACACATAGAGAAGACATACACATATGTCACAATACTTCAAAAGTGTGTTTTATATTAAGAATTATTAATTAGAGTTTATTGAACTAAATCATGCACCTTGCAAGGGTTAAGGGGACAATCCCCTTATGGTAAAAATCGAATCTTTTAAATCCTTTTCAAATTCACATGAAAATTTTAAAATTCGATTTTCTATAAAAATATTACTGCAGTTCATGAATTTTAATAAGATATTGTTCAAAAACAACATACATATCCAATCTGAATTGAAACTGCTATTCAAAAATTTAATTTAAATCAGACGGAAAAAATCCAAAATAGATGCACTAATATCAGCACAAAATGAACGTCAGATTGAGTTAAAACAGAACAGATTAACAAACATCCAATTTAGACCCGCAATTCAGATGTCCAATTCATGACTGTTCAGATTTTTTTATTATTATTATTAAAAACAACAACTACAGATCAAGACTTGTCCAATACTCGTCCATTATCAAATACACAAACAGATCCAATCTGTTTTAAGTTACAAGCTGCCATTGAAAAAGCAAGCGTCTGCAATACGTAAATCAATTCCAGAGGCACAAATGAGTAGCACAGATCTATATCAGTCCTCTAAAGTCTTCATCATGGCATGAATTAAAATAAATAAATTCTGAACGCAGATATAATCCGCTAATATGCAACGAACAAGACATTGCAATATCACGCATTAAGCCTCTAATTCAATTCTAATCCAAACAGACGCGTGAAAAAGGACATCCATTTTTTTTTTTATAAAAACCGTGATTTGAATAGGAGTTTGTATCACATAAGAGAACTGCATAATCGCTATTGAGAAAAACCCTTAAGATCCATTGTAATCAAATCACACATGATCTATTCAATCCCTCAAAGCAAGGTGCTCTAATAAAATTACAAATCCGAATTTGTATTAATTTAGTTCCTCATAAACTCAAATTGATTTCATAGTTAACATGTATAAAATCATATTTCATAGCATTGCATGCAGATCATGAAAGAAATTTCAATCTAATCAAAAGCACAAGTGGCTCTGATACCATTGTTGGGTTTCCACAGGGTTTTAAAATTATAAAGATCAAATCTTTCGCAGCGGAATTTAAAAAGAAAACCCTAACCCAGTATCTATGTGTATTAATTAGATTAAAACAAAACAAAACAAATAGTTTGATTTCATACCTCTAAAAGCTTGAAACTTGAAATTAATTTGTAGATCGGATCTATATGTATCACAAATTCGCAATACCCTCTACGATATCCACATGAACAATCACTCTTCAAAAGGATCCTTCACGTGCTAACGTGATCCAGAATCTTTCTAGATGATATTGGGATTTTCACACATGACTCTTCGTGCTTCACTCTTTAGGGTTTGCAGATTTTTTCTGCCGGTCTAATGTCGACAGATAAGTCGTTAACCCTAAAGAGATCTCTTTATGTGCCTTTTATACTAATGTTATTCTCACATGAGTAATGACATTAGTACCCCTTAATCTAATAAGGGATAATATTTTCTAAAATATAATTCTTGCACATAACAATGTAATAATTTATTATTACTCTCAATAATAATAAATTATTATTCCTACAAGACATTAAATTTAGTTCATGATCCTTTAATTTATTATTATTCTTAATAATAATAAATTATTATTCCCACAATACATTAAATTTAGTCTATGATCCTTTAATTTATTATTATTCTTAATAATAAAAAATTATTATTCCCACAAGACATTAAATTTAGTCCATGATCCTTTTGACTCGTTCTTTTGTGTGTGACCCTGTAAGTTCACTTAATGTTGGCAATTGACCTAAAACAATTTTAGTCAACAAAACAAAAGTGGCCTCTAGCAAGACATTATGTTTATCCAAATTAAGTGAAAATCAACGATCCGATTTTTACCTAATATATAACTTATGTTATTATCCTTTTTCACATGATATCTAGATTGAACATAAGGCATGGATAGTGTCATCATTATATCGTTTAATCTTATCATTTCTCAATTTCTAAGTAAACTGATAAAAATAAATGAAATTGATCACGCTATCAATTCATTTGAGCACGGCCATGCATTTCTCAGTCTCACTCGTCGAGGGGGCCAGAGATATCTCTCTCAAAACGAGAGGGACAAATCCCATCTTAATCACTCAACTTTCTCTACATGATTTACATTATGCCCAACCTCAACCTTTATAATTACCCGGTTAAAGACAACGTTTGATTGAGTTGAAACTTAATATTCCTCATGTTGGAATCCATGGTGATTTCAGGTCTGAGGATACGATGACATTTTATTTTGAGAATCACTTATAACACTAATCCATGTAGTGATCTCAAAGTGGGTCAATCTAGTACATAGTTCTCCGACATGTACCTATGAGTTTGATTTGTATCTCCATACAAATAAACATCCCATGATTATCAATCAAACCCCATACTAGATTTAATCCATTATTGTTCCCACAATAATGAGTATCTAGGGACATTTAGAATAATTAAATTATTCACGGATCCTATTATAAAGTAAACATGCAAACAATATAATAGAAATGTTTATGAATGATAATATCCAATAATTGTCCTAGGGAACAATCACCAACAGTATGTGCATATGCATTTGTTTTTGGATTGGAGTTATCGTACTACGCGTCGCCGCTCATTCTTTTAAATTTCAGGTACAGGTGAAGAAGATATATTATATGATCTTTCTGGATATGAGTTATTCTTTGATAGTGGGGATGGCGATAGTGGACCCGACTACCCAGCCGAGAGCTAGGCTTCAAATATCAGGATTTCTAAAGAAAAGACATGTTTAGGTCATTTGGAGTTGTATTTGGATGTTTATGTTGGTTTTAAATGAAAAGATTTTGATGTAAACTGTTTTTAGTTTCTGTTGATTTTGTTAGCTATAATGTCAACTTGGATTTTATGCTTCAACCAGGAGTTCATATTTTATGAGATATATGTTTTTAGTTTGAATAGGTTTCGTATCCTATGAGATACCCTATGTGTGTTTACAGGTGATATTTGAGAATCTGAGGATATTAGAGCCTTAGCGTGTCCTATTCAAGAGAGAATACGTGGCGAGTTGTAATGCCTTTTTTTAGGGAATTACAAAATCAATAAAGAATCATAGAAGATCTAATTTCTTGAAGTCTATTCGTGAAACTCGTTCATGGAGACATTTACCCTCTGATTAACCTTCTGACCGTTATAAGAGTTTTGTAAACCAACGATTTTACCTTCTGAGTTACCTTCTGACTATTTATTTGTTCTTAAAAAGCTTTCCAAACACTTTCTAATAAACTTTCTGAGTAAAGTCTCTTTTGAACACGTTTTTCATAAACCAACTTTGATTTTACTTAAGCACTATACACTTAATAAATTTGTTAGTAATTACTTAATCCTTTTTGTTATCATTAAAATCAATATTGAGAGAAACCAATAAATACTCAAGAGAGGAGGTGAATTGAGTATCTTCCCTAAAAAATTCAAACAAATTAATTTTAATGGGCAGATTAAATATAAGGATAATTGCAGCGAATATAATAAAACAAATTATGATACTGAAAATAAAAGAGATAGGGATAGAGAAAATTTTGCCAATTGAAATGTGAAGTTCAACCCACTTTCTACTCTCCACGGTCCACCAATGTGTCCAACGAGGGCTTTAGAACCACTTTTATTAAACACCACAAAATCAAGCTCAAGCTAAGCAAATAAACAAATTACACCTATTTAAGAAATAATATATTTCCTTCACTTTACTAGATGCTCATCTATTTTACAATGGAGCAGTAGAACAATTTTATCTCTCTTAAAAATATACAAATAATGAACAAGAAAACAAAAGATTAAATAATAAAACTTGTTTGTTTGTTTGCAAATAAAATCTCTCAAGAGTCGTTTAAAAAAATTGTTTGAATCTCCAAGTTAAAGAATATTTATGGCTTTAAAAAATTTAAATGCCCATTGGAGATATCGTTTGTCAAATGACTATCAGATTTAGTAAAGGACCAGCTTGCTGATCTCTAGACCCGCCATCTAGACCCACCATCTCGCTGGAGTATTGTCTTCAAAACTCTTGCCATAAACTTTCTTTATCGCACCTTGGTTGTGCCTCATATTTAGGGCTCAATAGCTTTAACCTTTGGAAATCACTAAACCAGCTTGTCGATCCTCTTTGCACTAGCTTGTCGGTGTAAGTGAAACAAATGTCGCACCTACCACGTTCTCTTTATGCCTTGTGTCATGTCTTTATTTTTGGGCTCGATGTTTAAAAATGCTTGACCTGCTCGCCGGTCCCATATACACTGGCTTGTTGGTGTGATCCTACAGCATTAAACACAACACACAAACATACATAAGGAAAATTTCATATATTTGATGTTTCTTTATAATATCCATCAAAAATCATAACTTTTGCACTCATCAAAGTTGTATTTGATATAATTAATTTTAACAATTTGCTCTTAGGCCTACAATGCATTCATTAATTTTGCCAAGGACATACTTGACAGATCCTTAGATTCTTCTAAAGTAGAAATTTTATATTCATATTTTTCAAAAGAGGTTACAAGAATTTTTTGCACTATTCTTTCCTTAGAAAAGTCCTTAGCCAATAACCTTACCTTGCTCACTATGACCAATAACTTGTCAGAGTAATCTTTGATAGTTTTTTCGCTCCTTCATCTTTGACATTTCAAACTCCCTAATCAATTTGAACACCTGCATATTTTTTCCTTCTTTCATTTCTTTAGTATCCCCTTTCAAGGTGTCCCAAATGTCTTTTGCTAACTTTAAATTCATGATTCTTATATATATGGTGCTTGAAACAATAGTGTTGGTCCCGAAAAGAATAACCAAGAGGGGGGTGAATTGGTTATTTAATAAAATTTAACCTTTTTCAAATTCAACCAAATTCACTTCGCTTAGTTACTCAAATTAAATGGCTTCTAAAACTCTATTTTAAATATATTGATAAATTTTGAATAATATCAGACAAATCAAGTTTGCAAATAATTAAAAAAATATGTTAATAAAAATTTATTTTGCTCCCAGTTACTCTCTGACTGATCTTCTGAGTTCAATGTTCAGTAGAGCTTAAATTTCCAGTGACTCTCTGACTGGTCTTCTGAGTTTATAATGCAGCAAGAATAAACAATAAAATATGCACGAATTAAAAAGATAAGGTAGAAAAGAGATTGCAAGATCGATTTATAGAGGTTCCGCCTCGAGCGTCAATCCTCTCTTCCAGCTCCAAGCCGGGGACCCGGTATTCCACACCGGTATGTTCCACTATTTCCAAAAGAAATGAGAATACAAGCTTGTTCTTCAACAAAGAACTTCAAACACTCTGCTCAGCCTATCTAGCTTCACTCAAGCTATTTACTGATCTACAGAGACTAAAGTAACTCTCACTTCTACACAACTCTCATTCAAGATATACAATGCTTTGAAACAAAAGAATAAACGTTTCTAAAATTTCAGCTCAAGGAAAATTTCGAATGACAGTAATTTTGCAAGAGATTCTCAAAGGCTTTTGATTATTCTCGTCTTTCTCACGCCACTGTCTTCATGTCTTCGAGATATTTAAATTTAAAAATTCTCCTTCTTCTTCGGTTGAAAACGGTTAGAGAATTCGAATTCAAAACAATTGGATAGATGATAATCTCCAGTAGTTCCTGATTTTGTGCTTGATATACTTCTGTGATTATCCAAATCTTATCTTGCTGTTGATAACGTTGATGTTTATCCATATCATTGTTTGACCATCTTGAAGATAGACTTTCTCGTGAAATATCTTCTAAATCCCAAAAGAATAGGATCGAATCTTTCCTTCTTGATCTGACTGTCAAACTTGATAACAAAACGAATTCTATAACATCATTGAATATAAACCCAAGCCATAAATAACAGACATAATCTGATCCTTGATTAATTTAATTTTTCTGTCATAAGCTTTTGAGTTTTTATACGTTGATTAAAAAATCGAATCCCCTTGGATATAATAATCATCTTTGTGGAACATTTGAATGTATTACCCAAATACACTCAACTTTGGAGCTGGGTCTTCAAAATAATAAAATAATTTTGAAAGATTCGAACTGTGATCTTTTTGTGCGAATCCTGTTCTTGTTCCCAGTTTACCTTCTGAGCAGTCTTGTTTTGTTGCTCAGCCGTTTCACTCTCTGAGTATCTTCTGAATTCTATTTTGTCTCTGAACTACTTTCTGATTTATCTTTAAATTTTCATATCTTCTTGCTTAGCTCTTGAAAACTCTTACTTCACTTATCACATTAAATGTGAGATTTCTGCATACTCAAAAATTCATTAGTAATACTTAATCTTTTTGTTATCATCAAAACATCAAAAGAGAAATACTAACATTCTCCCCCTTTTTGATGATAACAAAACCCATCTATTAAAACAAAAAAATATTTTCAAGATAACTCCATTCATTTGCATAATCTGCATAATCTCATGATAATTCAGTAATTAAAATACGAATTATATAACTTGCACTAATCATTATATAACCTGCACAACACTTGTATCGCAATTATTTTATATAACCTGCACAAAACTTGTATCGCACATAAATTTATTAATCATCATTTTGCATAATTATCTTCATGATTATCTTTTAATATCTTCTCCCCCTTTTTGTTATCAGCAAGAAAAATAAATACCATAAAAGAGAATAGCAAATAGTCTGAAAGAAATGCATTAAAAGGATCATAACAACTGAGTTCTTAAAAAAATATAACAGACTGAAAGAAAACAGAAAAGAAAATTAGCACTTCTTTTTGGGCTTGACTGACTTCCTAGCTGTGGTCTTCTTCCGTCCAAAATACCTAACGATAGGAAGAGTTGAGCTTTCAGGAGGTGGAGAAGAGTTAAATGCTGGATTGAATGATTGCAGATACTCTATCAGAACATCAGAAAGAATGATTTGAGGAGTATGTTGTGGTTCGGATGTTGAAGAGGGTTGAGAGAAAGGAATCAACTGAAAGGATTGAACATCTGGTTCTACTGTCGGTGGTGGTGAAACTTCCTTGTCAGGATGTGAAGCTTCAGACTTCTCAGGAGGATCAACATCCATGTCAGCTTCAAAAACTGGTGGAGAAGGAACAGAATCATGTTGTGGAGGTGGAGATGGAACAGAGCCATGAGTAGGATCTGTAAACATGTCCTCGAGCATGTGTTCTACTTCAGCCTTCATTTCTGTAAATCTTTTCTCCATCAGATCAAGAATAGCTTTCTTAAAACTTGATTTTGAAGTTTCTCCTGGACCCTTAACAGAGATGCCCTCTGAGTCACTATCTGAGTCAGTGTCCAGATGTTTTCCTTCTCCTTCCTTAATTGCAAACTTCCCTCCAGTCATGATTTCAGGTTTCCTCTTTTCTTTTCCTTCATAACCTCTTTTCCTGCTCTTCGCATTGGAGGTTTCTTTTTATCCTTCTTTTGAGTATCACCTTCTGAACCACTGTCTGCACTTAGTAAGTGCTCCCCCTCAACTGCAGACTTAATTTTCTCCCAATCAAAAATTCTTTTGCTGAACTTAGGATGAACATACCAAGCTCCATCCTTAGCAAACCAGAATTTGTGCTTAACATTAATATTCATTCTCATAAGCACTATTTCCCCAATTCTTTTCAGATTCTGAGGAAACTTAGCATTTTCTGGCAGCTTTACTTTCTTAAACCTCAGCAACTTCATCAACATGCTTCCATAAGGCATATTAAACTTAGTTTTCCACAGATGCTTCAGAATCAAAGATGGTAGATCAAGCTTTAAATTTCTTTTTATTGCCAGAATGACAATAGCTTCGGTTTTATTAATCGTAGTAGAACTACCATTCTTTGGAAGCAAACAGTCTACAACTATCTTGTGTAGCAGCCTTATCAACAAGCTAAACTCAGTATTAAACACATCTTTTTCAGAATATGTTCCCACTCCATCATTTATTGCACGAAACAGATCATTTTTCTTAATGGACACAAAGAAGTCATCATCTTTCTCATCTTTCATATCAAAACATGAAATAAGATCTTTCCTAGTTATCTTAACTTTTTGTCCAGCTATTTCAGACTTTAACTTCAGTCCATCCAACAAAGTCAAGTTATCATAAAATTCCTTGATAACTTCTCCAGCAACTTCACTAGACAAATTACACAGATTTCTACATCCTATATGATCGAGCCAATGGTTCCAATAGAACCCATTTTTCTTAAAGAAAGAAAAATCTATGAACGAATTATCAAGAATCTTGATATTCCCATACCTTTTTAGAAGAACTTCCTATCTTCTTCTTTTTTGCTTCTGACATTTTCTTTGGGGATCTTGAAGACAGTTTCCTCTTTTTTGAACTCGCTTTCTTTTGTGGTGACTTAGATATTTCTTCCTTAGAACTTTCTGAATCACCGTCTGAGTCACCGTCTGGTTTAGGGTTTGAACCCTCCTTAGTCTTTCCTTCAGATTCTGGGGTAGTAACATCTAAAGATTCATAAGAAGACGAATCTTTTTCCTTTTCTTGCTCTGTCTCAGGGGTTGTTTGGTCAACTTCGACAGACTCATTTTTCTTTTTCGTTCTTTTCTCTCTACCTTCTTGAAGTTCAGAGAGTGTTCGTGTTGAATCAGAAGATTCATCACGAATCTCTATCGTTCCTTTGACAACTTTCCCTTTAGGACCTTTTGAGGCTAGTCTGGATGATTTTCGTGGTGCCATGTTTAGGGTTTGGAAGAGCAAGGAGAGCGCGAGAAAAAAAAATTTTGAAGTTTGTTTAGAAAAAGAAGGGACGTTGGATGACGAATAGCAGCAGCACAGGGAAATGGAAGAGTCACGTCCTTGGCCGTTTGAAATGCGTGGGAAAATGGAGACGTGATTAATGATTCACTTGTCTTGCACGTTTTCCATAATCTTTTGAATTCAAAATCACAAACACAGAATTTATTTTTATTTATTATTATATATATATATATATATATTTTTTAAGAGAAAAACATATGAATAAAATATTAAAAAGGATAGCACATTCCAATCTCATTTCTCAAAAATTCAAATCTGGTTTTATCAAGGGGTTTAGTAAATATATCTGCAAGTTGATTTTCAGTTGGAACAAAATCAATACATACATTTCCATTAACTACATGATCTCGTATAAAATGATGTCTAATTTCAATGTGTTTTGATCGTGAATGATGAACTGGATTTTTTGTCAAATTAATTGCACTTGTATTATCACATTTAATCGAAATAAATTTATTTTCAACACCATAGTCTTGCATTTGTTGTTTAATCCAAAGAACTTGAGCACAACAATTTCCAAGAGATACGTATTCAGCTTCTGCTGTAGATAAAGCAACTGAGTTTTGTTTCTTTGAAGACCATGAAATCAATTTATCTCCTAAAAATTGGCAAGTTCCAGATGTACTTTTTCTATCTATTTTACAACCAGCATAATCAGCATCAGAAAAACCAATCAATTCAAAATTTTGATTCTTTGGATACCAAATTCCTAATTTTGCAGTACATGCAATATATTTGAATATCCTTTTAACAGCTTTTAGATGATTTTCAGTTGGATTACTTTGGAATCTAGCACATATACACACAGCAAGCAAAATATCTGGCCTTGAAGCAGTAAGATATAACAAAGATCCAATAAGGCTTCTATAAAGTTTTTCATTGATTTTCTTACCTTCTGAGTCAGCATCTAACCTGATTGAAGTACTCATTGGTGTAGTCACTTGTTTGTTGTTTTCATAACCAAACTTTTTCAGAATTTGCCTTGTATATTTCTCTTGATGAAGAAAGATTCCTTCTTTAGTTTGTTTGATTTGTAGACCCAAGAAGAAATTTAATTCTCCCATCATAGACATTTCAAATTCAGCCTGCATAAGCTTTGCAAAATCTTGACAATATTTCTCATTAGTAGATCCAAAAATTATATCATCAACATAAATTTGTGCAATCAATATATCTTTATCATAATGTTTCAAAAATAAGGTTGTATCAACATTACCTCTTTGAAATCCACTTGTGATGAGAAAATCACTAAGTCTCTCATACCATGCCCTTGGGGCTTGTTTGAGTCCATATAAAGCTTTTCTTAATTTATATACATATTCAGGCTTGAAAGGATCTTCAAATCCTGGTGGTTGCTCAACATACACTTCCTCTTTAATATAACCATTTAAAAATGCACTCTTTACATCCATTTGGAATAAATTAAAATTCTTAAAACATGCATAAGCAAGTAGCAAACGTATGGCTTCTAACCTAGCAACAGGTGCATAAGTTTCATCATAATCTATTCCTTCTTCTTGAGAATAACCTTTTGCTACAAGTCTAGCTTTGTTTCTTACTATTTTGCCATTTTCATCTAATTTATTTTTAAATACCCATTTAGTACCTATAATAGATTTATTTAAAGGTCTAGGCACTAAATCCCATACATTATTTCTTTGAAATTGATTTAATTCATCTTGCATGGCATTTATCCAATTATCATCAATCAAAGCAGATTCAACACAATTTGGTTCAATTTCTGATAATAAAGCAAAGTGACTTTCAAAGTCTTTTAGTTTTGATCTAGTTCTAACACCAGTATCTATTTTACCAATTATTAATTCAGGTGGATGTGCCGTTTTATATCTCCAAGCATTCGGTTATCTGGTGTATTAGCACTAGCATCTGTATTACCTTCTGTTTGACCTTCTGATCTAGCTTCTGAGTAATCAGGTATCATTGTTTCTTTAGGTGATTTTTCTTTGGTGATTCTGATACAGTAGCATCATTAGTAGCATTTTTCAAAAACACAGTTGTATTATCATCATCACAATCATTTTTAATTTCTTCAACAAAACGCACATTTATTGATTCTTCAATAACTTTGGATGTTTTATTGAAAATCCGATATGCTTTACTATTCAATGAATATCCTAAAAATATTGCTTCATCGGAACGTTCATCAAATTTACCAAGATTATGAATGTTCTTTTTCACAAAGCATTTTGCACCAAACACATGAAAATAAGAAACATTTGGTTTTCTTCCTCGAAAAATTTCATATGCTGTTTTTGATGTGAAAGGTCTAATATAAACTCTATTTATGATATAACATGCTGTTGCAGCAGCTTCAGCCCATAAATTCTTTGCAACACCGCTTTCATTAAGCATTGAACGTGTCATCTCTTGTATTATTCTATTTTTTCTTTCAACAACACCATTTTGTTGTGGTGTGTAAGGAGCAGAGAAATTATGACTTATACCAAATTCATCACAAAAGGAAATAAATTGAGCATTATCAAATTCTGTACCATGATCTGATCTTATAGATATAATTGAAAAACCTTTTTCATTTTGAATTTGTTTTGCAAAAATTTGAAAGGCATCAAAAGTATCGGTCTTACTTTTCAAAAACAGTACCCAAGTATATCTTGAGAAGTCATCAACTATAACAAGTCCATATTTGCTTCCTCCAATACTTGAAACTCTTGTTGGACCAAAGAGATCCATATGTAACAATTCTAAAGGTCTTTTGGTAGATATTACATTTTTACTTTTATGAGGAGCTGATACCATTTTATTTTTAAGACATGTATCACATTTAATATCTTGTTTAAAAATCATTTTTGGTAATCCAGCAACAAGATTCTTTTTGGATAACTTTTCGAGTTGATAAAAATTTACATGTCCAAGTCTTTTATGCCATAAATGCACATTATCAGATATAGAAAGAAAACAACACTCAATATCCATATCAGATGGTTTAATTAGGTAAATATTTTTCTTTCTAAATCCTTCAAACATTTTAATACCTTTATCATCATATGCATAGCATTTACTTTTCTCAAAAATCATTTTATATCCTTTGTCACATAATTGACTTATGCTTAGCAAATTATGTTTTAGTCCTTTTACAAGTGAAACATTTTCTATAGCATGTGGTGGATAACCAATCATACCTGTGGCTATAATCTTACCTCTATTATTATCTCCAAATCTTACATAACCATTTTCTTTCCATACTAAATTTGTAAACAAGGAAACATCACCTGTCATATGACTTGAGCACCCACTGTCTAGGTACCAAGTTCCTTTTATTTTTGCTCCTTGTTCCTGCAATTAATCATAAAAGGCTATCAAACCCTTTTAGGAACCCAGACAAGCTTGGGTCCTTGATAAGATAAGCTCATTTTCTCCTTATTATTTACTTGATTCGAATTGAGCTTGTTCTTTTTATAAAAGCAATACTTTTCAATGTGTCCTACTTTATTGCAGAAGAAACAAGTATAGGTAGGTCTTATATTATATCTTGCATTTACCTGGTTCCATCTATTTTGTCTAGGATACCTTGGAGTGTATCGCTGACTAGACCTTCTGAGGTTGCCTCTGACTTGATATCTTTGTTCAGGGCACACTCTGAGGTACCTTCTGTTATTGTTTATGGGTCTATTCATTGTTTCCCTTCTGATAACAGGTTGTTGATTACATGCAACTTCCTTTGCTTTCACAAATACAGTCTTTTTCATATGGTTAGAACTACTTCCAATTTCATATCCAAGTCCATATTTATTGTTTCCAATTCTTTGACTAGAAAGTAGCATATTTAATTTTTTATCACTCTCATCAAACTTATTGAAGGTGCTTGTAATGGTTTTTGACAGATCTTCAAATCTTACTTTTAGATCTTTAATTTCATCCTTCAAAACATTTTCTTTTCTTAGATTACCAGAATTTACATGCAATTTTTCATTGTCATTTTCAGTGTCATTTTCATCAATAATCAATTTGTTTGTTTGTTTCAAGACATCTTTCTCATTTTTTAAAGCCTTATTTTCAATGTCTAACTTAGATATTTACATTAGCCTTTTTGAGAGCCTTTAACAATTTGTTCATTTCTACATATATCTCACTATCTGTCATATCAGCATCAGACTCAGAGTTTACCTCGGATGCTGCCATTAAACACAAGTTGGCTTCTTCTTCATCTTCACTTGCAGTTTCTGATTCAGCTTCTGACTCATCCAAGTCGCTCCAGGTTGCCATCATGCTTTGTTCTTCTTTTTGAACTTCTTCATTTTTTCAATGAGAGATGGACATTCATACTTTATATGTCCTGGCTTCTTACATTCATAGCAAATGATTTCCTTCTTCTCTTTTCTTTGTTCTTTTTCTCTATATAGTTCACCTGCATCACCTTTGTAAGTTTTTCTTTTAGTAAATTTGAACTTTTTACCTCTTTTATTCCTGAGCATTTTATTGAGCCTTCGTGCCAGCAAAGTAATGTCTTCATCATCACTGTCATCATCATCTTCGGTTTCTGCTTCACTGACTTTCTTAGCTTTGAAAGCTATGGCTTTCGTGCTTGTTTCAGCTTCTTCCGTGGTGTCCAAGTGAGATTCATATGCCATGAGTTTTTCTTTCAGCTGACTAAGAGTCAATTTCTTCAAGTCTTGAGCCTCCTCAATAGCAGTCTTTTTCGCATCCCACGTTCTAGGAAGAATTCTGAGTATTTTCCTCACCAAATCTGGTTCAGGGATTTTCTTACCAAGTGATGTCAGTTCATTAGATATGGCAGTGAATCTATCAAATGCATCCTTTATTTTCTCATTAGATTTGAACTTAAAAAGCTCATATTTCTGAAGTAATGCATTGATCTTAGTATCTTTTATAGTTTCAGTTCCTTCATATGTCATGCATAACGTGTCCCATATTTCTTTTGCAGTTTCACAACATGATATCACATAAAATTCAGATGATGCAATAGTCATGAGTAAGAGATTCTTAGCCTTGGAATTTGTCTCAATCAGCCTCTTCTCTGGTAGAGTCAACACTTCATCATCAGAAATCGTTACAGTATGATCACCATGTGAGATAACCTGCCAAGAATCAAAGTCGTTAGCTTTAATGTATGTGGACATCCGCATTTTCCAATATGCAAAATTCGTGCCATCAAAGAAAGGAGCCTTGTTCATTGCAATGTTGTTATCAGCCATTTTCAAAGATCACTCAATTAATCAAAAGAGAACGCTCTGATACCAATTGTTGGTCCCGAAAAGAATAACCAAGAGGGGGGTGAATTGGTTATTTAATAAAATTTAACCTTTTTCAAATTCAACCAAATTCACTTCGCTTAGTTACTCAAATTAAATGGCTTCTAAAACTCTATTTTAAATATATTGATAAATTTCGAATAATATCAGACAAGATCAAGTTTGCAAAATAAAAAAAATATGTTAATAAAAATTTATTTTGCTCCCAGTTACTCTCTGACTGATCTTCTGAGTTCAATGTTCAGTAGAACTTAAATTTCCAGTTACTCTCTGACTGGTCTTCTGAGTTTATAATGCAGCAAGAATAAACAATAAAATATGCACGAAATTAAAAAGATAAGGTAGAAAAGAGATTGCAAGATCGATTTATAGAGGTTCCGCCTCGAGCGTCAATCCTCTCTTCCAGCTCCAAGCCGGGGACCCGGTATTCCACACCGGTATGTTCCACTATTTCCAAAAGAAATGAGAATACAAGCTTGTTCTTCAACAAAGAACTTCAAACACTCTGCTCAGCCTATCTAGCTTCACTCAAGCTATTTACTGATCTACAGAGACTAAATGTAACTCTCACTTCTACACAATCTCATTCAAGATATACAATGCTTTGAAAAAAAGAATAAACGTTTCTAAAATTTCAGCTCAAGGAAAATTTCGAATGACAGTAATTTTGCAAGAGATTCTCAAAGGCTTTTGATTATTCTCGTCTTTTCTCACCACTGTCTTCATGTCTTCGAGATATTTAAATTTAAAATTCTCCTTCTTCTTCGGTTGAAAACGGTTAGAGAATTCGAATTCAAAACAATTGGATAGATGATAATCTCCAGTAGTTCCTGATTTTGTGCTTGATATACTTCTGTGATTATCCAAATCTTATCTTGCTGTTGATAACGTTGATGTTTATCCATATCATTGTTTGACCATCTTGAAGATAGACTTTCTCGTGAAATATCTTCTAAATCCCAAAAGAATAGGATAGAATCTTTCCTTCTTGATCTGACTGTCAAACTTGATAACAAAACGAATTCTATAACATCATTGAATATAAACCCAAGCCATAAATAACAGACATAATCTGATCTTGATTAATTTAATTTTTCTGTCATAAGCTTTTGAGTTTTTATACGTTGATTAAAAAAAATCGAATCCCCTTGGATATAATAACCACTTTGTGGAACATTTGAATGTATTACCCAAATACACTCAACTTTGGAGCTGGGTCTTCAAAATAATAAAATAATTTTGAAAGATTCGAACTGTGATCTTTTTGTGCGAATCCTGTTCTTGTTCCCAGTTTACCTTCTGAGCAGTCTTGTTTTGTCGCTCAGCCGTTTCACTCTCTGAGTATCCTTCTGAATTCTATTTTGTCTCTGAACTACTTTCTGATTTATCTTTAAATTTTCATATCTTCTTGCTTAGCTCTTGAAAACTCTTACTTCACTTATCACATTAAATGTGAGATTTCTGCATCCTCAAAAATTCATTAGTAATACTTAATCTTTTTGTTATCATCAAAACATCAAAAGAGAAATACTAACAAATAGAAAATTAGACAAGCTTTAGCATTGGACTTCCTAATCTTCCTCTCTTTGTGTGTCGCTAGTTGTGTCATCCTTGTACTTGCTGGTAATGATAGAATTTCATAGTCATCCTTTACTGCTTCCCAAATATCTAATACATCAAGATGTACCTTCATTCTAATAGCTCATGCTTGATAGTTATCACCATCAAAAGCAACATGGGAAAATGCTGTTTCATTTTCTATTTTTGAAGGTTTTTGTATTTTCAAGCATAGGTTTTTATATTTTGGGTACGTATTGTTCGTAAATCCCTCTAGAAAAGAGCTATAATACCATGTTGATTTTTTCATAACACAGAAAGAAAATGCATCACTGAAATATAAAAAAGAAGAAGAGCATCTGATTTTGAAGTACACATTTAATTCACCACATTGTTTAATATATAAAGCTAAAAACGTAACAATTAAACAAGATATTTTACTGATGTCAAGCCACATCTAAACCGGTTCCTAAAATCAAGTTATAAAACAGTAAATAAAAAATTCCTAAAGACTTGGTCTATTGACCAATTATTCGGGAGCAATCTGAGGGACCTTTCCAACAAAGGAGGAGGGTAAAAAAAAAAAGACACGACAGACAATTACGTATCAAGCTTATAAAAGACATGTAGAGTTCCTCAGTATGCAAAATAGTATGAACATTTCTGTGATTTATTGGTCCTTAAGGAATTGATGATTCTTGGGGCTTGGGCTTTTCTGATGGGAAATTTTCCATTCCTGTGTGCTATGAGTAACCAAACATGGGTAATGAGTTCCCCTCCTCTCCCAAGCATTCTTGCATGGTGATATACTTGACAGTGGCGTGCAGCAAAACAAAGCATCCCTGCCCAAACATTGCTTATGTGCTCCCATTTTCGTGCCATTTTATCCAATGTCTCTACTAGCTCTTTCACATCATGTAACATTCTTTACCCTTCAGTGATTAAATTATAATCTACTTCCTTTCTCTCATCGTAGTCCTGTGGAAGTTATTCAATCTTCGATAGGATTACTTCACGTGATGGTCCATGTTGATGAGCAAAGTTCTTGAGTATAGTAGAGGCGTATTCAAATGTTATGTCACTGGTGGTCAACCATAACATATACGGACGCCGTGCAAGGAGATACATCATGTAATCAGAGAGCAGTTCGCTTACATCTACCCATTGTTCTCTACAAACTGGGGAACGTCGATCCGACTCAAGTAAGACGTTTGTTGCAACGTGCCAATTTATAATGATTTTTCCAAAGTCTGTCTGTCGCTGGTTATAATCCATGGTCTGAAGTCTGGAAAGAGGCGGATATTCCCTCTTATTTTCTGGCTCCTTGGTTTCTTTAACTAGTACTTCTTTCAAATACGAAGGGATGGTCGTATGAGTTGATCTCCAAAACCTTTTGAATTTTTCTTCTAGATGGATTGGCCTACGGATGCAGCTTACAGGTCTGGAACAATCGCCTTTGCAGCAGTATTCTACCATATTGAATTGTTGGATTGAATTCGACCATCTTCTTTGCTTCTCACAGATCCTAACAAGAAACCTGAGGACTTTTCCAGTAACTTGGTTATGTTGATGACCGGTGTCAATCATCTTGACAACCGCCCAATGAGAAAATGGGAGGATAGATACTTGATAGAGCTCCATAATGGTAGATACCATAAGTAATGCATACGTATAGGTCACATACAAGTCCAGTAAGAATGCAGTCCTAAATATGATTGAAAATCCACAGAGTGTGGACACCAAGCATGAAAACGAGATTGCGGTACATATCATACCTAACTTCGTATAGAGGATGGGTGTCTTGGTGTAGAGAGTGTCAAAAGCAAAACCCAGTTCTATCTCCGTAACCGTGAATGCATCTTTAGGCTCTAAGGCCTCAACTGAGAACCATGCATCCTTCATCAAATGAGGATCATAGAGCCAATTTTCCTGGTGAGGCCGTAAGTAATCAAAACGGCTATAAGCCATCAAGATCCATCTGAGAAAGGGAAAGTCCTCAACCTCAGGTGGTTCTCGTTTGAGGTTACCAAAAAATTTGTTTATGTCAGCGGCACTAGTGCTATCATCATACACTGATTTGAGAGCAAAAACTGTCCCTACTGACTTGATTACTCCGGAGATGAATAATGGGATATATAACCATCTCGCAGGAGAAGAGTTATCCCAGCATCGGATAAGGATCCAAATCACAAAACCTATAGTGACAGCAAGGTTTAAGATATGTCTGATTCCTAGCTTGTTATCTTCAACAGAATATGCACTAATACAATCTGGATTTGCTAAATGTACCAGAAGCAATGGTGCCAACAGTCCCTTTAGCCCAACATTGTAATCTGGGTTCTCGGGGTCGCGAATATCAACCACTGTCAGCTTTCCAAGAGTGAATGTTGCAATATAGGATGCAAGCAAGTAAGAAGCCCAGATTGTGGCTTTTGTACACACGTTATAACTATATCTTCTCTGGCCACCAAAAGTAACCAATATGATCTGAAAGAAGCAGCTTGCTAAAACTAGCAGCTGAATGCCCCATGCTTCCCATACACCCATGGCCATTGGCCATACTGTCCCCACTATAGACAGAACCATAATCGTTGTTCCGAAACTGTGAATATAATAATAATTATTATTATTATTATTTTGTATCTTTTATCAGCATATACTCTGCAATGTGCATCAAATGAGACATGTTCACAATACCCTGTTTCTTTCTCCACTCAAAAAGACGAACCACATATTATGCATATGACAGATTTTACGATGTGTTGAATCCATTTGAAGTGTTATATTCAGATATTTTATTATAATTTTTTAGCATATAGATATTGTGCTTAACAGGAAAAGAAAAAAAAAAAAAAGAAAAAAACCTTAACTAGGCATTTTATACGATAATTACCCTGCGATAATTCTCAAAGGAATTATTATTATATCACGAGATTCTAATCATAAATGAAATTTTACAGAATAATTTTGAGATACAGTAGAGCATTAGAGTTACAAAATCTGTATGGCTTTACAGGTAATCGCGAGATAGAATAAAAAATATTAATATTGAAAACTACTTTATCTCCTTAGAGAATTTGATAATATTGGAGAATTATTATTTTTCAGCAAAATTGTGCGATTTGCAGTCTTAAAATTATATTTTCCAATGTGTGAGACAACTCGAGAATTAGGAATTCTACGGAATATAAGGACAATCGTATTTTGAGTAATTGTAACAAAGTGTATATGGATTTCATTCATTTTTACCTTTAACTACCATCTAAAAACTTTTTCTAGTGTTTATAGTACTTGAATTAGCAAATTAATGGATAATTTCAAAATGATTTAAGTTCAAATAATTAATTGTAAAAGTTAAAATATGAAGTTGACTATTTTAAACTTAACATAGTTAGTGGTAGGAAAAAACAGAAAGAAAAAAATGATAAAATAGTATATTACTAAAATAGGTAAATTTCAAGCAGCAAACATCTGTTCTTACATCTTTTAGTTTAATTATCCATAATATGATTTGTAATATGAGAAGATTTATACAGATTGAAGTGAAATCATGGATTACTTGAGGTTTTTCATTTTTTTGGCCTGTAGATTACTTGGGATATTAAATCACACGAAATTGCACATTTACGAACAAATCTTTAGACTTTAGTGATATAATGCATCTTTTTACGAATTTTTATGGATATTTACAATAATAAATAAAAGCAAACACACAAATCTTTGGAGTTCTAGAAGAGAATAACGTTAGCATAACTATAGGATTTTTAAGCATTTTATAGGAGTTTATAGAAGAAAACAAAGTTATTAATTATTATTTTGTGAGCAGAAGCGCTAAATAACGTACTTAATATCTGGCCTTTTTTTCCTATAATTTATTGATTATTACATAATATATTTTTTACGCCTTAGTTCTCACAGGCAGGTACGGACGCAAAACTGTTATGTTGGGGACAAGCTTTCTTTCTCTTAAATCAAGGTTAATGTAATTTATAAAATATTTTTTTCTTTGTAATTATAGTTTATATAATGAGATATCATTTATTACAACTGTAGCAAAATAAAGATTGTAATGCCATTAAATAT
Organism: Combretum micranthum; assembly: GCA_024138025.1. Taxonomy (NCBI): domain Eukaryota; kingdom Viridiplantae; phylum Streptophyta; class Magnoliopsida; order Myrtales; family Combretaceae; genus Combretum; species Combretum micranthum. Next base: position 698,448 of record JAMXBD010000138.1, read on the forward strand.
ATATAAGCAGACGACCACCCACAATGCATGTGCAAATAAAATAACTCAACATATATAAATTAAATAGATATATTGTTTTGACAGATAGGAAGAAGATAACCTTAATTAGTCATAAAAATTAGAAAATTAATTATAAATCATAATTACAATTGTATTTTTCATAGGTAACTTCTTGTAACTAACATGCATTAACAATATTAAAAACATTTATACTAAAAATATTTACACTAAAGGCGCCTGCTAGATCAGTATAGAAAGATACTTCGTTAAAAAACGAAAAGACTATGTTTGTTCAACCCTTATTTAATTCTATTCAAACCCTATTTAATTTTATGATTTCAAATATACTAAAAATATTTTACGCCTATGTGCTAAAAACATTATATTAAAAGTATTTACCCTAAAAATATTTATACTAAAGACACCAAAGTAGGTATTTTTGCTTTAATAGTATAGATAACTATATCTATTCAACCTCTATTTAATTCTATTCAAATCCTATATAATTTCATGATTTCAAGGATACCAAATATATTTTACATCCATATGCTAAAAAAGGAAAAGACTATGTCTATTCAACGCTTATTTAAATCTATTCAAATCCTATTTAATTTCATGATATTAGGGATACTAAAAATAATTTACGCCCATATGCTAAAAACATTTACAGTAAAAATATTTATACTAAAGACACCAAAGCAGGTGCTTTTGCTTTAATAATATAATATATATATATATATTGAATTCCTAATAACATAAAATCCTTTTTTTTTTAATGGGTGCTTAGACATTCACTAAATTACTATATACATACAACCTATTTCGTGGGATGCATAAGAAAGACAAATTTTTTTATGAGTATCTATATTTTCAAAACATACCTAATATTGAAAAGTAGAAGGTAAGATATATAATACCATTAAATACTCAATGAAAGTGAAAAGTAATTATGGTTGCGCATTATGGTATGGTGTTTTAAGAAATTGTTTTTATATTTACTAAACATTTCATCATTAATAATAGAATTTTAAAAATACTAATTAATAAAATATTATATAAAATTTTAGACTACCTTTGGTGTCCCATAACTTCTTCTATATATTTGGTGATATCTAGTAATTGTTAACAGATATACTAGTAAATTATTAATATTAGAAAAAGGTTTTGGAAAGTATTCCATTCATAATTATAGAAAAAAAATACATATCTATATATAATGAATATTGGAGGAATAAAAAAAGAACAGAAGAAAGAAAAAGAATATGAATCATGAAGAATAGACTGCAATGCTCAATCAGCTCTTTATGTTAGACTAGCTAATTGGACATAGCCGAGAGTCAATCCCTTCATCTCCCATTCCATTTCTTGCAAAAAGCCATTACTGCTACGCTGCCATTAATGTAATGGTAAAGCTATTTTTGCTTTTATGAAATACTATATATAGGTGTGTTCATTACACTATATCCAACTGACAAAAAACCGAGGGGCCAAGGGGCTCTTTCTGCCGCCGGTAGTCCGTCCCTACTTGCAGGCAATTATGTGGCATGGGACATCAATTTGTTTTATAAAATTGTCATAATACGGGCAATAAATATAAAATTAATTTTTTTTTCATTACAAAAAAAAAAAAAAAGATTTAAAGCTAATACATCGTATTTAAAAGACATAGAAATGATGATATCAATGGGATACAATGTCATTGACAAGTGTTAAATTAATTAAAACAATCAAAAAACTAAAAATTAACTTTATAAGGAGAAGAAATAAAAAATAATAATGGGAGGCTGTATAAAGAGGAAAATGAAATAGCCATGAATTCCTTAAATTACATATTAAGGTGTTATTAGAATGATATATATATGTGTGTGTGTGTGCTTAGTTAATATAATTAGTGAATGTGTTATTTTATATGTGTATAATATTATGAAATTAATATTATTGTTGATATGTATAAATGTGTGTATAGTAAAATATGTGTGTTTTTTTTTTCAAATAATATGCATGTGTTATGTTTAAAATTTAATCAAATTACTTTTGAATAGCTTATTTTGACAGAAATTTGGCAAACTTTAAACCTACTTTTTAAGCCTAAATACAACTCAAATGCATTTGAATTTTGCCCAAATTAATCCTAGGATAAATATACCCCTAATGGCCAATTTTGGATGACAAATGACTTTAATTGGACAAGTTAAGACCTCTTTTTGGCAGCCCTATTTCCCTATACGAATTTTCATTTCTTTTCTTTCTTTCTTTCTTTCTTCCTTTCTCATCCCAAAATCTTAAACCCTAAGTGTTGAGATATATTTTACTCAATTTATATTGGATAAAACTTGATTAACTTGTTATTAATTTTATAGAAATTATGAGGAATTGGTACTTAATAAAGTTAATGTTATATTTCAGTTTTTAAAGTGAATGGAAAGATTTAGAGGAACTAAGTATGGGAGATATACATCAGAGGAGTCATGGCCGCCAGCCATCATGGAATCGCCGCCAGCCATGAAGCCCAGCGGAGATCCCAGAAGTATCATGGCCGCCGGCCATGGAGCCGGCCATCACGCGTGCACCACTTGTTTCGCGAATAATAGCTGCCAGCCTTGTTGCGACATGTCTCCAGCCATCTTTTATGCGAAAAATACTCTTTATATCTGATTTTATCTCATATATATAAAGAAGTAGGAGAGAGAAAATGATTCATTATTCATTATTGATTTGTTCTTGTTCTTTATACTCTCAAGAAACCCTATCTTTTGTTTTTCTTGGATCATGAGTGGCTAAACTCCAAATCTAGCCAAAGGATTGCTACATATTCAATTCAAGATGGATTGTGAGATCAAAATGGTTCTATTATATTGTTCTTAAATTGAGTATTCATATTTCATCTGCTTTATATGTTATTATTGTATGTTTATTGATTGCAACTTTGGATCCGGTTGTATGATTAACAAACAATAGTCAATCAATTAGGAAATCATATCCGTAATTATATGATCTTTCTAATATATGTGATGAAACAACACGATTAATTATAACCAGATGATTGATTTTGTGTTGTGATGAAATATAATCTAGTTTAAATGATTCATGCTTTTGGATTATTGATTAGGATTGGTAATCTTTCTATTTCATAAAGCAATTGATAGATTAAATTCTAAGAGCATATTTAGGGTTGTCTAATCAATTAGGGAAATAATCAAAGATCTTATCTTGATTATCGAATCATTAAGGAAAGATAGATTTTTAGAGCGTGTTGAAAGTCATAACCAATCTATTCAATAAAAGAACAATAATCTTTGAGTCAATGATCAATCCCAAGAATTGAATAGTGTAAGACTTTGTTGGATATTTTCCAATATAGAATTTTTGTATTTAAATATAGAATTTATTTAATTGTTTGATTTCAAAAAACCCCCTCAATTTTTCTTCTCTTTTCTCAATCTTGATAGAAATAGATTTTTACTGGTTCCCTGCGGAGACGATCCTGCTCACTACTATTTACAAAATTTTAAGAGTAGGTTATTTAATTTTGTTGGATTCGACACCTACCACTAAGCCAAGATTTATTACAAGCTTTAGGATTTGAACATCATTCCAAGCCAAGATTTAGTCATGTGAGTTTAATGCAAACTTTATCTTTTAGTTTATGTTCTATATTGTGTTTGTTTATAAATGTTAGATAGAAATGATTTTGATGTAATAATTGGTGTGAGATTGATTTAGTGCATTGATGATAGTTTGAATGAGATTATGTGGCTAATGGAGTGGTAGTTTATATCTTATATGAGTGTTGATGTGTGGGGATGAGTATTTTGGAAGATTGAAGATTGAGTAGTTGAGATGTGAATTTGAAGTGTGATTAGTGTTTTGATTATTAGAAGTAGAATTCATGTTGTTAGGATAGTGTTTGGATCAACAAGCTTTAGAAAGTTTGGATTAAGTTTGGGGAATTTTTGAAAAAATGAACAAAGTTGTAATAAAACAGGGGAAATCAAAAACATTTTCATATAGGCTAAAATTTGAACGTACGCCGGCATCTGGGGCTTCTACGCCGTCGGCTTACAGGCGGTGTTGGAAGCGAACAGAAGCAAATTGCTTAAAGCCGTTCGAACGCCGTCTGCTTTCACTGGAAAAGTCAGTCGGCATTCATTTTTTCACATTGTATACCGACTACTGGGATTCCAAGGCCGCCGGCGTATAGTGAAAAGCTGCCAGCATACATGGATACGCTGCCAGTTTGTACCTCTTGGTAAACTTTTGGAAATTTGGATTTTGCATTCTACACCGGCTCAAAGCCGCCGGCGTAGAATGAAGACAGCCGGCGTATCCCCTACGCTTTTGAATTTTAAAAGCTTTCTTTAAAATTTTTCAAAGTTTGATATATGATCAATTAAGTATTTGTTAAGCGATCTAGGATATAATAGGATGTTTAAATGCTTTATTATGATTTTGTATTAATTTATTTGGATTTCTTTGATTTATTTATATTTTCAACTAGTTAATTAGTGCTTAAGCTAAGTGTGAAATTCAATATTGATTTAAACAGTGATAGATCCTCGCCCAGTTAATCCCGTTAATTCCCGAGCTATCTCAGGTACGCAGTAACTTGCTTGTCTCTTTGCTAGGATAGGCATTAAAATCAAACTACTTTAAATTAAGAAAATCCTATTGATATATGAGTGTTGATTATCTTTGTTTGCCATTGAATCTGGTTCGGAGAGCGGTACCCTGCTCAGATTAGGGGCAGGGTACTTTCTCGTTAATGGATAGAATTGTTTAGGAGATGTGAGTATCCGAGCTACTCATATCAACCCCTTCAGCGTCGTGATGCTTTAGTCAGGAACCCCTAGTATTACGGGCTACGCCGGAAGGTGGGGCTGCCTAGTCTGTATGAACAGTAGGGACCACTCAGGAAGGCGGACGTAATACTAGATCCTTGTTGTCCGGAGTTTGAATACTCCCGTGTTGTTTTATTAACTAAAGACCTAATAATAAACAAGTGATTGTTGCATAATGCATTTAGCCTAAGAATGTGTGATCCACTTCGCATTTTGTATTCATTACTTGTGTACTGGGCCTTTGGCTCATATTTTATCTATTTCAGGTGATGACTCCGATGAGTTCTATACGAGTATGGGTATGGAACCGACTTTGAAGATTTTCTTGATGGGTTGGAGGATTAGAGATAACCATGGACTCAATGGAACCCTATGAATGTAATAGATTAGATGAGATTCCTTTTGATTGATAATGTAATTATAGTGTTAGTTGAGTTGTGTTTTGAGGATTTTTGTTAAGGCTTGTAAGAAGTCTTTGGATGTAATATATATATATATATATATATATGTATGTGTTTAGCTATTTAGAAGTTAAGTTGTACTCCTTTGCAAAATGTGTTGATAGTGTAGTAGTATAGCTTCACATATGGTTTTTCAAAAAATATATATATGTAGCTATATATTATGAATTCTATTATATTATTTATATGGAATTAGATAAACAATTACTCAAACAATTCCTTCAAGCAACCTTACATATAATCTTAAGGGTTATATGTGGTTGGGGAACCATCATCTCCTATTTCAAATATAGGGGTGATAGCGGGTCTTTACAGTTGGTATCAGAGTTGAGTTTGATTAATTGTTTATCTAATTGTAATGATTATTTAAAACTTGACCTAGACACAATTAAGTAGTATAGAAAAGAGTTAAGTTATCCAAATAGTTATGTATAATTTCCTTCTTGCTTGTTTCATATACTTATTATTTGTTTTCTTGTTTACTAATTGCTTATTGTTTGTTGATGACTTGTTGAATTGTTTGTTCATTTATATATAAATGTAAATGTTAACTTGATAAGTTTTACATGTGATGAGGGATTGATATATATGTGTGAATGTGTGTTGAATATATATATGCAATTGTAAAGATGGACAGGTTGAGGAGGTCTATCAGGCAACATTCTGATAGAGAAAGTATGCCGCCACCACTACAGTCATCGTCTACATTTGCTCCTACTTCATCTTCTACACCGAGCCGTGAGACTACTCCATCACCTGCATCGGCTTCAGCTTCACAAGTTCCTCTACCGACTCAGATTCCTCCACCTCCACCTATGCCACCCATTCCTCTTATGTCACAAATACCTACTGGTGATCCAAACTCGATGTATGGTATGATGAGGGATATGATGGCAATGATGCAGCAGTATCAGATGATGATGTATCAACAAACTCAGCATCTCATGCAGCAAGGTAACTAGCAGGGAATGAGACCAAATGAGGTTGCTTCTGTAAATGATCAATCCAATCAAATCAAATTACATGATTTTAGCAAGATGGTTCCAGAATTTGATGGCACTAGTACTGATCCTACAGTAGCTGAAGGTTAAATAAAAGAACTTGAGAAAACATTTGCAGCTAGTAGAACACCGGAATATAATAAAGTGGATTTAGCGGTTTACATGGTGAAGAAAGAGGCTTATAATTGGTGGAGATTAACAAGTGGAAATCTACAACTACCCATATCATGGAATGCATTCAAGGATATATTTTTCACCAAGTATTTTCCGAATTCAGTAAGGGAAAGGATGATAGCTGATTGGTTAAACTCAAGACAAGGGAGCAAGACTATAGATGAATAGTATGGAGAATTCTATAGATTGTTGCGCTTTGCTGGAGGTGATTACCGGGATGAAAGAATGAAAGTTCAGAAATTTCAGAATGGACTGAATGAAGAAATCCAAAGTGAAGTGAAGAAATTTGAGTTGCATACCCTATCAGATACTATGGCCAAAGCTTTGCTAATGGAGCAAATTCAGAATGATAATAGAATTAGAAGAGCAAAGAGAGCTGCATTTCTGGGAAAGAGACCCGCTTCTACTTCATCCTATGATAGTTATCGAGGTGTTCGTAAAGGAAAGAAGCCTTTTATGGGATGATAAGGAAATCAAAAGCCGACATATAAAGCTCTTACACTTGCATTTGAAAAGAAATGTTTTAGGTGCTATGGTCCTCATTAGTTGTCCGATTGCAAGTGGACTCCCAATGCATGTTTTTCATGTAGTCAAGTTGGGCATAAGTCTAAAGAGTGCAAGAATCAGAAATTACCACCGGTTTTCTGTGCATATTGCAAGCAGAGAGGTCATCATATTACTAATTGCAAGGATCGACCAAATGCTAAGAGTGGAGTTGATATAGAGAAGGGAAAGACAAATCCAAGGGTTTTTGCTTTACAGCAAATTGAGGATACTCCTTCAGTAGACACCTTGGCAGGTATACTGAGTGTTGCTAATAGGGATGCATATGTGCTGATTGATACTGGAGCAACTCATGCTTGTATTTCTAAAAATTTTGTGAATGATTGTGAGCTTGTCTCTGAAATGTTGATTGATGTGTTATGTGTGTGACTACTCCATTGGTGATTGAAAATAGGCATCCTTGTGTGTGTAAAAATATAAGTGTTGTGATTTCAAATGTGAACATGCCTATTGATATGATAGTATTGTCTTTATCTGATTTTGATGTGATTTTGGGAATGAATTGGCTAAATCATTATAAGGTTACGATTGATTGTAGTAAGGCGTAGTTTAGTTTTGGCTTGATTGAAGGGAGTTTCACATATAAATTGGAGAGGTTAAGACCTAGGAGTATGAAGTTTATGGAGATATGGGGAAAACCAATTGTGGCAGCTATGAATCTTGAAGAAGTGGATATCAAAAGGACGCCAATTGTGAATGAGTTTGTAGATGTATTTCCCGAGAAGTTACCTGAATTACTACCGGATCGGGAGATAGAGTTTGGAATTAAAGTATTGCCTGGAACAGTACCTATCTCTAAAGCTCCCTATAGAATGGCTCCAGCTGAATTGAAAGAGTTGAAGTTACAATTGCAAGAGTTACAAGATTTAGGCTTTATCAGACCGAGTATATCGCCCTGGGGTGCTCCTGTGCTGTTTGTCAAAAAGAAAGATGAAAGTTTACGCATGTGTATTGATTACAGGGAACTGAACCGAGTTACTGTTAAGAACAAATACCCTTTACCTAGGATCGATGATTTGTTCGATCAGTTAAAGGGAGCCACCGTGTTTTCTAAGATCGACTTGAGATCAGGATATTATCAACTCAAGATCAAATCGCAAGATATTCAGAAGACAGCTTTCCGAACTCGGTATGGACACTTCGAGTTTTTGGTGATGCCTTTTGGGTTAACCAATGCTCCAGTCGCATTCATGGATTTGATGAATAGAGTCTTCAAGGATTATCTGGATTCATTTGTCATAGTATTCATTGACGATATTCTGATATATTCTTGGAACAAGGAAGAGCATTGAGAACATTTAAGACTAGTGTTATAAAAACTCCAAGGGAAGAAACTTTATGCGAAATTTAACAAGTGTCAGTTTTGGTTGGAGGAAATATTTTTCCTTGGACATATTATTTCGAAAGAAGGTATTTCAGTTGATCCAATGAAGATTAAAGCCATTTTGAAATGGGCAAGACCTACTAATGTGAGTGAGATTAGAAGTTTTTGGATTAGCTGGATACTACCGAAGATTTGTTGAAGGATTTTCGAAGCTTGCATCCCCATTAACAAAGTTGACACGGAAGAATACTAAGTATGTGTGGGATGACAAGTGTGAGAGGAGTTTTAAAGAGTTGAAAGAAAAATTGATATCAGCTCCTATTTTGGCACTGCCTGTCAATGGAAAGGAATTTGAGGTTTCTAGTGATGCGTCTATCCAAGGACTCGGTTGTGTTCTCATGCAAGATGAAAAAGTTATAGCTTATGCATCAAGGCAACTAAAACCCCATGAGAAGAATTACCCGGTGCATGATCTTGAGGCAGCAGTGATTCTCGCATTGAAACTTTGGAGACATTATTTGTTTGGAGAGAAATGCAAGATCTACACGGATCACAAAAGTTTGAAATACATATTCACACAGAAGGAGCTTAATATGAGGCAAAGAAGATGGCTTGAGTTGATTAAAGATTATGATGTGGAAATACTTTATCATCCTGGAAAAGCTAATGTAGTAGCAGATGCACTCAGTAGGAAGAGGCAAATGAATGATGTGACTTTGATTTCTAGTCAAAGAGAGATTCAGATGGATTTCATGAAGTTAGAACTTGAGGTTACATTAGAGCAAGTTGATGTGATATTGGCTCAATTATCCTTGCAACCGACAATTTTGGAAAGGATTAAACAAGTTCAAAAGGAAGATGATGAAGTTAAAAATAAAGATAGCCATTGGTGAAGGAAGAGAAAAGAGTTGAGGATTGATGAGGATGAAGTTATTAGATATGGGAATCGACTTTTTGTGCCATATGAGTTGAGAGAAGAAATCCTGAAGGAAGCTCATTCATCTTCATATTCGATCCACCGGGAACCACCAAAATGTATAGAGATTTGAAGAAAAATTTATGGTGGGAAGGTTTGAAGAGAGATATTGCTCAATATGTTTCCAAGTGTTTGACTTGTCAACAAATAAAAATCGAGCATCAACGACCCGGAGGAGAACTTCAACCTTTATCCATACCTGAATGGAAATGGGATGATATCACCATGGATTTCATATCGGCTTTACCCAAGACTATTGCCAAACATGAAGTTATTTGGGTAATCGTGGATAGATTAACGAAATCGGCTCATTTCATACCTTTGAGGTTGGAGATTCCTTAGAAAGAATGGCACATATCTATATCAAAGAAATAGTGAGATTACATGGATTCCGAAGACAATTACTTCTGATCGAGATTCTCGCTTTGTCAGCCGGTTTTGGAAAAGTCTACATGCCGCTTTAGGTACTCAACTTCAGTTTAGTACTGCATTTCATCCACAGACAGACGGGCAATCGGAAAGAACGATTCAAATCTTGGAAGATATGCTTAGAGCATGTGCTCTAGATTTTGGCAATAAGTGGGATACTTATTTGCCACTTGTTGAATTTGCCTACAACAATAGTTTCCAAGTAACAATTCAATGGCACCCTATGAAGCACTTTATGGTAGGAAATGCAGATCTCCAATACACTGGGATGAAGTTGGGGAAAGAGTTATTTTGGGTCCAGAATTGGTACAACAAGCAGTGGATAAAATCCAAGTAGTTAAGCAAAGGATGAAAACGGCTCAAGATCGGTATAAAAGCTATGCCGACATGAGGAGAAGACCATTGGAGTTTGAAGTTGGTGATCATGTGTTTCTTAAAATTTCTCCAACAAAAGGGATTATTAGATTTGGAGCTAGAGGCAAATTGAATCCAAGGTACATTGGTCCGTATGAGATTCTAGAAAGAATTGGACCATTAGCTTATCGATTGGCTCTACCACCAAATTTGTCGGAAGTGCATGATGTATTCCATGTGTCACAACTTCGAAAATGTATATCAGATCCCGAAGCTATCATTTCTACACATCAACCGGAGGTTCAACCAATTTGAGCACAGTAGAAACCGATCAAAGTCTTGGATAGGATTGATAAAGTGTTGAGGAGAAAAGTAATTCCTTATGTGAAGGTTTTGTGACTGGACAAACCGAAGAGAAGCACGTGGGAGCCGAGAGAAATGAAGCAAAAGTACCCTGAGTTATTTGAATAGTGTTAAGGTAAGCTAAGTTTCGAGGACGAAACTTTTTGAAGGAGGAGAGAATGAAATAGCCATGAATTCCTTAAATTACATATTAATGTGTTATTGGAATGATAAATATATATATGTGTGTGTGTGTGTGTGTGCTTAGTTAATATAATTAGTGAATGTGTTATTTTAATGTGTATAGTATTATGAAATTAATATTATTGTTTGATATGTATAAATGTGTGTATAGTGTAATGAATATGTGTGTTTTTTTCAAATTACTATGCATGTGTTATGTTTAGAATTTAATCAAATTACTTTTGAATAACTTAGGATTTATGACAGAAATTTGGCAAACTTTAAACCTACTTTTTAAGCCTAAATACAACTCAAATGCATTTGAAATTTTGCCCAAATTAATCCTAGGACAAATTTACCCCTAATGGCCAATTTTGGATGACAAATGACTTTAATTGGACAAGTTAAGACCTCTTTTTGGCAGCCCTATTTCCCCATACGAATTTTCATTTCTTTTCTTTCTTTCTTTCTTCCTTTCTCATCCCAAAATCTTAAACCCTAAGCCAAGATTTATTACAAGCTTTAGGATTTGAACATCATTCTAAGCCAAGATTTAGTCATGTGAGTTTAATGCAAACTTTATCTTTTAGTTTATATTCTATATTGTGTTTGTTTGTAAATGTTAGATAGAAATGATTTTGATGTAATAATTGGTGTGGGATTGATTTAGTGCATTGATGATAGTTTGAATGAGATTATGTGGCTAATGGAGTGGTAGTTTATATCTTATATGAGTGTTGATGTGTGGGGATGAGTATTTTGGAAAATTGAAGATTGAGTAGTTGAGATGTGAATTTGAAGTGTGATTAGTGTTTTGATGATTAGAAGTAGAATTCATGTTGTTAGGATAATGTTTGGATCATATAACAAGCTTTAGAAAGTTTGGAGTAAGTTTGGGGAAATTTTGAAAAAATGAACAAAGTTGTAATAAAACAGGGGAAATAAAAAACATTTTCGTATAGGCTAAAATTTAAACGTACGCCGGCATCTAGGGCTTCTACGCCGCCGGCTTATAGGCGGTGTTGGAAGCGAACAGAAGCAAATTGCTTAAAGCCGTTCGAACGCCGCCTGCTTTCACTGGAAAAGTCAGCCGGCATTCATTTTTTCACATTGTACGCTTGCTACTGGGATTCCAAGGCCGCCGGCGAATAATGAAAAGCTGCCAGCATACATGGATACGCTGCCAGTTTGTACCTCTCGGTAAACTTTTGGAAATTTGGATTTTGCATTCTACACCGGCTCAAAGCTGCCGACGTAGAATGAAGACAGCCGGCGTACCCTTGAATGCTGCCAGCGCTGGCAGTGTTGATTTTCAGAGTGTTGAACACCGGTTCAAAGCCGCCGGCTTTAAGTGCCGGCTTATCCCCTGTGCTTTTGAATTTTAAAAACTTTCTTTAAAATTTTTCGAAGTTTGATATATGATCAATTAAATATTTGTTAAGCGATCTAGGATATAATAGGATGTTTAAATGCTTTATTATGACTTTGTATTAATTAATTTATTTGGATTTCTTTGATTTATTTATATTTTCAACTAGTTAATTAGTGCTTAAGCTAAGTGTGAAATTCAATATTGATTTAAACAGTGATAGATTCTCACCCAGTCAACCCTGTTAATTCCCAAGCTATCTCAGGTACGCAGTAACTTGCTTGTCTCTTTGCTAGGATAGGCATTAAAATCAAACTACTTTAAATTAAGAAAATCCTATTGATATATGAGTGTTGATTATCTTTGTTTGCGTTGAATCTGGTTCGGAGAGCGGCACCCTGCTCAGATTAGGGGCAGGGTACTTTCTCGTTAATGGATATAATTGTTTAGGAGACGTGAGTATCCGAGCTGCTCATATTAACCCCCTGAGTGTTGTGATGCATTACTCAGGAACCCCTAGTATTACGGGCTACGCCGGAAGGTGGGGCTGCCTAGTCTATATGAACAGTTGGACCACTCAGGGAGGCGGACGTAATACTAGATCCTTGTTGTCCGGAGTTTGAATACTCCCGTATTGTTTTATTAACTAAAGACCTAATAATAAACAAGTGATTGTTGCATAATGCATTTAGCCTAAGAATGTGTGATCCACTTCGCATTTTGTATTCATTACTTGTGTACTGGGCCTTTGGCTCATATTTTATCTATTTTAGGTGATGACTCCGATGAGTTCTATACGAGTATGGGGTACTGAACCGACTTTGAAGATTTTCTTGATGGGTTGGAGGACTAGAGATAACCATGGACTCAATGGAACCCTATGAATGTAATAGATTAGATGAGATTCCTTTTGATTGATAATGTAATTATAGTGTTAGTTGAGTTGTGTTTTGAGGATTTTTGTTAAGGCTTGTAAGAAGTCTTTGGATGTAATATATATATATATATATATATGTATGTGTTTAGCTATTTAGAAGTTAAGTTGTACTCCTTTGCAAAATGTGTTGATAGTGTAGTAGTATAGCTTCACATATGGTTTTTTAAAAAATATATATGTAGATATATATTATGAATTCTATTATATTATTTATATGGAATTAGATAAACACTTACTCAAATAATTCCTTCAGGCAACCTTACATATAATCTTAGGGGTTATATGTGGTTGGGGAACCGTTATCTCCTATTTCAAATATAGAGATGATAGCGGGTCCTTATAGAAAATTAGGAAGACACTGGGTTGTAATGGAGAAAAGGTTTTTAATGATATTTATACCTTAGTAAATTGATAAATGATGGTTGAAAATTAGTAAAACTGTAATAGATGTGTCTATATATATTTATAAATTATCCTGTATTATTAATATTATTTGTCAAATACGTATTTACTACTTAATCAACTAGCATATCAGTATTAATGAATTTTCTAAATTGCGATCTATCAGTATCATTGGTCATATAATTGATGGGTCTAATACGGGTAGCCTCTTAACTAAGTGGAAGAAAAAAAAAATTGTTTCGTCTCCTTTGACTCATAATCAAATTATACTGATTAAATAAATAAATAAAATATTCCTTTTCTTTCATTTTTAAAACCCATATATAGTGGCCTCAGATGAATTGTGACCCACCATTCATTTTTCTTTTTCTTTTTTGTGCTTGCCCCCTAGTTGGTGATGATGATGAGCCATCATTACCATTGGGTTGAGAACATTAGCATGGTTTGGCTTGAACTTTGAATCGGACTGAAATTGTCTTAGCAATTTAGACTCCATTTGACCATTGAAATAGGTTTAAATCGATTTAAATCCCTTTAGGTTCATGGGTTTAGGATGGTTCATTGACCCGAAATTGTGAATCAATATGTACACACAGTTTATCGAAAAACTTTGATAAAAGAAATATAAAAAGAAAAAAAACTAAAAAATTATATAATATTGGAAATTTAAATAATTTTCTTGTGACATAGAATAAATAATTTCCCATCCACAATATTTTATATATTGTAATTAATAATATAAACAATAAATATGCCTCTAAAACACCTCTATTTTAGATTATAAATTTCTATAAAAGAAAAATCTTATTTTTTAGCAATATAGTATTAGCATTGTCTGTTGATTTCTTTGTAGCTGTAGGTCCTTTGTATCTTATTAGTAATGATACAACTCAAGTTGGATGGATGTAGTTTGTATGTAAACAAATATAGTTCATTGGCAATTCTTCAAAGAGTGGCTAAAAATTGTAAGATTCTTTCTTTTCAGTTTAAAGTATGTTTTGGAAGTAATGTCATATTTTGTCTTTCACTTTCACCGTCTATTTAATAAATTAACTATATATTTTCTAGATGATTTTCACTACCCGTATTAAATAGCTATTTTTTAATTGGCTCTTGTAACCATTAATGGACTATTGTGTCCAAGTAATTATTTTAATGAATATATTGTAATTTAAATATATGATTTTTCAATAATTATGGAATATCAATTATGTAAACTTTCTGTTGCGATATATAATTTCTATCACTTAGATTTATTTAAGTAGAAAATTTTTATTAAAATAATCATTTAAGATACTCAATAGTTTACCATTCTTAAAAATTTTTTAAAGAGGCAATAATTTTATATAGATTTGATATACGTATGACTGCTGATATTAAAATAAAATGTTCATGAAGTCAATTAAATAATTAACCAAAGTTTATGTATTGAATCCAACATTATCCATTTATTTTACTTGAAATTTATTTTACCAATATTTTTTTAAATCTTAAAATATAATTTTTAACACAAACTAAATTAGACTAATTTATAGATAGAATGAAACTAAAAGGCCAATGGATCTTTAACTAGAGCTGAGTGGATAAACCTAATATGTAGGGTATCTACTCGAACCCTGTTTGACTTTGTAGGGTTCGTGTGCGTATTAGGGGTCATAAAGTATCATACAAGTATAGATTTTTTGAAACTTGCTCTTACAAGGTAGAGTACATGAATAAGATTTTTTAACCCTGTATATACTATGGAACTTGTAATCTAATATATTGAAGGTATATGTTATAGGGTATTTTATATGTACTCTATTAAAAATTATAAAATAATGTCAACATATAAGAAACAAAAACAATACTCTATTTTCAGTTTTTGTTCAAGATTATAATTTGAAAATTACCATTAGAAAATTTTTATTATAGAAGAATTTATACTATTTTATTTTTGAAAGACCTATTATTTTTATTTTAGAAGAACTATAGCTATGTGTATAGATTTGAACTTCTAAAATTTATAGATTAGTTGTTTATCTTTTAAGATTAATTAATGTAGAAGTAGCTTCAAAGTTTTTAATTTTTGGATTTGGTGTAGTTCTACTATTATGTTCAATATCATATAAACAAGTATCACAGGTATTTGTTATAAGTTTCAACTTCCAAGCATAAATAGATTCTACATTGCAAAACTTGTGATATCGATAATTCAGCTTTAAAATTCCTTTCCATACGTCGTTTGTTGTGAGTTTATAAAATTAAGATAGTTTCACATATCATATGAAACCATTATCAAATACTATAAACTTGAAATTTGAGAAATAAAGAAATAAATATATAGATTTTATAAATAAATCAACAAGTTCCACAAGATGTCTTGTACCTAGTAGGTTTTACAAGATATAGAGTATAGAGGGGGTATATGGTACAACAAGCACAAAATTTAATACCCTTAGCTTATAAGGTAAGATATAGGTGGTGTTCCATTCCCTACTTACCTTGCACATGCTCACTCCTATATTTTATAGTTAAATAATTACATTTTGGTAAATTGAGAAATTATGTTGATATGGAAACTCAGGAATCACGATAGATATCTTGAGAATGAGTCTTGGTTCCAAAAAAAAAAAAAAAATCTCACATGGACTAATTACAAGTGAAAATTAAAGAGTAACTTTCACGTAAAAAAAAAAAGAAAAAAAAAAGCCAATATGTAGGATAAATATGATGTTTGACATTTAAACTTGACCCATTTTATGATTAATTATTTGAAATTTAGAATTGCTATTTTAGTATTAAAATTTTGTCAATTTTTATAGTTAATTAATTTATTTTTGTGTTAGTTACCTCAATTTTTCTTATTTTTTGTAATAATAATCTGAGTATTATAAATTATCTCAAAAATCTTGAAAGAATTAAATCATCACTGAATTTCCGATAATAATAAAAATTACATAAAAATTTATTATCAAATATGACATTTGCTCTAGATATTAAGTTTGATTTGATGAAAAACTAACATTTCTTTTTTTTTTTTTTTTTTTTTGGGGCCAAGAAAAACTGACATTTTAAATACAACAATTTTTAACAATTGTTGCTATGACTTTTTCAAGGAAATATTTTTGAGTGGTCTCAAGTAAGGTTGTGCAAACAATTGGTTCAAACCGAATAGAATCATTTTACATATTTAAAAATAATTCAAATATCTTAATTTTTTCCTTTTTACTATTTTATTAAAACATTTTATTTTTAAAAAAATTATTTATTATTATTTATAAGAATTAAATTAGATTGGTCATATCACGTTTAGATTATTGTGTTGTGTCTATGGATAAGATAATATTTAGATTTTAGTCTCTAATGTTCTAAACATTTTTTTTTCCTTTGTCTTACTAATTAATCCACTCCTGTTACTTAGTTATTTTTTAGTTTATATAATTGATAATGTGTTAATTAAAATTATACAATGGAGTAAAATTTGCGCCTCATATTGGGATGACATATTCTTATTTTATCCAGTCTAGTATATAATTAAATTTTATGATAAGTCAAGAGAACGAGATAATATATAATTATAATTTTATAACAAAAGAAATCTCTTTATTGCTATGAGTTTTATATATTTATTTTGGTGAAAAATTAATTTTGAATATTATTATTTATATACTTGCATTAGTAATATGAGAAATATGTAATTGAAGTTTTTTGATGCATTGGTATTTTTATTTTAAAAATTAAAAGACGGTTTGAATCATAAAACTAACGATTTTTTCTAGTTTTAAAAAAATTACAAACTAAAGTTGATGATTAGATTCAAATTTGAAAAGAAAAATCAAACCATACATCGTGGTCCCAGTCGGGATGAACCGAACTGACCCATATCATGTCCACCTCTGGTCTTAAGGCATAATCATACCCTTGATTTACGGCTTTTCATTTTTTTTTTTCCACCTACATAATTTTTTTAGTGAATCTCACCGCATGGTACTAAATGTATCTCTCCTCCAAAAATTTGTAATTTTACTTTTTTACGCTATTTTCCTCGTTTTCTGTCTTCATCTCAGATAAACGTGTTATAGAATTACGAGAAAAAACTTTAACATATCGTCTTTAAATGGATTAAAGAAATAGTAAAAGTATGATCACTGTTTAAGCAACATATATCTATGTATACACACGCGCACACACACATATATATCGCGGAAATTTTACCATTGACGCTTTTTTTTCCCTTTTTTGTGAAGTTAAATTATAAACATATTTATAGAAATAATTTTTTTTTTGGGGCCGAAAATAAATAACAAATTAACAATTCCGAATAAAAATGGTAGAATGTTTAGACCAGTTATAAATTTCACGTAGACGGAGACTGTCAAGGACAACAGGTCGTTGGCAAAGTCAACTCTATTTTTGCATTATTACACTTGCATTCATTTCCTTTGCTTTTGCGTGGGAATTGATAGAAGTAAAAGGACGGGTTATTGTGAAACAGAAAACCACTGAGAAATATTTTTGGCCTTCTGAGCATCTCTTTCGCCATATTCGTGTGCTTATACCTTTTCTATTTTCATTTTTTTTTTACGATCAACTGTTAGAAAATATATTTTCTTTTATAATGATTAAATTTGTTTTAGTAGTTTTACGTGGTGTCGTTTTTTATTTTGAAAGTATTATGTGAAAATTTTTGGTTTTGAATAGATAATACATTCTATATTTATTATGTATTAGATGGAATAAACATTTGTAATGATAAAATTTGTCCAAATCAAAGAATAGCGTGACAATGGTAGAATAGCAATTTTATTGTAATAAACTAAAGGCAATGTAAGTGAATGATCGATTATTCGTTTTTTTTTTTTTTTTTTCAATTATATATTTTGAATGTTCCTATAAGACATATTAAATAGCCCGACTAGGCCAATATATTGAATCGATGAATTTTTTTTTAATTTACTATTTATTACACTGGATGTTCTGATTAAATAATTCTATCTTTCATTTTAGTTTATTTTATCTTTTTTAAGATAAGGCTTCATCGAGGGAACACAAAAGGATACGGCCTTGGGGATAATTTTGTTCTTGAAGTGATGCTTTAGATAACTTTTCAAGTTTGATCCTTTCAATATGTATTGTGTTGATATGGTAAAATAAAAGCAAGCATATGATCACTTGAACAACCTTTTATTAGCGTTGGATTATATCTCCGTAACAATTTACTATAAACATTTGTTTAGTTAATCGATTTCGGTTTAAATCTATACACTTGTAAATAAGTTGTAATATCTTTCTAGAAGGCATGGTCATCGTGATTGATATATACATTACATAATAATTAAATTGTATCTAAAGATTTACCCAAAAAAATAAGATTGAAACTAAACAATAAGAGCTATCTCACTAACTTCGACATACCTTAGTCAGTCAAAGACATGAATCCTCATAAAAAAATGCGACACCCGAAGAAATGCAGATGCCAAAGCGTGAGGGGTTTGACTTTTGAGAGAGATTGACAGAGAGAGTGCAGTCTAAAGGCACTAACACCTGTCGCCTGCATGTACATAAATATACGGCGTGTTATGATACTATGATAACATAATCACGTAATCCAATCAAATGCAAAACCCACTAAGAATCCATTATTTGCTTGTAACTTTAGCTCTAGCATTGCCTTTTTTTTCGTGTCTGATATATGATTATCGATGCGCTTTATTCTGGGAGAAAAAAATGCAATAAAGTATTAGTCTTCGCTGTCTCCTTAATCGCTTTATTCCAAGGTGCGTATTGCATGAATCTTCACCTGGACGGCATCCACAACAATAATCCACAAGCCCGAATTACCTATCTCTAGGTTTTCATGCTTTTATTTCTTTCTTTGTTTTATTATATTTATAAATATATATAGGTGCTCAATCTCTGCCCATCACTCTAAGTAAGTCGTGCGAATCCCTAAAGTTAGGTGCCTGGCAACCAATAATTTTTTCCTCTTCTAATTTATTTATCTTGTATTTTATATATGTCTATGCGTTTGGCTGCTATTATTTAAAAAATTACATATTTTCCTTAGTTCTTTTTATTATTTAGCCAATCAATATAAGTAATTATGCTATTCAAATAAAATAATTAATAATCTTGACATGGTAAAGTGATAAGGCTTTACATATAAAGCCCAGCCCACTAACTCTGTAAACCCAACTCACTACAAGCAATTCTTTCCACTACAATCTTCTCAACCCTAATCGTATACTCCTATCCGCCTTTTGAGATCAAATAAGTTCTCTCACTATACTCTCTTGACTTTCTTCTCTCAGCTAGGGTTTCAGTACACTAATAAGGCATTTAATGAACAGTTGTAAATTGCTACACTATCAATATTTATCCTATGTTGTAGTCTTCAAACCACTTTGGCGGTCTTCAAGCCCTTTGTATAACATTTCCCTCTTCTTGAAATTCCACCATGTCCTTAAGGTGTAAATGGGAACAAATCTACTGAAAAGTGCTCCAATGCTCCCATATAGTATCTTCAAGTGGTAATTCGACCCACTATACTAGGATCTGCATCACATAAACTTCATACCTAGTAATAACCCTTGTTCCCAAAATACACAATGGTTATACTAAGGGGTGACCATTAACCGATTGTGATAGTAATAGCAATGAGGGAATAGAATTACCATGAGCTCGTTTCAAAATCGAGACATGGAACACATCATGAATCATAGAATCAGGTGGTGGTTTGACTTTATAAGCTAAAACACAGATAAGCTTCACGATAGGAAAAGGACCATAAAGCCTCATTGAGAGTTTAGTAGTGTACTCCTTAGAGATTAAAATTCACTTATAAGGTTGAAGTTTGACAAAAATAAATCTCCTAGAGCCAAGTCTTCATGATGCCTGTGTTTATCTATAGATATCTTCATTTGTTGTTATGCCTTCAACAAATTCTTTTGAGAATATCCAAAGCTTTATCTCTATCTATCAACTATTGTTCTACTGTTTCTACTCTTGATGTACCTCCAACATAAGGTTTTAAAGTAGGTGGAGATCGCCCATAAACAACCTCAAATGAAGATAGTTAGAGCTACTATGGTAGAACACATTATATGAGAATTCTGTCTAATGTAGATAAGACAAGATCATGTAGCCCATTCACAATGAAATAAAATCAAGATTGATTTGAGTACGAAACGAGCTAACAGCATCCCAATAGCATAACAATTCAATCTTAAGAGAACCTTAGTTGTATACGAAGACATGAACTATCAAAGAGAGATGTAAAAGAGCTAAACAAGAGCTCACTCCAAGCAAGTTTGTCAACTTAGAATATTGTAATTCAAACCCAACCTGAGATGAATTTAAGCACCAAAAGAAGCTCCATGATGAATGCAAGCTCGCTTTGTCTACACTCGACTTAGTTATTGTGCTATATATATTTCAATAATTATCCATATGCCTTTAATCCTACATTAATATATATTGAAAACCATTAAATATCTTGTTTTCTTAATTTAAATCTTAAAAATATGAAAACATACAATCTTTTTATTAGCTTTGTGACTTTATACATGTTAAGTTCTCTTTAAGTACGTTTTGATGATAACAAAAGTGAAAAAAGATTACTAATAACTCTTTAAGGATGAAGGAATTTATTTAGAAAATAAGATAAAATTATGAATAGTATCAAGATCCCAGAGCATTGTCCAGAGAGTATATTGACGAATAAAAGAAGCTAGCACAATATAGATTTCATCAAGAGCGTTCCCATAGAGTAAGCCTATAACTAGACAAAAAGGTACAGATTCATCACAGAATGATTAGAACTTGTTTTAAATCATCACTAAACTTATTTCCAAGGTCTAGCTCCAAAAGATGAATACATTTGGGTAATATATTTATATATTCCATTAAATAAGAATACAATCCATAGGGATTAAGTCAAGATCGTCAAGTTTTATCAAGTTCTTTTTCACATGCATGAAAGCTCCAATAGATTATAGATAGGTTTATAAAGACTTAAGATCTTTACAAGGTTTATCATGGTTTCTTCATGAAGCTATAAAAGTAAGAGTCAAGACTTCTCAACATTATCAGATGTTTACATTCAAAAGATAAAGATAACAATGGCTAAGATATATCTTCCTATTTTTATATTATATTGAAGTGGATTGTTGAAGTATGGTTGTGCATAAGATTTTTTCCAAGTCTACACGAGTTTTTCAAGATAAGTGAAGGATAGTTCAAGTTCTAAATATCTTTATTTTTATAAATTTGAAATCAACTTCAAGATCAGGAGATCAAGATATCAATTGAAATATTAGAGGGGAAGCTTATCTTAATATCTAGCAACAATCAATTCTAGACCATTCACTACAAGAAAACTAGTCTTTAGAGATAGAAATTCTATAATGAAAAATAGATAAAATAAGTTATATTTCTTCAGATAGAATCAGCGATTACAGTTTTTGTGAGGAAAATTAATATTTGGAGATAGATTTTTTATCTCTAAAGCCCAATTTTATAGTAGTGATTGAAGATATCAAGTTTAAATATCTAAAGGATTCAAAAACAATGTATATGCTACAAAAGAAAATGGTATTGTGAACTTTGAGATATTGTGTTCTCATATCTTGCTACAATTACTATCATTGCTCATTCCTTTGTTTAACGAATGAACCATAGTGTGTCTTTTTCAGTTATATTTCAAATAGACTCTATAGTCAGTGATAGCTTAAGGTCAAGCTAGGGAGGCTAAATAGAGTGAATCTAGACCAAGCATTTGGCAACTATTTGTAATCAAGCTTTTATTTGATTAATGGAACATACCTACGCAAAATATAGGGTCCTTAGCTTGGAGATGAAAGAGTTGATGTAGGCATAAGGTTTAACCACTATATATTGCTTGTCTTAGCTTTTCTTCCCTCTCACTTTTCATTTGCGCATACTTTATTTTTGCTCTAAGTTTATATTACCATCATTAAGGTCACGTCATTATAATTTAAGTAGTCAATGGGGATTTTATTTTTGGCCAAAAGGTTTTAATTTTAAAAGAGAGTAACCAATTCAAAGCCCCCATTATTGGTTACTCATTGGGATCGACAATACAAATTTTGTTCCCACCATGTTAGTAACAAGATTGCAATTTCTACACTTTTTAGAGTAAGTATAAAATCTTTTTAGCTTTTATCTTTGTAATTCTTGGAGGTTAGCATTAAAAGGATTGTCCAAATCAAGGTTTGGCTATATTTCAATTAACAAAGATTGTACATTTAAGTTTTGATTATATTTGTGTTTAGTTGATCATGCTATGGTTAGTCGTTGCTAATTGTTGACTTTGGTTTGGTGAATTATTGATGATTTGTTGAGTTATAATTCATGATATGATGAAGGTAGAATTTTACAATCCTGGTAGAATTGAATAGGGTATTGTGCTAATTCTATTTAGTTTTTATCCAATCATTTTAATTTTCGAATTTGTGGTTAATGGACTAAGCTTAGTTGCTATCAATCATCCTAATCCATTCGATTTTGTTTATGAAATTGAGAGGATTTAGGTAACAAAATAAATAAGGATGCCTTCTCTACTATCTAAAATTATTAGAATAAAGTTCTACGTGACATTGCAGATATTGATAATTGTTACCAATGTTTACGGAAGCTATGGCAAATGTAATGTAATGCATGGCATTAGACATCGGCACGATTCGGGTCGGTTCTGGACCCGAACCGAAATCGCTGGTTCACGGTTCCACATTTCGTGGAACCGGAACCGGAACCGCCAGAGCCGGGGCGGTTCCCGGTTCCAAGGAACCACTGGTTTTGACGGTTCCGGTTCCACGTGAACCTTTTTTTTTTCGGTTCATTTCGTTATGTTTTTTTTTTCTTTTTTTTGTCATGTTTTTTTTTTCGTTACGTTTTGTTTTTTTTGCCCCCGGCCTCTACCCCCTACCAACCACCCCCAACCCCCCCGAAACCAAGCACAACACGCTCCTCCTTTTCCTTTTCTAGTTCGTTCTCAGGTTTTTTCCTTTTTTTTTTTTTTGTGGGTTGGAACCACCGGTTCCGGATCCGGAATGGCGGTTCTGGACCCGGTTGAACCACCGGTTCCACCACGCTGAACCGTTTGGACCCGTCGGTTCCGATGGGTCCTTGAACGGTTCGGAACCGTCACCCATGGGGCGGTTCCCGGGTCAGGAACCGCCGGTGACGGTTCGGGGCGGTTCGCTGTTCGGAACCGCCCTGTGCTGATGTCTACATGGCATAATATGTGTAACTAAAATTATTGTTTAGCTATGGAAAGATAAACTATATTATATCCTTTAGCTTCTAAGAAATTCCAACAAGGTTTAGAAAAGGTTAAGAGGTGAATGGTGAGTTAGAGTGCCAGGAAACATGGTTGTGTAGATATCTCCAAATCATCAAATGAGAATGAGATTTTAAGAAAAAATTTGGAGGTAGAATAAGCTTCACAAGAAGTTGTTGCAAGTGAATATATGGTGGAAGTGGAGGTGAAGAGGAGATAACTAAGGAGACCACTTAGTAATAAAGCACCTACATAGAAAGGAGGTATAAAAATAGTGACAGATGAGACTTAGTGTCAGAAGTCCTATGTCATTGAGTTTTTACAAATATTGTTGGACCCATACCAGCTTAGCCAATTCCACTTGGTTCAACCAGAACAAGCCATAAAAGCAAGTTGGTCCACTTATTTGGCATGAATTGAGCCAAATTAACCCGATCAACCCCGGCGGTCGAACTGACTTGAATCAGGCAACCCAGACCACTTGACCCGATCTTAAAAAAAAAAAAAAAAACACTGTAAAATTTGCAATATATATGTACACTATATTATAAGTTTATAAAATATAATTATTAAATTTTTCTTTTTTATCTCTTGTATAAATTTAATAGCTAATTGATGGATTTTATTCAAATATGGATATAATTGAGTGATGTCATATATATTTTTCTTTCATAATTAAAATGTGCCTTATATTTTTACTTTTTGTTAAATTTAACTAAACCCAGTTCAACCCCTAACCCCCTATCATGTTTAGATAAAACCCTGGTCCAATTCTAACAATACTGATATTAACATGTTAGGTCACTATATATCCATCTATTGTTTGTCGAATGTGACAACTTATGAATATTTCTATTACTAATAATCATTGGGTCTAGCTCATATATAATGGGTGGTACTGGTGCTATTCAGTTTGTTGTGTCCTCTAAACAGAACCTGCTTGAACTAGACCGAATTATTATTTACAACTTATTTTTTTTTTAATTCAAACATAACCATACGATATGATTTATAATTTTTTAATAAAAAAATAGTACTGTCTAGCTAGGATCGTGGTTTGAATATACATTTCTAATTTTAAAAGGAAAATCCACGAAGATGTATCAATATATAAGGCATTTCAAATAGGCATAGAAAGTGGAACCAAGCGTGGATTTGATCAGGAGAATTGTAAGTTTTATCAAAATGATTCATGAAGAATCTTCATTTGAAGCTTTGGATATGGTTTTGTAAGGACCAAAGATTCTACTTTCCATGTAAATTTGGATAGAGAGAAATTATAAGGATTTTAAAAATCAAGTCTTCTATCTTCTTCATGGCAAATTTGGTGGCGCTATAACTTGCAGCAACTATTTTTATATATAGCATGTGGATTTATTTCTACACATGATGAAAATTTTTGTTCACCTTTTAGGTACAATAAATTTCACAATAAAATTGAATTAGTCAAATAATTTTTTACGCAAAATAGCTACAAAAATTAGAGCTAATTAAAAAAATAAAGTAAAACATTTGTTTATGTAGAATGATCCAGTTTAGGGATAAAGACGAAATAACATTTTCGGAGTTCAATCGCAAGTCGAACCAATTTGAAAAAAATATATCATTTTAATTTGATTTGTGATTTAATTGGTTTCTTTGCATAACCCTAATGTCATATTTAGTACGTGGAAATCATTTGAAGTGGAATAAAATGGAATGTGAATAATGAAATGGAATAGAATGAGAGGGCGAACAATAAATTCATTCCTTTGTTTAGATGCATCATGGTGTGGAATTGATATGCTCTTATTAAACATATCCCCAGTAATTAATGTGAACAATAAATAAGAGGATAAAAAGGTGATTATAATAATCATTATAAGAAAGGAATGAAATCGTAACTTCCCCTTCTAGAGGCGGAATCACAATTCCAGCTTTTAAAAATGCAACCAATTATAGGAATGGGAATAGCACAATTCTATTTCAGGTTCATTCGAACATACCAAACGTGACATCAGTATTGTTGATTGGGCTCATATGTTTTCAATAAGAAATATTCTAGGTTTTTTTATATTTATTTTCTTTTCTACATACATGAGTATTTATACATAATCAAGCTCTCCTATTTTTGATATACAAATTTGATAAAATGACGATTGATTTTGTTTCCAATGATATTCATTGACCTTATAATACAACCATAAACTCCTAATTAATGATATTCATTGACCAGCTATAAACTCCTAATTTCTAGGAGTCCTTCATGCCAACACTCCCCCTCAAGTTGGTGCATAGATATCTATCATGCCCAACTTGCTAAGTGAGTTATGAAAATTCTTGCTACATACTACTTTAGTTAAGACATCTGCTAATTGGTCTTCTGATTTCACAAAAGGAAACCGGATTGTCTTTTCTTCAAGATTCTATTTTATGAAGTGTCGATCAACCTCTACATGCTTAGTTCAATCATGCTATACCGGATTATGAGAAATATCAATAGCTGCTTCGTTATCACAAAATAAATCCATCTTGCATTTAAGAGGAAATCCAATCTCAGACAATAAATTTCTAAGCCAAAAAAGTTCACATAACCCTTTTGCCATTCCTCTAAATTCTGCTTTCCCACTTGATAATACCACTACCTTCTACTTCTTACTTCTCCATGCAACAAGGTTCCCATCAGCAAATGTGAAATAGCCTGAAGTTGACTTTTTATCTAAAATATTTTCATCCCAATCCGCATCTGTATACCCTTCAATATTCATATGACCATTCTTAGAGAACAAAATGCCTTTACTAAGCAATGATTTTAGATATCGAAGAATCTGAATGACCGCATTCATTTGATCTTCGCTAGGGCAATGCATGAATTGGCTAACTATACTGACTGCATAAACAATATCAGGTCGGGTATGAGATAAATAGATCAACTTACCAACTAGCCTCTAGTATCTTCCTTTGTCTATTGGCACTTGATTGAGTATTCTCCAAGTCAGTGATTTTGAATTATAGGTACATCAGCTAGTTTGTAGTCCAATAACCCGACTTCAGTTAATAAATCCAGCACATATTTCAATTGAGAAAGAAATATCCCTTTATTGTATCTAGCAACTTCAATCCCCAAGAAGTATTTAAGTCCTCCCAAATTCTTCATCTCAAATTCTGATGCCAACTGCGATTAAAATTTTGCTATCTCATCTATATCATCTCTTATAATGATCATATCGTCAACATAGATGATTAGAGCTGTAGTCTTGCCTTGTTGGTGTTTCAAGAATAAAGTGTGGTCAGAGTCACTTTATCGATAGCCATATTTCTTCATTGCGATACTCAATCTTCCAAACCAAGCTCTAGGTGACTGTTTTAACCCATATAAAGTTCTCTATAACTTGCAAACGACCTTATTGTTAGAGTCTGCTACATATCCAGGAGGGATATCCATATAAATTTCTTCTTCAAGGTCACCATGGAGAAAGACATTTTTTACATCAAATTGATGTAAAGGCCAGTCAAGATTTGCTGTAAGGGACAATAAAACTTTGATTGTGTTCAATTTTGCCACTGGAGAGAAGGTTTGTTGATAATCGACTCTATATGTTTGTGTGTAACCCTTGGCAACCAATCTAGCTTTGTACCTTTCAACAGATCCATCTGCTCTGTATTTAACTGAAAACACCCATTTGCACCCTACTATCTTCTTCCCTTCTGTTAATGGAGTAGGAATCCATGTTTTATTTTTCAACAAGGCCTCTATCTCTTCCTTCATGGCTTGAGTCCATCTAGGGTCTTGTAATGCCTCTTCTGCATTAGTGGGAATGTGATGAGATGAAAGATCATTTGCAAAGCTTTTCAAAGATTCAGATAGTAATCTAGTAGACATGTAATTAGCAATAGGATATTTGGATCGTCGTTCTTCCATATCCAGAAAGTATCATCTTGGAGGCATACCACGATTATGCTTGTAAGGTAATCTATAGCCAAGGATAGAAGCAACAGTATCTATGTCAGTAGAGGGTTGATGATCAATAGGGGTTGATGGAGAACTTACCTCAATGATATTCTCAAGAGATGGAGTAGTGGTTATTGGAGAAGAAAGGGGCACGTCATCATTTGAGGAAATTGTCTCTGACTCATTCTGAATGTCATATCCATTAAAGCCTGGCCACTCATATCTCATCCAATTCACCTCTTCACTAGAATTCTCTCCCTGACGAGGTGGATTGGAGAGCTTAGCAGTGAAGAACATTTCAGTTTCAAAAAATGCGGGATCCATAGTAACATATGTTCGCCTATGAGTGGGATTGGAGCAGTGATATCCTTTTTGGTGTAGACCATAGCCTAAGAAAATGCACCTCACAACACGAGGATCGACTTTTGTGCATTGATCCTTTTGGACATGAACAAATACAACACACCCAAACACGCGTGGTGGCATCATCAAGATTGAGGGTAGTGTTACAAAATGAGATAATGCTTGAAGAGGAGTTTTCATTTCAACAACTTTCATTGGCATCCTGTTGATAACATAAACTGCATGCATAATTACCTCTGCCCAATAATGCCCCGTCATATTAGCCCTAATAAGAAGAGCTCTAGCAATCTCAAGAATATGCTGATTTTTCCATTCGGCCACTCCATTCTGTTGGGGAGTATGCGAACATGATTTCTCATGAATCATTCCATGTTGACGAAAAAAGTCATTAAATTGTGTGTTGACATATTCTCCTCTATTATCGGAACGAAGAACCTGTAATTTGGTGGAGTATTGTGTACAAACCATGTTATAAAAGGACTGAAAGGTATTGAAAAACTCATCCTTATGTTTCAACAGATACAACCACATCATCCGTGTGCAATCATCAACAAAAATCACAAACCATCGATAGCCATACATATTAGGTTTCAGGGACGGTCCCCACACTTTAATATGGATTAAGGAAAAAGAAATGGTACTTTTATTAAAACTCAAAGGATAAGTGGCCCGATGGCTTTTCACAAAAATACAGGTTTCACATTTAAATTAAGAAATTGCTATATCTAAAAATAAATATGGAAGAACTTTTTTTAAATATCCAAATGACATATGACCTAACCAACGATGCCAAAGCCAAACTTGCTCCTCCTTAGACATATCCTGATGAGTGGTGTGACATGCTTTATCGATCTTTACATCCACCAAATAATATAGTCCCCCCTTCTCAATACCACGTCCAATAATCTCCTTTTTTAAAATATCTTGAAGAAGGAAAAGATTAGGATAAATAATTGTAATACAATTCAAATCTTTGGTAATTTAACTGACAGACACTAATTTGTGAGAAAGAGATGGAACAAGAAGAGTATTAGATAATGGCATATTAGGTGCCACTATTATTGTACCAACCCTTGTTAGTAAGGAAATTTTTCCATTGACATTTGTAATGTTAGTTCTTCTAGGCTTGGATCTTTGGGAGATATCATTTTCATCATAGGTCATATCGTCAGAGGCTCCTGAGTCAAGAATCCATTGGCCATGAGCATTGTCTATTTTAAATTCATGTAGATTCGTACCTGTGACTAGTTTATGAATTTTAGTGGTGCTGACATTGTGAGCTTGAGCTGGAATTAAGGAAAGAGTCATATCACCAATGGCAACTGAACCTTGACCTCTAGTCATCTGTTCATTATTGCCTATGTCATTGGTTCCTTCAACATTGCGCTTTTTCTTTGACTGTAATTCATGCCACCATTCAAGATACCCATGGATTTTAAAACAGGTCTCCTGGGTATGTTTAGTTCCTCCACAATGAGAGCATTTTAGTCCATCAAATGCATTCTTTTTAGAAGAGGAATTTGATTTTCCATTATGAGAGGAAGCTGTCGAATGAGTTATAGTCCTCAAACTCTTTGACGTAAATACGGAACCTGATGATTCTTTAGTGGAAATTCCTATCATGATTGCTTGTCGCACCGCTTCTCATTGAACATGGGCATAAGCCTACTCCATTGTGGGGAATGATTGCATCTGCAAAATATCTCTATTAATATTGTCTAGTTGGTCATCCAGGCCATCCAAGAATATGTAAACTCGATCTTCCTGCAACATGTTGTTATAACGTTGAATATCAGCTTGGCACTGTATGGAATTTGGCCTTCAAAAGTCAATCTCTCTCCATAATCCTTGTAAACTATTGTAATATTTTTCCAATGAACCGCTTACTTGCTTTAGCCGTGATACCTTGTGTCGAAAGTCATACACTTAGGAGACATTAATCCTATCAAAATAAGTTGTTGCTATGGCATTCCATACCATTTTTACCATAGGAAATCTAATGAAATTCCCAATCAATTATTGGTCCATGGAATTAATGAGCCATCCTTTTACTATGGCATCATCAGTACGCCATTTTCGGAAGGTTGGATCTATCGTTGCAGGTTGGGGTAGATCACCATTGATATGACCCAATTTGTCTTTGCCAGAGATGTACATCTCCACCACTTGAGACCACAGTCCATAGTTGGTCCCATCTAATTTAATTCCTATTGGAGCAACAGCTATATTCATTGTTAAGGTTGTACCGGAATTCTTAGATGGGATTTCCGTCATTCTGGTAGTGAATTCTAACAAGATAAATGAAGAAGAGATTTCAAAGATTTCTGGTGATTATAAATCTTCACTAGCCATATCGGTGTTGTAGGATGTTATTTGCTTCAGTGTTGTCTATATAAAGTAAAACGGGAATTGAAAACTTTCTCTGATACCATGTTTTCAATAAGAAAGAAATATTATAGGTTTTTTTATATTTATTTTCTTTTCTACATTCATGGATATTTATACATAATCAAGCTCTCCCATTTTTGGTATACAAATTTGTTATAATGACAATTGATTTTGTTTCCAGTAATATTCATTGATCCTATAATACAGTCATAACTCCTAATTAATTATATTCATTGACCAGCCATAAACTCTTAATTGATTAGATTCATTGATCAGTCATAAACTCTTATTAAAGAATGCTTCATGTCCATAGATGAGAACATAATTTGTTTGCAACTGTTATTAAGGGAAAAAATACAAACTATGTGACAACTTAATGGTGGGAAAAAAAAAAAAAAAAAACATTGAGATAAAATTCACACTATACAACCATTCAACAGGCTCTAGTCTGTACCATCCTAAAACACATGCATAAATCTCTTTGATCATAGAAGAAGATGCATAGGTTATGGGTTTTAAAAAAAAAAAAAGAATCACACACACAGAGTTTTAGCGAACTGATTGGTAGAATAAGATAGACACATTTGTAAAAGTTGCTCATTCTAAAGCTCAAAGCACAACAAATGCCATAAGCATAAAATGTTCAAAAGCAAGCTCTCTGCAGACAACGGGCGGTCTTCTTTTAATCAATTGGGCTTGATGATCCGGGTATAGAAGGTCGCTTAGTAGCATAATGATATTTATCTGTCTTGTGTGCTAGGAGAATCCAAACATGTGTGATCAACTCTCCTCCGCGCCTAAGCATTTCAGCATGGTGATAGACCTGACAGTTATAAGCCGCATAGCACAACATCTCCACCCACACACTTCTTATAAGTTTCCATTTACTAACATCTGCTTCCAATGTTCTCAGCTTCCTAACTAGAATTTGAGCATCATCTAACACATTCCATTCCCCAATGATCAATGTATCCTTATATTTACCAAAATTAGGTGTTGGCACTGATGGCTGTCGCCATAGAATATCCAGGGCTTGTGGTATTGATCCTTCATCTTCCACAAAATCCTTAAGCATGGAGGAAGCATACTCCAGTGTTATGTCCGTTGTTGTCAAGGACAACATGTAAGGATGCCTTGCGAGAAGATACATCATATAGTTTGAAAGCAAGTGGCTTGCACGACAATCATTGCTTGATTGGTCATAATCAGATTGCATTAGAACAGATGTCGCCACATGCCACATGATGATGCTCTTATCCAATGATATTGCCAAGCTGCTTTTCAGTACTCGATCTTCTATTCGGTATGTAGCCAAGGTCCATTTGCCTCTTTCTGTAAAAGGTAACAGAGCCGTCCTCCCTTCCAGGTCTTTCATATCATTCAAGACAACTTCTTTTAGATATAAGGGGATGCGTGCTCGAGTGGATACCCAATACCTTCTAAATTCATCTTCCCGGCAAAAACACTTGGCCATTGTTTTTAAGGCAGCAGGCAAATGGCCACTGATAGAGTATTCCAACAAATTAAGTTGGCTCATTGAATTGGACCATCTCTTTTGCTTAGAACTAACTGCTACCACGAATGGAAGAACTCTAGACACAAGCAGCTTCTTAGGGCGATTGCACATTTGGACAATCGCCCAATCTGTGAATGGTAGGAGCGCAATCTGATAGAGTTCTAAGATAAGAGTACCCATAAGCAATGCATATGTATACGTCACATACATGTCGAGCAAGAAGGCATTCCCAAATATTATTGAGAATCCTGTTAATGCAGATATCAAACAAAGGAAGGAGAAGAACCTCCCTACCAGGCCAAGCTTTGTGTAAAGGAGAGGTGCCTTTGTGTAGAGCACATCAAACATGAAGCCAAGTTCGACTTCTGTCACAGTGAATGCATCCTCAGCTGATAAGCAGTCTATCGACATCCATGGTTTTCTCACAAAGTCGGGGTGGTAGAGCCAATTCACCACCAAATGAGGTCTCAAAGAATTAAACCGATAATAAGCCATGAGGATAGTCTCCAATAATTTAGAAGCTCCGGCTTCAGCCCCGAAATTCTCTGGCATCCTTTCCACAATTTGAAGCCTTTCTTCTTCAATATCCATTTCATCAATACTAATGCTGTCATCGTACACTGATTTGAGAGCTAAAACATTTCCTGCGGACTTGATTATTCCCCCGATAAACAAGGGAATATACAAAAATGAAACAGAGGAAGACAGATCCCAACATCGAGAGAGTATCCACATTACACAAACAATCGTAACTCCCAGGTTCCATATCTGCCTTATTCCTAACCTGTTGTCTTCATCAGAATATGCTGTCACGCTGTCTGGAAGAGAAAGATGAATCAAGAGCAAAGGTGCTAGTATGCCCTTTAGCTGCACATTGTAATCCGGGTTTTCCGGGTCACGAACGTCGACAACCGTGAGCTCGACGAGGGCAAGTGTGGCTATATAAGTTCCAAGCACGTAAGAAGCCCATATAATAAGTTCGATGTAGAAGTAATTCATGTACTTTCTACGTCTTCCATATATGGCAAGAATGACCTGAAAGAGGAAGCTTACTAATACCAACCCCTGGATGACCCAGTCTTCCCACAAATTCGTAGCGGATGGCCATGATGTGTTCACCACTGAGGCTACCAATTTAGCAAACGGGGGGCTTTTTTTCTCTCCCATTTTTGTTTTTTCCTGGACTATAAAACCGAACGATTAGATGTTTCCTTTATTTAAAAGAAGTCACAATATGTTATATGATATTAATACAGAGACACGTACACAAATATATCGGATGTATATTATTAGTTTTTGTTATTTCTCTGTTTTTCAACTTTCTGAACTAAGTAATATCGACGATTTACTGTTGGCAATGGGTCCATTGAAAGAATCTGATTCCTCATATGTTCAAAACTATCACCCAAACCTATTAAAAACTGCATGAGCTTAGTTTGTAATTCAAAATCTGTTATTCGCTCTTTCATACAACATGTACTGTAAACCCCGGCAATTCTCAGTAGCTAGAAAACCCTGGGAATTGGAAGCGAAACCCTAATCCAATCAGGTTGAGTTTAGTGAATGAAGCCTAGGAACCCTAAATCCGGCTTTCCTTCGGTTTCATAGTAAAATAAATATTATGAAGTAAATGAATTTGAATTGTTGTTCTAAGGTACATTTCAACCCTTTGAAAGTTTTAAATTCGGGAATTTTTCAATTCCGGGCCTTCCCGAGCCCAATTACGAAAAAGCGTGCCCCGGGCCACGGATTCAGAAAAATGTTCCGGAATATTCATTAGAACCGTAATTTTATAAGGATTCCAAAAATATCAATTTCATAATTTTCCGAGCTATAAAAATTACAGTTATAGCTTTTCCCGTGTTTTCGGAACAACCGGTAAAGTAGATGTCTTGTCTACTATTCACAAGTACAACCTACACTACACACTACCCATACCCTATTCTTACATCCTTACAACTACTCATTTCAATTTTCTTTTCCAATGAATTTTGTCTCTTAAACAATTATCACATTTATTACATTTTAATTAACTAAATTACAAATATTGAAATTTCAAACACACACACACACACACACCAAAGAGAGGCCGGCGCCCCCCCCCCCCCCCCCCCCCCCCTATTTCCCTCTCAAATTTATTTATTTTACTCCTTTTTAATTATCTAAACCCTAATGCACTCCATATATATACAAAATTTTCTCTCTCTCTCTTCATTTTCTTCTTGTTTCAAAATTGAAAAAGAGAAAACCTCTCTTCTTTTCTTTCCCTTTGTGCCGAGCACCCCCCTCCCTCTCCCTCTTGCACTTTCAACTCAAAACTCCTCCATTTCTACCTTAGATCCTCCTTTGGTATGTTGATTCAAGCCTTGTTCTTCCTAGTTCTTGTAATGGCAAGACCATATCTTGTGTATTTCCTCACTAAATCCCAATGAGATAATGCTAGGGGCATGGAAACACATGAACAAGAATGTCAAGCCATCACAAGACATGGATCTAATGTTTAGATGTGTTTTTGTTAAGATCTCATCTTGTTCATGCATGTAAAGTAGTGATCTTGCACATATATTGTTGTTCATGCCATGAGATCCATGCTTTATATATCATATGTAGTAGATCTAAGGTTTAGACATTCACAACTTCATGTACATGCATGATCATAGGTTCATTTTGTTTTATATGCTTTGATGATCATAAGAATGAAGTCTTGTTCATGTATAGAGATGTTAGATAGTATATCTCCACATATAGAAGGCAAGAACATTGAAAAAGGAAGGGCTTTGTTAAATATGAAAAGTTGAAAATTCGGATGAAATGGAAACCCTACCTTAAAGACCCCCAAAATCAACTTTAAACTCATATTTCATAAGAAAAATGGAGGGTATGTGTAATAGACATGTTAAAGGAATTATTTTCATGAGTTTAGATGAGTTTAGGCATAATAAAAATAAGGAAAACAAGAGGTGAAGTTAGAAGGAAAAATGTTGACTTTAGATGTGTAGTCAAATTCGTAATTTTGGGTAATGCCTAAATAAACACTTAGTATTTAAGTCTAAAATGGATGTTTTATAAGCTAAATGAAGTCCTTAGATAATGTATACATTGAAGCTCCAATTTTTAATGCATTAGACAAGATTTCCCTTAAGAAAAATGCAAGAAAATGAAATTTAGAAAATTCGGATTTTTACAAAAAGCTAGTTCAAAGGCATGTTTACCAAATGAAAAATGAGAATTTTTATGCATGAATGGAGGCCATGGTTAATATAGACTTTGAGAACCTATTTTTAGTTAAATAATAAGTTGATTACAAGATTAAAAACCAAAGAAACCCTAAGGAGTATAATGTGGAAAAATAGCTTCTTAGAATTAGTCTTTATGAGAATTTCCCCAACACTTAGGAGTTCATAAGGGTTCGTTACTACAAAAATTATCATGACCATGCACATATTGAGTTCATTAGATGGCACACACATTACTAGTTCATTCCTAAATCATTCATGCATGAATCACCAACTAGGAACATTTCTTATCAAAAGCGAAGCACATTTTCGAAATTGGATCAATCGCGGAACAGAACTGATCCCACTGTTCCGTGACCCTATTATTCTCAAAACTTGGATTTAATACTTGAAATAGATAGATCTTTCAAAGTAGATAGAGATCGATATAAAATTTGTGAAATTCCGAGTTAAAATGACCAAGTTATGACCGTTTTAAGCCAGAACTTCCGCAAATAGCGAGAAATCCGAATTCAACTAGTCTAGATGTATAGTTTGATTTAGTTACATGATGAGAATCTCATTAGGATTATTCTCGATTGGTAGGTGATCCCGAGCAGGACGACACTCTACCTCCCGATTATTATTATTAAGAAGTTTGGCGTCCAATGGCCGAGTGAGTTTACTTCCATTCTCAATTAATGCATGTGATTGTAATGTAGTGGTACTAGTGTTATAGGCAAAGATAAAAGAAATTGTATAAGCATGCTGGGGTATATGGGAATTATTTATGTTATTGATTGTTGATATGTGAAATGGAGCTTAAGGTATATCGGAACCGGGTGTTAAGATATTGACTGCTTTACTAGAATCTTATGATGAATGTCTGCGAATACTTGTTGGTCACTTAAAAGAATTGAATTAATGACTATTCGACTCCGACTATAAATTGAATTCATTCATGTCACGATGGGGTTGGAGCATTTGCATTGTTGGTTAATCGTGATCCATAAAACGACTTGTTGGTTAATCGTGATCCATAAAACGAATTATTATTAGTTGACCGTGAGCTTAAACGGCGTCGTACCGCAGGATTCGTTAATCTGCTAACCCGGGATGGGGGCGCAAGTCCATCCACATATGATTTCCGGACGGTTATATTTGTGATGATCACATTTGTTTGATGCATACACTTGCCTGAATAATTACTTGTTTGACTGAAGTATGTTTAATTGTGTTATGGAAGTATTGCTCACTAAGCTAGTTAGCTTACGCCCCCATAGTTTCTATCTTTTGCAGCATGATTTTATATGGCTTAGGCCGAGACAAGCCACAGCGCAGGTACCGGAGATAGGAGTTTCTCGTAGAAGTTTAATTCATTCCTTTTTGTATAGACTTCCATTGGAAACTAAGGACTCTGGATGACTGTAATAGACTGTTATTCTTTTGCGGGGGAATGCCCCTTAGATCTTGTAAACTTTAACATTATGCGTTTTGATTTATTATCTATGGCTAATGAATGCCTCGTTAAACTGTTTAACTCCATTTGTCGAAGTATTCTATTGTCGTAAAGGAACGCTTTACATCTACTTAAGACTTCCGAAGGCCCCGGGTAGGGAGCTCGAGAGTCTTACTTAGTATGTGGCGGGCTGTTACATTTAGAATACCCTACGGGGCGTGACATGTACAGTATTCCACTCGACCACAAACACATGAAGGATATACATTTAAAGCACTCAACTCATCCCAAACCTTCTTCAACCTATTATAGTATGTACTCACCGACATATTTCCTTGCTTTAAACTAGAGATCTCTTGTTGCAATTGATAAACAAGAGGACCATTTGACTGTCCATACTGCTCCACAATTTCATTCGACAAATCCAAAGACGAATTTGCACAAAGGAAATTCTGAGTCAAATCAGCATTCATTGAATTCAAAATCCAGCATCTAACCATATAATCACTTTTAATCCACTTAGGTAAATTAGGTGAAGTATCGCTAGGTTTAATAAGCGTACCATCGATAAACCCTAATTTACACTTTGCTCCTAAAGCCATCTTAATCGAACGATTCCATGCCATAAAGTTCAATCCATTGAACAAGATATTTCCTAAACACATGCTAGGACTATCTGAACCCGAAATGAAAAGTGGTTCATTAACATTCAGATCTAAACGATTATTATCGTTCATAATCGCCATCAAAAAGTAAACAGAAGGAACTTACAATAGAAGAAGAAGCTTTATTAGTTCATGAACCCGCTCTGATACCATGAAGATCACGAATATTTTCATCCAAATGATCTAGAATTTCACGAAGGGGAAAACAAGAACAGAGAAAACTAAGAAAGAATGGATCCAGAAACTTCTGTATTATATTTCTTGTTTACTGTACACTCAGATCTATCTTTTATATCAAGTACAAGCTAAAGCCAGCTGTCAAGGAATAAAAGGAAACTAAAAACGTTACAAAACAAATGGAACAAACGAAGCTTAATAAATAAGACTAACAAAATCAGCAAAGCCTAACAGAGAAATAACAAAAACTAATAAAAAGCAAAGTACAGTATCCACTTCTTCAGCCGAGGCTGAGTATCGAAGTTTAGCTGCATCATCTAAGGAGTTGTTATGGGTATCTTACATCCTTACAGATCTACATATTGAAGTTCATTTACTTGTTTCACTCTTTTGTGATAACAAGTCTGCCATCATGATTGCTAACAATCCTTATCAACATGGCCAAACTAAACATATAGAGGTCGACATTCATTTTACTCATGAGCAAATTTTAAAGGGCTTTCTGGTTCTCTCACATCTCAATTCAGCATAACAACTTGTAGATATGTTTACCAAGTCTCTTCCTGCTCATCATTTTCTTACTCTTTATTCCAAGTTAGGTCTTATTCAAGATCCCACTTGAGGAGGGAGTATTGGATGTATACTATTAGTTTTTGTTATTTCTTTGTTAGGCTTAGCTGATTCTGTTAGTCTTATTTATTAAGCTCCATTTGTTTTGTAACGTTTTTAGTTTCCTTTTATTCCTTGACAACTGGCTTTAGCTTGTACTTGATATATAAGATAGATCTGAGTGTACAGTAAACAAAAGATATAATACAAAAGTTTCTGGATCCATTCTTTCTTAGTTTTCTCTGTTCTTGTTTTCCCCTTCGTGAAATTCTAGATCATTTGGATGAAAATACTCGTGATCTTCAAAATATTACTCAGATTTAACAGGTATTTTTGCGTTTTTAACAAACTTAAAACCTATGTCCTTCATTGTTATATAATAATTATCAAGTGCATGATTAAATTATTATATTACATGCATGTTTTTTTTTTTTTTTTTGGGGGGGTGGTTAGGTTGCGTTGCGGTGGTGTGTGGGAAAGAATCCTTGGAATATAGAATTTTACGAAACCTATGATCAGATATTCCATATCCCACTTTTCGTTTCTAGGCCCCCAGCGAGGAAGCTAAAAACCCCAAGGAGGGTAAAATACCAAAAAAAAAAAAGAAAAATAGAGGGAGAGGTTTTAAGGTTCATTTTGTGATAATTTCATTTTCACGGGGATAATAATGCAAAAAATGCTTTAAAAGGGTTTAAGTTTTACCTGATATATACACACACACATATATTAGAATATCCGTTATCGATATTCTAATTTTAGGACCTCAGTTCACAAAGGTGGGTCAAAAATAAAAAATGTGGTTGCATCACTCTTAGTTAAAAAGATCCTAATGATAGAATAAATATAAATCTTAAAAAGAAATTAAACAGAGAGAGAGAGGACAATTGATCTTGAGACTTACAATTAAGAAAACCTGAAATCGACTGAATTTTTGCGATAAAATTATAGCAACCATGAATTGTCTACTAAGCCAACGGATTTAAATGAAAGTTAAAAATGGGCTTATGCCTTGTTGGATCTAATATTTGGAATTTGCTTATGTGGAATTTGATTTACCAACGTTTTTTTAAATTATTAAGAAATAAATAAATATCAAATAACTGCCAAATACCTTATAAGCTAGTTACATTAGCACTAAGAGTTAGCTCTTATATAGAATGTTAACTTTCCTTTGTTTTATTTTTATTTTTATTTTTTTAGTTTCATTCCTACTGTTATTGTGCCTAATTATTCATTTCAATTATTTCTCAATTTGTTTATGCCCTAGTTTAATTTGTCTTGTATATTGTCCATCGACATATCCATTAGCAATAGTAGCACAACTTTTATTTGGAACAAGCACATATCCTCTCTGTAGTAATTATTATTATTTTCTTTTTAACTTTAGATCCTATTCATTAATACTGCCATATAGTTTATCTTATAATTTCTATCCGATGATTTATTTAACAAAACAATGGAAAGGTTGAGCAAAATGCAATAGAAACATTTAAACTTCTCATACTTTTGGTTATAAGATCCTTTATAACACATATATATCTATGTGTGTGTGTGTGCATATTAAACCTGTTATGATCTAATATTTTCATTTTCAGACTTTTTTTTTTATCCCATTTAGTGTCAAAATCATGATTAGATTATACTAATGTTGTTTTTCCTTTTTCTAAACACATGAAATTATAAGTTTAGAATGTATTGCGAAGTTAATTCCCTTTATAATTCATAAAGAAGTTGATATTATGAACTTTCTAAAAACATATATTATGATCATTGCAAATGCCCTACAAAATTTTCAATGTTGAAGGGTATTATAGTGTATGGACCAAAAGATATCCTTTCCTTGCATATCCTTTCAGACTAACATATTTGCTTCTTTCTCTATATAATCTTTGATTGAAACATAACTCCCATTTATAGATTTTTAGAAAAAAGTCATAACTTCTTTAAAATCTAAGACAAGATAAATCCTGTGTGACAGTAATAAACCTACAGACCTTTTCTTATCATTCTTAGATTACTTTACATAAATTTTTAGTAACGTTACAACATTTCTTGATAGAAATCATTAGTAGTGTATTGAACAAATGAGAAATCACGAATGAGTTGATGATCATAAACCCATTTGTCTATCGATTTTAGATTCTCTCTTATAAATTGATAGTAATGAGATTCGAATGTTGGTAGGAACTATGAGACTTAAGAAGAATGACTATGATATCATAATAGTAAGAATCTCTCATAACAAAAACTTAAGTGTTATAAATGAGTTACTCATGAGAATTAAATACATGATTTTCTAGGAAGTTATACGAATGAATAGCAATAGCAATTGGTGGCATCAAGGTTGTTAAACTAGCAATTATACATAAAATCGTTGGAGGATTTGCAAAATTGGAATGTAGAATCCAAACGTGGAAACACAAATTTCTATAACCTTAGGAAAATAGCTTTCAAAAACTATATCCATTCTTATTAAAGTCATAACAAACTTGAAATAAATAATCGATAAAACAAAAAATAAAGCAATTAAGTTTTCTTTTTTATAATAACCCTTAATCTATAATATAACATACATAAATAAACAGAACAAATAGATTCAAATTTAACCTTTTTTTGTAAATTTTAATCTATAATTTGACCTAAATGAATTATATAAATGTATGACAAGGGAGTTAGGATGAAGGAAGGAAAAAGATAGAGAGAATGTGTTAAAAAAAATAATGAAAATACGATAAGAAAGATATTCAACCCTAATAGTTGATGAGATTGTAAAATAAGATTATAATTTTTATATTGTAGTCTATTTCGCTCATGTAGGTAAAATCGGTAAACTCGATAAAAATATAAGAATATACCTAGTTTACGAGTAACTCAATTGAAATCATGAGATTTTACAAAAGAAAAAAATGATTATGTACACAAGTTGAAAAGGGCCTTCTAGAATCATAAACTCGTAGAATTGTATATGCAAAATCGTGATTTTGATAACCATGGGTGACATAACAAGTAACATCTTTAAATTCTACACTTGAAGTAAAAATCTTTGACTCACTACAAGAAAATTGACATTTAAAGACAAATATTCTGCTACAGAAAACCGATAAGATAAATTATATTTCTATAAATAGAATCAGTGACGATTTTTGCAACTGAAATTCACACTCAAAGATAGAAATTTTGTCTCTAAATCTCAATTTTCTTATAGTTACTAGATCTTACTATAATTATTTGTATGTAAGATTTAGAATCTCTAATGAGATTCTTAATGATTAGAAAACAAGAGATAATACATATTTCATGCGCTAAATCCATATAATGTATGGATATTATCCCTGCATTGGTTTTTCCTTTTTTTTTTCTCCCCTCTTTTGGAAGTACGTGCCTACAAAGAAGTATTAGTGGACCCAAATCATGAAGAGAAATGGGCAGCCCATAGAGCAATGGGTGTTAAATGAAGAAAATGTGAATTATGCAAGAATATTTACTCAATAGTTTTATAGTAATTTAGTATATTCATTTATGTCTCCTTAAAATAAATGTTTCATACTCAAACTAGCTAAAGCCAATGAGTGACGCTGCCATCATAAAAGAGGTGTTAAGGCACTGATCTAGATATTAACACAACGTGGGATACTGTGTGTTGATTAGTGATGGCTGGCATGATAATTATAAGCATCCATGTGACAAATCTGGTGTTAAGCTCTAACCATATTAATGACAACACGACTCAGTAAAGGCTTGCAAAGGTAGCTTGGGATATTGACGACACAACCTCCCATACCATATTATTATCTATATCCACCTTATCCTTAGTTGTCACAGCCTATGAGTACCTCAACTAACGAGACGAATCACAATCACTTATGTCTCACTTTTGCACCGTCTATACAAGCCGCTCCTCTTCCATGGTTGTACCATTATTGGTATTATAACATGCCCAACCAAACGTTCGAATACACGTAACCACCACCGCCACCCGCAACCCAATCCCTAGAAAGCTTCTCCTAGCATTAAGGCTAGCCTCCAGCACCTGATTATTGTCTATGGACATCGTTAACACCATGGGGAGCACCATCAGGTAGCTTATCATCTTAATAGCAACCTGATCCTAAGTCCTATCCACTTCCAGCATAGCACCACCATTAGGAATAGGATCGTCTCAGCATGCTCCTCCACCTTCATAGTAACAGTATCTCAAATCCTATTACATGCTTGCATCATGCTTTGTTTGTGGATACTACCCATTTGCTTCTATTGCTTCAAACATGTCATCGCAAAAGGCCTCAGGTGACTCATCGATTCAGGTCCAGTAACATTAGATATCTAGATGATAGGCTTGTTTGTTACTAGGATCTATATTTAGTATTTGTTTGTTGTTCAGTGTTGCTATTCATGGTCAAACATCTATCTTTTGT
Organism: Combretum micranthum; assembly: GCA_024138025.1. Taxonomy (NCBI): domain Eukaryota; kingdom Viridiplantae; phylum Streptophyta; class Magnoliopsida; order Myrtales; family Combretaceae; genus Combretum; species Combretum micranthum. The sequence goes on from JAMXBD010000138.1 coordinate 740,822, forward strand.
ACTATTTATATGCTTGAAGGACTTCATTACATGATTGTGTGCATATTATACTATTTATATAGTTGGGTAATAGCGCTTTATTTATATTTGTTACAATTAATCAATTTAAAAGAAAAATTAATATGTATTATAATATATTTTTACATTATTACTATGGATTATTATCACATACCTTTTTTATATAATGGAATTATTAAATAAATTAAAATATATGTTATACATTATTATGAATATATGTATTTTATTTAATATATATATATATATATATAAAAAGAAAAGCTTGGCTACAGAGACAAGTTTTGCTTCTTTTTCACCATGGACATGTCAAATGTGCAAAGAGTCGAGACTCGCCTCTATCCTAATCAAAGGCAAGTCACACTTTTTTTGCATAGATGGTAGCAAGACAAAAGAAGCAAGTCATTGAGGTGATATGACTTGACTATTTTTATCAAGTTGGAAAAAATAGCCTCTATTGGTCACATGTATACTAGTAAACTCCAAATGATCATGGATCACATGTGTACGATGGATTACAAAGAAAATATACATACTATAAAATTTTATTGTTATGCTTGTGTGCAATATGTCTGTTGACTAGGCTTGGAAAGGAAGAGCTATACATTGTCTTTTTTTTTCCCATTACAACGGGGAGTGGAGAATCGAACCTGATACCTTTCAATTGAGACATTAGAGAGATACCACTAAACTATAAGCCATTGGATTAGTGTCTATTAGGAAATAAGTGCATATCAAAAAAGTTTCACATCAGGAAAATAAATTATGTAAATGATTTATAAGAGGAATCCATAAGTATGTTTATTCGTAAGATCCATTTGTAAAACTTGATCTTGGTGATGGCTCTTCCTCTCTATATCAATCCCCAAAAAAATTATTAAGACAAATTAATAGAAATTTAACATTTTTAGGAATTTTGAACTGTGGTAGATATAGTTGAAAATTATCTGGTAGATAGCTAATACCTTTTTTATTTTCTTTACATAAATAATTATAATTTTATGCAGGAGAATTAGTAGTACTTTAAGTATTTTTATAGCATTTTCAAGATAATTAAACTTTTCTTAAGAAAAATTGTATTTTTTAAAAATTTTAAATAGTAAAGGAAATTTTTATTGAAAATTTATAAATCTCAATGCTTTTCTTTTTTTTGTGGATATAACTATTTAAATAGATCGATAGATAGTATAGGATGTAAGATAAATTATGAGCAGCTATATGTTAGTGATAATAATTAAACAAGTAGAATGAAGGGATTAGGGTTTTTTTATAGGTTGTGCTGTAGCATGATTGAGAAGATGATGGGTTCATCTACTATCCATGTTATGATTTCCTTAATAAATATTGGTATCTCATTAGAATGAAGATCGAAGAGTGGTGCATAAAGTTCATCACTATCAAATATTAAACCAAGCATTACGTATACCAGTTAGCCCCTAAAGAATGAGCTACTTCAATAAGGAATAATTACACCATGGCTAGTCTTAGTTGATCATACTTTCACGAACCGTAGCATTTAAGAGGATACCTACTCTAGAGGAAAACATAGATGCTTGAGAAGAGCATACCGATAAAGATTCTTTTCATGGCTATAAAGATGAATATGTCAAATATAACATTTGTTAATATGTTTAATTTTGGGGCAACTATGATTACATTTTAACCTATTGTTTCAATTGATACAATGTGAATATTTCTATTGTCCTTTGTGTCTTATTTTTCGTTTCAAGCCAATTTCATTACATTGTGAAGGTAGTCCTTACACTTCATTGTAGATCTCCTTCTAGCCATAGCCCATACATAACAATGAGGCATTAAGAAAGAGATAGGAATCATGGTTAATTGGATCGGTAACTCGTTCTAGAGATAGAGGATTAATGAAATTAGCCTAAAGGATCCTTATAGATGAACCAAATGAAGGTGAAATAAAGTATTCGCAAGGTTATATGATACACTTTACTACTGAGTATGATCTAACATGTTTAACTGTGAAGAAAAGGAAAAATATGAAGGAAATTTATCAATTTTGAAGATCATGCAGATGGCAAAGATAATAGTGAAACTAAGTAAAACAAGGAAGCCACAAACACACACATGGCTTTTAGTATGCCCATGTCCCAAATTGTGCATGTAGATGCAACCATATCTGCGCCCATGCACACGTTGCTTATGTAGAAATTAGAAGATAAAGGGTGGCACGGTATTTGCCATGTTCATGTCTTGGACCATGCTTAGGTCCACGCTACGCCATACTTGTTTTAAAGTCTAACAATTTCAAAGTTGAGAACATGCCCCGACGCACGACTTGTGGTACAGCATGTGCCCTATTCTATTTTCAAAGCTTATTTTTTAGTTTCCTAATTAATTTGGTTTGACTTTATATTCGGTTATTGCCCTTATTCGACTCATAGGAGTATATAAGGGTCATTAGGGTTATGATAGCATTATTTAGCCATCTTTTAACATCTTGACATTAATTGTGATCAATTTCCTTTTCAATAATATTGAATTTTCTTTTGAAGAGTATTCTTTGTTGTTTTTTTTAATCGAATGTAATATCGATTGATTAGGAAAATTAGTTTGATTCTTTTTTTGGTGTGTCATATCAAGGATTAATCATTCATATCTTTAATATTAGTTTTTGCATAAATTATTAAGCCTAAAATATACAACAAATCCCTAAATTGCAATATACCACTGTAAAACACACGAATTCTCCAATCTGTATTAGAGAGGGTCATGATATAGGAGGAATGAACATAATGATGGAGAAGATGATGTTGCTTTTAAAGGGGTGATGCTATTGATGATGAGGATGGGGATATTACATTGAGCTACATCTGCAATGCTTTTAGGCGCAAGTAAATCTATAGTGGATATCACAATGAAGTAAGCTTTAAGTGGACTACCAAGAGGTTAAAATTAAGGATTTCAAATGGATGTAACAAGGTTATATATGAGTACATTTGATAGTTAGATTTAGAGTTTAGATTAAGGCATCACCAAGAGAGCATGTTATTGATCACATGCTCTTGTGGAAAAGCTTAGACTACAATCAACGAGAGCCTACACTAGATAGAAAAGCAGAAAGTTATGATAAGGGTTGTCAATTTTATCATTATAAATTGAATTGTAACAACTTTATTTATAGTTAGTTTTATGTATGTGATATCATAGCACTACAAGAAAATTGACTTTTAGAGATAAAAATTCTGCAATGGAAAATCAGTAAAATAAGTTATATTTTTACAAATAAAATCAATGACAATAATTTTTACAATGAAAATTTATGTTTAGAGATATAATTTTTGTCTTTAAAGTCTAGATTTCTTATAGTATAGAATTATTTTGATGTAAGGAAATGGAAGCATAGGTGCATATAGAAGAGAATCCATACATAGTGACTTTAAAATCTTACAAGGATATATGGAGAGATTATTGAATCCACTATAAAAGAAAGGAATAAAGGGAAGGTGGGGTGGAGGATTTTCAAAGCGTAAGTCTAGCTAAGTTCTACTATTAAGCTAATGATGGGAGATATCATATGACTCTTCAACATGAATCGACACTATAACATCAAAATTTCCTATTGCCACAATGAATGTACTTAACATTGTTTAACACAATATTTCATTTTTTTTTTTAACAATAAAAGCAATGATATGAGCACATGAAAGAATAAGAAAATGTTGAAGCACCACCATACAATTGGCCCATCATTTATTTTCCATAAGATAAAATAATGCAATTTTTAACTTTCTTCCATCTAAGGAAACGATGTTTAGGAAGAACATAAATTTTGACATTCTTCTGCGAAATGTCAAATATTTAAGTATACACATAACTAGAGGAGATAATGGATGCCATGAAGTGGATTAATGTAGCGACAAAGGAAATAAATAGTTAAATAAAGTTTGGTCAAATTTTTTAGGACCTTTTTCAACTTGAGACTTAGGTTAACATATTATTGTGGATTATGTTAGGGGAAACTGATCCCATTAGGTGTTTCCATCATTCTTTGATTAAGCTCAGTATTTTACATAGCATATCAATAGGGTTACTCAGTCTAGTGCTATGAACCAAAAGTTGACAAATCTAAGGAACTAGGAGTATGAAGACTTCTAGTGACAAATGAGTTTCTAAACTTAGTATTGGATAAATCATGAAGTACCTTCCAAACCACTTCTAGATCATGATTTTAAATAGTCTAGATTAGAAATAGGAACAAATCAAGTTTGAACCAAGAATTATCCACAAACAACCATCAGTGATTCCTAAATCAAGAATTGATGTAACTTTTTGGTTCTAAAACTAAATGGGGAATTCTCAATTTTCCATGACATAGCCAATTAGCCAACATAGACCCACGAGAGCGACAGTTTTGCTCAATTCTCTAAAAAAAAGGAATAAAGCGAGGGAAGAAAGAAAAATGAAAGAAAGAAAAAAGAAAAGAAAAGAATATCAAATACATAACCAATGTTTAAACTACTGCATGTGAATAGTCAAAATTTATAACCCATTTATAACATTTAATAAGTTGTTATCAACAACCTAACAAATAAATGCATCTTAAAAGTATATGTCTCCTTGGTTTATACTTTATATAGATTTCTAGCAAAAGCGAAATTCCTTTCTACATTATTTTTTATCTTTTATAGAGTAATATATATTGTCAATGTTACAATCAATGTTTGATGTGTTTGTATATATATAAATACTAATCTCAAACCATTCTTCAAATAAAGACATTGTTGCTCTTAAACCCTTTTTTTTTTTTGTTTAAAATTTTTCTTATTTAAAATTAAAATTCATTTTTTTTGTTATTTTAACGTGAAAAAAATTGCACGAGTCCTGACCACAGGACTAAGATTTATAATTTAGTTATGTGCATCGGTTATTTAAATATGTAAAAGAATAAAAGCGATAAGTCATAATAGATAAAAAGTGCTCCATGATAAAAAGACATAAGCCACAAAGTTATCAAAATTATACTGGATGCAGTATTGTCGCAATCCTTCATTCCCTATGAATATATTAAATCATTCTAATTTTTCTTTTGAAATCTAGCATCAAAGCATAGCATAAGATGTATATTTTAGCTCATTTATGCTGAATTATATTCTAGCAGACCACACATCCGTATTATATGTGCTTAAAAAAATAAATATTTTGATAATTATATTTGAAATGACCTTATTTATTAGAGAATTGAGAAATAATATGACGCAATTTTTAATTATCAAGAATTATAAATACATTATCATGTAACTACCGAAAATAATTACCTAATACCTCGTTCAGACTTGTTCTATATTGTTAATCTTTAATCAGTATATGTTTTAAAAAATTATAACACAAAAATAAATAAATAAATATATAAAAACTGGAGTTTCCATTATAATATTATAGATTCCACTTAAGGAGTATGCATGGATTTCTTATTACGAAGCAATGTGACCATCGCCACCACCACAGCTGCAGCAGCAGCAGCAACACCAACAACAACAACAACAACAATAATAATAATAATAATAATAATAATAATTTAGAAGATGAAATGAGAATTTTCAAGTTTTTATCCGATTCAATTTTGGGTGATCCTGAAGGTAAAAGATTAAAAAAAAAATTATACCGATTCAGCACAAAAGTCTAAAGCCCTTGTTATAGCAGAGAGAGAGCTTGACCCACCGAAGTAATAATGATCTGAATTAGCTATGATAAAGATAGTAATTCTAACATATTCGGCTAATCATAATTATTATATCCATTTTCTCAAACCAGACAGTCAATAAACAAAACCAAAAATGCGAACTACCGAATCAGAAAAGAGATAAAAACAAATACATAAAAACATTAACAATAAAATAGAAAAAAAAAAAACAAAAAGGTGACTGATGTGAGAGAAGAGAGCAAACCAGGATAAAAGACAGGCAGAAATCGTCGATGTCTACACCAAAACGAGCAGCCTACGAAATCTGAACTCTTTTCGGGGACAAGAGAAAGCTAAGGGAAAGAGATATAGTGGTATCCAGGGAAATAGACTTGGCTTCCTTTTATGGATGAAAGATGATTTTAATACACGGTTCAAGGAACATGACTATATTTCTTTGGATAAAGCATAGAAATAAATGGAACAAAAGAAAAAAAAGTAAAAGAAAGGGAGGGAATATTATATTTGCTTGTAACTTTAGTTATTCCCGTTCTCTGTATTTTTATTTTTTATTTTTATTATTATTCTCCCTATGCGTGTTTAACGTGGTGCTTCAGCGGGCAGCGAAGAATTTTTGTAAGTTTATCCAAGTATGGACCCTATTATTATATTAAAATTGGAGGTACCATACCAGCATTTTCTGGGCTTGATCCTGAAGTAACATTATTGTGATAATGTGAGTGCAAAGCGCGCAGAAAAGTAAGGTTCGCATCTTACGGTAGGAATAAATAATGGGATGATGACAATAGAAAGTAGAAACACCATTATTTTCATTTTTTGCTTACTTTTCATTTAATTGTCGAAACTTTGAACTTGTGTGTTTTAGTGCCTCAACATTTTGAAACAACACAGGTTAATATTTATTGACATCGTAAATTACTGAGCCAGAGCATTAGTTTTCCTTTTCACCTTTATTGTACCAAGTGCTCGGTTGTTTCCAACGAAAATATATAAATATATATTTGTTAAAAATTTTGAAAGAGGGAGTTGCCACTAACGCTAGGGCTGGGCAAAAAAAAAAAAATCGACCGAACCGTGAACCGAACCGGGACCGGACCGAACCGAACCGAAATTTTTGTTTTTTTTTAAACGGTTCGGTTCGCGGTTCGGTTCATTGAAGAGCAAACAGTTCGCGGTTCGGTTCGGGACCATGAACCGAACCGTATGGTTCGAACCGAATCGAACCATTTTATATATTAAAAAAAAATATTATTATTTTTACTCTTAATTGTTTTTTATTACATATCTATATCATAAATTTTAAAAATAATTAATTTTTTAAATAAATTAATTGTTTTTAAAATTTTTTTTACTTAGATATGTGTTAATCATTAGAATAAAATTAGATTTTTCATAATATGTTTCATTGTTATGTTATCTATAAGTAAGATAAGATTTTAGAATTTAAAGTCTAGTATTCTAACTTAAAAAAATTAATTGTTGCAAAATTTTTTTACTTAGATATGTGTTATTCATTAGAATAAAATTAGATTTTTTATAATATGTTTTAATTGTTATGTTATCTATAAGTAAGGTAGATTTTAGAATTTAACCTCTAGTATTCTAACTTCTGCATATCTCTTTTCCATTTGTCCTACTAATTAATCTAGTTCTATTATTTAGTTACTTATTGATTTATATAATTGGTAATATGTTAGTTAGAAGCATACAACGAATTACATTTTATGTCTTATATTGAGATAAAGTCTAGTATATCATTATAGTTCAAGATAATTCAAAAAAATGAGACTAGTCATAGTTATAATTTTATAATGGATAAAATCTTTTCCTTCCTATAAGTTTTACATATTTAGTTGATAAATGATTAATTTTAAATATTATTGTTTATATTTGCATTACTGATAAGAAATATGTAATTGAATTTTTTCGATAGAATATATTTTTTATTTTATGAAAAAACGGTTCGAACCGCAAACCGAACCGTACCGGACCGTTTTTTTTTTTCGGTTCGAAAAAATTACGAACCGAACCGTATAGTTAGCTTCGAATTTAAAAGAAAAACCGAACCGTAAATTATGGTGCGGTTCGGTTCGAGATGCAAACCGAACCGAACCGTACCGTGCACACCCCTAACTAACGCTACGTCAAAATAAATGAATAAATAGAGGCTGCCGGATTGATCGAGTGGGTTAATCTTAGCACGGGAAACTAGCTATTTTGGAAACTTGAAATACTTGGATTAATAGATTTTAAATTTTTAAGTTTTAAAGTAAAGTACCAACTTAAGGATTCTCTACAGAAAGGGTATCAATTTTATAATATAATGGAAATGCAAATATATGGAATATATTAGGTTTTTCTATTTTATATGGTTGTTACCATTTTTGCCTATTTTTATTTTACTTTTTTGCTAGGTTTACAAAAAAATTCAAAACATAATTAAAAATAATTAAAATAAAAATAGAAAAAAATAAAAATTTAAAATATTAATTAAAATAAAAATTAAAAATTAAAAATGATTGAAAAAAAAGGATTGAGTTAGTATCAATTTTGAGGGCCACAAAAAATTTCAATGGAGTCCTAATACACGTAAAATTTGACTAAATAATTCAAGTTTACTGGTAAGATGGACCTCTTTCATTTAATATTTTCAATGTTAGATTATTTTGTGAAATTCGGTGAAAATCAAGTTTAAACTTGTAATTTGGTTAAATTGAGTTGTTTTGAAATATATTATAGCATTTGTGTATTAGGATGCTTTATATCAAATCGGTATAATTGGGTTTGTTTTGCATCAAATGAGTAATTTGGTTTATTTTAAGAGAGTAGTGCCGACATGCCATGCAACTCTTTTACTCTGGCCTCAAGTCATGTGACCATCACATGGCTACCTTCTTCAACCCTTCGACAAGAGAGAGAATCGAAAGGGAAAAACAGGATAAGGTTGAATCTTATCATCTTTTATCTGATTTTAACAAATTTTTATGTAAATCTCGGTGGGATTATCGATATAACATCATTACATATGAGATTTATACCGAAAAAAAAAAACTTTAAAGGGATTGGATAAAGAAGGAAAAGAAAGGATTAGGATTAGTGATAAAATATGATTCAAATTTATCTAAAATCCTAATATAAACCAGAATTTGTGTGTAATCTATATGCATGAACTCATCGAGGAAATTTTTTTTATGTTGGCGGAGAACAGAACCCGATCTTCTTCCAACAATCTTCCCCAATCCCCTTCTCTCTGATTTCTCTCTAGCTCTCTCCAACCTCCACCGTGCCAGACATCCATAAACCACGACCTCCACCTTTCCTTCACCACCATCTCCATCACCGGCGTCGGATCCCTATGCAAATCAACTATCTTCAATCAGCAGCCACTTCGACCTCACCTTGTTGATTCAACACGCAACTCACTCCGACACCGTCATCATCAAATCACTGGTGATCACCAAACACTCAACCACCAAGCGCCGAACAGACCACCAAATCATCTCCGCCGTGAACCATTGTTGTGTCTCCTTCACCGCTTCGAACTCACATCCACCATAGGCATCATGAGACAAGTCAAGTTACGCGTTGCTTTGAAATGCGGAGGAGAAGACCCATTCAATCCCTTGGCATGCTGAATCGTGACTAATTCATGCATTGGAATCGACACTGATCCGGGTCCAAGCGCGATCCTTGGAACCAAATCCACTCTCGTGGTCCGCTTGCTCATGATCCATTCCCACCTACTGGTTCAGTATGTAATTCCTTAATTTACATCACTTGACAGATTGGAATTTTCTTTTCTATTTTAACCTTACGAACTTTTGTTTACCTGCATTGCAGCTTGAATTATGTCAAGTTGGTAACCACACGTATGATTTTGTGCTAAATTAATCCGCCGTAACACATATGATTATATGAACTACTACATTTTTTGGCATTTTCCATGATATTTGCATGTTTTCCACAAAGTTCATGTTTTTCATAAAATTACATGGGCATGATGTGATTGCATAAAAATGAATTTTTGTTACGTAGATAAAATTTTTAGAAATAAAAAATCATCGATGGGCATTTTTCTTAAAGATTAGGTCCTTGTCTTTAGCATTCTCTTTTTAAACTAGACCTTTAAATGTAGGCATTCTAGAAATTTTTCCTGAATAAAATTGAATTGGCTAAAATCGTAAACATGTTATTATTATTTTTTTTTTAGAGATTCAAATATGTCCAACACATTAAAGCTTTATAAAATGAAAATGAAGTATAATAATTTGATTCTAGTATAGTAAATACGTAGGCACAACGGTACAATAATAAAAAATTTTAAAATTATTTTTTCTTCACTGTTGCATTTTTCAAATTTTTAGTACATTACTTGCATGCTTGAAAATATTTTATATTTTAAGTAGTGCCGTTATAATTTTATATATGGTCGTCAACTAACTTGGTCTATTTTTGTTCTTTATAAAAATCTAAAGATTTTTCTTACTAATTATAAATATTTCAAGTTCTTAGGACCTTAGCAAATTTCAAGTTATTTTCATCCTTCTTGCTATTATATTTTTACTATTATAAACAGAAAATTGATATATTTTAATTAAGGCCTATTTAACTTTTAAAAGCTCAAAAGTTGGTAACCTTATAGGTGTAATAGGTTAGCCCGAGTCCATAATCATTTGGTTTAAATTTTCTAAAAATTGTCTTTTGGAAAACCTCATGGACCAATATCTTTAATTAAAAATGGCTAACCCAACTAACTCCAATTTCATTTTTTTTCCAACTTATGTTGGTGGAGACTCCAAGTTATATTTCTATAAATTTTTTTAAAATGATTTTTAAAAAATTTCTTTAATTGTGTCGAGTACTCATATTATGTGGGTCGAGCTTAATATGAGTCCAATTAAAGAAAAGGAAAATTTTCTTACTCGACAGTAATAACAAATAAAATTAGGTGATTATTGTAATCATCTAAATTTACACAACTCGAATATAAAAATCATTAAGCAAATAATATAAAAAATTTTAAAGGTTTAAAGAAAAGTTGCAAGAATCACTTCTGATTTTTCGCGATCTAAGAATATTAAATTACAAACAATTTAATTGTTGTTGAGAATTTGAATTGTTATCAATAAAAATTTCAAAATACAATTTTCCATAACCTTTCGGTAATACCCCACAAATATAAAATGGTAAATTCGATATATATATATATATATATATATGTGTGTGAGTGTGTGTGTGTGTGTATGTGTGTGTGAAAGGGAAAAAAATAAGACATCTTGATTACAATCTTGTAAAGATGATCATGCTAATGTAAGTTATAAAACATGAAATCTTTGATGACTAAAAGAATATAAGTACTGCATATTTTATATACACATATATACTCGAATAACAATGGAGTAGCAAGTTTACAACCTTCAATTGTTGAGTTTATCGTGTTGTGTGAGTCAGTGTTGTGTCGTTATGTGTCGTCTCAGGTCTGAAGACAAGTTGAGTCGACAGTCGAGTCTAGTCAAGTCATCAGTCATTTGCCATATTTGTTTAGCTAAGTCTTCTTTAAAAAATGAGTAAGCAAAGGTTGAAATCATTAAACTAATTTTTATTGTTTTATATGTACTATATTGCATAAAATATCAGCTATGTAAAGTTTAAAAAAAAACATTTCAAATTATGAAATTGAGAAATAAATATTGAATAAATTAGATGTTTATAAAGAAATAATACTAAACCTAAACAACGTCAAATTCCATTTTATGTAAAATGAAAATAGCAAGAAACACCAAACCAATGTAATAAAAGAATAAAATGATGTAATCATATAAAAAATGCAATAAACAAAATCTGAAATGTGAAATGATTATAAAATAAACTAAGTTTTGATACGCTTTACAATAACAAAAATAGTGAAAATTATCAAATAAATGTGATAAAAGAAAAAAAATATATATAACCATAATAACAACAATATATATAAACTTCATATATATAAATGTTTGACAAATAAACCAAAATTTCTCTAGAAATGAAAAGTAATGACAAAACTTGAATTACAATTTAATTTAGAAAAATGAACTTAGATAACTTAATTAAGTTAAATAAAGTAAAATATAGGATAAAATTAGATAGATTGATGTAATTGAGTTAGTAAAAAGATTAAGTGAAATTGAAAATTCAAATGTTCCCTTCATTAATCTATTTGTTTTAATAATCTTTTTCAATAAACCAAATTTTAATATCTTTTGTAATTTTCAAACTAAACCCCTTTTCTTTCAAATTCAAAATTTCAAACCTTTGAAAATTTTATTTAAATATTTAGTAAATTTATAAAACTTAAGCTTTAGTCCATTTTATGAATTGAATTATTAAATTCCTTGTAATCATCAATTTACAACCTTTTTTCTTCCAATTTATAAATGACCCAAATTCTCCAGTTTAACTATATAAATTTATAAAATGCTCTCATTTAGCCATTTTAACTTAAATCATATTCCTTTAATCCTCATAAAATTTGAATTCATCTACTTATTTAAAAATATCAGTTCTTAAGCCCAAATTCTAATTAAATAATAATTTCATACAAATAGAATTCCTAAACTAGATTGGTATTTCAAGATATTAATTTCTATTATATAATTGGCCAAAAAAATAATTTCTATTATATAGATTCTCAAATCAATTTCTAAATATTTTTGATACTTATGAAAGGTTAAAGCCCTAATCTCTTACTAATAAATATCTTAATTCTTTTCTTATATTTCCTTTTCTGTTTTTTACTTTGGGGTAGGTTGCTTCATTTTTCTTCTTCTTTCCTTCTTTTTGTTTTCTTCTTTTGCTTCTATCTTCTATTCTTCTTCTTCTCTACATTTTTCTTTCGTTCTTCAAAAACTTACTCAAAATCTCAAGTTCAATAAGATTAAAGAGAAAATGAAAATAGAAAATAAGACAAAAGATGGAGATCATGCATGAAATAGCTTCAACAACTAAGAAGAATAGTGGTGAAGTTTTTATAGTTTGAATTTGTGAAACAAGTAAATATAGATGTTTTCTTTACTTTAATTATTGTATATGCATAAACATGATGAATTAGAGCAAGATATAAGTTAGGTTTGTGATAAAATTGTTAAATAAGAGATATATAAGCATGTAACTAAAATATAGTTTGTTTATGCTTGAGCGAAGAAGGAGTTTGATAAAGTGATTTGGCAATGTTTGATAAAGTAGTATGAGTATAAAAGTGTTAAAAGTTATGAAAATGAGTTTTTATGTTACTTTATAGTGTTTTAGTTGAAGTAAGATAGAAGCAAGTAGTTAAAATTAGAGAAAAGAAATAAGGGAAAACGAAACAAGGGAATCACAACAATCATGAGCGTGATTCTCCCTTCAATAGCCTCGGATCAAGTTGTTTTAGTGAATCATGGTTGTGAACACTGGCTTAGTAGCCTTAGAATGAAAATTATTGCTCAATCACGAGCATGATTGTGGCTATGATGATCAGCACGGCTATGTAGCCCTATTTTACCCAATTTAATATATATATATATATATATATACATGATAGAATAAAATAAATAAGTAAATTAATTAATTAAATGAATAATGGATAATAAATATGATTTATTAGTAATTATATAATTAGAAATGGGATAAGTGAACCAATAGGTTTAATAACTAAATTGGATTAACATGGAACTTAAGCTTATAAAATGAACTTAGTTAATAAATCTAAGTTTAACTTAACTTAATATAACTTAGTAAATAAATTAGACTTAATATGGCTTTTGAATATCAAGTGGACTAGTTAATAGACTTAAGTTTAATTCAACTTGAAAGACTATAAGAAGCTAAATGAAATTGATCTAAAATGGAATATTTAAATTAATTATGGTCCTAATAAATATATGATAATGATTTAGTGTGATAATTGAGTATGATTTAATAACTAGATTAAGTAGTTAAGTTAGGTTAATATAAATTTAATATATAAATGACTTAAATGTAATTATAATATATTAGACTTTAAAAAATAAAAAGAGTACGTTGTTTGAAATGTTATTTACTAAGATAAATCAGTATTTTCCTAGAGGTTAATTTATTTAAAACTTGAAAGTGAATAATAAATCATAATGTTTTTATAGTGAATGGTTTATAAATGAAAGAAAAGAAATAATTTGACAAACAATGGAGAACTGTTCATGTCTTGATGAGGTCATTTCAACAGCCATAGTAGAGTTCCTAATTAGTATTTGATCAAATAGTTTTTAATATAAGTCTATGTTTCAATCAAATGTAAAATAATAAATTAAAAGTGAGTTTGAATACTAAAATTTGATAAAGTATAAATATATTAAGAAGAGTGATGTGAGATTATTATCTTCTTTTTCATAGGAGAATCAAATCAATCAACCTTCAAAAGTCCTAGAATATTTCTACGAATTAGCCACAATGATAGATGGGTAACATTAACCTTATCACATTGTTTGTGCTTATAATTTAGTTACACATTTACTACTATAAACAAAATTGGCTATGTATGTGGAATTGGGTACTCATGTGTTGTTTGGTGATTGTTTTGGTTGATAATTTGTTAATTCAAAAGAGATCACACATTACTTGTAATCATTGAGTTGTGATTGCTGATAAATGTTTGTTAATTGATTGGTTGCTTTAACAGATAGACTTAATACTATCTGACTATTTAATTAAACAATCATGCATTGCACAACAGCATACTTGTATTAGCATGGTATTCACGTCATGTATTAACATCTCAATTCTATGGTGATCCTAAGCTATGTCAGTGAATTTGTTTCTTTAATTGAACACCAATGGGCCATCATCCCTTCAAGAACTAAATAGGCACCAAAGGACATCGCCTGTACAAGATTTGGCCTTGCAGGTTTTAGTATTTAAGGATTTTCTAAGTTTCTAAAGTGAAGCTGAGGTTATATTAATGATATGTATATATAAATAACAAATGAGTTTAAAAAGAAATCCTCCTTCCTTAGTTCTTTTTAAGGTGAAGTTGAGGTCATGTTATTAGTATGTATATATAAATAACAATGAGTTTAAAAAGAAATCCTCCTTCCTTAGTTTTCAGTCTCTCCTAGGTGTGGATGAGTCAAGTTAGTCCTTTAACCTCGAAGAGTGGGCATAAATCTCCATAGGTTTACATTCTAGTCATCCAAATTGTGCATGCCTCATGTGATTTAGTGTTGCATCACATATGTTTGTTAAATATACTTTTTTATAATTGTTCATGTGTGGTTGGTCTTGTTATCTACAAAATTATGGTTTAGCTCATACCCCTTATAGTTTTGTGAAGGAATAACTCAAGCTAGAAATGGGTTAAGACTATGCAAAGAGAGGGTTTGTCTTTAGTGAAGTCTTTGAAGATAAGGAGATAAGCTTAAAATGTAATCCATATATTTAGTATTTAAGTTGGAGATTTTATAATGTATAAGATAAACTTAGAATTAGATTAATTGTATGTTGTTTAAAATTTTGTAATATAGAAGTTATCTATTTTATTTTGCTATTTGGTGGGGGATATCGATTCTCTGTGATTCTCATAGACTACAAGAATTCGTATTTTCTTAGTTATCAAAATGTTCTTATGCAATTAAAAGTTGTGTAGCAAATATTAAGTAGAGTTTTGCAAATTCTCTTATTTGCAAAACGGTCCTCATATTACTAATGTATACGTAATATGATTAATTCAGGTTAATCTTACTAGGCTCCTTTTTATGGTTGTGACAATTACTAATAGATATGTTAAGTGTGTAGGATATAAATGTAGGGTTCCTTTTAGAGTGGTCACATATGCATCACATGGGTTCCATACCTTAGACATAACTTTAGAGTTTTGCCAAAGGTATAATACTTGATAGTGTAACCTAGAGAGAATGGTGGTTAGGAGGGAATAGACAACCTCAGTTTCTCAAATGCACATATAATAAATAAAACAACTTATATAAGCCTCACATGTTAATCTTATAGTTTTTGAGCTATTATAATAACCTAATTTTCTCGTTTGATCCTTGTAAACAAAGTTTCCTTTATTGAATTCTATTGGTCTTCTATCGATAAAAGTTAGAAATGAGGAGAAGTGTTTGAATGTTTATTAGCACTTAAAACGGATGAAGACTATCATATCATCTCAATGATTGATAGATGAAAAGGAGCAAGCCTATTTCGTGCATATCTTGAAAGAGCTTACTAACGCTTAAGGCCAATAGCATCCTTTCATGTGCATGAAAAGGCCTGACAGAGGTTATGTAAACCCCCAAAGTTTTGTGAGCAATTAAAGCTTAAACCCTAATCAGAAGTCAACCGGATTTCCGAAGTCAACAAAACCCTAGTTTGTCGTAACCGCTTAAGTCCGGCATCCCTGTTTAAGAAACCCTAAGAGAGTAAGAAAGAGTTTAGTGGGTAGAATAGTTCGTAATTATCTAAGGTAGCCTAAAAAGATCAGTTTAGTAAAACCGCGACTCGATTTGAACCCAATCGGACACAGTTCTTGAAAAACGTGTCCTAAGGTTCGGAATAGTAAAAATATTCCGAATATACCGTTAGACTCATAAAAATATAAGATTTTCAAAAATATCAATTTCATAATTTTTCAGTAGCTAAAAATATCAGATATCGCATTTATACGCTATTTTCTTACTACCGGTACTTAAATTGTCATGTCTACTTTACATTACACTATTTACCACTATTCTACACTATTCATCTATCTCTACTTTTTCTTACAATCTACTCTTACAACCTATACCTCTATTTCTTACACATTTTCTTTTCCAATACAACTTCATATCTCTCATATTTTACTTTTAATTAACAAAAATACAAAAAAATTATTTTTTGTCTCCCTCTCCTCACTAAACTAGCGCTGGCCCGTCTCTCTTTAATCTCCAATTTGTTTCATTTTTTTTTATTTTATTAACACAAATTATCTCCCACATTTTCCTATAAATAGCCTTTCATACTTCCACTTCCTTCACACCTCTCTTCTACAAAAATTTCTCCACCAAAATTTCTCCAATAAATTCCTCTCAAGAAGCTCTCTCAAGTATAGTTCTTTTAGGTAAATTTTCTTCAAGACTTCCATATGTTTATTTAATTAGTATGAGCTTAGTGTGTGTTTTCTAAAACCATGAAGGTTAAGAAAGCAACAATAGGTTCATACTTTGTTTTTGTTCATAATCTAAATTCCTTATGTTTTTTTCATGTTTATAACTATCTAATATATCTATATAGCTATATCTATTATTTAGAGCATATAAGCTCATTGTCTTGCAATTTATTTACTTTCCTTGCAATTTATTTAATTTCAAGTTGTTTTTAAGACTATTCTTTCTAGTCTTAGACTTGTCCTTATCAAGTCAAAACATTTTCTTTTTCTTTTGGGACTAGTCTTATCTTAGTCCCGGGATACCTTGATGAAGCTAAGGTTCCAGTACTTGATTTATTTCTTTATTAGCTTATTCTTTCAAGTTATTATATTCCTTTATGTTTCCATAACTTTATGATTCATATTCATGCATGAACATAATGATTTTTTGTCTCAACAAAATAAAGGAGGATGTTTTCTTAAGAATAAATATTCTTTTCTAGAAATAAATGTAGGAAGTAAGTTTCTTAAAAGCTCAAAAACATGCATAGAAATGACTTTCCTTAAATGAACAAAAGGTCTTACAAATTTCACTTTTCATCAAATGCCAGAAATTCTTTTTGGAATGATCTCAAGAAACAAAGAAATTATTTTATAAAATTGTTATTACTTTTAAAAGTTGTTAGAATCTAAGCTTAGAAAATAAAATCATTCTTTAGGAATTTAAAGCAATTACAAGAAATTAAATATAGGAGAAAAGAAATACTCATTTTAAATAACTTAAGACATTTTCAAGGCAAAATAAATATTTCAAAAGTTCTCAAGTTTCAAAATCTTTAAAGACCTTACTTTTGCATAAATTAAGACAACTTCATTAACTTCATACATTTGATATGAGTCAATAAATATATATATATATACACATTTCAAAGGTTTATAAATTTTTGGAATATCTATCTCTTCAAAGTGAGCTTTATTTAAAAGAAGGAATCAAAGTTTATGTAAATTCGTGGTGAATCTGGTCGCCACTTTTTTGGAGCACAAACGACTCATTTTGTTGAAAATAAGTTTAGAAATAGATAGATCTTTTCGAATAAGTAGAAAACGATATATTATATGCGAAATTCTGAGTTAAAATGAGCACGTTATGGTCATTTTAAGTTGGAAATTCCTCTTATATGATTTTATCGCGATTTTGAGAAAAGTTTAGAATCTTCAAGAAGAGAAATTTCATGAAAGACTCATTTTGGGTATTTCATCTTGTTTTGGTGAAGAAGGACCCAAGATCGTTTTTCCAGAAGATTACTTCGATTAAGATCTACCGACATGGAGTGAGTTAATCATTTACCAAGTTACATTTCTTTGTTTGTGCTTGTAAATAGTGGCACTAGAAATTTAAGAAAAGATAAATGAACAGTTGTTATGAAAGATTGGTTGAATGAAAGTTAAGAATATCGAAGGATAGGATGTTTAAATGAAGTGTGATTCTTGTATTGATATGATGAAATTATGGTTGATCGCCTTTAATATGAATTCAACATTATTTGATTAAACGTATATTGAAATTAATTCATGCATATCATACTTGTGAGTCACATTTGTTTCACTACTATTCTTCGTGTGGGGAAACGAGGAAGTAGTATTGGTGGCTAGTAGGAGTCGGAAAGGCTACATGTGCCAGTAGGAGCCAGAAAGTCTACAAGGCGAGCAGGAGCCAGCAAATCTGCAAATATTGATGGTCATATGGGCTTGTAACCTCCCAACCCTTGACATGGAGGGCGTAAAATCTATGCTACACTAGATTTCCGGTTAATCTTGTGTATCTTGCTTGCTCATGTGATTGGTGCATTCTCATATGCTTGATTTAAATAACTTGTTTGCTATATCGAAATGTTCTATAGATAGGAATTATCTCACTAAGCTAGATTTTCTTATACCCTTATAGCTTTTTGTTATAGTATGATTATCTGTGGTTGGCCCCAAGGAGCCCGGTATGTCAGGTACGAGTTTAAGCTATTAGGAGTTTTTGGGAGAAGTTTTATGTATTTTAGTTTTGAACATAAACTTCTAAGAAAATCTCTATAGTAGGCTTATGTTGTAGTTATATGATTACCTTGTTAATAGTATAGTTGAAACAAGACTTTTAAGGCGGGGGAATGCCCCTAAGATGATGTAAGAAATTATTATTGAATGAAGATCTTATGTTTACTTATATAAGTTCTTGCTTGTTCTTATTATCTACTTAAATGTAATACCCCTGTGAGTCTCCTACTATCTTGGAAGCATGCCTTGCATATGATATCGAAGCTCCTGCATGACTAAGGTTGTCATTCATTAGCTTTAATATTATATGCGGCAGACTACCACGTTTAGGGTACCCTCCGGAGTGTGACAAGTTAGATGTGACAAATCATTCTAATAATCCTTAGTTTGATCCCTCTAAGCTAAATTTCCTTAAGTCATCACAATATGTGAATCAAATTTTCCAATTCATGTCACCTAACCTATGAGTCAAACCCAACTAATATATATATATATATATATATTGGGGTCAATGTCATGGTTTAGACTTCAATTTTACGTTTTTTGCAATTATACAACTAAAGTTTTAGATTATCTATTTTTATATATAATTAGATGTTTAGTTGCTATCATTTATATCTCATCACTTTTTGTTAACTTTTGTTATCTTTATCATCACAGCTAGCCAATCACAATGCGACTTCTATAATGTTTTCTTTTGTATTAGATATTGATGCCAAGTTATATTGCCACATAACCAAAAAATCCATACCATCAATACAAAACAAAAAGAGATAAGGTTTAAACAATAGCAATTAAACATCTAATCAAGTGTACAAATTAACAATTTAAAACTTCAAGTGTATAGTTGCAAAAAGATGTAAAGTTGAGATGTAAACCATGATATTGTCCCATATGTATTCCAGCCCTCTATATTTTTTCCCTTAACCAAAATTCTTTAGACAAAGTTCAAGTATTCATAGCATCATTTGGACCTTTTCATATATTGGTCACTAGCTATTCAACACATACAGGTTGTAAGATGGCATTATTGTTACCTAATATACTCATAAAGCATAAGAATTTTATCATGGAACAAAAACTAATTACCATGGTTGCAAATCAATTTATCACATGTATTTATATTTCGATATGTGTGCTTGCAACACCATTTTGCTTGCGTGTCTCACTTTAAACTTGATAGAGTTATTCTTCCTCATACCAACCCATAAATTCGTCTTGGATCAACTCATTTGATCATGAGCATGTATAATATGTATTTATTATACACACATCCATGTAATTATGAAACATCAATTATTGTCACCACATTTAGTTGGAGTTTTTAGGATGCAACACTTAGGGTTCTCAACTCTCAATCATCATTTTTGTATTTTCATTAACTTCCATTATACTTTTGGACAACATTTGCTCAAACTATGCCAGTATAGTGGGGAAAAAAATTTCTTGTCATGTACGAGACATTTACCTTGACTTAGAAATTATCTATTTGCCAAATAATCACACAAAGTATATGTCTTAGCTAATTCAATTAAAAAATAAGTGATCCCTCATGACTTCTCTGGTGCTTAAATTACATTGTGACAAAACTTTATTAGTATATTCTTTTTCTAGATTTGTCATGGAGATATAGCTTAAATTTAATTGGACTTATGGGTTTAAGCTACATTCATCAAATAATTTTGATTTGTCATATCAAGAAGCGAAAGAAAAAAAAAAAGGATCTTGCTAAAATTCTCAAATCCTCTTTAATGTTTCAAATCTCTTCAAGCCCTTTTCAATAACTAGAAATATCACTAACAAAATGTCACTTTAAGACTTTAAATTTATTTGAACAAAAAATACCAAACCATCCAAATTCATCTAATCTCAACCAAAACCTTTAAACTGTATCTCTCTCTATTTTTTTTTTCTTCTTCTTTATTTAATAAAATTAAATCTTAACATATCAATCTTATCTCATGTACCCTTAAATAGATACACTCAAGCTAGTAAGGATAGCAGTTATAACTATATGAACAACAATAGCAAGTTACATGTTGAAGTCTTATAAGGAACTTAAATCTAGTAATCAATGTTGAAACATTTAATAAATAGGCCCACGATAATCCTTGTCACAACCCTACAGGGTACCCTAGTTGAAAATTACATAATTACTGTATAACTAACATGCCCTATGGTATAGACAAATAAAATGGAATCGAAGGTTGTTTAGAAGAAAAAAGATTTTGCATTTATATAAGCTATATAAGAAAATAATATCACAAAGTCTAAAAGCTTAGTATAAAGGATTACAAGTTTGCCTTTATGGGATAACCCTTAAGCATAACTAATAAAGAAAACAAAAGATGAAACTCCTGAAATTTATACTATTATAAACTTTATATTCTAAGTCTCTATTACGTAAACAAAGTCTTCCGTCCAAAACATGAATACAAAATTCCACTTCTATACTACTTCCATACTCTCGGTCTTGGGCTTCTTGCTTAAACTTTTGTAAAATAACAATCTAAAGGAGCTTGAGCATAAAAAGTTTAGTGAATAAAAGAATCTTAACATAGTTCATTAACATCAAGCAATGTTTGGTTAACAATCATATGTAATGTATTAATCAAACATATGTAACAAACATGGTTTGGATAATCGAAATCTAAATCTATGGGGATTTACGCCCTCCCTAGGGGTTGAAGGATTAGTTAAGTAATTCATGTCCAAAAGAATCTTAAAAGTAAAGAAGGAGAACTCTTTTCAAACTCATTTATTATTTATAAATATATATAATACATACCCTCAACTTCATTTAGAACTTGGAAATCCCCACCAAGTATTAATACTCTAAAGCCAACTCCAACACAGGCAATCTCCTTTAAAGCCTACTTAGTTCTTATGAAACTGACAACCCTATGGTAATCTTAACCAAATTCACTGGACTCATAAAAGTATTACCATAGAATCAAAATATTAATACATGACATGAATACCATGCTAATATATATATGATGTCATGTAATGCATGTTAGTTTAAGTTTTAGGGTTTGATAAAATTTACCTTATATTATTTAGTGATCACTCTAACTTCAGACAACCATCAATTCAAGCTATACAATTATTATCAAGCAAATACTTGTCACTTTGAATATTAATCTTGTAATTCATTCATACAACACATAGCATACAAGATTTCCCAACCCATACATTTGTTCTATTTCCAATTATGTTCATATTATGTTCACTTACTTTACAATCACAAGCAATGTGGAAAGACTGAAGTTATTCACCCTTGCATTTAGCTATTTGTCGTAGTAATTTGCTAGAAAGTCTAAGTCTTGGCTAAAAAATCCTATAAAATAATAACATACATTACTAAGTGTAAGCCCCTAGATTTTTCAATCCTCTTAGATCAAAATCTTAGAGATAGTATCAAAACTAGAACTAAAAAATCGACTTAAGTTAAAATTAAACTCTAGAAATCTTAGAATTGATCCTAACTAATTAGAAGTTCCTTAGATAATATCAAACAAGTTGAATAACCACTAAATGTCTAGTGAGTGTGATAGGAAAAGAAAACCCTAAATATCAATCTTAAGAAAAAGAATACCTTCGAAAACAAAATGAAAATCCAATAATTGCTCGACTTGGAATCCTTATGCTAAACAAATCGTCTATCCGATCTTTAACTCATAAATCAAGGAAATATATCCAAATCATGTTTAATAAAAAAATAATATGAAATAATATTCTATAATATAGTAATAATTTATCAAGTCAAAATTTCATTAGTTAAGCTAAAGCCATTTCCGTTTCAGTTATTGGCACGCAAATTGAGATAGCATTGCTAGATAACCATTAATGATAAAATTGTAAACCCCTAGATTCTTCTGTAACTTTATAAGTGAATCTTAGAGTCAAAATTAAGACTAATACCCACAAGTCAAACCAAGTCAACATTTGACAGTAGAAGCCCTAGACTCCATTAGATAATCTCGAGAATCCTAAAATATTAAATAAATTATAAAGATAGAATAAACTCAAATTATGAATTGAATATATATAGATAAGTATAAACCCCTAAATTTTATCATCTTTTAAGTAAAATTTAAAGCCGGGATTCAAACCGGAACCTTTAAAACCAACTTAGGTCAATAAGAAGTTTTAGAGACCCTAGATTCCGTAAGACCACTTTGAAAGCCTAAAACCATAAAAATGAGATAACTCTGGTTTATGATTCAAAATTTTTTCTTATAAACTAAAAAGATCAGATTCACCAAAATATCATCTATTTTGAACCCAAACGGGATCAATTTCCAAAATCATGGCACCAACACGCAAAACGAAGAAAATATTCCAACAAACAATCTAGACTCGTAATGTAATAAGAATTCATAAAAACATCATATACAATTTTTACAGCACATAAAAACGTCAGATATAGCTTATTTTCACGTATTTTTATTACTACTGGTAATTTATTTGTCTTGTTTAGTATTTATTACTATTTACTACTATTCACCTCTCTTTACTTTTTCTTACACCAATCTCTTGCATCTTTTACAATTGTCTTTTCTCATAAAATTTTACTACACATTTTACTTAACTTTTCTTATACTTCATTTCACTTTTTCTACTTAAATTAATTTTTTTCATCTCTCTTCTCTCCTTGTGCAGCCCCCTTTTTTTCCCTCCATATTTATTTTATTTTTCATTTATTTTTATATCTTTGATTCCCTTCCTTCTTCTCTCTACTCATCATGTCATGCCCCAAAGGGTATCCTAAACGTGACGGTCCGCCACATTCAATTTATTTTTAGAACTTGAAACTTTGGACAACAATTTAAATGAACATGACCTATGAGAAAATAATAGCAAGTAAAATAACATAAGTAATTAAGTCAGGTATTGGAGTCTTAACTTTTTCAAGGCTCCCGGGATTAAGAAGTAGACTAGTCCCAAAATAAAATAAAATGAAAGAAAGAAAGAAAAACTTGTTTTGACTTGATGAGGACAAGTCTAAAACTAGAGACTAGTCTTAAAATAACAAGGAATAAGTAAATAAATTGCAAACGAAAGTAAATAAATTGCATTGCATAAAAGTATATAAATTACAAGTGAGCTTATATGCTCTAAAGAATATGTATATATATATATAGATAATAATATTTAGATATAATAACATTAATATGAACAAAAATAATAACATGAACATAAATAGATTTTTCATGAACAAGAACAATACATGAACATAATGTAGCTTCCATAACTTGTAGTCTTTGGAAACTCACACTATGGTCATGTAAAGTTACATGACATGAAGAAGAAGAAAGTAATATGAAGTGGTTACCTAAAGAAGACTTGGGTATTATTATATGGTTATGGGTTTTAGTTTGTTGGTAGAAGTTGTTGTGGAATTATTTTGGGAGAGTTTTGGGATGGTATTTTGAGAGAGTTTTGACAGGAGGAATTGAGAGAGTTTTGGTAAGAAATTTGTGGATAGTGAATGTGTGAAAGAAGTGAAAGAGGAGGGGGGTATTTATAGGAAATTGAGGAGGGATTTTTATATGATTAAAATAAAAGAAAAATAAAACAAATTGAGAGAGAGAGGAGGGGAGGGGGCACCAGCCATGTGAGATGAGAGGGGAGAGAGATTTTATTTTTTGATTTTTGTTAAATAAAAGATGTAATATGTAAGGTAGATGTGAAATAAAGTTAGGGAAAGGTAAAAAGTAAGAATTATAGGTTATGTAGTGTGTAAGAGTAGGTGTAAGAAAAAGTAGAGAGAAAAGAATAGTGTAGAATAGTAATGAATAGTGTAATGTAAAGCAGATATGACTAATAAAGTATCAGTAGTAAGAAAGTACGCGTATAACAGCTATATCTATTAGTTTTAGCTACCGAAAAATTACGAAATTGATATTTTTAAAAACCTTATATTTTTACGAGTCTAACGGTGTGTTCGGAATATTTTTACTATTCTGAGGTTCCGAACACGTTTTTCAAGAACTATGTCCGATCGGGTTTAAAAGACACCCGAAATTCGCAAAACTGATATTTTTATAAAACGTATGGTTATTACGAACTATTCTAGATACTTATTCTAACTTCGTTTTCTAGGGCCAAAGAAAATGACAATGCTGGACTTAAGCGGTTAAGGTAAACTAGGGTTTTGTTGACTTTTAGGATTCCGTTTGACTTCCGGTTTAGGGTTTTATGCTAAACCGATTCCAAAAATTTAGGGGTTTACAACCTACCCCCCTTAAAGAAAGTTTTGTCCTCAAAACTTGGAAATTCCTAATTTGTGGTTTCATCCAAACTTGAATACTTGGGTTGTGCTTCCTTCGTATCTCCTCGAGTTACTTGAAAAAGATTCCTCTTAATCGATTTCCTTATCTTTTGAACTCCTTAGGATAAACGCCTATATTCCTTATAGAGAAAGTCCTCCTTCAGAAGCACTTAGTCTTTTTATCTTGTAGCTTGATTCTTTGACCAATCGTTATATATAGGGGTTTGGAATATGTCACATGTTTCCAACATATTCAGATGTCAATCTAGACTTCTAACTTATTTTATCACTTCCCAAATGATCATATGGAAATCACCTTTTTATCCTTAAGCGCTCATGATTTCTATTCTGAAATTTCTAAGGTCCTTCTTTTTGGACCAGTCTTAATTCTTTCGTCTATCTTGTGCCTTCCTCATTTCATGAGACACTCTTGATTGTTCCTCCAAGGTTTTGAATTGTTCTTCTTGATGATTTGTTATGTAGCATCAAGGGGTCTCTTTTTCTCCAAAATTCATTATTAGTTCCTCTTCGTTGCTCCATTCTCATGTCCTGGTTTGTTATGACTCTGACTAAAACTCTTTGCTTTTATATCATCTTCCTTTATAAAGCTTTGTTAGGTTGTAGGTGGAGAACGTTATGTTGACTGACTGTGAAACGAACCATCTTTGTCAGTCGATCAGCTTATACTATAATCGTCCTTGCCTTTTTGCTAACAATGAGAAATCCAAAATTTCAAGAAGGTTAATTCCATTTTTATCTCAGTATTATTGAGTCTTTATAAATTCTTCCGTCCTTTGGTATTCTTATTTCTTTATCGACACTTGATCTCCTCTAATGTCCTTTGAACTTTGGCACATCTGAGTTCTCCTTGAGTATACGTTGATCGCATTCATGATTCTTTCTTACTGACTTCCTTGTCTTTAGTTATGCTAAACCGTCCTTTAGCTTCCTTTAATACACCTTTCTTCCTATATTTCCTCTTTATCCTTCGTATCTTCTCTTTTAAGCTCTTTTATTCTTTTTACACGATTGGTTTTAATATCCTATCGACTGTTTCCTCCTTTAAGCCTTGTTTTGAATTTTCGATGCTCAGCTTCTCAACTCCTTTTATTAACTTCCTATACTGAAGATTTCATTCTTTGATTATTTCTTTTTCCCCTTCAGACTATACCACGATTTTTGTCAATTATTCACTTATTCAATAGGGTCTTATATACTTGGTTCAAGTCCAAAAAGCGTTACTAAAACTTGTGGGGTTCATAAAGAGTTCGAGGGTCATTCCTTCTTAACCTAGTCCTTAGCTGGTAGTATTGCGTTGTTAAAACTTGAGAAAACGAGTTCGCTCCTCGTGTTTGGTCAAAAGATTTTCACTTCTAAGGGGTGGATATTCACTTTGTTTTGGCTTAGGGGTTTATTCTTTTTTCTTCCATTATAAGCTGGACTGGTATATTCCATGGTGATATACTTCATTGTATAAGGTCTTGAGCTAAAGCTTCTTGTAGTTGTCCCTCCGATAAAATTATCCACAGGATATTAGTCTAGTCTCCAAGTTTGATCTTTTGAATGAAATTTAAATCTAGAATTCTTCTTAAAACTTCTACTGAAATTCATGAATATCTCCAAAGGTCGGTTTCTTTTCATTCCCCTTCGTATTACTGAGATTGTCATTCATTCTCTTTAACTAACAAGTCCTTTACTAATATTATCTTTCTGTCTTATTGGTTTATGAGTTCTATGTTCTCCTTGTGACTTTTCATTGGGGTCCTACTCAAGAGGTATACATCTTATCCAAGGATTACTTAACTCCATTATTCCTTAGAGTCACAAATGACTGCGTGTCCTTACGTTATTATTGAATGACCAACACTTTCTTGGGTTTCATCATCCTTTTATGTAGGAATCTTAAATTTTAACACTAGAGATTGATTATTTGTTATTGGTAGTCTTATCCTCTTATCTAGGTCTTGACAACAGAATGTGTTGCTCCAAAATCCAAAGGCAAAACATTCTGATTTACCAACTGAAAGCCTCTTACGTACTCGATAGGGGATTATTACTCTTATTCATCCATATAAAGAAAAACTTTAAACTTTCGCGTTGCTTGAAATAAAGGAACAACAACAACAAAGAGGGTTGGAGGCTTATCGGTTCCCACGTCACTGTTATAGCCTCTAATCCACTCCAAGGCAGCCAAGTTTCCATCTTCTTTGTTCCTCTCTTCACTTATCCATTGTCCCTCTAAGTTGTAGATTCGAATTTCCGAAGCAGTAGATCCTGGTTTGCTTTCACTTCCACTTCCATTTCCTTTCCTAATTCTTATAGGAACAACTCCTTCTGATGATCTTGTCAGAATATTTTCCCTTGTGGACAGTTGTTGGCAAAATGCCCTTTTTGGTTGCAGACATGACAAGTATTAACTTCTTTGTTTGGGCATCTTGATATCTTATGGTCTGCACTTCCACAGAAGAAACACTTTCCAAATAATTGAGGGCACTTTTTAGGGTAGTGTGCTTCCTTGCACTTCCAACACTGTTTGCCTCTTGGTGTGAACCTTCCATTGTTATTATTATTTCTGCAGTCGTTGGATATCTTGGATTTCTTTGGTGGAGGCATGAAATTGGGTTCTACATAA
Source organism: Combretum micranthum (assembly GCA_024138025.1). Classification (NCBI taxonomy): domain Eukaryota; kingdom Viridiplantae; phylum Streptophyta; class Magnoliopsida; order Myrtales; family Combretaceae; genus Combretum; species Combretum micranthum. The sequence continues at coordinate 768,573 of JAMXBD010000138.1, forward strand.
AACTTCCTCCCAACGATCGGGTTTTCTTCTTCTTCTTTTCTTTCTCTCCTTTTCCTCGCTCCTTCCACGATCCGAGCTCTTTCAACCAATTCTCGAAAATTTCTTATGTCAAATCCTTCTAACCTCATTCTCAGTTCTTCATCTAATCCTCCTATAAAGACTTGTCTCTTTAATTCTTCGCTGTACTGATAGGAATCAGGGGCATATTGTAGCAATCTACTAAACTCGGTTTCGTATTGCTCGATTGTTCTTCCCTTTTGAAAAATCTGCAAGAAGTCTGCACTATATCTTACTCGTAAACATCCTGGGAAGTAATTCTCCAAAAATTCATGTCTGAGCATTTCCCATGTGATTGGAGTTATTAGCTCTCTTTTCTTTGACTCCCACCATATCTTAGCGTTTAGACGAAGCATGAATATTCCATACTTGATTTACAGATAAGGCGGAACGTCATATGCATCAAAAGACATCTCGATTTGAGCCAGCCAATCTTTGGCCTCCTGCGGTTATCATAAGCTCCCTCAAAGTAGCGGTTGCTTTTGATGAAATCAGGCAGCATACTCTTATATGGCCTTGGTGGTGGGGGTGGAGGTAGTGGTGCACTGTGGCTATGCATGTTCCTATGCACAGATGCCTCTGTTGATGCTTGTTGTGGCGGCGGTGTTGGTATAGATGATGGTGCTGTTGCTGGTGCTGTCTCAGGTACAGGTGCTTGTGCTGGCATGTTTTGCCTAATTTCTTCTAACACGTGGGTCAGATGTCCTAATGTGGTGTGTAAGTCCATCTGAGGTGCGGCGGCTCTTTGAACAGCAGGTTGATCCGCTTCTAGGTCCGGTTGGTTAAAGGCGCTTTGTTCCTCTCTTCGTCTACTTCTATTTCGGTTGTTTAAAACTTTCTTCAGTTAGGTTTTATAAAGTTTTGATAACTTAATTAAATTTTTGCCGGAAATTGGTGGATATAACAGAAACTTTAAAAGCTAATAAGATTTAAATCAAGACAATTTCTAAAATCAAACTTAAAGCATCATCATAGAAATAAAATTCATACATGAAAATAGAAATGTTCAAAGGAAATCACAAAAAAGAAAATTACATAGAAAACATCAAAACATTGTTCCGAAAACTAAAGGGTAGACTGAGATCGCGGATCTAGTCTATGGTTACAAAATTTAAGCTGGACTTATAAGGATATCCTCCATCCTCTTCCTTCATCCTTCGGGTGCATCTCCCAGATTGTTGCTAGCTGATCCTGGGTTCAAATTTCTCATGATTTGATCGAAGTACTTCCTTCTCTTCTGTTCTCTCTCTCTTGCTCTCTCGTGGTAGTTGATTAGTTCTTCCCCCGTCATCACTGGTGCTATCTCATCAATGGTCTTCCAAGTGACTGTTCTTTCAGTCTCCATACTGTCATTTTCATTGGTTGGAGCATTTTCCATATCCATCGTGGAGTCTGTTCCTTGTCCTCCTCGAGTCTGTCGTCCTTCTAGGTAGTGGATGATTCTTAACTCATCACTAGTCCAAGGTTCCTCAACTCCCATAGTGGCTTGATCTCTTACTTCTTGCACCGGTCTTTCTTCTTGACTTTCCTCCGGGTCCTCATCGGGTTCATCATCCGAACTATCACTCATCCCTTGCATTGGTTCGTCTCTTATCACTGACCCATCCTCTCGCAGACGCAGGGCCTCGTTCCTCCCTAGTTGGATTCCTGTGAAAGCAGGCGGCTCAGTGGATACTTCCGTTGGTGGTCGTAGCATTCCCTGATATACTCCATGCCAATGGAAGATATCATTGATGTCAGCCCTCATCCATTCGAGATGATCCATCAGGTTATCATGGGCGTAAACAAACACTGGTCCGATCTTGGTCCAAGTTCGAAAATCTGGTGAAGTTCAACCTCCCTCTTCTCTAAGGCGAAAGTTGCTTCCTTCAGCATTGGTCGGTGGTCCGCGATGGCAATGATTCGCTCTACAGCGTATATTACCTCCAACTCAGTCATTTGCTTTCCTATGGGGCAGTTGTGAATGGCCCGTAACACTCCCTTCCATTCGGTTTGCATCATTCTCCTTTTCCAGATTAAGAACATTTCTCGAATGGTCTTAGGTTGTCCTGCTAGGGCAAACTCCTCGCATAAAACTCTAAGTCTCATTTGGTAATTCTCTGGTTTTTCGAAAGGTCCTTTTCGGAAGTTCTTGGCTTGGAGACGGGCCTCATCTATGGTAATCTATGTAAAAGAGAGAGATTAGAAAACTTATTCTACCCATTCTATTAAGTCTTTCTTATTTATACTCTATTCTTCTTAAGTCCAATCTATACTTATGTTTCCTAGGTTCTTAACCATGCTCTGATACCAACTTAAACTGTCACGTCCCAAAGGGTACCCTAAACGTGACAATCTGCCACACTCAATATTAAAGCTTAAGTATGACAACCTTAGCCATTCCCAAAAGCTTTTATATTAAGTGTAAGGCGTGCTTTCACAACTTTAGAGGACCATATATGGAATTATGAAGTTTAAGAAGTAATAAATAACACATTAAGAAAAGAGGATTCATGATAATCATTCATTCATATCAATGGTTTTACAATCTTAGGGACATTTTCCCCTTGATCACTAATCTATTACGTGGATATTCATACATCAATACTAATGCTACACTTTATCTAAATTCTATTATCCAAAAAGAAATTACCTGCCTGCAGGGTCCTCGTGGCCTTAACCATAAATAGGGAAACTGCAAAAGATATCTATAGGGGTATAAGCTAACAGGCTTAGTGAGAACTATTTCCATAAATAACTTCTTGTAACAAGATTTCAAACAAGTTGTTTAAACAATAAAATGTAATGCAACATACACGTGGGCAAACAAGCACATAGTTTTCGGGAACTATATGTTGAATGGATTTGCGCCCTCCATACAGGGTTTGGTGATACTTAACCTCAAAACAAGTAGTTTTAGTTAAAAAAAATTTATGCTCACGAGCACTTATCATCAAGCATTCTGAATCTACTTGATTTGACCTTGCTTTCGGATCTTCCGCCAAGCATTTCCCTTAAGCCACCAAGCAATCGCTTTTGGATCTTCCGCCAAGTGTTGCTTTCGACATGAGCTTACTATCCTTCTCACCCAAGGATAATAACCCACAATGCAATGTGACTCACTTCGTGGTATGCATGAATCCATTTATTTATAATGTCATAGCATAATTATTATCGAATTTTTAAGGCGATCAAAGAATTTCATACAAATCAAAGGTCATAGTAAAACAAGCATTTAAATCCGGCTCCGATATTTTTAGGATTCTTTCAAAGAATTATTTTATATACATATCGGTTTATCTTTTCCTAATTCTAGTGCCACTAATTTACAAGCACAATAAGTATAGCATTTAATGTAAATAAACTCACGATGCCATGCCGACTATTCCTCTAGGTGGATGAGTCATTCACACACTCCACTTAGGCGTAATAATCTTCGGGATAAAGGAATCCTTCCTCGGGGTCACCTAGCCAAAGAAAATACCCACAATGAGTATTCCTTGATAATTTTCCTGAATTTTGACAAAACAATGTCAAAAGAACGTTAAAGTTCGTATACAGGAAAGTTCCAATTTAAAATGGCCATAACTTTGTCATTTTAACTCGGAATCACGTATATAATATACCGATTTCTACCTACTCGAAAAGATCTATCCATTTCTAAAATTATTTTTGTCAAACTAGACTATTTAGGTCCCGAAACAGTGGTGACAAAATTCATCACGAATTTTCCAACAAAACAACTTTGGTTCAAGAAATCAAAATTTGTTTGATAAATACTTAGTTATCTATATAGTTGAAAAATTCTCTTTTTATAACTATATAACTCATATTTAAGCATGCTCAAGCGTTTTGTTTTCCAATTATTTTTCTTGAGTAAAACAATGTCGGTTTGAAGTTTTTAGAAAAATATAGTTTCCAAAAATTGTTTTTGTAAATTTCTTAAAATGAATACCTTATTTCCTTTTGTTTTCTAAAAACGCTTTACGTTGGTTTTATTATTAAGTAACTTTTTTGAAAATAAAATTTTCTATTTTCTAGGTTTTCTACACTTATACTATTTTTAGAAAATACACTATTCTTCCTATTTATTTTTCTTGTACAAATTCCTTTGTCTATTTGTTTACAAAAATCTTCATTTGAAAATTTCTCATTCTTTCCTCATGTCTTATGTTTTTCATAGAAATCATCCATGCATAAAAATTTATTTTCTTGATAAAAACAAAGTGGAATAATATGTGACTTAAGAAACTTTTTATAGTAAAGTAGTTTCTAAAATTTTAGTGGTTTCTTCTTGTAACTTGAAAAGAGAACTTTATTTTTTTTCAAACCATAGATTTTCTTCTTTACATAAACTTATTTCTAAGTGTCAAAAATCTCATTTTTGTCAATTTATTTTTAGAACTAGAAACTTTGGACAACAATTTAAATGAACATGAACTATGAGAAAATAATAGCAAGTAAAATAACATAAGTAATTAAGTCAAGTATTGGAGTCTTAGCTTTTTCAAGGCTCCCGGGACTAAGAAGTAAACTAGTCCCAAAATAAAATAAAATGAAAGAAAGAGAAAAAAACTTGTTTTGACTTGATGAGGACAAGTCTAAGACTAGAGACTAGTCTTAAAATAACAAGGAATAAGTAAATAAATTGCAAGGAATTAATAAATAAATTGCATTGCATAAAAGTAAATAAATTGCAAGTGAGCTTATATGCTCTAAAGAATATGTATATTATATATATATATATAAGGATAATAACATTTAGATATAATAACATTAATATGAACAAAAATAATAACATGAACATAAATAGATTTTTCATGAATAAGAACAATACATGAACATAATGTAGCTTCCATAACTTGTAATCTTTAGAAACTCACACTATGATCATGTAAAGTTACATGACATGAAGAAGAAGAAAGTAATGTGAAGTGGTTACCTAAAGAAGACTTGGGTATTGTTATGTGGTTATGGGTTTTAGTTTGTTGGTAGAAGTTGTTATGGAATTATTTTGGGAGAGTTTTGGGATGGTATTTTGAGAGAGTTTTGAGAGGAGGAATTGAGAGAGTTTTGGTGAGAAATTTGTGGATAGTGAATGTGTGAAAGAAGTGAAAGAGGAGGGGGGTATTTATAGGAAATTGAGGAGGGATTTTTATATGATTAAAATAAAAGAAAAATAAAACAAATTGAGGGAGAGAGGAGGGGAGAGGGCACCGGCCATGTGAGATGAGAGGGGAGAGAGATTTTATTTTTTTATTTTTGTTAAATAAAAGATGTAATATGTAAGGTAGATGTGAAATAAAGTTATGGGAAAGGTAAAAAGTAAGAATTCTAGGTTATGTAGTGTGTAAGAGTAGATGTAAAAAAAAGTAGAGAGAAAAGAATAGTGTAGAATAGTAATGAATAGTGTAATGTAAAGTAGATATGACTAATAAAGTATCGGTAGTAAGAAAATATGCGTATAATAGCTATATCTATTATTTTTAGCTACCGAAAAATTACGAAATTGATATTTTTGAAAACCTTATATTTTTACGAGTCTAACGGTGTATTCGGAATATTTTTACTATTCCGGGGTTCCGGACACGTTTTTCAAGAACTGTGTCCAATCGGGTTCAAAGAACACCCGAAATTCGCAAAACTAATATTTTTATAAAACCTATGGTTATTGCGAACTATTCTTGATACTTAAGCTAGTATATGTAATATGTATGTTTATAGAGCTTAAATGTTTACTAATCTAACATTTATTTCCTTATACTTACTTTGTCTCCTGCAAATTATTTATTCCATGTTCTTATTATATATTTTCAGACTTGTCCTTAATTAAAGTCTCATACTTGTCCTTAATCTAAGTATTAGACTTGTCCTTAATCAAGTAAAATATAAAATTGAGACTTATCCATAATTTAAATACTAGGAATACCTTGTCTAAAAATTCTAAGGTTTTCCATTTTATTTGTTTTGCTCTCGATTATTTCGCTTTTATTTACATGAGACTAGATAATATTCAAGTCGCAGGGAACCTTGATAAAATCTAAGACTCCCATATTTATTTATTTGATTTTTTTGTTTGTTTATGAGACTGTAAATTATTTCAAGTTTCGGAAGCCTTGCAAAAGATCTAACAGTTCTATGTTTTTCTTTCATTATAACTTTTCTATTTTTATGCTGATTGGGATTTATTCAAGTCTCGGGAAGTCTTCATGACAAGCTAAGACTCCCATACCTTTATCTTTGATATTTGCTTATATTGATTTTCTATCCTCGAACTTTATATTTTGATTGAGTCTACGATTTCATCTTTACTATATTACTGCATTTTTACTCATGTACATATATGACCATAACTGATGTTATCATGGAAAATTTTCAAAAATATGGATATTAATAAATCACTATTTTATAAAACGACTTGCAAAAATTTTATTTTGAAACATTTAAGGAATATTATCTTTCAAAATGAAGGAATAACATAGGCACTTAACTAATTTTTTGAAATACCTAATATGAGTTTATCCTAAGATACAAATGTTGAAAATTCTTTGTTATATAAAATTTTCCAAAAATCTATTTATAATAATCTTTTGTTAAGATAAAATTTTAGAATAAGTTAACTTTCTAAATTCTCTCATGAGACAAATTTTAAGATATTTTTAAAGCTAAATCCGCTTGGAGTGAATTTTCTCTATAATCACATGAAGACTTATGTTTGAGAAAAATTGATAGTATATAAAGGCTTATCATAAAAATAAGGTGACTATGAAATTAAAGGAATAAGAAAATATAATTTTTTCTTAGTTAAGTATCATTTTTACAACAAACTAAGGTTGGTGATTTTATTTAAAAATAATAATCCAAAAGAAGATATTCCATAAACTTAAGTTACTAACTTCTATAGAGAGATTATTTGCAAAAATTCTATTTTTATGCAACATCACTTGGATCATGCATTTAACATAAATAATATTGCTATTATATGATTTCTAAAGACATATATATATATACATATATATATAATATGATTGTTTTGGAGTGTTGAATAAAGTAAAACTTTGAGAAAATAAGAAAAACAAGGGCTGGAGGTTCAAGACGCAATCAATACTAGTCCTTTCTATGAACCCCTATAATTTTACAGTAAGTTCATGCATAAACCTAAAAACCGGAAGTCAAACCAAAACCCTAAAGTCAATCTAGCTCTATATTAAGTCTAGTGAATTTAGATCTGACAATCCCACGCTTGAAACCCAAAAATAATAAAAATAAGATAACCTAGGATTTTAGTCTGAAATAATATGTTATAACTCAAAAAGATCATATTTGCTAATAATTCGCTCATTTCGAACACAAACAAGACCTTTTAAGTTTTCTAAAAGAAGGTTTGGGCATGCAAAATGGTGAAAACATTTTGACAACATATCTAGGATCGAAATTAGATAGGAATCGTAAAATATCAGTTTTATAATTTTCCGACTTCTAAAAAATCAGATATAACTCGTTTACACTTATTTTCATTACTATTGGTATTTTATTTGTCTAGTCTTATTATTCCTCTAACTCTACTTTTTATTACAACCTATAAACCTAATCCTTACATTTACTTTTCCGAAATTACTTTTTACTAAATTTCTCTTTCACTTTACTTACTTTTCTTTATAAAAATCAATTTGTGATCTCTCCCTCCCTTCTTCTCTAAAGTGGTCAACCATCCTCTCTCTCTCTTCCTCTTAATTTATTTTCTTTTTCAATTATTTTATTTACCTCTAATTTCCACTCAAAAACTCTATTAATACCTCCTCCCTCATTCATTCTTTACACATACTTTCTTATCATAACAAAACTCTTGCAATTTCATTCCCCAATGCCCTCTCTTTCTCTAAGAAAATTGTGAGCCCCTCTCCTCCATTTCTACACAATTTCTATAAATTTTTCTTTCATTCATCCATCACCAACCACCTTCCATCATCATACACTTTAGGTAAACATCTAAACCCCCTCTCTTTTCTTCCTGTAACACAACATGAACACCTTGTTATTTAGATTTCTAAAACCCCATGAGTATTATGCTAGGGATGAGATCATGAAAAATAATAACTTATTCATATCATTGTTCAACATCATGTTTATTTACAATGTTGTTATATTCTTGTTTTATTATTGCTTCTAACTTAACTCCTATATGTTATTAAGTAAATAGTTACGTATTTATATTTTTATAGCCTATAAGCTCACTAACATAACCTTTTATTTATGCTTTTATATTTCTTGCAATTTATTAAGACTAGTCATTCTAGTCTTAGACTTGTCCTCATCAAGTCAAAACGATTTTCTTTTCTTTTATAGGACTTATCTATAATCTAAGTCTATGGAGCCTTAACACCAATCTAAGAATCCCATGATTTTTCTTGTTTTATTTTTTTGCTTTTCTTTACGGCACTAGTTCATCTCTTTATCCGAGAAGCCTTGATACAAACTAAGACTCCCATATTTTTCTTGTTCTTCTATATATATATATATATATATATGCTTATTTGATTTCTTATGCCTTTTATTTTTCTATATGAGTTATTTTTGAAATACCCTAAAATTTTATTTGAGTTAATTAGATATTATTAGACGATTAGTATAAAAATACAAGTGATTTTGAACCTTAACTTAAATTTAGTTTATAAATTGATTTTAAATGATTTAGTTGGTGAAGTTTTGTAAACTGTAGGATATTATTAGATAGTTTAACCTAATTAAATTAGAAAATGAATCTAATTGAAAATAGAGATTTCAATACCTTAAATACTCGATTTAATCCATTAAACTACTTCAATCACCTATTTCAACAAATTCGAACTTATTTGATACCTTCTAATTATTAAATTAAATTCCATTTGTCAATCCAATCGCGTAAACCCTAAATCGTCAGTTTAGCTATTTGAGCCAAAATTCTAACACTATAAATCTTAGAAATTTAAAACTAAATAATTCCTTTTAAATATCAAATTCTTAAAGCCCTAAAATTCTAAATTCAAATATGATATCAATTTTTCTTCCATTAAAATTCCTAAACCTAATTTCTAAATCCAATTAGCTAACTATCTTTCTTCTTTCCCAATTTCCATTCTACATATCTAAAAGCCCATGACCTAAAACCCTAATTCTCATCTAAAACCCTAAACCTATTAGCAACAAAACAAAGTCCATAAGCTTAAGAGTTTAAGTCCATTAAGCCATGAGAACATGAAATTATCATGCACACACACACATCCAATAAAAACCTAATGCCTAGAGAATTCCAACCATGTGAAATGACCAAATTGCCCCTTAAAATATCTACAATGTGAACACAAAAAAATATCAAGTGTGAAAAGACCAAATTGACCTTAGCCAACTCTTGAAGATTCCTAACCCTTGGAAAAGACTAAAATACCCCTAAAATATCTACACAAGAAAATATCTTCCCATCCTAGAGAATTCCAATGAACATAAAAAGACCAAAATGCCCTCAATTAATCAAGCAAAATGACCAAAAAGCCCCTAAACCTAATGGAAATTACATAACATAAATTAATATAAATAGGATGCTTAGAAAACCCTAATTCCCAACCCATTTTCAGCAACCCCATTCTCCCAAATTTTCTCTCAAAAACACTTCAAGAATACACAACAAAGTCCTCTTCAACATCAACACCCATAAGGTAAAGTATTACTCAAATTTATGCCTCTTAACATTCTCTTTTGCTCCATCAATCTAAGCTATATTCCCATCAATTTCTTAGGTGAAATTAGAGACTAGAAACAACGTTGAAGTTAGGAAAAATAAGCTTGAAGAAGTTGCATCAATCATTGAGTGATAGAAGTGGTAGTGGAGGCAACTACTTGATTGATTTTCTAATCCAAGTAATTGTAATTAGTATATTTCATTATGTTGATGACACATACATTCATGTAAATTACTAAATGATAACTTAGATTCAAGTATAGATTACTATATGTATACTTAAAAACTGAGATGAGCATGTATGGGTATTTTGATATATATTGGAATTGGGTATGTTGTGTTGATTGTGATGATTTGAGATGTGATTTGTAATTTTGATTGTAAAATATAAATATTTGTGTGAAATAGATGAAATAACATAGAATAAACATGTTTTAGATGAATTCAACATGCTTAAAGATTAATTTATATGCATATATATTAAATATGGATAGCTTGGGTTATCAAATTTAAATAAAATACTAAATGAATTTATTTTTGAATGAAATTTATAAAAGTGATAGTTTGACATGTCTATATAAAAACTGTAAATTTTTGTGATTTTTTAAATACATTTACTATTTTTAAAAATTAAATTACAAAATGGCAAAACAATGTTTCGGCCAGCAGTGGTGGCGTGAATTCATATGGCCGAACCGGTGACTTTTTCTCCTCCTTTTTCCGTGAAACAAACAAAACGTTTGAAGCTTAATAAGTCTACTTTAATTTGGTGTAAAGAACCGGCCAAGAACCGGTCGGTTTGATGGTCAAATTCGATCGAACCGATCGGTCATCGCTGCCTATGCCCTGTTCTGGACAGTTTTGAATCAATTAAAATTAAAACCATAATTAACTAATTAATTTAGGCCAAATGACCTTATAAACATATAAATATATGTGTTAGGAAGTTTACATAAAAATTTGAGCTTAAGAACCCGTGTTTAAGATAATAAACCGATTTATTAAAATTAGGGTGCACACTAGTTTTCTATAGGAAATGAAATGAAGGAATTTAAGGTAAATCAATTCTAATCAAATGAATATGAAATAAATGTAAATAATGTGTTTTCATGTTAAATTATGAATTTTAAGATAAATAATTAATTATTTTTATTTTATGAATTTATTTGATAAAGTAAATATAAAATAACATCACAAGATAGTACAAACATAATAGGAAACTAGTTTAGATTCCTTAGTCCATTTAGATGTAAAAATAAATTATAAATGACATAAATAGAATAATTATATTTTAATAAGTTGTTTTACTTAATAAAAGTTTAATAGATTGATTATAGGACATACTATAGAATTTACCATTTAAAATGACCTAATTACCATTTAGTAAACTTGACTAGTTAATTATATTCAACTTGATTAGATAAAATTAATATAGATTTATTAACTAATATTAGCTTAGTAAATTCTTCATAAACCAACAATTTATACTTAGCTATTAGTTGATGAATACCTATATGATCATACTAACTTGAAATTGGCTTCGATTAATATGTTAGGTTAACCTTAAATGATAAGGAGTACGTAATTTCTAAAATATGATAGAAGACCACGAATAATAAGAGGAGTATGTTGTTTCAAATGTAAATTCGCTAGAAAACTAAGTGGTTAATACATGTTTGATATAAGTTGATAATTGAATCAAATGCTTATATGAGTTAATCTTTGAAGCAGATATTTGTTAGGAGTCTGCCTTCTGCTTTATCTTCTTGTCTATCTTCTGATTGTTCGGAGCACAGACTCTGTACCAGGTACGCAGTGACTTGTGTGTTGCGTGCTAGGGTAGGCATGCTAAATGAACTAATACTTAAAGACGACTTTAATAATTGCTTGTTGCTTGTGCGTGGCCGTTTTTGAGACCTGGCCCGAGGGGCGGCAACCTTGCTAGGCGGTGCCAGCACGGTAGTTAGGCGCTTAGGCCACCATGGGCATGGTGGTACGGTGGGTAGCTGATGGGGGGAACGGTAGCGGGATAACGTCTACCTGGATCGGAGAGAAGTAATGTAGTGTGGTTCACGTTTATGGGACCGGTTGAGCTACACTATATTATGGACTGTGATGGGTAGAGATGCGTAACGGCTGTGCCCCCAGACGAGGCTATTACTTGTAGAGGTAGGAGATATAGGTATTCGGGCTGCCTATATCAACCCCCTGAGCAGTTGCTGCTACTCAGGACCCCAGGTTCCCAGCGTGTTGCCGGAGTGTGAGTGCTCCACTGTTGTTTGTTGCACTTTAATTTAAAGATATAAACTATTGATTGTTGCATTGCATTTAGAATAAGCATGTATGCCCATCTCGTGTGTGCTTGTGTTGCTGTTGTACTGGGCTTCGGCTCATTCCTCTCTTTTTCAGGTGCTGATGATTACGATGATGATGATGATACCTATGATTATATGGGGTACGGTACGGATTTCGAGGAGTTTCTCGATGAATTGAGTGATTAGGACCCGCTGGATTATTATCTTATTTCTATTTTATAAATTTCACTATCAAACTTATGTTTTGATGAGGGCCTATCTACGAGCCCATGGTTTGTACTTGAGTTACTTGACACTCTCTATTTGAAATATATGATGATATGGATCTTATGTACACATTGATCTACTCTTGAAGTAACTTAATCGAAAAGTGTTTTGAAAAATTTATTTTCCGCTGCAAAAATTTTCAATTGTTTTCATAAACTAATTCAATGATTTCAGAATCTAAAATTTGTTTAGCAATGATCACGATAAACTGTAGACTAGGTTAGCCTTAGCGTATAACGCCTAAGCGTTATGCGTGGCGGACTGGACACGCCTTGGATCCATTCAGGGCGTGACAATTTTTATCATATAACATAACTATATGTTCATATTCATGCATGGCTATAATATTGTTGTCTTACTAAAAATTTCATGAAAATAAAGGATTTATTTTCTTTTGTTTAAAAATTTGACTAAACTCCCAATAAACATGATTTTGATACTTAGGAAAAATTCTCATTTAAAACCTAGGATGATGTAATTATAAAAAAAAAAAAAAAAAATTCAAGAGAACTAACTAAGTTGCCTTCTTGTACATAAAATAGGATTAGACTCTCGAGGAAAAGTGGAATAATTTTTTTCAATACTTGGAAGAGATTTTCAACTTAGACATAGGATAGTGATTTAACTACCCCTTTTCCAAATAATGAAATAAACATATTTTTAATGTTGATAATTCTTTATTATGCAAAATTTTCTTAAAAAATTATTTAAATGGTCTATACCAACACTTTGAAAAATATCTAAAACTAAATAAGTTTTCTAAATTAAACTTAAAAGCAACTCACTAGTTAAGAACCCACTTAGAAAATAAAATTAGTGGACACCTAAGGAATCAAGTATTTAAAATATAAAATTATTCTTTTATGAAGTTAAGAAAATATGAAAATAATAGTTATAATAGCAAAGCACTCATTTTCAATAACTTACAATTTTAGTTTTCTTCCAACAATTTGAAGAAAGGTTTTGCAAACTTCATTTTTCCAACTTATAAAATGAATTGTTTTATAAAAAATCATTGTTGGGATAACACCACTAGAATCATGCATGTAATATGAGTTTATATGTATATAAAAGGATTTGTCAACTATATATATATATATATATATATATATGCTTGCTATGGTATTTTTGGATGATGAAAAACTTAGAAAAAATTTATTTTGAGGGCTAAGAAACTTGTATAAGTTCTGTACCAAACCATTTCAAAATCCAAATGACTTTAAATGTTAAAAGTGACTTTAAAAATAGATAGATATTTTTTAATAGATAAAAAATGACATCTAATATGCAAAATTCCGAGTTAAAATGAGTAAGTTATGACCATTTTAAGTTGAAATTTCTCTTAATCTGAATTTTGATGAAATTTAAAATAGAATTAGATAGTTTAAGTAGAACTTTCATGAAATACTCATTTCGGGTATTTTCTTTATTTAGGTGATGAGGACCAGGACTTTCTCTTTCTCGAAGATTACTTTGATTGATACCAACGTGATCAAGTGAGTTTTCTTTTACTTTTTATGTATTAGTGCATGTACTTATAAACTAGAGCACTAGATCTTAAGAAAAGATAAAAATTGATATGCATGTGAGATTATCATGAGAATTATGTATGTGAATCATTCCGTGTGATCAATGAACGATAAACATATCGAAACTCGATTGGTTAATTAATGTAAATTATCTTTATGTTGACACTATGTGTGCGAATATTAGATGATCGCCTTAAACGAGATTAATTATGGATAAAAAATCCTTATAATTAAATTGATCATGCATATCATTTAGAGAATCATATTCACATTTTGCTACTACTCCTTTACATGGGAGCAGAAAGTAAGTTGCCTAGCTACATCTGAGGAATTAAGGTACTCGAAGAATACGGCCTCATGATGTAGCGGAGGCAGATCGATTGCTTTGGGTAAGGAAAACACGGGGACTAGTAGTACAGTTTATTGGAACCCCAAGACGCACAAACAAGTTTCAAAGAGGTCGTTGGACCTATTCAAAGCATTCCCTAACCTCAAATTTATGGCGTAAATCCATTCTACATATGAATCTGGATAGTGGTATGTATTGTTTGATCATATGGTTGTTGCATGCCATATACTTGCTAATGGACTTGTTTCATGGGTACTTTTGCATAAGGAACATCTAATTCAACTAGTTATGCTAAACCCCTAATATATTTTTGATGTTGCAAGTTTATTGTTTTTGCTCCTAAGACCACCCTTATCGTCCTGGTAAGACTTAAGCTTTTGTGAAGCTTTTGAGGGAATTCTATTCGAAGACTTTAGAGTAGATTTTCTTTAAAATCTTTTGGTTATGGTTATCTGTTTAAGGAAGACTATGATATTTTAGAGAATTATTGGGGGAATGCCCCTGTGATATTATAAGACTTTTTACTTATGATCTAGGAGTAATCAATGTTTAAGTATTTTCTTAATTGCCATATTTTTACTATCTTAAACAACATTTCCAGTTGTGTCTCCTATTTGTTATGAAAGTACGTCTTGCATGTGTATCGAAGCTTTTACATAACTAAGGAACATTATTCCTAAGCTTTAACATATTTAGGATACCCTTTAGGGTGTGATACTTTATGACCCTCAAACAACCTTAAAAGTTAAAAATAACCTTAGAAATAGATAGATCTTTCAAAGTAGGTAGAAAATGACTACTAATATGTGAAATTTTGAGTTTAAACGAGCAAGTTATGACCATTTTAATTTGAAACTTTCATAACAGGGAGAAATAAAGCAAATAAAATAAATGAGTTAGAAATGTAAGAAGAACCTATAAGAAATACTCATATTGGGTATTTCTTTTGTCTACATAACAAAGAATACAAGACCCCCTTTCTCAAGGATTATTTTAACTAAGCAGATTGCAATCTGGACATGTGAGTTTTCCCTCAGGATTTCGTTACCTTACTTGTGCTTGTGGATAGTTGCACTAGATTTGTAGATACACGATAAAATGAATATGTATTGATTCATGGGTTTATATATGTATGCTTCTATGAATGTATGACAAGGGATGCTAAGCATATCGAAACCAATGAATGATTGTTTAAGTGCATTATTAATATTACGTGCTACTTATATGTGTATGATACTTGTTTGATCACTTGTAAGCATACCTTAATTATATTCGGCCTTAATATAAATAAATGGTCATGCATTACATCCATCGAGTCACATGTCGAAGACTGCTACTCCTATGTGAAGAATTGGAAAGGCTCGAGTGTCTAGCTTATTCTTAGGGAACTAAGATGTATAGGGGATATAGCCAAGGATAAGTTGTGCCAATCGATGGCTATGAGTAGAGTGCTCAGGGACTAGCAGTGAAGATCATAGAGACCATCAAATCCAATTCCGTAGCCTTCGATACGAATGGCATAAATCTATTCTATGTATGGTTTCCAGATATCCATACATATTTATTTGTAACATGTGTTTGTTGCATAGCATATGCATGAAAATTAATAAACTTGTTCGAATTTACAGTATAGATAATGGGAATATCTCACTAAGCACATTGTAAGCTTGCACCTCCATAGATCTTTGTTGAAACTATCATACTTGAGACTCCATTTGAGGAACAAGACATTAAGGAAATCATCGGTGGACTTTTAAGCCTTTATGGAAGAATTGGGAGCATAAGATGAAGTTTCATTTTTGAGAATTTCTTGATAAGCAATATGAGATATGTTATTATTTTGTAGACTACTAGGAAATACTGATATATTTTTTATCCATTTGAGGACATTAGTGGGGGCATCCCCCTAAGAATCATAATTGACATTATTTATGTTTAATGATATGTATTTCTCTTACCTTACTTCTTAACTGCTATCACCATAAATTGTGCTACTCCAATGTGTTCCTTTTATTATGATGCACACCTTATACATAGTATAAAAGTCTTGGCATGACTAAGGTAGTTATTCTTAGACTTTAATATTGTATATGATGGACTATCACATATAAGATACTCCTTGGGGCGTGTCACTAAGAACATCCCACATAAAAGTTCTTTATTAAGATTAATACTTTAAGCCTAACTAATATTAACTTAGCGTGTCATTAATATATGTCTATAGGTGTTAACTTAAATAAAATTCTATAAAGGATCTTATACTAATATTTGTATATATAATTACTTCATATCATTCATTTATTATCGCAAAAATTATTATTATTATTTTTTAAAGATGCAGGGAAAGGATCACGGCCGTAATCACTATCACAGGCATCATTACGCCCTTAATAAAGGGTGTGATAAAACTTCTACAAATCACAAAGGAGATAACACCCTACTTCATAGCCGTTATCTATACCTTATTGCTAAATAAGGCTATCATCATACCCTTGATTGTATATGAAAATTCCACCCGAGGAGATCACGGGTTCCATCAGGCTTGTGATGTGACAAAATTTAGTGATTTGAGAAGACCACTCCCTCTATTACGCTCGTTATCACATAATCTAAATTGTGTTTTCAACTTTGAAATTTTACACTTTCATATTTCTTTTTATAACTTTGTTTCCATCAAAAACACTTCCCTACTTACATACAAAGTCTAAATACTTTTCCTTACCACTTCAGAAAAACTTTACATGTACAAACTTACACACAACAAATACTCACTACACCCACCTTACCAAACCAACCAAAGACCACAATACTTTTATTTCAAAACTTAAACCATCCTTTTCGCCACTCAAACTTCACCAATTTAACACCAACACATTTTAGACTTCATACATAAGATTTATCTACATAACACCAACTATACTTATTTATTTTACAAAATAAATAAAGGAAAAAATAGTATTACTTACCTAGTTTAAGCTTTCACTTGAAAAGGAGCTTGTAATAGAAGTTTTCTAGGAATTTTAGAAGAAAATTTGATGATGAAAATGGGACGAGAGAGAGAGAGAAAAATGGCACCTGTTGTTAGGAAGAAGGAGGAGATATTTTGATAAATTTAATTGATAGTTATCTCTATTATTGGTAAAGTAAAGTTTGACTTTTGAGGCATTTGCAAGAATCATAATGTGTGTGCATGTGCATGCTTCTTATGGTGAGGAAAAGACCATGGGCTTGCATACAAGGTTTGGGCTTGGGTTATTAATGCATGAAGTGAATTATCATGCATTTAAAATGGGCTTTTTAATGTTTAATGCATTAAAGATTATCAAATTAGAATTTAATACAAGGTTTAATCATCTAGATTCATAAATCTTATTGAAATAGAACTTTTCTTATGAAAATCTAGGACTTTGAAAATAAATGAAAAAATTTTCAATTAACTTGAAATGATTTATTTGAATTTTAAATCTCTCAAAAACTTAAAACTACTACTATATCATTCCTTCAAATTATATTAAAAACTTCATTGATTTAGATCTATCCTTTAAATTTAATCATGGAAAAACTTGGGAGCTACAATTCTATTTCAAGTCGTGTATCTTTACTTTGTTGTATGTTAGCATAATAATTGGAAAGAATACATTAAGCCTACATCCACTCATTCTAGCACTAACTTTATCAAATCCTCTCTCATGTATATGTATATTGATTAAATAATCAATTCTCATAAATTGCAGCTGAGAAAATTGTGCCAGTAACAATAGCTAATATCAAATCTTAATAAACAAATGTTCTCCATCTTAAGTCTAAAGCAATGAAAATCGCAAAAAATTATCTATCTTTACTTATTTAATGGATTCAAATCTTCGATATTTATCTTCCTACATCAATCACATATATTGTATACGCACACACACACACACATGCATATACAAGACCAAATACTCAAATAGTGAAAACAAGATCATGTGAGTCAAGAAGCTCAAAACACTACACTTCAAATGAAGAAAAGCGTGAAGCTACTCCAACTCAAGATGTTTGGTTCTTGTCACTTAAAATCATCTAATGAAGATAAATATTTCAAAAAGAACAAAGAGTAATATATGTCATTTACAACACGTTCGCAACCATAAATGATATATATTAACATTCAAGATGTCTTCTTAGCAGATAATACAAATTCACATTATGCATGATGAAATAATTGAATGAATTTTTCTTGAAGACAATCAATATGCCACAATGACACACCAATATGTGTTCGCATGCATTTAAAATAGTAGTAAGGATCTTAATAGTGACCATGATAAAAATAATCTCAAAGCATATTGAGACTTTCAACATCATTATATCCATTAAGAGAATCCTCTCTTCCATCTATCGTAATTCTATTTCCATAGTTCTAATAGTTCAATTCAATTTAATTCTCACAAACTCCTTTATCTCAAAGTGCAATTTCATACAAGCACAATACTTCAATATTTGAATTGGGTAATACAAATATATATATATATATATATATAATTAACACAAGACTCTTTCTTTTGTATCTTCATCTTTACTTTCTTAATTTGTCATTATTTATTTTCATAATTCTCAATTTAATGTAAAGATTAATCAAGAGCAATGAGAACCAAAATCTTTATAATAACAATAGCAGCATGAGTAGATCTCAGCTTGTCAACAACAGCACATTTGAACTTAGGATAATGATGTTTGAGTACCAAAACCCAATAATTTATAGTAGTTGTGTCAAGTTTCATCGCTCAAGAGTTGCATAGCCAGCTCATAACCTTCTTCTTCACTTGAACTTATGTAAATGTTCTATTATATTTCAAGATATATAAATATATGAATTATTTTCTTGCTTAGTTGTGACATATGCTACTAATATGTTTATCTTTTGAATCTACCAAGAAGTTCATAGATACAAAAGGCTTCAAATGACAATGACTTGTGGCAATAGTGTCATTCGATTATCTTTGGTCGAAACTCAAGCAAAGATCAATCACGATTGCTTTAAACAT
This sequence comes from Combretum micranthum, assembly GCA_024138025.1. Taxonomy (NCBI): domain Eukaryota; kingdom Viridiplantae; phylum Streptophyta; class Magnoliopsida; order Myrtales; family Combretaceae; genus Combretum; species Combretum micranthum. The sequence goes on from JAMXBD010000138.1 coordinate 787,808, forward strand.
GACCAAGTCATGATCCCATGTACCTTTATGATTCTCTTATGGTAGATCTTGATTCCTTCTATGACAACAACTTATGTTTTTCCTTCACCTTTTTTCCTAATTTTTTGTGATAACTTTGTTGATATCTCTCATTAAGATTATAACAATAACAAAATGAATGAAATGTTTCTAACATATAAGTCAAACATGCACGAATAATGCTCTTAAACTTGAAATATACACAGTTTTCAAAATATAAATATTAGAACCTAAACTAGATGAATGACCTTTTTATCCTGACTTATAATGTTAAAGGCCTAGCTCCATAGATCAAATATATTAAGGAAATATATTTGATCATTCCACTAAAGTTGGATTAAATCTACTTGGAAATTATTGTTCTTTTAACTTACCAAAGATTATTGTTATAAATGGAGAATGGAGTTAATCTTTGAAGTTTGATGGTATCTTAATAATTTTTTATTTGACACTTAGAAAATACTTGAAGATATGTTCCAAAAATATTTTAAAGAGAAAGCAAGAACCTAGACATATTCCAAGCATAAGGAACAACAACTAATAAAAGATAAACCAAGAAGAAACTTCTATTTTTGGAAGACAAACTTAAAAATTGTCAAGATATCAACAAGATTATATATTGCCTTATTGTTGATATTTGAAGGAGGTTCATCAAAGATTTTCAATAGATATTTTACACTTAAGGAAGTTTTTTAGATTCAAATGTGGGGGATTAAATCAAGGATAACATCAAAAGATAATCTTTCTTTATGAAGCAAATTTGGATGTTAGCATGGATTCTATTAATTGGAGACTTACTCAAAGTTAAAGTGACGAAGATAGTGAACTAGAAAGAAACGTGAAAATTACAATCTTTATTATGAAAAGCTTACAATCATTCCAATGTTAAGGAAGATTTAAATAGCCCCACTCAAGCTTATACTTGAAATCAGAAGTTCTATTTAGGACTTGATTGATATGAAATCTCTATTACATTGATACGTAAGGAATTTTACGTGTTGTAGTTGTTTGTGTTGTAAATCTATCTCTGTATAGTTTTGTTAGTGAAAAGGGTGATAAGGTTTGTCGTAGAGATATAATCTTAGATCAAGCTAAGGAGACGATGCAGTTGGTTATGTTGCTTGGGATAAAAAGACTCTTTGTACCTTATTCAAGTTTTTGATTGGATTAGTAGAACAACCAGTATAAATGATTGGTACCCTAAAATGGAGCTATATGAGTGGATAGATGCATAAGGTAGAACCACTATACATCCTTGCACATTCCTCTCTAACTTAATCTCTTTTTAAAATTCACAATTTATTTTATACTCTGATAATTTTATTAAGGATAATGTAGGTACATGAACTTTAGCAAAAAGTTCAATTAGATACTTGAAGTTTCATTTTTATGAAAAAAAAAAAGTCTACAAAAACTTTATTTAGGTACCAAAATTGTTAAAACTAAACCTTAGGTATGAAAAGAATTGACAAAAACTTTGTTTAGATTCCAAATTGTTAAAAATGAAACTTCAAGTTTCTAATTGAATATTTTGCGAAAGTTCAAGTAGATCTTTTGTCATTAACTCATTTTATTATTATCTAATAAATATTCAAAACCTTAAGTTATTATTCATAAATAGATAGAAGTTAAGCTTCTTCGACCATAACTCGATTAAACCATCAAGAGAGGTTGTAAACTATTTTTAGAATCTATAACAATTATAAGATTCAAATGAAAGTTACTTAAATCAAACAAAGTTTTTTTTTTTTTTTTTTTTTTGTAAAAGTAATCTTTAGAAGCTAAAAGTTCTATTCCATAATCTAAGCAAAGATTTCGAAAATAATTTAAAGTAACCAATTCACACACTCCTCGATCTCCTTTTCCCTTGGTAACTTATTTTTAGGACCAACAAACTTCAATAAATCATATGAAGTCATTTTGTTTAGAAAATCTTGTTACTTGGCTAATAAAGTTTGTCATAATTATGATGTTGACCTTCTATAGTACTGCTTTTGTTACCTAAAGTTCAAACACACTCAAAGACCTTACATGCCTAGGAAGCTCTTACAAAAGGGCATTAATGCATCAAGATCACTTGACTAAGATAAGCTAGATATTTTTTACTTTCTCTTTAGCAATCAAACATATCCCTTAGATAAAAGTAAAGCATAGTTAAATGGAAAGTATATAACAATTAGAGCGACAAAGAATAGTCAAACTAGAATCACTAAAATTGCTAATAAATTAAAAAGATAAAGAGTAGGGATAATGTCATAAATAGCACCTAAATTTTAGCAAAAAATAAAACTAGGTACTTCAATTTTAAAATTGATTAATTTAGGACCTGAAATTTAAAATTGATCAATTTGGTAACTGAAAAAACTTTGAAATTGATTAATTTATCACATGAAAGACATTAATGGAGGTAAAGCTGGTGATAAGTCTGTTTTACTCTATTCCATTCATAGAAATCTAGGCTTGATTTAATCCATTTTTGATAAATTCCTACGAATTTTATGCTTTTATTGTTTTAGTGTTGTTTTTTAGCTCCTAAGACAACAAAAGAAGAAACAATGTGCTATGGACCAAATTTGGAGCAAAAGAACAACAAAGTTCAAAGATAGATCTCTATCGAGACCTTCAAAAATGCCTATGGAGGGCAAAATCCCAAGGCAAAACAAGGAAAATTTCTCAATCACGCCCCAAACCAAACCTTCGACATGACCCTCGATTTACACTTATTTGCACGAAGATGATTGAGCCCTAAACTTCATGATATTATTTCAATCACACCACAAAGTCAACCTTAAATTTAACTCATGGTTGAAGCTGAGCAAAAATCCAGTCCTTTGAAGAAAAGATATAGCTTGGATTGTAGCCAAACTTCAAGCCTTAGATCTTACTGGCGAAAAGTGACCCTGTCTAGTTGTTATTAATGTGCTAACTCAATGACATACATGTGAGAATAACGATGAATTATGTTATAAAAAATATGTTACGTCAACGAATAAAATCTTCATGATTTTCTATACCTATAGCCTATAAATAAATGTGCACATGCATCTAATAAGGAGACGTGTACCATATGTAAAATACTTCTAACGTAGAGTAAAGAGAGAAATGTTTGGCAAAAGAACCGTTTCTTCTTACTAAAGCATTTCAAAGTTTTCTAAGTAAAATCATTTTATCTCATTGTTTGTATATGCAAGATTGTGAGTTTAATTTGTAATATTCATCTTTAATTTAGTATTATTTCTCATGAATCTATGCTTAATGTTTAAATCTATGGAGAAATAATATCCTAAACTTAAGGTTTGTGCATCCAAATCCTTATTCATGTGATTTTAAATGCACTTTTCAATTGAATATTGACTAGGTATTTGTATTTAGTATCTTGAACTTAATTTCATAGATCTAATGTGTGGTACACCTTTTAGATCTATGTATGATTTCAACTAATAGATCGAGAGACCATTCTTTTGAATAGATCTAGGCTACTAATGAAGTTGCTCATAATCACGTTGAGAGAGGGATGATGAAACTTTCTGTCACTTGTTTCTAAATTTTCGAAATGGGTTTTTAAGTAAAATATTCTTAAACTTTATGCAAACCTAGATTACTGATAATTTGTAAAGAGATTCAGTAGTCTGATCGAGATATAAAGCTTCTGACCTTGAGAGAGGCTTTAACTTACTTTTGTGAGTTCAACGATGCAAATACACCAATAAACAACTCTTTAAGTTTGTTGAGAAATCACATTATAAGGAATTGGTGAAGCAATTCCTAAGTCCCATCCTGCATTTCACAAACTTATCTTTAATTTTACCCTAAAAATTAAAGATAAGTTTGTGAAATGCAACCGAAGTTAAACAAAACTTATTAGCTTTTTATAAATTTTTGAAATACTTATACTTTGTGTTTTGTAACATGATCCACACGCACAAGCAATTAGCTTGCACAAAAAGTTCTTACAAGTATTAAATTGATCAATTCCAAAGTTCAGATATTATATTGATCAATTTTAAAGTTCAGGTATCTAATTACATATTTTTCAAAGTTTAGTTACCATTCACGGCGTTAACTATAAAGAGTAATCTAGCTCTAGCTATTTTAGGTATTAAGTAAAGGGAGCTTAATAGTAACCTAGCTTAAAGATTAAAGTAAATAAGAAAAACAAGATGAAAGTGATCAATCTTGAAGTAATGAAGCCATTAAGTAAAAGGAGGCAAAAGATAATCAAGCAAGAAGTTTAAAGCCACTAAATAGAAGATACAGAGATTAATCAAGCCTAAAGTACTGAAATTGTTAACCAATGAAACTTGTTGGTGCATTTGGATGTTTGTCCACTACTAGTCCCAAGTGTTTGGGACAAGTGGTCTATGAAACTACCTCTATAGTCATATTCTAAGATAATGTTAATTGGCCAAGTACTGAGAACTTAAAGCAGTGGACAACAATAATCTCTAAAGATACGAACTCAGATAAAGCCAAGCATTTCGAGCTCAATATAACATCCTTTGTTGATGAACAAGTGTCATGAGCTCAATGCAATGCTCTCTTTTGATCATGCTAGTTATAGTTGTGATGGCATGACTAATGCAGTAGCAAATTGTGAGGTTATAGTTACATAGGATGATGATTGCATTACTCTTGCATGTAATGGTAGTGATTGGGTTATTGACTCTAGCGCTTCCTTTCATATAACATCACATGGTAAATTCTTTTCAACCTACACTAATAGTGATTATGGAAATGTTAAGATGGGAACAATGTTACATAAAAAATTGTTGTCATTGAAAATATTATTTTATAGACTAATACTGGTTGCAGGCTTATTCTCAAAGAGGTTAAACATGCTCTAGATTTTTGCCTGAACTTGATATCTGCAAGAAAAGGCTACTTTAGTGATCGTAAATGGAATCTCATCAATAACCATGGATGAATGAGAAGCTTGATGTGAATTCAAAGCTATGTATTATTTAAGTTATGCACATGATGAGTATGGGTACAAATTATGGGATCCTATAGAGAAATAAACTGCCAAAAGTAGAGCTACAATCATTTAAGAAGACTAAACTATTGAAGACATAAAGAAGTCCAATTCTTCATGCAAGATCCCAACCAATATAGATCTAATACCCTTACCTGAATATTATGATAATGATTAGGGAGATATGCAAGACACAGTTGAAGAACATGAGACATCCCAAGAGCCTTATCAACAAATTGAGTTGAGAAGGTCTACAAGAGAGAGGAATCCATCTACCATATAAATTAGATGAGTATGTGATGCTAATAGATGGGGGTAAGGTAGAATATTATCAAGAGGCTATGTTGCATGAAAAGAAATAGGATGGGTAAAAGTCATGCATGAATAAATGGAATCCTTACGTGAGAATCATACTCATGATTTGGTAGAATTTTCTAAAGGCAAGGGGCCATTGAAAAATAAATGGGTATATAGATTGAAGACTGCAGAGAATAGCTCGTAACTAAGATATAAGGCAAGATTGGTTGTGAAGGGGTTCATTCTCGAGAAAGGTACTAACTTTGATGAGCTTTCCTCACTAGTGGTGAAGATGTCTTCTATTCAAGTTGTTCTTGGTACAATAGGCAATTTAAACTTAGAGATTGAGCAATTGGATGTGAAGATGACATTCTTACATGGTGACTTAGAGGAAGAGATTTATATGGAGCAGCTTGAGAAATTTGATGTTAGAAGGAAGAAGCATCTTGTTTGCAAATTAAATAAAACCTTGTGTGGGTTTAACTAAGATCTAAGAGAGTAGTATAAGAAGTTTAACTCCTTCATTATTGACCAGGAATATATAAGGACTACATCAGACCATTATGTCTTTATAAATAAATTCATTAGTAGTGAGTTCATTATTCTTTTATTATATGAAGGTGAAATGTTGATTGTTGATCATGATACCAACCAAATTCAAAGTTTGAATAATGCATTGAGCAAGTCTTTTACTATGAAAGATTTGAGACCTATGCATCAAATTATTAGTATGAGAATCATTCGTGATAAGAAGAACCTAAAAACCATAGCTATCATAGGAGAGATACCTAGAAAGTGTATTGAAGACTCAACATGGGCAAGGAAAAATGATAAATGTCAAAAGACCCATATTCTTTGTGCTTATTTAGGTAAATTTATTATGTAATTTTTGTGATTTAATGAAGAAAATGACACTTAATTTATTAAATATTTGTTTCAAGCTTTCAAGAGCTCATATGGAAGATATTATGATTATTTAAAAGAAATGAAAGCAAATGAAGCAAGTTTAGGCCGGTTTGTGTAAGAAACAAACTTTTTATTTTTCTGCCCTCCCTTCAGCACAGCCCAGGGAAGACAAAGAGGGATGAATTGAGAAGGCTATAAATACCCATCTTGCCTTGATTTACACATCTAGTAGTGTATGTATAGATTTAAGCATAGAAAAATAGGGGTATAGAGGTAGAAGAAAGAGAAAAAATCGTACAAAGAAACATTTTATTATAGAGAGGGAACTTAACAAATTTTCAGGGTTTCACAATAGCTTTATGGTTTATTGCTTCAATTCATCAAGGATAATGGTTTTTATTGATTTATCTCATTATGGGTTTTGACTATTTCTTTGAATCATTCATTTGTCTTGTTATATTCATGCAAGAGTAGTTGATTTTGCTTAGGTTTGTGGATCTGTAGGTCAATTTCATGTAACTTTGCTATACTTGTTTTGAATACATGTTGATTTATTGAATTCAATAGCTTAAGCGTGATAGATCTTTAATCTGTATAGTGCACGATACGGATTCATGTCTGATTTTGTCAAAATAGGCTAAGAGTTCATTTTAATTAATATATCTAGGCTATTGATGGAGTTGATCCAACACCTTAAGAGAGGAATAGTGAAAACTTTATGTTGCTTGTTTTGAAATTCATTAGGTTGGTTTCTAAAACAAAGGATTCTTGTTCTTTATGTAGATCTAGGTTGCTAATAGCTTAAGAAGAGATTTTGGTGATTTAATTTAGATCTAGAATTTTTGACCTTGAGAGAGGCTTAAATTTACCTTAGTGAATCCAACAGTTCAATAATCAACACAAACTTTTCTGAGAATTTCTTGAGTTATATGTATGGACCTAAGATGAAGAATGACCTAAGCTACCTTGTAAATTGATATATCTTAATTCTTGCCTACTTGCTGTGAAACCTATTGTTGATACTTGTTGATGTTTGTTAGTTTAGGATTAGCTTATTTGTTTAGGCTAGATAATAGGAAAAGAGCGAGTAGAAGTAATCACCAGCTTTCCCTTGGAATAAACCCAGATCTTCAACTATACTACATCTAATAGATGCGCTTGGCTTGTTGAGGTCGTAGTTACATAAAGATTTAGAAAAGAAAATACAAATTTAAAACTCGGTTTGGCACTTACCGCAAAACGTGCATACTCTTCACTTGCAGGTCATTTCAAACTCGGTTTTCAATAATGTGCTAAAAGTAAGGTAGAAAAAGAAGACACGAAAACGATACCTTATGCTTCAGCTGTTGGTAGTCTAATGCACGCTATAGTGTGCACTATACTTGATATTACTTATGTTGCTGGTGTTGTTAGTCCTTATCTCTTCAATCCAAATAAGGAGCATTGGATTATAGTTATAGTGGATTCTCAAGTATCTCAGAGGCACTTCTATATCATGTTTACAATTTAGTGGTAGTAAATCTATAAGCCCCGGAAAATTTCAATAAATAATTTCAAGATGAACTTCGCAAATGAACCCAAAAAAAATCACTCCAAATTAAAACCGAATTTCAACTAGTCCAAAAACACGAGCGAATCCAGAAATTTCCAAAGCTTGAGAAAAAATAAGAATCCTTAAAAATAAAATAAGAACTCAACATACTTCAATTCCAAAACCACTACGTATGACAAACTCTATACGTAACCCCGACTTATAAAAACGGGTAATATAAAGCCCAAAAACAAATTATTAAAAAGTAAATAACGATTAACTTTCGAAAATAAAACCCAATTCAAAAATTCCGAAAACGTTAAAAGATATTAAATACTTACAAAAATAAAATTTAAAATAAACTTCTCAAATTAAATATGTTGTATGAACATAAATATCAGTTTCCAAATTGGCAAAGGTTTAAACCGGAAAATCACCCGAAAACCCTAACCGGAATACAATAGTGTAAGTCCGGCAATCTAGTGCCCCTAACCCTAGAGGCCGAGATGTAGTTTAAATATATAGAATAGCTCATAGTAATATAAGGTTGTTTAAATATATCATATTGGTAAATTTTTGACCTAGTTCGAACCCGTTCGGATACAGACTTCGAAAAGTGTGTCCCGGGGCTCGAGATATCAAAAATATACCAATAGTATCATTAGACTCGTAGTTTCATAAGATTTCCAAATATATCAATTATGAAATTTTTCGGGTTATAAAAGTTACAGTTATAACCTTTTTATCATATTTCCATTATTACCGGTAATTGATTGGTCCTTTGCACTATTCATTTTATTTCATTACAAAATTTTGTTATTCTTATAAAGTCTTATATTATTAGATAAATATTTTATATATTATAAGAAATTTTTGGTTTTCTAAAATTTAGTTAGTTCGGGCTTTTACAGGATCAAATTCTGTTTAAGGCCTAATACTAAAAATAAAATAAATTAATTTAATAATTTAAAAATATTTTAAAAATATTTTTATTTTCATAAGATAATTTTTTAGAATTTTTCGGGTTATAAAAATATCATTTATAGCCCATATTCGCGTATTTTGATCATACCGGTAACATATTTATTAAATTATCAAAATAATTCAAATAATTATTTAATTTTAAATATGAAAAATCTGCTACAAATATTTGGAATAGATTTTCTAATTTTATTTTATTTTAATTTATTTTATTAACAAAGTACTTTTACAACCCATACCTTCAAGTACACGTTACACATATCACTTCCTTTTCACTTCAATCTTTGTACACATTATCCCACAATTGATGGCAGATTTTTACTCTTTCATGGCTGCCATTTTCCTTTATTTACTCCTATTTTGACTAAAATTAATTATTATATTTCAATCCTTCTTCAAAAAGTTACACATACCATTAATTACATTACAATTTCAAGTCAAAATTCAACAAAATTTCCTCTCTCCCTCTCTCCTCAAATTCACGCCCGCCGCGCCCCCCCCCCCCCCCCCCCCCCCCCCATTTTCTACCATGTTTTATTTTTTCTCTTCAATTAATTAAAACACATTTAATACACTCATTTTCTCTCTCTCCTTCATTTACTCCTTCTTTCCTTTTTTCATTCTTTAGCTTTTTCTCTCTCTTTTTCCTCTCTTTTCCTCTCCATTTTTGCTCTTGTTCTTAGAAGAACCAAGCTGCCCCCATTCCATTCTTGAGCCTCCACACATATTTCTTGAAGATTTTTAAGTAAATCTTCCTCTCAAAGCTTCCATAGGTGATATAGGTAAAATATAATGAAGGTTTCATGCATCAAATGACCTTCTATAAGCTTAAAAGCTTAGGATGATGATGCCAAAAATGAAACACTCCTTTTCTCCACTTTTATTATCTTGTATTTCAATTATTTTCTTGTTTTAAGTTGATATATTTTGTAGATCTAAATTTTTGTAGCTTTGATTTTGTTTATGCCATAGATCTTGTTATTTAAGTTGTTATATTTGCTATTTCTTATGATTTATGCATAGATCTATCATCCACATATTCATCTTAGTGATTCATCCATTTAAAACTAGTTTAAAGACTAGATCTAGTGTTTTGAGTTCATAAATGCATTAGACCTTTGTTTATGTTCATGAACAACTTGCTATAATATGATGATGGTAGGAAAGTTATAGGAAACTCAAGATCTAGTTTATTTTCAAGCAAAATGATTTTTGAAAATTCGGATGAAAATGGGACCATATTTAGAAAAGTGATTTTTCAACTTCAAAATGTGTATTTTTCATTTAAAATGAAGGGCTTAGGGTATAGACAACATAAATGAATGATTTTGAAAAGTAAAGTTTAGATCTATGAGTTTATAGTTCATTACCATGGGTTTCATTTAGATATATGTTTATATTATGTGTAAATCTTAGATTTGAACTTGAACAAAATAGTGAAATTCGTATTTTGGCAAGGCTAATATTTAAAAACCACTTTCCAAGTGTCAAAATGTAATTTTTACTTAAGAAAATGAAGGCTTAATATATGTATATCATCAAGACTCCTTTTTACAAGAATCTAATGTGATTTATCAAAAGTTATTTTCAAAATAAAAATGTCATTTTCGGATTTTGGCCAAGGCACATTTTAAAAATATGTTTTCCAACTCAAAAATGAAGTTTTTGTTTAAGAAATGAAAGGCTCTTAGGATAGGATATGTAAGGAATGGATTTTCATAAGTTTAGATAGATTTTATCAAAAGGAATATCCAAAAATGAATTTTGTAAATTCGGATCTCAACCAAGACCAATTTTTAAAACTCATTTATCAACTCCAACACTCATGTTTTATGTGAAAAATGAAGGGTATAGGTAATAGGTATCTTGAAGGAATGATTTTTACAAGTTAAAATGAGTTTAGGCATGAGTAATGTGTAAAACAAGTAATGGAATTAAAATGGAAAATTTTGAGTTAGTGATCAAATTGTCAAATTCGTAATTTGAGATGATGCATATGTAATCACTTAGTATATGAGCTCAAATTGCAAGTTTTATGTGTTAAATGAAGTCCTTAGACAATAGATATAGTAAAGCTTCAAACTTTGATGCATTAAACAAGTTTTCTCATAAGAAATATACAAGAAATGAAAATTTTCCAAAATTCGGATTTTTGTGAAAAGCTTGTTTAAAAACATATTTACAAAGTGTAAAATAGAAATTTTTATAAAGAAATGAAGGTCATAAGTAATATATATAATGAAGACTCAATTTTGACAAAAATAATTATATTTTCTTAAGTAACAAATCCAAAACAAATGGAAATGATAAAAGTTAGAAAACTAGATTTTTCATAAGTAAGTTGTTATTGTGGTCTTGCAAAATAAAAAGTTATAAAATTTCTTTTTAGCAAAAACTATCAAGATCATGCATACATTAAGCTCATCTCATGTCATTCATGTTAGGAAATCATTCATATTGCATATATAGCCAATTTATATAGTAGGAACATTACAAACTCTTACAAAACTATTTTTCAGAAATTGAAATTGTTGCTGCTCTAATCTGATCCGACCTTTTCGAAGACTCAATGTTTTCAAAACTAAAATATAATATTAGAAATAGATAGATCTTTCGAAGTAGATAGAAATCGATATATAATTTGCGAGATTCCGAGTTAAAATGACCAAGTTACGGCCGTTTTAAGTTGGAATTCCCGCTTAGGACGAGAATTACGAATTTGATAATTCGTATAAGATCGTTTAGATTAGTTTGAGTTGAAATACTTATTAGAGTATTTCTTCCTTTTTAGGAGATCCTGAGATCGACGATTCCCTGCCATCGAATTATTATTACTAGAAGACCGGAGATCCAATGGCCTAGTGAGTTTTCTCCTTGTTTTGTTACCTTGATCGTGCTTGTAGTTAGTTGCATTAGATTCTAGGAACAAGATAGAAATCGATATGAATGGGGACGGGATATATGATGAGGCTATGATGAATGTATGCCAAAGAATACTAAAGCATATCGAAACCACGATTTGATTGGATAACTGCACTGTTCATATTATTTTTGTTATGTGTACGATATTGGCCGGTCACTCTAAAGAATGTATAAATATTTTGATCTAAGCAAAAAGTAAATTGATCATGCATCGCATCGGGCATATTGCATTTGGTAGCGTGCTACTCCTTCGCAGGTCGATCGGTATGGTCCAAGGACTCGTTTGGAAAATGAGACCCGGGATCAGAGCTCATTCATAGGGAACTAAGGCGCGTCGGGGATGCATTCCATGTGTGAGCCTAGCCAAGGCGAGTGCTATGAGCTGAGGGCTTGGGGACTAGCAGCGGTCGTATAGACTTCAATACCATCCCTAACCCAAGATACGGAGGGCATAAATCCGTTTTGTATGTGGGTTCCGAATACCCATGCATAATTGTTTGCTCATGTGTTTGTTCATGCATAGCATATGGTTGATTATAACTTGCTTGTTATGGTACGGAATTAAGGAAACTCTCACTAAGCTAGTGTAGCTTATACCCCTATAGTTGTTTAAATGAATAGGTTATCTCAAGAATGCAAAGTGGGGACTGAATTGATTGGAGCCGGGAATGACTCCAGGGCTTTGGCAAAGAATACGAATGTTTGAAGTTATCAGCTAGTTTATGATTTGTCTTGTAATAGTTTATGTAGGGAAGTCTGTAGATGAATGTAATCGAAATTGAATGATTTGTATTTTGAAGTATAGTGATTTGTATCTAAAGTATAGTAAATTTGTATTTCCTTTACATTGTTACTCAATTATATCAACATAAAATGTATCATTCCGATGTGTCTCCTTTATGTGTTAGACGCCTTGTACATAGTATGGAAGCCTTCGCGTGACTGAGGTGGTCATTCTTAGGCTTTAATATCGTGTACAGCGGACTGCCACATTTAGGGTACCCTTCGGGGCATGACAAAATCGATATTGGAAGGTTTAAAGATGTTGACTTGGTGGGTGATATTGATTCCCAAAAGTTAACATTGGGTTATCAAATTACCTATGCTGGGGGAGCAACGTCTTGGTAATCAAATTACAGGTGTGTTACACAATCCACCACACAGCCAGAGTATATTGCTATGATTGAAGCCTGCATGGAAGTCTTATGGATAAAGAAATTTTTGGAAGAGTTGGGCCAAGAACAGGAAGATTTAAAATTATATTATGACAGCTAGAGTACTATACATCTCAATTAGAATCCTCCTTTCCATTTCAAATCCAAACATATTGATGTTAGATATCATTAGATTCAAGATGTATTAGAACCGAAGCTCTTAAAGTTAAAAAAAGATCCACACTAATGACAACAACGTAAACATGATGGCTAAAGCTCCACCAAGAGATAACCTTAATTATTATGCATAGATAGTTGTTGTGATGGAACCACCCATATGGGTTAGAGGGGGAGTTTGTTGAGCCTTAAGTCTAACCTTTTTGAGCTCAATGCAAATATAATAATAAAACCTTAATATATCTTTTATATAGATATATAAAATCTTTTTTATATAAATGAATAAATATACATATCTTTATATGAAAGAATAAAACAAAAAAGTTGGCAAAACAAATTAAACTTGAAACTACAAAAGAAGTCCATCAACATTAGAATAGAATACTGAGAAGTAATTTGAGGCTTTAAAAAACGTAAAGGTAAAAAGCTAAAGTGAAACCCCTTTGTCATCCCCAAAATGAACTTGATGTTTGTGAAAAGAAAGGTTGATTATTAGAAAAGGGAAAACGGAAAGTGATTCTTTATATTATACAATTCCGACAAAGAACACTTATTTTGATAGACCATCTTCAAATTCACATTTGGATGGCTTATTAAATCTCGATTCTGACTAAACTTCTTTCGTTGGAATCCTAGTGTGGAGCATTACAAGGTCATTATTTTTAATCCTTATTAATCATTCTCAGTTATTTATATTGAGTAGGAGTTTTCGCGTTTGACCAAATTAACCACTTTTATGATTTTTTTTTGTATCTACCATTTTAGTAAAGGACTAGTTATCCACTAGTATAAATAGCGAAGAACAACATTGTAATCTCATTATTTGTTAATAGTGGAAATTTTGTGTTGCACATTAAATCTTAGTGTTATTTATTATTGTTTTTCCTATCAAGAAACATGCATGAGTTAAGAGAGCATTAGGAGTGGTCCTAGCATGAGTACTCCAATGTGTTAGGACTGCTCCAAACGTGCCAAGGAATAAAGTCTTCACATTTCGTATATCTTCTAGGTATATGTACAGTAGGGCAGTGTACCCCCATTAAGAGTCTTGTCCATTTTACCACAATCCTCTAACAAATACACCTCATGATCATAAGATTGGAGATGCAAGAACGAATGCAATGCAAGCAGCTAAAAGTTCCCTGATTTCTTACCACCTAGTGTGCAATCTCATTTTGATTGTTAGTGGTAGATGGAGATGCATGGTTCGGCTTTGAGCTTGATGGCTAAAGGGAGAAAAAACATTACAAACAACTACCTTCTTACTACATTTGGTGCAATCTTATCCTGGTTGCTTGTGGTAGAAAGAGCAATTCGATCTGACCTTGAGCTTAGAAGGCCATTGAGAGTAAAAAAACATCCTCAACATATATATGTATTATGAAAATATTCGATAACTTTAGTATTTATATAAAAGAAAAAAATTGATCAAGTAGAAAATAACATTTCTGTTGTTACAAGTTTCCCATGGGAAGAAGGAATCGAACTTGATTAATCTTATTAGGGACCAGTATTTATATCACTTATTTATAGTAGTCTTGACTCTCTCGATACTATATGGATGCAGCAATGATGTCAAATATTTTATTCACTTTGATACATTTACTAATGATAAGTGTTAAAAGACCTTATTTAGAATGGACAATCTGAGCAATATTGCTTAATTTTGATGGTGAACTCTAAGAAATTGATACTTATTCGTTAAAATTTCAATTTCAAGGCTTTAGTGTATTATTTTAGTTGATAGAAAGCAATTTGAAGGATTTTAGCAACTTTGATGAAGATTTAAAGGAGTTAGTAAGTAGAAGCAAACATGAATCAAAGCATGAGCATTTTATAAGTCGTATTTGCACATATTTCAATTAAGTTACACTAAGCTTAAACACTAATGGAACATGACATTATCTTAAAGTTGTGTTTGGAACAGAAGTAGAACATGAGTTGGAACATGACTTATTGGCTGAAGTTGTGTTTGAAACAAAATAGGAAATGCAAGTGTAACACAACTTGTGTTTGAATTTGTGTTTGCACAAAAAGTTGAAAAAGAAGTGAACATAACATTGACCATGGGCTCATTTTTAGGACTGTGTTAGGCATATCTGTGGTGGTTTTCTTAAAGATTCGGTTGAACATAAGCTTAAACATGCCCATGTTGGTATCTTTGTTTAGTAAATATTTACATTAATATAATTATCTATCTCCATTGATCCTAAATGAAATTTTTTTTTGCAACTTTGTGAGAGTTTTAGAGAGAGAAGGGAATCAAAGCAAGTCAAGAGCATTTAAGACAATTAGAGAAAGATTGATTAATTAAAGGGGTTTTACTCACTTTTCATGTCTTTTTATCATTATTTACTCTTTGATTATGAGATCTGGAGGGGGAGTATTTCTTTTATCTAAATAAAGTTGAACGCTACGTCTAATACAAAACTGGGGTTGCTTTATTATTCAATGATCATTAGTTTTCTTAAATTCAATTATGTGTGCTTACTTATGTTATGCCCCAGAGGGTACCCTAGTAGTAACATGACACATGAAAACAAACAGATGTCAACACTATATTAGAGCAACCTCAAAGAAGATCATATGTGCATGATACATCTAGTTACTCTAAGGGGAATAACTTACAAAACAAGATCTTTGGTTGCTCCATGAGAAATGATGTGTGTGTGTGTGTGTGTCTAGATAGGTCACATCATAACAAATAAAATAAAACTACACCATTGTCTATTAACTAAATTATTACAAATCAATTCTATAAATTAAAGTATGAGAAACATAAAAGCGATTATAGAATATCTATCATGTCTTCTCTAATGGTTTCCTACCTAAACTCGAATTCCTTCTGGCTTTATATCCTTACTCGTGCGTAGCTCTGGGAAGCCATAAGCCTAGGTCGAAGGAGTATCCTAAAAAAGCTATAGGAGTGTGAGCATAAACCATGGCTCGGTGAAGTAACTAGAGCATATCACATATCAAGCAACAAACAAGTTGTTAGCAATCATATGTAATGCATAAATCAATCAAGTGCTCAAGTACAAGCTTAGATAACATGGAATCCAAATAGGATGGAGATTTATGTCATTTCATTGGGGTTGAAGGAACCTAGCCAACGAATCACATCTCAATGACCCACCTACCCAAGAGAAACTAAGAACACCAGGAATGCCAACAATTCTCACATTAAGTATCTCTTTATCTTATGGGTGTCTTAATCAATCATTTTCCTTTAGACTTAGAAACTCTATTAAGTATTAGTGATTTCATGCCGATACCATAGACAATGTTTTTTTTTTATTTGCCAGTAAGTTTCCATGAAACCGAACAGAACAAAGGTAACCTTGTGTAAAACTAAAAACATTTCATCTAAAAAAACCAAGCTTTACTATAGGACTAAAATACTAACACATGGCAAGCTACCACACCTTTTTATGCAAGAAATGCAAGTTGTACAATGCATGACCATTTTATTTATAAGTCAAATAGTTTATGAGCTAATTCTTAGGTGACCATACATTACATAAACAATCATCAATATGCTTCAAATAACTTTTGCAAACATGATTATTATCACTTTTAATAGTATGGTTTTGACAATAGTTGCATACACCATACAACATGCATTGTACTCGTCCTTACATTCATTTCGATTTCATTATGAATATTCTATTATAAATACAACTATGTTACATACACAAACAATAGGATAGACCAAAGTTACTCACCTGCGCATCTTGACTCAATCGTAATAATCAGCTGGAAAATCTAAATGTGAGTCAGAATCGCCTATTAGATGAATGAAGACATTCATTAATAACACATATAATTATGTAATAAACTTTATTGGTGTCTAAGTGCTTTTAAACTCAGTTTTTATCATTTCTCTTATTGTATTCACATTTCTAATCCAATTTTATCATATGAATAGTCATTTTAAAGCTCATGAAAACCATTATTTCCTAGTGTTACTATAAATTTCATAATAATGAATTTTTCTTAGGAAAAGTACCTGAAATGATTACAAATATTAGTTTTTACAACTTAATCTTTAACTAATCTTATTTTACTCATTTTAACTCGAATGTTTACATATGAATAGGTATTGGAAATTTATTTCAAACATTATCTAATGATCTAATTAAATCATTCAAATTACATGTTTTACTCCTTTTAAATTAAAAGGATTTGAGAGGTGCTTTTATGGTGCTTAATTGACTTGTTTTAAGTTCTTTGATTATCATTTCAAGTTTATATCCTTGTCTAGTATTTGGAATATTAAGTTTTAAGGATCAAACCTATCTTTAGCTCATTTTTCCCACGTGGGTCGAACACTAGACTTAGGTTTACTTTCATTATGCTTCTTTTGATCTTATTTTATGTTTATATCTTTGATTATCTTGATTATATTAAGTATGATCTCCTTATTTTATATTCATATGAGTACTATAACTTTATTTTGCTGAGCTTGGCAAGACTTATACTAGGGTATTTAGTGATTTGACTTGAGCTTTAATAATTACTTCTAGGTGAAATCATCAAGCTATTCATTATGTTCATGAATTATATTAACTTCATTTAAGAAACCCTAATATATCTACATGTGCCAAGTTTTATATGCTTAAGCATAGGTTCATTTTTAGTTTTAACACCATAATAAGCCTCCTTATGGCTTCATTAGACTAAGCATGATTCAAACTATCGTTTCAAGCTTAATTTTCCTTTAAATCACCATAGGGCCAAGAGTTATAGGGTCTCATTTCTAGGGTTTCCTTGACTTGTTTAGCTCCTTAATTTCCTATTTTCTCATGATAATATGTTGTAAGGTGCTTAGACAAGTTGATTACAACTCAGGACATATGTACTTCCATATAGACCAAAATTCCCTATAGGTATGTACATGTTCATATTGGCTAAATTTTTTCTTGTGGATGGTATTATATGTTCATATTACTAAGTTTAAGCTAGATTTTATTATAGAATATATATGATGCGCCTTGTCCATTAAGTTGGCCGAATCATATAGATGGGATTACTTGCATGTTCTAATTGATTTTTTCCATGAAATGTATTGTTAAATGAGTTCTATGCCTAGTATTGTTCATGAATTACTCAAAGTTTCAAGGATGTAGTATAATTTGTCTATTACTCATAAAGTGGCTGAGATGTGCAAGATGTAATACTGAACTCATCTTATTGATTTTCCTAATTTTCTACTTATGGATATATTAAAGGCATAAGAAAGTATAGAATTTACCTTGATTTGATAGAGTTTGAGATAGTTCTCCTCTCCTCTCAAGTTGATCCATGACCTAAGGAAAGGAATAGGAAATTGAGTAGCTTAAATTCTAAGATAATCTACTTGATTGAGATAATTTCTTACCTTTAGCTTATGATCCCTTGATGTTGAGATCTCTATTGATGCTCCAAGAGCTTTTTGACTATGTATAAAGTGTATAATTTTGTTAAAAAGGAAGTGGGGTACTTGACTTTAGAGTACACGG
Source organism: Combretum micranthum (assembly GCA_024138025.1). Taxonomy (NCBI): domain Eukaryota; kingdom Viridiplantae; phylum Streptophyta; class Magnoliopsida; order Myrtales; family Combretaceae; genus Combretum; species Combretum micranthum. Next base: position 806,267 of record JAMXBD010000138.1, read on the forward strand.
TTTTATTTTGGAAAGTGAAGCCGTTTGTGATGTTGATTTTGCATTTAATGTTGATTTATTCTCCTATATAAAGGGAAAAAGCGGACGGCAGTTCTAGATCCTTTTTAGGATTTATTTGTTTGTTTGTTGATTATGTTTATTAAATGTGAAGATTTGGATATTATTGGTGAATATTTGGTGCACCTCTTGATGTTGATACATGGGAGGTATAGTTTACGACATCTTAGGGTTTTGTAGAGATGATTTATTTGTTAGTTCATTAATGGGATTAATTGAAGGGATATTGGTGAGATATTATGATATTGGTTGATGTTGACGTGTGTATGGGGAAGGGGAGGTGTATCATGGTAAGACTTATAGTGTAGGATTTGGTTTTTTCTTTTATCCCTTAATGACACTAATTGAATGGATCTTGTAGAGATTTTGTTGTGTTGAGGAAGTTTGAAATAAGTTTTAGGGTTCATGATTAAGGCCTGTCATGTGGGAGGATCATGTGGTTCTTATGTTGCTACCTAGAAGCCTACTTGGAATGTGTTGATTGGTGCCAAGTAGCAATTGCAATAATTACATATGATGACTAGCTCCGTGCTCCTATATTCTTAGAAGGATGCACGATTTCAAAGGGGAAGAAAGACGGTGGGCTTAAGTTGGTTTTGATTCATCATCTATCATTAATGTAAGGGTTTTGGTGTATTCCTCCTATTGGTGCAAGTGTCCTTTTTCTTAATCATGGCTTTGTAGATTTTTAGGTTCTTAGAAGATACAAGTGGTGCAAGTGGCACTAGCCTCTCTTCTCTTCTTGCAATGGATGATTATAGCATGCCATGAAGAGATTAACACATGTTGTTATTATTTAATGACTTATAAGGTGAATATCTAAGCTATATAAAAGTATATTAGGTCATACACATATAAATATACCAGTTGTTTGAAGAAAACATCTTTTAAAAGTCATCTAAGGACTCTACATTAGTTTCAGATTATTCTTGAATTTAAAATCTACGAGAATGAATATTTTTGGGGCTTTTACCTATGTGATTAGAGTTTCCAAGTCCTATAGGTCAAATTAGGGTTTTACTCTCCATAGACTCATAATTTTCTAACTAGCATGTTGATACAATTCAAATTTTTATTTCAGGTCTAGATTTTATAAATATTAATCTATTTTTTATCCTATCACATATTTTGTAACCCTAGTGATTTATCTTTAAACTATCGTTTTATAGCTAATAGGCTCTATAAATTAATCTTTCTCCATTGCATTGGAATATAAGGCTTATTATGATTACTTGTTGAGTTATCTACTCGAGTTAAGAAATCTTGTCTTTGGTATTTTTTATTAATAGGAAAATTTCTATTCGAGTTTTAAGCTATTAACGAGCTCATGACTAGACATCTCCTCGGGAGGGTCGGGTCTGACCCATGACCCAACGGGCCTGGATGTAAAAAATGGAGACTTGGAACCGCCCCAGGGGTGGGTTCCAAAGTAGGTCCGACCATTCCCCTTTCTATTAATTTCTAGAAAAAAAAATTAACCATTTAAAGGCCGAACCCACCTTAGACCCGCCTTGGAACTAGCGGGTCCACTTTGGCGAGTAAGACCGCCCCTCCGAGTCGGGTCCATACGGGTCAAATCCATAGCTAAGCCAGGCCAAGTCCTAGTTCGAACCCAACCCGGAGAGATATCTACTCATGACTATTGATAGTTCTCATCTAGGGTTTTTGATTGTTCATAAATTCACTATCTATTGTGCACTTGCTATTCTATTTGATGTACTAGTATGGAAAACCTCAAAGGTTACAACTATTTTTGTTGAATTGATATTTCTAAGGTATTAATTCTCAAAGAAATTTTATATTAATTGATTGAAAAATCAATCTTATAAATAGATTTGTATAATTGAAGGAATTTGTATGTGATGTTAGAGATAGGAACACATTCATATTGTTCTTAGTGTGATTCAAGGTTTTCCCTGACAAGGAAGAGATCCCAATTTATTAACTTAGGGTTATGAATTAATAGTCTTGAGAAAGATCTTAATTCAATCAAGGAAAGTCACAATTAAAGAAAACTAATAAAATCATTGAAGGAATTAGAAAGTTATATAAAGACTTAATGGGGCTTCCATGTCTAGGTAGTCTTGTAATTAATTTGAATTAACATAAAACAATAGGCTTTGTAAAATTGGTGAATTGATAATAGGTATAGGTAATTAATTAGGTTAAGTCGAATTTGCTTATTAAATAATAGGGAGAGAGTGGGTACTGGTACTTTAAATCTTTATGGAACAAACCTGGACTTAATTCATGTACCATAGATTTGATGAATATAATTGTCTAAAAAAAAATTGTTGTAGAGTAGAATTGAGACTAGATTTTTAACTTGTTAGAAAATGATGATTCTAAGGATACATTAAGGACAAACAAATTTTTATTTCCCATGCCTTTGTAGATATTATTCCATAAAATTAATCTGCATACAGGAAAAACTTGTGTATCTTGGCTCCTCAATAATATTCCAATTTAACGAAATTTCCAGTGTTTACTGCCCGCTTTGACTTCAATTTTTTTCCCCCTTTAATCTGTTTTAATGCTGGAAACCCCGAAAATAGGCAAAGTGCATACTTACGTTAGAATTTAATGGCAAATAGTAAATTGGTCCATTATAGCCTATCCTAACCTAAGGGCGATGTCTTTAATGGGTTTGGCATTTGCATTAGTTGCATTTATATTCTCATCTGCCCAAGTTGATGGGGTATGGGCATAGACGTCCAATTTCGTTTTCCATTAAATATAGTGGGCTTAAAAGTCATTGTATAAAGTAATACTATTTTTATGGCGCAAAAAAACAAAAAAAAAAAAAAAGAGTAAAACTTTATTCTAGTAGGGTGCCTAAAGTTCCACATGATTTGTTATCTATGATGAATCGATGATATACTTGCATTGTGAGTGAATGCCAAATACCCTGTTGTCCATACCTACAACTCAGGCTCAGCTGTGGAGTTAAATCTCCTTGTATGTCTGTACGTTGGAAAATAAGTTGAAGATATCGACAGATCTAAGAGGTTATTAAATATTCGTGATATAGAATACATTTGAAGAATATTTTTATTCTTCTGGATGAGATAACTTTCCTTTGGTAATTGAGAATAGTTACAGTTGTCCAAACCATCCAAATTTTTTGGTTTTTCTTTACGTGGCTTCCAAAGTGCAAAGATTTCACAACATAAATAAATAAACAAATATATAATATATATATATATATTTTACAAACACCTTCCCCCTCTTTCTCTCTCTTCTTTGTTCTTCCAAAACCTCCTTTTACAAACCTTTGTATAAAGGGGTGGAAACCTTCTTTACAAACCTTTGTATGAAGGGGAGGGTACCGCCTTTTATATGGGATTATGCTATCCTCTTATAAAATTTATTTCAATTACTTATTAATTGTAAAAGACTTGTGTATATTCATATGGTTAAGTTTTGTACCCAATTGTTAGGGAAATTCTATGATCTCATCATTAATTTTAGTAGAACTAGTCTCGTCACTCTCTAATGACTCACATTATACCCAACCATGATTGAATCAATAAAATAATTAATATTTCAATCACTATATTTATTTTAATCTATCTTTTTCTTGTATTGATATTTTGATTGATATAATTGTTCATAATGAAGGAAATTTATTTTTAATGGCAAAAGAAAAATAAATTTTTGCATAAAAAGTTGATATTACTAAGGCATATATGACTTGTGAAATAAATTAAGGTGAGAAAAAAATTATAATATTTGAAAAACAGAATGAAGAAATAATAACTAATCCTTATAGTTCATTTATGGTTTTATAGATACATATAGCATACGTTAGTAAAGATTGAAGAATAGTTATTCATTTGGTACTCTAAAGAATTACAATTCCTCATTTTTGCATTTATAACAATATCAAAGAACAATTATTCTACAAACAAAACACAAGAATATGTTTGCAGGAAATTGATAAATATTCGAGAAAACTACACTTTTAATCCCCGAACGTCTGTCGACATTTATATTTGAATCCTTAATTTTTTTTAATTTTTTCCCTTTCTAATTGAGTCTTTAATATCTTCAAAATTTAAAAGAAAAAAAAGACTTCCATTAAATACATTAATTTTTTTATCCAACTTATGCATGTATCAACTTCCTTTTGGCTTTAGCCTAGTAGACAAGGGGGTTATGGCAAGGAAAATTTTTTCTAGCCATATTTCTTTTCTATAATAAATATATTCAATATTACTGTTTTGTTAGATAAGTTATTTGAACAAATTTGAAACTGATTTGTATCTTGTGTACACTTCAAAAGTTAATAAATTTGACAAAAATCCTATTTTTATAAGAGTTTGATAACACTACGAACTCAAATGAAATAAATAAATAAATAAATAAAAAAGAATAAAGAAACTTGAGGACATCATTTAAAAAAAAAAAATGGCCATCGGTAACCTCTAAAAGTGGACAATTGACATAAATATTTTATTCAAACCTCATAAAGTCAACCAAACGAAGCATAAAAGAAATGGAGATCATATGTATTTATACACTCTTTCGCTTATGTTATTGTGTTAACTTGTCAATTCAATTTTGTGTCAATTCAAAACCACATATCTCATACAAATCGACAATACAGTTCTCCATATAGATTGGAATAAGTCGACTTGCCCCTTCATTTCTTCCAGATAAAATTTATAGTAGCTCTTGAATTTTTTTTTCTTCTTTCCTTTTAGTTAGAGGAGGAGAGAGAGGATCCCCGTAATTTTTCATTAATCAGTGAAAAAAAATTTTCCTTGTACAAGGAAAATGATTTAAAGGAAAAAAGAATAACCAAAAGGAAAAATCAATACTAAAGGAAAAATCAATACTAACTTTCTTGTATTTAGTCACATTAAATTCATATGAAACACCATAAAAAGTAATATGAATATAAGAATAGACGTTTGTTTCTATCGACTTTAGTATTATGAGAAGTAGATGACATAATTTAAGTTTAGAAGGACCAATAATTAACCAAGAAATCAAACATTATTCTTAGGAATCAAAATCTTTTAGCATAATCAAGCATTATTTATTTGTGTTTGGATTGAAACAATAGGAGTTGATTTCAAGTTCTAATGGGTTAAGAGAACTTGAGTATATTTCAGCTACGTGACTGCTGTTGTATAATAATGCATATGCATGTGTGTGTTGGGGAGATGAAATTGAACTAATGACTTTTCATATTGATGACTGTATGTATTGACTCATGACTTGTGCTGAGATCTACAAATATGTAATCATGGTTAGGCTTTGTTATCCTTAAAAGAGACAGTTTCCTACAGTGATGTGATTAGTTAGACGGTTAAGATATGATTCATGGATCAACTATGTCATCAATATGAGGGAGGTGTAGCTGATATAAGTCAGTTGGCTAGGATTGAAGTTACAAGGAGATGAATTGGTGGTACAGGACACTAATTCTAACAATGTGCATGGATTCTTCCCCTAGCAAACATGATACTGGTGAATAATTCGATATGAGACTTTTTTGTTTTTTTGCTAGTAGTTTAGACTCCTACCATTCGTTGCCGATGTTGTCGACGATTAGGATAATATGACTCTTTGCAAATTATTGTTGATTGTCAATTGCCATTAGGTGTTGGTCTTTAAGTGATCAATAATTGGAAAACTCCAAATCTTACGATGACAAGATCATATTGTTTGCTAAATTTAAAAAATAAAATAAAATAAAATAGTGAATCTCATTTGATGCATTTAGTAATTATAGATGCACGTATAGTGCCCATACTTCGACTAATGAACTAAGATGGGAGCAATGCTAGCTTATCTATGAATCGACTGTAGTTAGATTTGACTTTTTAATATATCTTTGGTTTATTTGTATTTTCTTTCAGAGATTTTAAAAGTGTTATACATTAACAAGACTTTATAAATATTAATTAAATTAATATAAAAGCTATAAGATTTATTCACGTAACTGTGCATTTAACAATAGGTTTTGAATTTTTTATGTTCCTCGTCCTTTATGCATAGTGTATTTTATGATAAGAGAACTTCTACATTCCCATTCCAATCAATCATCTAACTATTTTAAATATATATAGTAATTAATGTATCAAGTATTTCAATAATGTGGTGACATCTAGATATGAATTTAAGATGTCAAATAACTAACTAGATTAGTCCCATCTTATTTCCATTGAAGAATATGACCGAACCATACAATTTTCGATTACGGTAGTAATTTTTTATACAAAGCATTAAAATTCACTGAATTGTGAGACTTTCAAACATTTCAAGTGATGAGAATTTTAACGATAGAATGATTATGTTAGTCGTTCTTTGTTATGAATTATAGGTTGGAGGAAGGTGTGTCTGTAACGCTTTTCCAATATTTATTATTTTTCAACTATGAGATTTAGTATGGTATGGAAATTATTGAAGCATTGGTTATCTTATTATGTGGAGAATAGCTGTTGTATAGCTGAACTTTTGTGTAATCTCATATATATATATATATATATGTAGGAGTACATCATGTGTTAACACTTCTAAATGGAAATAGATTTGGTCAATTAATTCTTAATTTTCATCAATTTCTCCCATTAAAATCTCTCCACATGTAATTAACAACTGATTATGACATTATAATGATGTTGATGGCAAATATCGTATTTCTAGGCATCTTGACCATTGATTTACAAATTGGGAGAATATGGGAAAATATGATTCAAATTCCTTCTCAATTGTTATGGACTCTAACAATTTCTATTATGTTAAGCTAATAAAGTTTTATCCAACTTCACTTTTCTTAATAAGTACTTTTTTAATATTTATTTATGTCCCATTTATTCTCTTTCACATTTATTCTAATTTGTTAAATTTCCATCTATATCTATATATTTATATACACCTATTATCTTTCTGTCTATCTATTATATTTACCAATAAAGCTTATTGGACTTCACTTTCCCTCTATTCTGTCATATGAAGCTAATTAGGCTTTATATTACACTTTTTTGTGTTATACTTTAATAAATCTCCTCTTCCATATTATCTCTCATCTACCTAATATCTATCTACATATCTAGGGTTCGTTCAAATAGCAGATGGCATACACTTCATTTCAAACTTTTTCTAATAAATTGTTTGTCAAAAATATATATATTTGAAAAATATATAGCAATTCTTATGAAAACATCAAATAGACCAAATACATATAAAATATAATTACTAATCAGAAATCTTTACACATAAAGTTTAAATACAGATACAAATACAAATGAGAAACAAATAATCCAAATAGACCCTTATATATACATTATCTTTTATCTATTGTATTAAGCCAATATAAATTTATTCAACTTTTATTTCACTATTATAGAAAAATGTCACCAACAGTTACACGATGAGTCAAGATTACAAATGAAGCACCCTCTCTCTCTCTCTATATATATATATATATATTCTATAAGGTAAATCAATAATTTTCCCACAACCCCCACATACTATATAAGCCTTCTTAAACCCTCATTCCATCTTGTAGATGTATCAAATGAATAGTAATTTCTTTGAAAAATCAAAGCACACCAGAGTTAATGGAGAAGATAAGAATTTTGTTGGAATTATCACTCATTGTTTCATTAGATTTTCATATAGAATCAATAGTAATGAAACTACATTCTTAAGAGGAAATCTAGGGGAATGGCTACAAGATCATTTATGGTAAGGGTTTTTCATTAAACAATCGTTATGTTATGAATACATTACTCATAAATTAAAATTCATTAATATAATTTACATATTAATTTAGAAAATTCTATACTTATGTAGACTAAGCAATTCATAATGGAACATAAGATATCATGAATCTTGATGACAACTATGAAATCAGACATTTATAAAAAATACTACAACTAATAGCAAGGAGAAATTAGATCTATGTGGGTTTATGATCTCTATCTAACCAATTTTGAGATAATAACCAATTGTCATTTATGGATCTAGTAAAATTGACGTTAACCAAACAATTAACCAATCAAAACTATCAAACAGTGGAACCTTATAGAAACATTAAAGAAAAAAACTCCTCATACATAGGTTGGATCAGTGCAAGAAGAGCCCCTAAACTAAACCATAGGATAGATTATGACTTGAGAAGATCTTTAGAATAAGCTGGCCAACTTGCTAGTTAACTAGTGGTCTGACCTACTTCTTGATCAATATATACAACTAAGGATTAGCTTTTAGGATTGTCCAGTTTTGGCCAAGTTTGAAATTTTGCAAATTCAAGTTGAAAAATCAAAATTTTATGGGAAATTTTATAATTTGTCAATAGTATTATAGCCTAGTGGCATCTTTCCTAGTCTCTCATGTGAAAAGTTTCAAGTTCAAATCCCCCCTTCCTGTTATAATTGGCAAAAGAAAAAGAGGGGGGGGGGGGGGGGGGGGGGGGGGGGGGTGAAGGAGGTGGGGAACTGCAATTTAGCAAAATGATCTTTTCTTGATTGGTTCCTCACATAAGATTAATTATATTATGATAGGATTAGGATTATTAGTGTTTGCATGAACACCAAGTACAAGTTAATCATTAAATGATGGTTATGCTTATATCTTTAATAAATTAAACTAATTGATGAATATTCGATGAACTATAATTTATTTTATTTTTATTAATTATATTGCTACAGAAAATTATTTGAGAATACTCTGGAATATATAGGCGGCTAAAATAATTTTATAATAATTTATAGGAATGTCAAACTGCTTGTACTTCTTTATATATATATATATATATATATATATAGTTTTTAGAACTTGCATTATTGGTGCTAGTTCTTGTTTCTTATTTTCTAGTCTAATAAGTGGATGTTTCATGTATTCTATGATTTAGAAAGGTGTTTTTGTTTTCAAAAATGTTGTGGTGCAAGAATGAGCCCATGAGTTCCTTAATTTGTAATTGGATTAGGGTCTATTCTAATTGAATTTTGTTTTTAAACAGTTAATGCAATATTGTTAATTAACTAGTGATGTGAAGGAAACTAGTTTTTACATATAGAAATTTTGCAACAAGAAAATTTTTGTCTTTAAAAATAGGAATCAGATACATATTTGTGCGAAATTAGTGACGACAAAAATGATCACAAATTTTGCGGTTCAAATTTATTTTACCAGTATAATTTGCAACAAATTATAAATGAGTTTGGAACAAGATTTCTTTTGTTGCAAATTTTGTTGGCAAATCTTTCTCTATTTTTTTTTTGGCTACAAATATGAAATATTGTCGTTTTTTTTCCTTTTTTTAATTCTATTATAAATATGTCTCTATAAATTAAAAGTATAAACAAGACTAAATATGTAGTTTATAATTTAGACTTACAATCTCTGTGTAGATTAATTGTATTATATAATATATTTATAAAATATATGTAATGATATGTTATATACAAATGATATTATATGTCTTATATTATATTCTTTTTGTAATACATTTATTTCTTAGCACATTATATATTAATGTTTTATAAATAATAAATGATATATAATACATTTTTTATTAATATTTATATCTTGTATAATTTATCTCTATGTATATTATAATATTTATATATAATAAAATATTATATAAAGAATCATAATATACTATTTAATAAAATAATGTATAATAATAACAATATAGCATATAACATATAGGAGATAGTATAAAAGACTAGATTTACTATATATATTTATTGAATTTTTTAATTATTTTTATATAATATCTCGTATATAATTATAATAATCTATATTAAAAAAAATAAGAAACTTCTTAAAAGATTCTTAGAAATTGTTCATATAATCTGGTCTTTTTTTATGGTTTATAAAAATTTAGAGACAAATTTTGCTATTATTAAAGATAGAAATTCCATCACAAATTTGCTACGAATGATAAATATATTTCTAAAAGAATTAACAAAGACGATTTATAAGATAAAAATTTGCAATAGAAGTTTTACCTCTAATGTCTTATTCAACAGAATTCCTACTTTTGAAAACAAAACTTGAAAACCAAAATTTCTTGAAGTGGTTGCATTAGTTTCATCAAATTGTGCATGATGTGAGATCATGTGCAATTGCACACATTTCAAGCAAAGCAGTATTGTCCGTTCTTTATTTTTCATGTGATATTTAGTATGAAGTTGATCATTATGATTGTATGGGATACAATCTATATGCTAGTGATGGGCATTATGATAGCTATTCTAGAGAGGATGATCATTTTGATAATTCAAACAAAAGTGTTATTCATATTAAGTTGTGCAAAAAAATTAACTAAACTACGAACCAAACTAAACTGAATCAAAATTTCGCTTTTTTTTAAATGACTCAATTCACTATTCATTTCGATGAAGTGTGAATGGTTTGTGATTTGGTTTGAGGTTGCAAATTGAATCGCATGAATTCAAACTGAGTTGAATTGTTTTGTATATTTAATAAAAAAAACATCAAACATATTTTTTTATTATGGTATTAGGAATTTAATTACTTTTTAATTTTTTATTTAGATATGTACTTTTCATGAGAATTGAATTAGATTGATCATGTTATGTTTCAATTGTTGTAGTAAATTTACAAATAAGTTAATCTTTAGGTTTCAATCTCTAGTGTTCAGAACATTCTGGGTTTTTTTTATCTACATATTAATTCACTTTAATTACCTAATTACTTATTGGTTTATGTAATTGATAATATATTGATTAAAAATGCAACAAGTTGAAATTTGCACTTTGTATTGCGATAACATGTTCAAATTTTATAGTCCAACATATTGATGTAGTTTAGGATACTTCAAGAGAATGAAACCAGCATATGATTATGGTTTCAAGATGCGTGAAATCTCTCCACACTATAAGCTTTACATGTTCATTATATGAGTAAATAATTAATTTCAAATATTATCTTTTGTATTTAATTAGTGATAGAAAATATATGTAATTGATTTCTCTCTCTCCCTCCCTCCCTCCCTCTCTCTCTCTCTCTCAATAAAATGTATTATTATTTTAAAAATACTAAACCGTAATATACAATGCGGTTCAATTTGTGGACAAACCAAACCAAACTACATGGTTCCAGCCCTAATGCATGTTATACTATTTTTTAAGACTTTGTTAGTTTTATCATATTTAACTGTAGTTATGGATTTCATAAATAAGTTATTTGTTTAAAAATGAAAAAAAAAAAAAGATATCAAAATGATTAAAAAATGATGAAACAAACAAAGCCTAAATGTATATTATACAAATGTTACGCAATATATGTATACACACATTATATATATTACATATTGAATTTTTTTTTCATTATGAGAAAGGCTTCCATGAGTAGTATATACTATGTGTAATATATATGTGATAATTAAATATCAATTATTATTTGATACTTTACCATATTTTTAAATCACACATAATAGTAATTTTATATCTATACCCACTATTTCTTCCGGACGTTAAAACATTTTTCCATTATTAAGACGCACTGCCAACGATTGTAATTTGTAAGTACTCTCTCATGTTCAATACTGCGATAAAGTGAGAGAATTTTCTAGGTTGCAATGCGAAAGAAAGGGCTTTCAAAATTTTCGTATACAATAAATAAAATATGATGGATCATCTACCACAACATTACTCAAATCTAATTATTAGCTTGTGTATTAATGTGTCAGAAACAGGGAACTAAATATTATATATATGTGACATTCAAAATAAAAACATATGAACAATCAATTAGGAGCGATGAATGGGAGAAGGGAAAAAAAAACATTGTCCTTCCAAAAAAAATAAATAGAAATTCTTAAATATTTCAAGATTATAATACTTATACAATTTTAATTTAGCAAAAAGTTGTTTTTTTTTTTAAGTCTCGATTTTATATACTTGAAATTATATTTTCAAAAAATCAGTAGACTTTTAACAATGAAAGTCTTGCTTTTGAGATATGATTTCAAGTATCATAATCTTAGGATTATTAATAAAAAATTCTGATTTTTTTCTTGAAACTTTGATTCTTAATTTCATTTTTCCTGCAAAGAATGGCATAAACATAAGGAATATATAAAATGGATATTGGGAAATATGATTGGAAATTGACAGAGGAGAAAAATAAGAAATGTTAGTGAGGACAAAGGAGCCGTTTGTAGACGGCAGATGACATAAGTAAATGCCGGCTACCCTATAGTTTGCCAGCCCTCTGTTTTTCTGGCCCCATCCTCCTCCACATCTTCCTTTATAAACCTCTTCATTGGAGGACCCAGTCAGTCCTCTCTCTCTCTCTCTCGATCAAATTCACATTGTTCCATTGCATCTACAACTGGTGCAATTAAAATTTAAAAAAAAAAATGACCAAACTATCAACCCAGAATCAGAGAAACACAACAGCAATAAACGAGGACAACGACAAAAGTACGACGGAAGTCATGGCTAATGGAGGTGTAAAAAAGGCAAAACGTACGAGGAGGACCGTCCCTAGAGACTCTCCTCCTCAGCGTAGTTCCATATATCGAGGTGTCACAAGGTACGTACGGTAGTCCTAGTCCTAGCTTGCCCTTAATTCTATGTTGTTTTAGACATTGTTGTTTGCTTTCCCGTACATATGTCAATCTTCCTGTTTCTTATCTCAATAGTAAGTCACTATTTCTAAATAATTGCTTTCTTGTTGTTGTAAAATAAAATAATGTATTGTTGATGGATTCTCATTTGGTCCTTCCCATCCCATTATTAGGCATCGGTGGACGGCAGGTACGAGGCGCATTTGTGGGATAAGAATTGCTGGAATGAGTCTCAAAACAAGAAGGGACGACAAGGTTTCATATATTGCATACTTTTTTTCATTTGATTTAATTTCCTTTGTTTATGCTTAGCTTAATCATGTTGCTAACTAACAATAATTTGGTGTTCTTTTGCTCTTCTTGTTGGCAATAATCGCAACAACTTTAATTTGGACGATCACCTCCTCCTAAACTTCAATAATGCAGTCTATCTCGGTAAGTGATTTTATTTTTATCTTCCTTTCCTTTTTTTTTATTTTTTTGAACCACGTGGCTTTGCGCACCCCCCCACACCCCCCCCCCCCCCCCCCCCCCCCCCCCCCCCCCCCCCCAGCAATATTAGGAAAGTGAAAAATAAACTTAATGTTATTAAAGGGGAAGGGATTTGATGTTATGAAATTAGTCCCTTTTCTTTAAAATAAAATTGATGTTTTCCTTATATGAAATAGTTATGTTAATTAAAAAAAAGTTGTTTATAAATTAGTACAAAATTTTCTATAAAATAAGCATAAATTTTTATTTTTAATTATATGATTTATAATACAAGTACATCCTCCTGTTATTATCATCTTTATAAAGAAGTTTTCATGTAATTAATTTTATAACCACAAAGTGGACGCATCCTCTATATATTTTGACGTTTCCCTTATCTTAATGCGACTGTTTTGCTTTAATTTGCCTGCCGCAACTAATTAATTCCATTATTAAATGAATGGCTAAATTACATACTAATTATCCGAAAAGAAAATAAAATAAGGAAGACCGTATAATAATTAAGAATAATGGGAATCAACAACATAAAATTCTCGATTTTCGATCAAGATCTATATATACGGTGTATTAATTAGACAACAACAAATAATGTTAAACCATATGATATATTGGCTGTCTTCATGATTTTTCAGGTGCATATGACGATGAAGAAGCTGCTGCACACGCTTATGACCTAGCAGCACTCAAATACTGGGGAAAAGAAACCATTCTTAATTTTCCGGTATATATATAAAAAATGGATATTATCTCAACATTTATGGAAATTCGATTGGAGCCAAGATTATTACATGTTAGTCGATGTTTTAAAAAAAATTATACAAATTTAAATTGTAGAGGAAAAAAAAAAGTTACACAATTCTTATATCGCCCGTTTACCGTGCAATACGCATATAAACAGTATCAGTCAACAAACATGCCCTTTTACCCAACCAGTTGCATCATTATGTACTCGAACACATATCATATCAAAGTGCATTGCACATGGTGCATCTTGAAATTTCTCCTCCCTGACCTCTACTGTATATAAACAGTATCCTAAAGTAATATCTTTAGAAATTTGGTCATCTGATATCCGATATAGATATTTTTAAAAGTTTAAAATGATACAATCACTGTATTGCTTCTCTTATATGTGATATATGTATAAACTATAAAATTTTTATTTTAACATGCCATATAAAGATAATAATTTATAATTTTTTTGTATAATTTATATTTTTTTTAACAAAAAGAGTAGGCATGTCTTACACATGGAAGACATTATATAAAACTCAAATTTGCATTTTACACACACAGCTCGCTACGTACCATAAGGAGCTCAAAGAAATGGAAGGACAGTCCAGGGAAGAATACATTGGATCGCTAAGAAGGTTTCAAAACATCTTTCTTCATTTGGCCTTACTGCTATGTTTTCCATTTCATGACGAACAAACGGGCTACGTGCTCTTTCTTAAAGATATGTACAACGCAATTATAGATTTTTGTGGAATAATCACATATACATCTCCTTAACAATTGGTTAGATATAAATATATCCTCTAAACATTATTAATACATAACTTCATCTCTTTAATAATTAATTTTTAAGGCATTAAAAAAAATTAAAGGATCACTTCAGGGTGATATCATATATACATATTTTGAAAAGTTATATGAACTGCGAAGCTACACATAGGAAGTTTATAAAGATATATAATATATATTTAATCAATATATAATGGGGATGTTTTTTATAATTTGTCCTTTTTTTTTTTTGTTAACATAACTGATGGTCTCATTTCCAATTTGTTGACATCTATCTCGTTTTTGCATGATTTAGAAAAAGTAAATGATATATTTTAGAATAATTATGTGAACCATTTTGACATCAATCGCAGAAAAAGTAGCGGTTTCTCTCGAGGGGTCTCAAAATACAGAGGTGTTGCCAGGTAATTTCATTTCTTTTTTAATATAGAAAAAGTTACCTTAATTAATGTGTGCGGAAATAATATAATATAAGGGACCACATTATCACACACGTACTCCCTTTTGGTGGCTGTGATTCTTAATTTCAAAAAACATAAGTGTTCAAATATTTTCAATTTAATTATGACGTCCATGAACCATGATATCGGTCGTTTTTGCTGTTGCATTTTGGACGATCACAATGATAATTTTTTCTACTTATTCGCAATTAGATTACATGTAAAGGTAAACATATATTTATCAAATCTCAGGCATCATCACAATGGAAGATGGGAAGCTAGGATTGGCAGGGTATTTGGGAACAAATATCTCTACCTTGGGACCTATGGTAATTCTTCTTACATACTATATAAACTCCGGCAGTATTTTATTATTTCCATTCACGGAGGAGTTTACAGTGGGAATGATATGATCCTTTCTATGAAAAAAAAAATAAAGGGAAAAAATTATACCACATGGTTCATAAATATCATTAAATTTTTTACATACATAGCAATAAAATTAATAGCTTATATAAGTATTTACATTTCACACATATATAACAAATAATTTGTAATACTGGATATATCTTTTATCTCTTATGTAAAGTCTAAATTATTAGATTGTTGATTGTTGACAAAAGATTCATTGGTTATTTGATACCACATGTTTGTATACGTAATACATTGATACTACTAAATTTTTCATATGTACAATGAAAATAAAAAATAGTGATATTTTCAAAATTAAAAAAAAAAATATTACTACTAGTATGCATCCAAATATAATTAGTATGCTTATTATATATGAACAGGTGGCTAGTATTATATCCCATGAATCATTTCTCTTTTGCTGAGAAAAGTACACATCAGGTGAAACAGCTTATTTAAGCATATTTTAATGGACCACGTTCATGTGTATATTACCAAGTAAAAAGCTATCCATTCATGTAGGCCGGTTTTATGTGCATATGTCCTTGGAAATATTGTCTATGTAGAAAGTAATCAATGTAGGCCAAATGTTTTTAATGCAAATGTAAGAACTAGTGGCACTTAAAAGAGATGCACTAGAAAAAGTCTTTTTAGCTCCAACGGACATTATTAAACTTGGACTCGCACCATCGAGCCTTGTAGTTACGTTTTATTAGTTTAATGCAGTCATAACATTTACTTATATTAGTAAGCCAAAAAATTTAGATATTACATTTTCAATTTCCAACCTTTTTAAATAAAATCATCGAACTTTTGTAATCCAAAGTTTGCACATAGCATTCATTAGATAAATATAAATCCTCTACTTTTGAGCATACACATCATAGTTGTACATGTTCTTTGATATTTAAAAAAGAAAAAGAAAAAATACCAAATTTGATACTTGAAGTATACATGAAAATTCAGTTTATTACTAGAACCTTGGAACAATTAATTTAATACTCAATCAAACTTTTCTAAACTATTGTACTACCTTGCTAATATATTTTGGTCTGTTTGCTAATGTGCAAGAAATTGTTTGTCATTGCAAGATTGTGTTAGAAAAAAGTAGTAAAAAATTTATCAATAGGTGCCTATCAACAAATAGAGCAAATGGTACTATGAAGATAGAAAAATATACACACAAAATTTGTTTAAGTATTAAATTGACAACTTTGAAGTCAAGTATGGAATTGAATTTCCGTGCAAGGTTCAAATATACCAAATTTGACATTTATCAATTAAAAAAAAAGAACTAATCATATAACCTCATTATTACATTATCATTTTTTCCCTTTCAATTTACGTAAGCCCTCAAGTAGACCAATTTGTATAAACAAACCCCAAAAAGAATTGTTTGAGGTGTTAGTTTCCTTTATAACTTGTGTGAAACCCTTTTTCTTACACATGTATTCTAAAAGCTACATGTGAAGCTTCATATATGGCCCCAGCCTTTCAAATCCAAATCGATAGCAACACCTAGACTTATAAATTTTATTTACAACGACCAACATATATCATTCTAATGAAGTCCTTTTCTTATCTTTTTCAACAGCTACTCAAGAAGAAGCTGCCATTGCATACGATATGGCCGCTATAGAGTATCGTGGACTTAATGCTGTTACAAATTTCGACCTCAGTCGTTACATTAAATGGCTTAAACCTAATCATAACAACAACAACAACAATAACAACAACATCATTAGTACTAATAACAATGAAACTCACATTGCAAACCCTAACATTAAAAGTTATTATTCAACCAATAATAATATGACTTCAATAGTCTATGGGAATAATCAGCAAAGCAGTTCTAGTAGTACTAGTGACACCTTAGGGTTATCAGAACAAACTATGCAGCATCAGCTACGTCCAACAACTGCTACATCAGCCCTAGGGCTACTTCTTCAATCATCCAAGTTTAGGGAGATGATGGAGATGACTACAACAGTTGATATTTCATCATCAAACCAGGAACAGGATCAATTAGAGCAGAACCCTAAGTGCAATTTCCCTGAAGAAATCCAAACATACTTTGAAAGCCATGAGGAGTCTAACAGCTTTAGAGAAGAAGAAGACATTCTTTTTAGTGGGCTTAACGAATTTGCACCACCACTTTTTCAGTGTGATTTTAATGCTTGATGGCGGGGTTGAAGAGTTAAGTGAAAAGCTCTTACATAGACCAGATCTATGTAGATTGAATGAATTTTAAACATTTGATTTACATGAATCTAGCCTATGTAGGAATAATATTTGGTAGGCAAGTAATTTGCAAAATAATATGCGCATACAAAAGGATGACAAAGAATCAACAAGTGAAGAAGAAGAAGAAGAAGAAGAAGAAGAAGAAGAAGAAGGAGAAGGAAAACTTGAAAGAAATGACTTTCAAGGGGTTAGGGGTGAAACTTAATGCCTAAAAGTCATATGATTATTTTAGTTTAATTTTGTAGAGAATATATGCAATTTTTTTACATTAATTTTTCGAGACCAATAATAAATTGCTTCAGTTTTGAAGCATGTAAATTTTTATTTGGATTATTTTTTTTTCTAGATAAATTAACAATGCATTCATTTAATTTTAGAGAAAAGAAACCTTATAAGTGGAAGGTCAAAATATAAAGAAACCATCATGAACAATATCACTATATTGCACAAATATCTCTCTTTCTTTATGTGTGTGTGTGATATTATCTCTTTTTTTATAGGGAATATATATATATGTAATATAAAAGATGAAAAATAAATAGAGATTATTTTAGATTTTGCTAAGTCTTTAATGATACCAAGAACTCTAGAGGAAGATAAAAACAACAAGCCCTGTGGTCATAGATAGAACCAAGGCAATTGAACTAAGTAGCAAAATGAGGTTCTTTTATGTTTCGACTTTATTTTACAATTTAATTCTCCAATCACTTCTAACTTAAAAAAGAAAAGAAAAAAAAAAAGAGGTGGTATATTTTAATTTCTTTTAATAGAAAAAATACGTTGAGCATAATAAACCTTAAAAAGAAATGATCCTACTGTTTCCTTGTTACACTCTTGCACTAGTTGAACTACTCTCACTATTTCATTTTACACATTCATTGATTTCATTCTCAATTTCACACTTGTCTATTAGTCTTTCCCTAAACTTGGGATGAAGAAACATTAGCATTTCTATAAACACCACTTTTTTACACCCATTTAAGAGACAATAAAAAATAGTAAATAAAAATAATAAAAAAGAATAAAAAAATAGAAAAAGACCCTAAAGATGATAAATTCTCAAAAATTGAAAAAAAAAAGTGATGAAAATGAAGAAATTCAATTAAAGGTATTAGGTCTATCTTTATCTTGACATGTGAATCAATTTAATAAAAATAGAGTTTTTGATCAAAATTTGCTTTATATTATTGCATAATCAAAGTTCTACTCAATCAAGCCCAATCACTCTTAAGATGATGAAGAAGAGCGATTTAAATAGAACATGGCTCAAATTGGGCCCTGTTTTGATTTAAATTGGCTAAAATAAACATAAACCAAGGTTTGAAATAATGGAAGCTTAATTTTCTATCAAGTGAGCTTAATTTCAAATAATGTATTATATATATAATCTAGGCTCAAATTTTATAATCAATGTATTTTCTTCAAGTATTTACCTAAATTTTCTTTCGAGCCGAATTAGGTTAAACTTAAGCTTAATTAGTTTTTATCTTTTTTTTTTCTTTTTTTGGCCATTATGACAAGGGTCTAGTGAATTGAACCTAGGACCTCTTATAAGAGAGATTAGGGGAGGTGCTACTATTCTACAAGGTCATTGGTTAGCCTAATTAGTTTAAATAAGTACTAATCACACAATATATTAAGTTGAATAAATTGACTTAATGGTTAAGGATGCCGAGTTACATGCTTTAGGTTAGAGATTTAAATGTCATCAGACACAAAAATAAGATTTCCACTTTTATCATTTATTTTTTTGTTCATTTGAAAAAGAAAAGTTTTGTCGCGATCATGTCCTATTCATATGCTTGTAATCAGAGAAATAAGCCAGTTTACTACTCTTTAGAAAAGCACTTTTTAAATAGGCCCCACTTAAACTATTTCTTCAAATATTACTGAATCACAACGTCAACATCTAATTCAACTTTGATTAATTTTTACAAAGAAATTGTATATTTAACATGCAATTTTGGGTTTATAATTCCATGACTGAGTTTTCTAGCCAAATGAATTTGCCTTAAATTTGGACAAAAAGTGCATAGCAAAGAAACAATTTTGTAGATTGCATTTTGTTTTGTGATTTACTTTGAAAAATTGTACTTTGGAGATGTTATTTGCTTTACCCCATTAAGAACTTCAACAAATTTTTAAAGTAAGCAACTTATTAATTAGAAACTCCACAAAAACACAAATTCCAAAATAATTCTCAACTCTGGAAAGGCTCGGTACCATCATAACTATCAACTCATCATTAAGTCCTACATATCAAGGTTCGTTTTCAATTTACACATAAACAAAGGTAAGGAATAAAATCAATACTTTAACTATTTCAAACCATAAAAAGCATAATTACATGTAACATTTACAAACGTATAGTAGATGCATTTTTTTTATCAAATAAGGGACAAGTATGTGCAATCATGTACAAATTGAATATTGTATAGGCAATCAAGAAGATGCAAGATAAGAAAGAAGTGAGTAGAACTGCTAGAGATTGTCCTTCAGAAACACTATGATACCTAAATCAATATTTTATAGGACAAGATGCCAGAGAAGTAGAGTGAAGGTAATGTGTGTATAAGATGCATTACTATAGACCTCGATGGCCTATTTATAAAGAAGAGGAATCTTCCTTATTCGGCAAGTGGATCTTCCTTAGTGGAAAAGTGCACCCAATTGTTTAAGAAAATAAATCATCCTATTAAGGAAAATCCTAATATTGTTAGGTATGGTAGAGACAACTAGCCATGTTTGCTAACCACTTGCCTAATGAAAAGTCGACTTTTGATAGCTTTAAGAGGTCATCTAGTTGTGTTCCATCTAATATTGGGTGAAAAAATGATTAAATAGTTGCTAACTAAGACTACTTAGTCTAATCTTACACATTTTTATCCAATACTCATTAGAGATCGAATTGGAGCTAAATAGTACCAAACCATTCGATATAAGCCCAAACAATTTATGTGTAAGATCAATTATCAATAGTTTGGTTTGGTTTTAAATGTGCAACAATAGAATTGCATCTTGTAATTTGATTTATTTAAAGAAAAAAATGAACTAAATTGAACTATACCCAATTCTAATCTTATTTGAAATATTACAAATCTATATTTAGGGCTACAAACAAGTTAGACCAAGCCAGGCTTTTGAAGGTTTGGCCCTAGTTCATTTAACAAATAAACAAGCTTAAGCCAAGTCAGGTGTTAAGGAGTCTAAAAAGTATGGAATCCAACTCAAGCTCATTGAGGATTTGCAAACCTGAACTCAACTTTTTTAACTTAACAAGCTCGAACTAGAGCTATGCTTTATTTAGCTTAACGAGCATGAGTGTGAGCTTATTTACATAAATAATTATATGATGAGGATCATCAAGCATCAATGGGTCCAAAGTTCAAATCCAACGATCCATTGCAAGATATTGGAGGTCCCATGACAAGAGCTAAGGCTAAACGAATGAGGGAGGCATTGCAAGGACTTGTTATGGAGTTGCAAGAGAAGGAATTGCATTTATCCACCAATAAAAATGAGTTAAAAGTGTTTAACATCATCAAAATAAGCTCCGAAGGGGATCTAAATGGAAAACAAGTGAAATAAAGCAAAGAAGGAGCCAAGAAGTGCCCTGCAGGATTAATGGCCACCAACAGTTACTTATTTTTTGTCAGTTACATGTCTTTAATTTCTTTGTCAGTTATATGTCTTTAATTTCTTTGTCAGTTACAGTCAGCTATTTATTTTTGTCAGTTACATATCTTTAATTTCTTTGTATGTAAAAGGCTATATATTAAGCCTTGGTTATAAGGTTTTAAAGACAAGACGATTTATATGAATGTTATTCATTCTCTTTGAGAGAAAACTCCATCTTGTTCCTTGTGAACGAATTTCCATTTGATTTTCTTGATCTAAACACTCAAGGAGGTCGACGTGATAACTAGGTTGCGATCAACAGGTTTGTTCGAGGTCTAGTTCCATTCCATTCATTGATAATTAGGTTGCAATCAATAGGTTTGATTGAGGTTTCATTCCATCCTACGACAACTTATTTCAAGACGATCCTCGGGTTCCAATTCCAATCAACGATTTGGGAGTTCTAGGTTTAATATACCTAGGGTTACCATATCATTTGGTATCAGAGCTACGGTTTCTTGTCACAAGTAATCTATCCTTTTATCTTTATTTAATCTTGCTATCTATTTGTTATTATTCTTGATTAGGGTTCTTGAGTCAAAAAAAAAAAAAAAAAGAAGAAAGAAAAGAACCATCTTTATATTGTTCCATTTGTCAAAAAAAAAAAATTTGGGGGTTGTGATTGTGCTGCAAAATTTCTGTTGTTGTTAAATTGTGGGATTTGGAGAATTAGGGTTCTTGGATTTGTTATTGAATTGCTTGTGTTGTCCAAAATCATGTTGAGATTCAGTCGTCCTAAAAGTTATTATAAGGATGAGATTCAACATCAAAGAAAGGATTTTTATAAAGGTCGTTCAAGCATGTTGAAGATAATTTGAATTATCGAAGTGAGCGATCTCATAGATGTACTCATGAAGATTTGTATTATCGAAAGGAGAAATCTTATAAACAAAATGATCTGAATTATCCAGAAAAACGATCTCTAAAATATCATGATGGTACTTTAGATTACAAAAATTTGTTATTGGGTGAAATTAGACAAGCATTTAATAAACTTGAAAAGGATTTTGAGCGTTTCTTTAAAAGTTATGAAAAGAAGTTAAATCAGCAGAAGGAGGAGAAGAAAGAGTTGCAAGTGGTTTGGGTTGAACCTAGAAAATCTGCTGATGAGAAAAAGGTTGAAGAGGTGAGTGATGATAACTTGAATATAATAAAAGAGGTGGAAGTTATTGAGGTGAAGCCTAATTCAGATGTTGCTGAGTTAGAAGAAATGGAGGATGATGATCCTCATCATTCAGATATTGCTGAGTTAGAAGAAATGGAGGATGATGATACGATTGAACAACCATCTGTAGAGCAGGTATTAATAGTTAAGGCTGAGAAGGAAAAAGAGGTAATTGCAGATGTCGATAATTGTTTACAGGTTAAAGAAGACCCAGGGCAAAGGGAGAATTTGTTTCATACCAGATGCTTAATTCAGGTAAGACTTGTAAATTAACTGTTGACAGTGGCAGTTGTGCTAATGTAGTTTCACAAGAGTTTGTAAAGAAGATGCAACTTCCAGTGATTCCACATCCTAAGCCTTATGGGTTAAGATGGTTAAATGTAGTTTCACAGGAGTTTGTAAAGAAGATGCAACTTCCAGGAGCTTTTAATGATTTGAAAGATAAATTGACAAATGCACCATTACTTGTTTTACCTAATTTTGAGAAAGTTTTTGAAATAGAATGTGATGCTTCCGGGAAGGGTATTGGTGGTGTTTTGATGCAGGATTCGAAGCCAATCGCTTATTTTAGCGAGAAGCTCAGTGGAGCAGCATTGAATTACCCTGTCTATGACAAGGAGCTTTATGCCTTGGTGAGGACTTTGCAAACGTGGCAACATTACCTGTGGCCCAAGGAGTTCATCATTCATTCAGATCATGAAAGTCTGAAATTTCTCAAAACTCAAGGTAAGTTGAACAAAAGACATGCAAAGTGGCTTGAGTTCATTGAAACTTTCCCTTATGTGATAAAGTATGAGCAAGGAAAAGAGAATGTGGTTGCTGATGCACTCTCTCGAAGGTATGTACTTTTGACTTCTTTACATACTAAGTTGCTTGGGTTTGAGCTTATTAAGGGATTGTATGAGAGATTCTGATTTCAGTCAAATCTGGGCTGCTTGTGCTGTTTCTGGTTATGCTGATTATTATAGGCACGATGGTTATTTGTTTAAGAAAAGTAAATTGTGTGTGCCTAGGAGTTCTGTGCGTGAGTTACTTGTTAGAGAAACTCATGGGGGTGGATTGATGGGACACTTTGGTGTTCAAAAGACATTGGATATTTTGCATGAGCATTTCTTTTGGCCTAAGATGAAACATGATGTCCAAACTGTTTGTAACAAATGCATTGTATGTAAATAGGCTAAGTCTAAAATAATGCCTCATGGAGAATATATTCCTTTACCTGTGCCTAATCAACCTTGGACTGACATCTTTATGGATTTTGTATTAGGATTACCACGATCTCAGAGTGGTAAAGATAGCATATTTGTTGTTGTTGATAGGTTTAGTAAAATGGCTCATTTCATTGCTTGTTCTAAATCTAATGATGCACAACATATTGCTGATTTATTCTTTAAAGAGATTGTGCGTTTGCATGGGTTACCTAGATCCATTGTGAGTGATAGGGATGTTAAATTTCTAAGTTATTGGTACTTTGTGGAACAAGTTAGGCACAAAATTGTTGTTTTCCACTGTTGCACACCCTCAAACGGATGGTCAGACAGAAGTAGTCAATAGAACTCTTTCAACTTTGTTGCGTGCTGTGATTCCTAAGAACTTGAGGCAATGGGAAAAATGTTTACCTCATGTAGAATTTGCTTATAATAGAACTGTACATTCCACAACATCATATTCCCATTTGAAATTGTCTATGGCTTTAATCCTTTGACTCCATTGGATATTTTGCCTTTACCTGCTAATGAGTTTATTGATGTTGAAGGTAAGAACAAGGCAGATTTTGTGAGGGAATTGCATGCTCAAGTTCGGGCCAATATTAAAAAGAAAAATGAACATTATGCACGTCAGGCCAATAAGGGTCGTGTGAAGGTTGTTTTCCAACCAGGAGATTGGGTGTGGGTGCACTTGCGAAAGGAGCGATTTGCTGCTCAAAGGAAAACTAAGCTACACCCTAGAGGCGATGGGCCATTCCAAGTGTTGGAGCGCATCAACGATAACGCTTACAAGATTGACTTACCAAGTCATTATGGTAATGTAAGCGCAACTTTTAATGTTTCTGATCTTTCTTTGTATGATGCAGGTGATTCGAGGACGAATCTATTCGAGGAAGGGGGGAATGATGAGGATCATCAAGCATCAATGGGTCCAAAGTTCAAATCCAACGATCCATTGCAAGATATTGGAGGTCCCATGACAAGAGCTAAGGCTAAACGAATGAGGGAGGCATTGCAAGGACTTGTTATGGAGTTGCAAGAGAAGGAATTGCATTTATCCACCAATAAAAATGAGTCAAAAGTGTTTAACATCATCAAAATAAGCTCCGGAGGGGATCTAAATGGAAAACAAGTGAAATAGAGCAAAGAAGGAGCCAAGAAGTGCCCTGCAGGATTAATGGCCGCCAGCAGTTACTTATTTTTGTCAGTTACATGTCTTTAATTTCTTTGTCAGTTTTATGTCTTTAATTTCTTTGTCAGTTACAGTCAGCTATTTATTTTTGCCAGTTACATATCTTTAATTTCTTTGTATGTAAAAGGCTATATATTAAGCCTTAGTTATAAGGTTTTAAAAAAGACGATTTATATGAATGTTATTCATTCTCTTTGAGAGAAAACTCCATCTTGTTCCTTGTGAACGAATTTCCATTTGATTTTCTTGATCTAAACACTCAAGGAGGTCGACGTGATAACTAGGTTGCGATCAACAGGTTTGTTCGAGGTCTAGTTCCATTCCATTCATTAATAATTAGGTTGCAATCAACAGGTTTGATTGAGGTCTAATTCCATCCTACGACAACTTGTTTCAAGACGATCCTCGGGTTCCAATTCCAATCAACGATTTGGGGGTTCTAGGTTTAATATACCTAGGGTTATCATATCATTATATATATAAGTGTATTTATAATACTATTAAGACAGATAATTATATATGATATTCTATTCATGTATAATTATATATAATTATCTCTATATTAATATGCTAATATAATAGTATCGCTTGTGAATCCTTAATGAACCTAACTCGTCAGCTTGAATAAAAGTTTAAGCTCGATTCATTTAACTAAATGAGATTCATTTTGAGATCAAATTTAACTCGTTTAGTAAACAAACTTGAGCTGAACTGAATTCGAATAGCTCATAAGTAGTTCAACTCATTTGCAACTCTACTTTCATTATGTCATATAACAAAATTAACATTATCATAATTATATCATTGTTATTTGTTAAAATTAAAGGGTTTTTTGTTTTAAATATTTATGATGAAATCACATCCAACCCTTCCATTCAAATAGCCTTGATGACATTAGCTTTACAACTTAGCAAATGCTTAAGAGTGAGAATACTAATTTCATTATAAAATAATATTTATACAAGGAAAGTGAGAGAGAAATTGACTAATTTAGGTTACATTACCCTTAGTTGACTTTTTATAACAAACGCGTCAAGACTAGCAGGCCATGAGTATGAGAAAAATTTTAATCTCTTTTTTTTCCTTTTTTCATATACAAGTAATACCATTTTACTCCCCGTATCTCTTAAAGAAAATCACGTTACTTACCTCTCCCTTAAACTCGTGCTGCATCATCAATCTAAAAGTAATAAACTAAGTCTACAAGTGTTGGGGAAATTTTTTTTTCAAAAAACAAAAGAAAAACATAGTAATAATAACTAAGATTGCTATGTAAATAGATAACAATAATTGATTATATATTCATTAAGATCTCTTGCATGAACTTATATTTACTTAGGTGTAATCAAAAAGGAAATTTATGTTCTTTCATACCTTTCTTATAACAAATTATTTTAGGGGGAAAAGAAAGATTGGGTGGTAGGGGTGGGTGGGGGTGTGTGTGCAGGGAGGTGGGGTGTGAATATTACCAGCAAGGTCAAAAAAGAAATGGAATAGATTTCAATTTTCAAAATCTTTATGTACCCATAAAATTTCAATTGGGGGTTCCAAATACTCATCTTTGTTGAATTCATGTAAGGTTTTACTATAAGATTTGAAAGTATACTTTATACGAAACAGGACTTACGTCAAAAGGAAAAGGAAATAGGACCACTATTTTTCTGGGTCAACAATGGCGGCATAGCAACAAATTACTAAATGAATCCTTCTAATTTGCCTTATCAATATATTTTAAACCTTATGGAGGTTGATACAAAATATGTATCAATATTACTATTATTTTCTTGTAATTGACTAAGATCATTGTTCTTTATCTAACCATATAGGAAAAACATTATGTGTCACGCCCCGAAGGATACCCTAAACGTGGCAGTCCACCGTACACAATATTAAAACCTAAGAATGACCACCTCAGTCACGCGAAGGCTTCCATACTATGTACAAGGCGTCTAACACATAGAGGAGACACATCGGAATGATACGTTTTATGTTGATACAATTGAGTAACAATGTAAAGGAAATGCAATCCACTATACTCCAAATACAAAACACTATACTTCAAATACAGTTCATCAAACTTCAATTACATTCATCCCAAGACTTCACTACATAAAGCTATTACAAAGCAAATCGTAAAGCTTAGCCAAAAACATCAAGCATTCTTATATCTTGCCGGAATCCCGAAGTCATTCTCGACTTCAACCGTCTTGGTCCCCACTTAGCATTTCTTGGAATAACCTGCTCATTTAAACAACTATTGGGGTATAAGCTACACTAGCTTAGTGAGAATTTCCTTAATTCCGTACCATAACAAACATGTTATTAATCAATCATATGCTATGCATGAACAAACACGTGAGCAAGCAATTATGCATGGGTAACCGGAACCCACACACAGAACGGATTTACGCCCTCCGTATCTTGGGTTAGGAATGGTATTGAGTCTACACGACTGCTGCTAGTTCCCAAGCCCTGGCTCTTAGCACTCGACTCGGCTAGGCTCATCCAAGGATGCATCTACATGCGCCTTAGTACCCTAGAATGAGCTCTGGCACCGGGCTCGTTATTCAAACGAGGCAATCAACGGACCATACCGATCGACCTGCGTAGGAGTAGGACGCTACCAAATGCAATATGTCTGATGCGATGCATGATCAATTTACTTTTTTCTTAGGTTAAAATCTTTATACATTCTTTAGAGTGACCAGGCAATATCATACACATAAATAATATGAACCATGCAGTTATCCAATCAAATCGTGGTTTCGATATGCTTTAGTATTCCTTGGCATACATTCATCACAGTCTCATCATATACCCCATCCCCATTCATATCGATTTTTATCTTGTTCCTAAAATTCTAATGCGACTAATTACAAGCACAATCAAGGTAACAAAACAAGGAAAAAACTCACTCGGCCATTGGATCACCGGTCTTCTAGTAATAATAATCCGGTGGTAGGGAATCGTCGAACTCGGGATAACCTAAAAATTAAGAAATACTCTAATAAGTATTTCAACTCAAACTAATCCAACGACTTCATACGAACTTATCAAATTCGTAATTCGCGTCCTAAGCTTGAATTCCAAATTAAAACGGCCATAACTTGGTCATTTTAACTCGGAATCTCGCAAATTTTATATCGATTTCTATCTACTTCGGAAGAGCTTTCTAAATATGAAGTTTAAATCAAGTTTTGAAAATATCTAAGCCTCGGAAATGAGGGATCAGATCTGTACAGCGGGTACATGGGTTCCAAAAACGCGGTTTTCATGAATGCACTTGTGATTCCTAAGTACAAGATGTAACTAGATGCCATGGTAACGATTTTCCCTATCATGAATGTCATGATATGAACTCTAATGAGCCTAAGTTCTTATAGCTCTTTAGGTTTGAAGAATTTACATAAACTTTTCTTAGAAAACCATTTCATATTAATGTTTCACAAGTGAGTTTACTACACTTAGTCACACCTACATATTGCAAGGATTTTCTTTTAGGAAAAGTCTATTTTGCTTAAAAAAAATTTTGACCCTCATATTAGTTATATCCTAAGGCCTTTATTTCTTAAATAAAATCTTCATTTATAAACTTTTAAGTGGGTCTTTTACTATGGGGTTTCCAAAAATCCGAATTTAGTAAGGTCCATTTTCAAGCTGATTTCTTTAGGAAAAAAGTATTCTATACTTAAAACTTTAAGTGTTTATTGTACCTATATCCTAAGGACTCCATTTATTTAAGAAAATACCATTTTTGAAGTTGGAAAAATAGTGTTTTCTAACCCTACATCCATTATTACGAATTTTGTCTACATGACTTTTAGCTCAAACTTCTATGGACTTCATTTCTTGTTTTCAACATTTTCTTTAGTAAAAACTCATTTAGACTCATGAAAAATATTACTAAACATTATCTATTACCCATAGGCTTCATTTCTCTTATAAAATATATGTTTAGAAGTTGATAAAAGGGTTTTTAAACTAGGTTTTCAAAGTCATCCGAATTTACACTAACTCATTTCTTGAAAAGTGTTTTCCTTTTTGGTATTATTAACTCATCTACCTATAGATCTATATACTAGGAAGGTTATTTACTAAGGGCAAAAACATTAAAGACTATGAATGCACATAAACTCAAATAAAGATGAGATATTAAATGTCTACATGAATATGACTAGTAAAATGATAGATCTATTATTTCATATGCTCAAATGAGTTTTGAAAACATAAAAACTATAGTTTTATAAAAGATCCTTTGTTTAAAATGCTTTTTGTTGGAGAAACATAAAGCTTTTGGCATGAAAGCCCCTTTAAATGTTTAGATCTACTTGTAATGGTTCGGTATTCTTGTTTTGACATTTCCTTGTCCTTAGCAAAAGCTCATGGGGTCCTTTAGTTGGAAATGTCCAAGAATCACTTAGCCATAACAAGATCTATGAGTGGAAAGGAGTAAAAGTCTACTTACTTGAAGGTAAATGGAAGATGAAAAGAAGAATGGAAGTTGTGTGTGTGTGTGTGGGGCTTGGGAAGTTTCGCCAAGAGGAAAAAAAAAAAAGAGATTTGAGAGCTTTCTTACTTTGTGAAGTCGAGAAATGAAAGAATGAAGAGAGAGAGAGAAAAAGTAGTATATATATGGAATGAGATTAGGTTAAATGGAGTTAGATTAGATGAGAAAAAAAAATTGAAAAAAAGGACATGGGGAGGGGGACTATTCACGCCATATTGAGCTTGTGGAGGAAGGGAAAGTTTGAAATTTTTACTTTATTTGATTGATTTAACATGATGTTTGACTTGTCATAATTTGTATAAAAGTTAAGGGACAAAAGTGTAGAGAAAAGAGAGTGATTTGAGTGATGGTAAGGGTTTGAAATGATAGAGTGTGCTAATAGGTAGACTAGGTAGTATAGGTGGTACTTTTTGAATAGTAGTGAATAGTTGACAAGACAATTTGATTTTCCGATAGTAAGGAAAACGAATAAAAAGGTTATAACGGTATTTTTCGTACCGAAATTAATGAAAATATTTATTTGAAATCCTTATTTTATTTCGATTCAAATGAGTATTCATAAAGAAATTTTTGAAATTCTAGTTCCGGGGCACGCTTTTTCTATAATGGGTCTCGGGATGACCCGGAATTGAAATTTTCCAAAAATCTGATCTTTTCTTGGTTTGAAATATAATCAAGAACTATATTCAAAATTAATTTTGCTTATAAAAGTTTCTTATTTGGAAACCGTGGAAAAGCCGGAATTTGGGTTTCTAAGTCTTTCTCACAAAGCTTGAACTAAACCGGTTTAGGGTTTCATTTTCTGGTTTTCGAAGTTTACTTGATTACTAGGAAACCCAGGGTATAATAATAATAATAATAATAATAATAATAATAATAATTGTGTAATGAAATAAAATGAATAGTGCAAAAGACTAATCAATTACCGGTAGAAATGAAAATACGATAAAAAGGTTATAACTGTAACTTTTATAACCCGAAAAATTATATAACTGATATATTTAGAAATCTCGTGGAATTACGAGTCTAACGGTACTAATGGTATATTTTTGATATCTCGAGCCCGGGATACGCTTTTCGAAGTCTGTATCCGAACGGGTTCGAAATAGGTCAAAAATTTACCAATCTGATATTTAACAACTTATATTACTACGAGCTATTCTACATATTTAAACTACTTTCGGCCTCTAGAGTTAGGGGCTAGATTGCCGGACTTACACTATTGTATTCCGGTTAGGGTTTCCGGATGATTTTCCGGTTTAGACCTTTGCCAATTGGAAACTGAGATTTTCTGTTTATACAACGTATTTAGTTTGAGAAATTTATTTTAAATTTTATTTTTATAAGTATTTAATATCTCTTACTGCTTTCGAAATCTTGAATTGAATTATTATATCCGGAGTTATATCGGTAATGGTTACCGATATGATTTTCTTGAGTTTGAGTCAAATATCGATTTTTGGAATGATTTTGGGGAAATCTTGATTTTTATAATTTGCTTTGAAAAAGGATCTTCATAGTGTTTTGTTTTCGAATTTATTTTGCTTCGATTTAAGGTTTTATGAACAATTGGTTAACTTAAGGATTATTTAATTTGTTATTTTGTTTCTTGAATTCTTCCTTCTTAAGATTACGAGATTTCAATTTCTAACTCGTTCTATGATTCTTGGAGTTTGATTTGATCGTTAGGGCTTTATTGTGATTTCCGTCTCTTAGGATTATTAGTCTGGTCGTTTGGGGAATTTCCAAAGTCTATATTTTATTATTGGCAGATAAAGTTTTCTTAATCGTGCCAAAGCCTAATTATGGAATTGGCCTTTGGTGATTTCCTGATCCTTCAAATTGTCATGTTATGGATTAACTTGCTTTTTAGCAAATTATCACTGTGTTTTATTTTTATCCCGATTTTTATGAATTATAGATTAGGTAAGCAGTTTATCTTACGTAATGGTTTTTGGACTTAAGGACTTTTGTAGTCCTTATTTTATTTTTAGATTTTCTCAAGACTAATGAATTCTTACTTTCGTTTATATTTCAGGACTCGTTCAAAGTTCGGTTTTAATTTGGAGTGATTTTTAGGGTTTATTTTCGAAGTTCATCTTGGAATTATTTACTGAAATTTTCCGGGGCTTACATTATGCAATGAGGATGATGAAGGTTGAAGAAAATTAAAACCGAAACACTAATGATACTGTTGAGTTTAGTTTAGAAGAATCGAGAGAGTTAAGGGTAATGTTGGATACTATTTGGGACTTATAATTTTAACTAAGTCAAAGCAGAAAGAATGGGCATGGATGTGGGCCAAACATGTTGAGTGGGTCGAAGATGGAATGTAGCAAACTTAAGTAGTAATGGGTTATATAATATTACAACACATTATCATTATTATTACTATAGCAGTAGCACTAGTAATCATATTACATTGTAAATAGAATCTTAGTGGTCATAACCGAATAAGTTGCACATGCCACCTCAGTAAATTACACATGTGAAGAGAGAAATTATATTATGCATAAATATCCTTTAGTGTAACACAAAAAAATCAAAGAAAAATACAAAATAAAAATATTTTGCTCTCAATTTATACTTTTATTCAAATATAGCAAGCTTGCATTAGAGCTTAGAATTCTACATTCAAATTTCAAATTCATCCATAATTAATTAATTTTCACTCTTCCACTTTGCAATTGGTATCAGAGCCTCAGTTAAGCTATAGCTGAGGGCACTTGTGAATTTAAACGAATGGAAGAAACCTTCAAGGTGATGATGAAGGAACAAATTGAATGTCAAGATAGTTGGGTCAAGTTATTTTCAAATACCCTACAAAAGCGACGGATTGTGTTAGAACAACAATCTCAATCAATAGAGGAGTTGATGCAGCAATTCAAGGAAAAACAACCACTATAGGTGATTTCATAAGTATCTAAAAGGAGGTTAACGATTCAAATAAAGAAAAACAAAGCTAATAGTGTATTTCCCACTTTCAATAGTGAAGGATTACAAACTTAAATTACTAAAGCTGAGTAGAATTTTTCTTGTTAGATGATACGCTAAAGTGTTTGAAGATTAAGGTAGCCATTATGCACCTTGATGAATGCTATATGAACATTATGCTTCTTATTCTAAGCTACGCATTGATTCTACTCCCATTACCTGGGAAAAACTGACAAAGGCATTACATGCTTGTTTTAATGAGCGTGTGTTCAAAGACCCAATGGCTGAATTTAAAAGAATTGTAGCAGCAAGACACCTTGCAAGAGTATATTGACCAATTCATGCATTTGTCGGCTCAAATCCAAATCAATGAAGCTCAACTCATTAGTTGTTTCCTTAGTTGACTCAAACATGAACTACAATACCCAATTCGAATGTTCCAACCCAGCACCCTATCCTTAGTATACACTCTAGCTAAAATCCAAGAAGCCACCCTTACCTCCATTAAAACACCTTTGAAACCTACTAAAAACACCACACAATCAGTATTCCCCATATTCTTTTCCCAAAATTCTACGTCGGCCACAAATACCATAGTCTTATACTCTTATCGTACATCCTCTGTAACCACCCCTCCATATGCACTACCTAAACCCTTTAACTCTACCAACAACCCTAGAGACACCCGATGACTCACCTTGAAGAGCTAGAGGAGAAAAGAAACAATGAGCAATGCTTTTGGTGCGATGAGCCTTTTAGGCTTTATCATAGATGCAGGAATAAAATATTGAGCATACTCGTTATTGGGAAATGAAGAAGAATTGGAGGAAGTAGTAGTGGAGGATGAAATTGAGCAATTGGAACTTGCTGCACTTACATTGTGTGCTATTGGTGAGAATAGTAACAATGTGGAACAAAGTATGAGTGTACGTGGCCATTGTAATGATCAGGAGGTGAGCATTCTAATTGACATAGGTAGCTCGTCTAATTTCATGGACAAAGGGTTAACTAAGAGGCTCAGTTGCGCCTTAACTCCTATTGAGCCAGTAACAATTAACTTTACCAATGGGGTCAAGTTGTTTAGCCATTACATGATCTAAAATTTTAGCGAGACAATGCAAGGTGTTGAGTTCCAAGCAGTTTTTATGATCTACCTATAAATGATTATGACCTGATTCTAGGCATGCCATGGTTAATATCACTAAGTACCATTCGTTGGAACTTTAAGTTACCGAGAATGGAATTCTAATGGTAGCGGGCTACATGTACCTTGTGGGGGCAAAGTGACACATTTACCCCTATTATCTAGTAAGGCTATGTCTCACTTACTTACTATTTCTAACTCTAGCATGAAGCACGATGTTGGATCATTAGTAGTGAAGGATCAGATAGTAAGTCAGATGCATCTACACATCCTCAAATACTTGTATTATTGCATGGATATGATGATCCTTTGAAGAACCCACTACTCTACCTCCCATTCGTACTTGTAATCATATATTTCATTTGCATGATGATGCTTAGCTAGTTATTTTATGACCTTATCATTATTCAATGATTTAGAAGTCAGTTTTAGAGGAGATGATTAGAGATATGCTCCTAAGTAGGTTAGTTCACCCTAGTCATAGTCCCTTTGCATCTTCATTTGTCCTTGTTAAAAAGAAGGATAATACTTGAAGGATATGCACGGATTATAGGGAGCTCAATAAGCAACTATTAAGGATCGATTTCCTAAACCTACTATGGAGGATTTGTTTGATGAACCCTGTGGTGCATGCTACTTTGGTAAGCTAGATTTATGCTTAGGCTATCATCATATATTGATGCATCCTAATAACATTTATAAATCAGCTCTTCGAATGCATGATAGGCATTATGGATTCTTAGTTATGCCTTTTGGGCTAACTAATGCTCCATCAACATTCAAGGTCTTATGAATGATTTGCTTAGGCCTTACAAGGAGATTTGTCTTAGTGTTTTTTTATGATATTTTAGTCTATAGTACTTGTTTGGAACAACATATGATCGATCTCATAATGGTATTTGAAGTTCTTTGCAAGGAAAAACTATTCCTTAAGTGAAGCAAACGTGAGTTTGGAGTGAACCAAATCGAGTATCTCGGTCACATAATTAATGAGCATGGAGTTTCAATAGATCCTAATAAGATAGAAGCAATTGCACAAGGGCCTGCTCCTACTAATGTGCGTTAACTAAGACTCTAAGAGGGTTCCTTGGTTTCACTCGTACTATCGAAGGTTTATTCAAGGGTTTGGTTGTCACGCCCTGAGGGTATCCTAATAATAATAACCAAGAAACACTTGACTTCTATTACCAGTTTACCTTCTAGGAATGACATGATTTCATTAAACAGGATTTTTTAGTTGCTTGGATAAGATGAACAAATATATATAAGGCATAAATTAGTAAACTATCATCACATTAATAAGATATTACAGACCATATGCTTTATAAACTCTTACAACACCTAGTTAATGATTCTAATGCATGATACTTGCATCTAAAAGGTAAATAGAAATACATATACTCTAATCCTATACTAATCTTTTAGCTTCTGGTTTCTAATTTCTTACCGGGACCATGCTTGCTAGTAGAAGCTAGGGTCGTAGAGTAAACCTGAAAAGACTGTTGAAGTGTGAGCTAAAACACGAGCTCAGTGAATAACTAGAACTTATCACATAATACACTCAAGTTATTTAACAATCATATGAAATGTGTCAATCAAACATATGTACAATACAAGCTTGGATAACCCAGAATCCAAACAGGATGAAGATTTACGCCCTCTCATTGGGGTTGAAGAATCACAATCTATGGTCCACCTACCCAGGAGAGACTAAGCTTTTAGGAAACAACAATGTTCTATATGGTTATCTCTTCAAACTTATCATGTTTTGTTATTTATTTCCTGATTTAGCTTTAGAAACTCCACTAAGTGTTAGTTATTTCCATGCAATACCATAAGCGGCATCCTTCATTTACCATTTAGTTCCTATGGTATTAATAGAACAAAGGTAATCTTGCAATTAACTAATAGCTTTCTTGCCTAGATAATCAAAGCATTACCAAAGATCCGAAAAACTAACACGTAGTAGGCTACCACTTACTCAAATGCTATTTATGCAACACATGTAATGCATGACAAATTTTCTTTATCGTACCAGTAGTTTTTAATCAATTTGAAGGTGATCAAACATTGCAGACATTCAATCATGTTATATAGGCAATACAGACATATACAACTCTATTATCACTTATAATAGAGTGACTTGGTAATCAATGCAATACCATACACAGTTTCCACAAACCAAACAGTACAACAAAATTTTCATTATCTTTTATTTAAAATTCACTAACTTTACAAGCACAATCAATGTAATAAGACTGAGTTACTCACCTGTTCATATTATTCAGTCGTAGTAATCGTCAGGAAAGTCCTCACCAATACTCGAGTTACATATTGTGATGATTAATATAGTCATTAATGAAACAAGACTATATAACCTAACTCCTATGAATATTTAAGTGTCCTAATATGCTGCTGGGCTTCTGTTTTATTATTAAATAATTCCTTGAGGATGATACTTAAGTACTAATTCATCTTTATCTCAAGTTACTTGATTTGATTTTGGTTTGATACTTAAATCTATTGATTGGGTACTTGGGAAATTTAACAATTTAGCTAATTCATTTTCATTGTCTAAAACTATTAGTTTTCTTTTTGTTTACTTAATAAATTTTTCTCGTAAAATATAGATATCTCTATATTCACAAATTTGGATTATTTAAATTTCCATTGTTATCTAATCATTTATAATTAGTTATTTCAATACATATTTAGTATTTACTAGACTCGTAAAATTTTTCCTATAAACCAATTAAATACAAACTTAATGAAAATAAATTTATTAATATAAAGATTTGTTAACTTAATTACAATTATTTCCAAAAATTCTCCTTTTTGCCGCAATTAATAAAATATTCGTAACTAATAATAATAATAATAATAATAATAATAATAATTCCGAAAAGGACAAGAAAATAAAACAAGACAAAACAATAATAACAATACTTGTATTATTTGTTTTATATTTTTAATCTATACTAATTGTAAGTTCTTATTACATAATAGTACTAAAATAATTTTAATTTTAACTTTGATTTTTATTTTAAAGATTACATATAATATTATTTCATAAATGATATTTTCAAAACTAATATTAATTTTAGAATTCTCTTAATAATATATAAAAAAAATATTAATAATTATGATTGTAAAGTTTATTACACTAGGATTAATTAACATGGAGAATTTATATTACTAAAAATCCTTTCTGGTTAATATTATTAGGTTCATTATAAATATTTAAATATTATATATTTAATAATACTAGAAAAATATTTCATTTTTAAATTTAAATATTTTAATATTTTTGAGGTTATATTACTAAATAATAGCATTACTTATGATCTTTACAGAAAAATAAATAAATAAATAAAGGAATAATAATAATTCTAAAATTATTTATATCATTAATTATTCTATAATTTAATTTAAATAACTTCGTTTTTTTTATTTTTAATTGTTGCTGAGGGGTACACAGGTGGAACACGCCCCGTGTTTCCCCCCGTGCTCATCGGGGAAGCACTGTTCATCGTCTTCCCCGATGAACTCGATCGATTCCGATTGATTTCCGACGTTAGAAGGTCGGTTTTCTGGCTCCTTAAGCTCTTATAACACTAAACTACTTAAATATCTCAATAAAACATCAAAACAACAACATGTTCCATGATTTTTCGAATCATCAAGATAAGTTAGGGTTTCCGAAAATCACCTTCGTCGTGCCTCCTCGATGAAATCCGAAGCTTCTGATTGACTTGGTTAGGTTCCTAATATGTTCAGAAGTCAATCTCAATCTTTAGTTTTGAAAGAAAACACGTTGAATTACATCAACTTACCTTGAGCTCGTTTTAAGCATTTTTTTCGCAATATTTGTCCTCAGATTCGAACTGGGTTGGTTGTGCGTTTTAAATCCGATTCCCAGGCTAATTTAACTACTAATAAGGAGTGGATTGGTTCTGGAAAGTTTGGGAAAGGATGGGGTTCGTTGCTTCTCCTTTAAGTATTCTATGTGTGTGTATATATATATATAGAGAGAGGAAAATATAAACGTTGGCTGCGTGTTTCCTTCTCCATAATTGATCCGAATTGCCTCTAATTGCTGCTGTTTTATCAGTTTGTTTTATTGTCATTAATGAAAGAATGATTTGGCAAGTTTAAATTGGCTTGTAGTTATATTTTGATTGACTTTGGTTGAATTATTGGTGCAAATTCGGCTCACTTGGATCAAGAAGATCAAGGCCCTTAAAAATTTGAAAAAACGTCTCCTGCAAGTGTTTAATATATATATATATATATATATTGTTTAGATAATATTTAGTTAAATTTTCAAGAAGTTTATTACACTAACCGGGTATAATTTAGCTAATATATGTGAGTTTTTACACAAAAATATTTTTAATGAGTCCTACAAGATATTTAGTTTATCAAAAAATAAAAATTTTAAGTTTTTATTTTACGTGATTATTTGTTTAAGAAAGATTTATCTCCCGCGATTTAGGTTTTCTAAGCTTGATAGGTCAATATTTGTTTTAGGCTTCAAGGGCTTAAGAAAACCCTAGTTTGAACATTGGTGTAATTCAAATCTTGGTTTGAAGTCTAGATCATGAGTTATATATCAGTTTATATTTTTGTTGTGTATTTATAATTCTAACGGTTGATCTTAAGGTTGCCATTTCCTAACTATAAACATATTGGATCAATTACTTAATATTACTGCAGATATATAAGCTAAATTAGTTATATATTTTAAATTTGGATACCCACTATGAAATCTTATCAATATAGTTTATTACTAACTAGGAATCTCGAATTTTAGGGTTTAAGTCCAAGTATAGGTTCATTATTACTCATTATTTTAGTCTCGGGTCTTAGTTGAGTACAAAAGTAGTCACTTAATTTTTATATTTAGGTTTTCCCATTTAACCTATTTGTTTGTTAGGGATTCGGGTTTGGAATTTGAAGTTTCCTTTAATCATATCTTGAATTATCAATTCAAGATATGAAATCTCATTTTTGGTATCAGTTAGGGTCAAAGAAGTTCTTTATTCAGTTTATAAGTCCTAACCTAGCCAAATTTAAATTATGTATCTAATCTTGGGTTTTTGCTAACTTCTAGGTTTACTAATTAGTTCATTATTTCTAATCTAGAGTCGTATTATATTGTGGAAGTTTCTAGGGTTTACATTGGTGCCATAGCAAAACCTCTAACTAACTTACTTAAGAAAGATCAGTTCCATTGGAGTTTAGAGGCATAAGGAGCTTTTGATAATTTGAAAGAAGCCTTGATTCAATCACCTATACAGTGTTTGCCATATTATAG
Organism: Combretum micranthum; assembly: GCA_024138025.1. Taxonomy (NCBI): domain Eukaryota; kingdom Viridiplantae; phylum Streptophyta; class Magnoliopsida; order Myrtales; family Combretaceae; genus Combretum; species Combretum micranthum. The sequence goes on from JAMXBD010000138.1 coordinate 845,139, forward strand.
TACGAAGTTCCTAATAGAAACTAGTGCAAATGAGAATGGTATTAGAGCTGCGCCTATGCAACAAAACCATCCCATTGCTTATATAAGAAAAATGATAACTCCAAAACATCGCAAGTTATCAATTCATGAAGAGGAATTATTGGCATTGGTTTATGCCATTGACAAATGGCAACACTACTCGTTAGGAAGATCCTTTGTGATCAAAACAGACCACCAAAGTCTCAAGTTTTTGCTTAAGCAATGCTTAGTGATTGTTAACCAACAGAAGTGGCTTACTAAGCTTTTGGGATTGGATTATTCGATTGAATTCAAGAGTAGGAATTCAAATTGTGCAACTGATGCATTATTTAGACGTAGAGGTAGCCAACTCAATCTTTTGTCAATATAGGCTACTATTCTTAAGCTATTAGAAGGAATCAAGACCAGTTTGACTCTACCTAATGGTTATAGTAATTGGATTGATTAAAGGAGGACAGAAGCTCAAACATTTTACTTTTGACTAAGAGATTCTGAGGAGAAAGAGAAAGGTAGTGGTTAGTCTAGTTGAAGATTTGAGATCAAGATTGCTACAATTTTATCATGGAGTCCCTAGCACACAAGTTACTTTCAATAGAGTCTCAACTGTCTTTTATTGGCACAAATTAGAGTGCCAAGTGAGAAAATTTGTCACGCCCTAAAAGGTACCCTAAACGTGGTAGTCCGCTACATACAATCTTAAGACTTAAGAATGACTATCTTAGTCATATGAAAATCTCGATATTATGTATAAGGTGTCTAACATAGCAATAGGAAACACTAGTGAAATATGTGGTTTAAGCAGTAATATAAAGCATACAAGAACTAATAAACACATATCCACCAAATTAATCATAATAAGGTCTTTACATAAACTTAGGGGCATTCCCCCAATAATTCTCCAATATTTAAAATATAGTCTGAATCTTACATATAACAAAAACTATAACTATAAAGATTTTAAAGAAAATCTATTCTGATGGTCTATTTCTCTAATTGAGTGATCGAGTTTTAAATTTATAATCCTTTATTTCCTTTTCCTAAACACGGTTAAAGCCAGGCAAGTTCACCTGTCGTTATGTAGTATAGGATTAAGCATAGGGTCGTCTCTTATAGGGAATGAAATAAACACTAGTACTACCTTCTTCTCATTATCTAGCTTAAAAAAAATCATATTTTAATGATAGTATTGAATTACTAATTACTATTTATTAACTAAAGATGCAAATACACTTATTAACACAATATAATGTAATGCAAACATAAAACAGGCCAGCAAACCATGACTAACATGTAGTTTCACACCATTAATATGTTTTTATTATTCTTAACTATGGAATTCAATAGGCTACCTTAAAGTTGTTCTCAAGATCAGTAAGGCTTAATCTTGATTTTATCTACCAGAATCTCTTCCTAGGCTAATAGCTAATCAATGAGCACATTAAGTTTAAGAATTCCAAAGAAAATTGCAGAAGATTTCACCATCTTATCTCTAAGACTATGAGGAATCCCTTTCAACAATCTAGATCTATTCACTTAGATGATTTCTCAATCTATCCAAGTGAAATCTGGCAAAAATCCATGTCGTGCACTACATAAACTAATGCTTTATATATACTACCATTGAAATTAAGAAGTCCAATAAAAATATTATGAATTTAACACATTTCTACATAGAGAATCATGAAATTTGCATAATATAATACAACAGACATTAACAAAACACGATAAGATTGAAATGAGAGATAGAAAGACATAACCTGTTTCTTCCATTTCTGAAATTGTTTGAAAATTGTCTACAACAACACATTGAAGATCCTTCACTAGTCTCTCTCGAGTTCCATGGATAAATCATCATAAATACAATACTCACACATCACTTACACTTACACTTACAACACCAACACACACACACACACTCCCCTTGCAGGGAGGAGAATATGTCTACATTGTTCCTACTCTAATTGATTATAATGAATGAATTGATGGATTAATCTCTAGATGATAATTATTATACCTTGTATATGGGTATGTTTCTTTTTATATCTCCTAGGCTCTTGGGCGAAACAGTACAACACTTGAAGGAAAATTGTGTCTTTTATCTGAAATGATATAACACTTAAATGAAAAGATACCAAAAACGTTAGATAGCAGACAATATATCATGGGCGACCAAAGGGGAGTTATTTAGGTTGTGAGCAAATTTCTTTGAACAACTAAACCAATCACGGGCGACCAAAGCACAGGGATCCTTGTTGTTCCTTACTTTTCTTTAAATTACGGGAGACCATGGAGGCTAGATTCTTTCTATGTTCTATTTCTTCTTCCTCACATCGTATTACGGGTGACAAAAGCCCCGTGATTGCTTCTGATGTTCATATTCCTCTTTCACGGGCTACTAAAGCCCAGTGATCCTTGTTGTGGTGTTGTTTTGCTCCTATCTCACTCGTGATTTGTATCCATTTTGCTCCAAAATGTGTTGTTATGATTAAAAGTCACATTAATTGAAAATATTATTGATTTAAGTATCAATTCTTAAATAAAAACATAATTCAAGTCCCTAATTTTAGTTAACTAGCCATTAATAATTATAGATAACGCATGTCTATCATATTCTAAGAACTTCAAAAAGATTTCTCCTAAAAGCTTTCCAAAAGTGTAAGCTTACCCAGATAACCGAAGGCTTCGAGTATAAAAGATATTGATCCTATGTCAACAAAAATCTATTGGGGTGTAAGCTTAATTAACTTAGTGAGAATATTCATGGATTAGCGTACTCGTATCAATAAAATCAAACAAGTTATTAAATAAGCATATCAAATGCATCAAGCAAGTAAGCAAGCAATACATATGATCTACTGGAAATCATATGTTTGAATAGGTTACGTTGATAGGCATGAATTATCCATGATCTTAATAGTTGTTTAAGTAGATTTAGGGCTTATTGATATGTTATTGTTAAAGAATTGGTACTTAAATCAGCAATATTTTCAATTCAGGTTACTTTGAACTATAACAACTCATTTTGAAGCAATTGGAGGAAGGAGAAATCAATTATTTCCAAAGCAATAGGTGAACAAGCCTTATCACTGGTGAGATTTGAAGAACTATAATTCACAACATGAATCACGGTCTAAAGGTTGCCTGTGAAATGAAATTTTCTTGGAGCATAGAAGGAATCACCCCCTACTAGTGGCTCATGATCTAAGGATTTTGTGAAGAACAACATGTATCACTTCCATTTGGTCGCCCATGATTTGGAGTGGAGAAAGAGGAAATTCATCATAGAAGTAATCACTCCCACTTGGTCGCTCGTGATTGATAGTCTGTCAGGTCGAAGTTTTGACTTTTCTTCTATTTAATTGATGCATTGTTTCGAACAAGAGACACACATTCCTTTAAGTGTTGTACTATTTCACCAAAGAGTTTAAGAAGCAAAAATAGAAGATACCTAGAGGAGAGATTATGATGATTCATTCTTTTCGTTCCAATAACACTAGTGCACAGTGAGTAACCACCAAATTGTGTCAGCATGAAGAGTAATGTATGTATATTGTCAAAAATTATATTGGGAATTTTCGGGAGAACTTGAGAAAGATATCCAGTATCCCTTGTTCATGTCTTGTAACAACATCTTCATAGTTTTAATGGAAAGGGGTTTTCTTTTCTTTCCTCTATTATCATGCTTTGTTTCTTATTCATCGTTGATTTTCGTTGTTTCCATTGTAAGTAGTGAATTAGGGTTTGCAACATCATATTAACATGAATTTGTGCTCGAATTTATAATACTCTTGATAAGTGATAGTTTTAGTGAGTGGGATCAATGAATCTAGGGTTGATGTAGTGCACGACACTAACTTAGAAAGAATTTAAATAGATTATATCAAGAGATAAGTCTATTGAATAGATCTAATTCACTAAAACGACTTACTCTTGATAATAGAGATATTATTGGGAAACTTGTTGCATTTTTATAGGTATTAAGAGAGTATCATGATGTAATGCAATCTTAATTTGCTATTAATTTAGGAGAGATTCTTTTTTTTTTTTTGGACATAATTTAGGAGAGATTCTAATAGACACAATTAAGATTAGAAGTAGGAAATTCTGAGAAGGATACCTACAACTAGTAATTCCCAGCAAATAATGATTATTAAGTAATGTTTGATGATTTATGTTGATATGGTGAAGTAAACCTATTGTGAATTGGAATTGTCGTCGTCGTCGTCGTTGTTGTTATAATTAAACTATTATCTCTTTCTAGTACACTTATAATTGGCATTAGTTTAGTTATTTAACTTAGATTAAATTTACTTAACTCATTATTCGATTGCTAGATAATAGGAATTTTGATTTAGTACTAATGTTTGAAACGTTCCCTGAGGAGATGACTCTATATTCATCTATACTAATAAACGATAGGTATACTTTCCTGTTAAATCGGGTAAGAGATAAAATATAGGTTTACAAATTATAAAACTCAATCATTAAGTTTTTTTTGCACCATTATCGGGGAACAACTTCATCATTAGGAAGATTATAATTGCCACGCCCCTGCCCTTCCCCGATTCCTCACCTACGATGTGCGCTTGCTACGGCCTGAAGTACCCAATGCGGTGGTGCATGCCGTAGGTGGGAAATCGGGGTAGGACGGGCTGTGACAATAATTCCTATGCATCTAGTGTTTATTTTTTATTGTTTAATATTTTGGCATTTTGTGCTGGCATTAATTTGGTAGTTCCTTGTAATTTATGACCTGAAGTAGCAACTTTAAACTTGTTGACTTCGATCCAAAACCCGATAGGACAATCAAAAAGAATTTTAAGAAGATAAGAGAGATTGTGGAATGGTCACCTTCTCGTAGTAGAAGAGAAAGTTTAGAAAAGTCTCAGAAGGAAGATATTGGTAGAGATCCTCCGGCCGCTGCTGGAGAATTAAACCTAAATGCTGGAGCAGAGGAAGTTCCATCATTAAATATCAATCCACTATTGAGGGAAAATAGACATGAGATACCCCCTATGACCAAGCCAGGAGTTATTCTGACTGTGGCTCAAAGGACTATGGTGGATTATTGTAGACCCAACTTGGATGGGGATAGTACAAGGATTGTTCGGCCTAGAGTTCAAGGTAATACCTTTGAGATAAAGCCGAGTGTTATTCAGATGATCCAACAGTGTATTCAGTTTGCCTAGTTCAATGACGAAGATTTGAATACTCACTTACAGCAATTTCTAGAGATCTGCGACACGTTCAAGATAAATAGAGTTTTAGAGGATGCTATCCATTTAAGACTATTTGTGTTCTCATTGAGGTCAAATGCCAAACAGTGGCTTAACTCCATGCTAAGGAACTCCATCAACACTTGGCAAGAAATGGCGGAGTTATTTATGAGGAAATATTTTCCACCGTCAAGGACAACGAAGCTAAAAGCAAACATAACATCGTTTGGGCAGATGGACTCAGGAATGTTGTATGAGGCTTGGGAGAGATGGAAAGAATTATTGAGGAAATGTCCCCATCATGGACTCTCGAAGTGGAATCAGGTTCAGACCTTCTACAATGGTCTAAACTACACCACTAAGAAACTTATTGATGCAGCTGCTGGCAAGAGTCTAAACCATAAGTCGCCTAAATAATGCATCCAATTATTTGAAGACATGGCCAATAACCACTATCAGTGGTCATCAAAAGAGGTAGAGAAAAGATGCCTATTGGGAAATATGATTTTGATGCAAATTCTACCTTGGCACATAAGGTGGAAATCCTGGCTAGAAAGCTTGATAACCTCACCATGGGTCAAAACAAAACAGTAGCACTGGTAGATTCTGATCTAACAGGTTCATCAGGGGTTCATCAAGTAGAGTAAGTTGACTACATGAGGAACCCAATCGGATAGAGGAACGACCCTTTTAGTGACACGTATAATCCGGGTTGGAGGAAACATCCTAATTTTAGCTGGGGTAATAACACTGGACAGACTTCAAATGGACCCTCTTGGATTTCAGTGAAAATTTCCCTCTCAAACAAAGCCAATTTCATTGGAAGAGATGCTGACTTAGTATATAAATTCTTCAAAAGCACATCATCAAGCAACTAAGGCTACTTTAAGGAATCAAGAAGTATCCATCCATAACTTAGAGAACCAAGTCGGTCAATTAGCCAAGATGCTCTTTGAGAGAAATTTCGGGTCATTATCAAGAAATACAAAGACAAATCCTAAGGTGAAATTGAAAGCTCCTAGTAGCTGCATTAATTCCTAGTAAAAGCATTGAAGAACATCAAGCTTGAGACGTTAAACAAGCACTTATCCTTTATTTCACTTCAATGACATATATATATATATATATATGTTTCAATATGTGTATAGGAAGTTGTCATTGTATAGGGTATTGTTATGTTTAGAATATTGTGTTGTCTTATATGCTAACTATTCATAAAAAGAGTGTTATTGATTATTGCATTATAGGTATGTATATATATGTGTGTGTTTATTTATTCTAATATAAAAATATAGAAATATTTTATTATATACATTTATATATATAAAAATCCGAGCAGCCTGTACCACAACCGGAATCACGAGCGACATGCAATAGAGTGATCCCACTAACACTCCTCTACTCGCCCATGACCTTCATGTAGAGAGGATTATGATTGATTCTAGAAGGAATCACGCACTAAAGCTCGCACGTGATCAAACCCGTGGAGAAGAATCACGAACTTCTGCTCGCCTGTGATAGTGCCCTCTAATCATCCACAAATGTGTGACTTATCGCTCGTGATTGGATATATGGTAATACAATTTCGAACAAGAAAGAGAGACAAAAGAAATAAGAGGTCTTTGTTCGCCCATGATTAGTTTTTTTTTATGTCCATATATATATATATTATATATATAATTATCTTGCTTCTTCTCTCTCTCTTCAATTTAAAATTTTGAGTTCTTACGTCAACATTTAAAACCCCTGCATCTCTTACGACACACTCTTTAACAAATTTCACTCAATTCTCATTTGTATTCATCTTTGTTCATCCACATTTAATCAAAATCACAAGTATAAAATTCCTACTCTAACATTCTAGATCTCGTGCCAACTTGAAGAGTATTTCTTTTTGCATGTTAATCTTCATGAAGATTAGTTGTATTTTGTATGTATTTACTATAACATTTTAGTCCTATATTGTGTTTAACACATGATTTAACTATTGAAAGTAAAGTTTGTGTATATATTGAAGTTTTACTCCAGAACCCTAATGGTTAATAGTATTGATTTTTTTATAAAATTAGGGCTTTTGTAATTTATAGATTATTGTGACATTGTGAAATAGTTTAACATTGTATTTGCGTGAATTTAGTTATGGTGTGTTATCTAGATATAAGTTTTGTATAGTGTATTAACATTGTGTATATCAAGTGTTTGTTAAAATGCCTAAGAGAACAAAAACCTTAGTAAACAACTTGAATAGATGGTTTTCATGCCTATTTTAGGTTTATAATGTTCATTATTACTTAGGCGTACTTGTAGAGTTGTCAATATATTTGTTATGTATGTTTTTAATGGTGCAAAATCTGATGGAAATGATAAAATGTCATGTGAAAAATTCCTGGTGTTAGCGCAGTGTTTATTATGTGAATAGGTTTTATCTAGTTTGGGAATTGTTGTGGAGATTGACCTCTATAATTAGAGAGTATGTTAGATGCTTTGGGTGATTACAAGTTGTTTGTCTAGCTACTTTATTTCATTCTTTCATAAGATGAATGCTATATACTTTCTTTGTAGATGGCTCCTAAGAAAGCACCCAACAAAAACAAGGAAAAAAATGATCAAGAACTAGTAAGGAATTAGGGGAATCTAGTTCTAGTACATAGTCAAGAATTCCTCCTGGGTTGAAAGGGGAGGATAGGACTTGGTACCAAGAATTTGTCAAGACAAAAGTGTTTAAACCCCACTCTATATTGGATTAGGATAGACTAGATCAAACGGATTAGTTCCTGTGATGAGACAACTATTGAGAGATGAAGCTTGGCTCCGATTGTTTAGTCTAGGAGAGAAATCATATAAAGAGACGACTTTAGCTTTTTGCATCTTTAAAAACACGAAATCAAATTCGTGATGCTAAATTAGCTAATGACGTCACATTTTATGCATTTGAGGAGTACTATACTGTAAGCATGAAGAAGTTTATAGGAGCTATGGGCTTATACACAAAAGAAAGTTGATGAACCTGACTTCAAGAATTTATGAGTTGATCTATAACTGAGGTTACTTCAGCTGACGTATGGAAATCACTCACCAATAACCAAGACTTTGAAGCTAATAAATCAAAACCCTCATCTCTCAATCTAATAAGCCACAGGGTATTTCACTATCTACAAGTTAGAAATCTCAACTCGAAGATGGAGAGTCCTGGCATGGTTAGAGAGCGTGACATTGTTCCTCTTTATGGTGTCACACAATAATATAGAGTGAATGTGGGGAAATTGGTGGCTGCTGCCATTCACCATCAAGCATCTGTCAAGAACAAAGGTATCTATATAAGGGGAATGATTACTAGGATTTTAAAAAATCTGAAGTACTGGCTAGAGACAAGAGGTCCAATAAATGTGGGACCTAAACCAAAACCCTTACCTAAAGATCCTTTCAGCAGTAGAATACTGCAAAGTTAAGTACCAAAGGATTCGATGCCAAAGCCCTAGGAATTGAACCACCTCCTCATGATATAGCCCACTTTTTGCTAGGAATCTAGCCTAGCTAGAAAGGAACATGGAGGAGCTAAGGAGGACCCAAGAGACCATGATAACAAAGAAAAATAGCATGATTGAATTATTGAAAAATATTGCCAATCATTTTGGGTGTGCTATTCTAGCTTGCTTAAATGGTAGTCCTCCTAGGTAAGAAAGAGCTCCAAGAGAGGAAGGTGAACCAAGCTAAGCTCCTACATTACTCTTACTACCATCAGAACCACTTCCTCCTCTTAATACGAAAGCACTCGTTAGAGGAGTAATTCTCTCTTCTAGTGAGGAGGAGGAAGAAAAAGGAGAAGGTGATGAACTTGAAGAGATCACTGGATTTGAATTTATGAATGAGGGGATGAAAAAGGAGGTGATAGAGAAGAAGAATCAAAAAGCAGATGAGGGAGTAGATCAGAATGAGTGGAGTTGCTACATTTCTAACTTTATTGATTTTATTTTATTTTTAAGGAAACCTGATTTCATGAGTTTGTTTTAATTGTAAATCTGTAAGATTCAACTCATTTGTCTAACTTTAGTCTTTTGCTATGTTTCTTTTAACTAATTAATATCAATCTTTGGTTGTTTTCTTTTGTCTATTTTGTGATGAAGGAAGTTCATTTCTCTTTTGAGATATCTTGGGATGGAAAGTGTTGGAATTAAACAAATGAAATGGCCGTTTATGTTATAGAATCGCACCACATCAATAAGAGAAGTCAAGTTCTTTTGTTACTTTATTTGTTTCTTTTTGGTGATGTGAGTGAGACATTGGGACAATGTTTCCAATAATTGTGGGGAAGGAGGCATGCTTGGCATGCCAAATTATTGTAATTGTAGTTAGTGAATGATAAAGAATGCCTATCTTATGTCTGTCAAGTGCATTAAGTGGTTTGAATTGAGAAAATCTGAAGAATATGGTGCTAAAGTGTGGTTTGAATCAATTTTTACTTTTATTGGTGTTAGAGTGAGGAATGAATCACATGAAAAGACTTACTTGTTGTGTATATTTTTAAGGCTATAATAACTTTGTGGAATCATTGTGGGGTAGATTGGCTTGCGTTTAATTTAAGAGTCTGATCTTTGGTGACAAAGAATTTTAGAGTTTAAAGAATTCAAGTATAAATTCTCCAATAAATCTGAGTATGAATTAAATATGATGCTTAAATGATATTTAAATATTTAGTACAAGTTCAAAGGATACTAATCACTTGGTGATTTTCCCTAGATTTTTTTTTTTTTTTTTTTTTGCTTCCTTCTTTCCTTCTGAAAAGAAGAAGAAGAAGAAGAAGCAGCAAGAAGCATTGTGTTGTAGTGTTTAAGGTTCGAAGGAGTCCCTTTAAAACCTGGTCACCTAAGGTCATCTGGCTTGGGATCGACCGACAAAGGATTTTCAGTTCAACACTTAAATTGCTTTAAAATAAAAGTTCAATGAATTTTATAACTCGATTGAGTAAGTTCGCGGGATGCCCTTTTTAGGGAACAACGTCTGTTGACTTGATTCATGAGCTAGGGATTACTAAAAAAAAATAGAGAAGAAGAATAAAAGAAGGGAGAAAGCTAGGGGATGTCACACCCCATAGGGGTATCCTAAACGTAATAGTCCGCCACATACCATATAAGACTCTCGAACTACTATCCAAGTCTTTCAGGAGTCTCATATAGATGTAAGGCGTCCCTTTACGACAATAGAATACTCTATTCAATAGAGTTAAGTAGTTTAACCCCATTCGATAGCATTAGATAATAAAACAAAACGCATATGCAATAAGTTACAAAATCTAAGGGGCATTCCTCTGCAAAAGAATATTTATAGGTCCATTACAGTCATCCAGAGTCTTTTGGTTTCCTGTGGAAGTCTAAACAATTTGAATACAACTTCTATAGGAAATGCCTAGCTCCTACACCTGAGCTGTAGCCTGTCTCAGTCTAAGCCAAATAAACTCGTACCGCAATAAATAGAAACTATAGGGGCGTAAGCTATACTAACTTAGTGAGTGAAAACTTCCATGATCACAATTATAACACATCAATCGAACAAGTGATTAATCAAACAAATGATTTGCATCAAACACGTGAATTCATCAAACATATGACCAGCCAGAAATCATATGTGGATGGACTTGCGCCCTCCATCCCAGGTTAGCAGATTAACGAATCCTGCAGTACGACCCCATTTAGGCTCACGGTCAACCAACTTATAATTCGTTTTATGGATCACGATTAACCAACTATTACACCGTTTAGGATCACGGGCAACCAACAAATGCTAATGCTCCATCTCCATCGTGATATGAATGAGTTCAAATTCATCTTCAATTCCGAATAATCAATTATACCAATTCTTTTAAGTGACCAGTCAATATCCACAGACAGTCAATCCTAATTCATCTATACAAGCAACAATTAATCACCCGGTTTCAATATTCTATACATTCAAATTCTCACATCAACATCAAACATATATAATTCCCATTCAACCCCATCATGCATACTCATTTTATCTTTGCCAAGTATCTAGTGCAATTACCATTACAATCACAAGCAATAATTGAAATCGGAAGTGATACTCACTCGGCCATGGTTCGCCGGTCTTTTAGTAATAGTAATTGAGTGGCAATGATTCGTCGGTTTCGGGATCACCTAATAAGGAAGAAATACCCAAATAAGTACTTCATCACTTAACGAATCCAAACTATAAATCAAAACTAATAAAAATCGAAATTCTCGCTATTTGCGGAAGTCCCAACTTGAAATGGCCATAACTTGGTCATTTTAACTCGGAATTTCGCAAATTATATATCGATTTCTATCTATTTCGAAAGATCTATCTAATTATAATATTATTTTCAAGTTTTGAAAATACTTGGGTCATGAAACAGAGGGATCAGATTTGATCAGTAACGATTTCCATTTCCGAAAAATAGTTTTGTAATTGTTTGAAATGTTCCTATTTGATAATTCAAGTATACATGAAATATGAATGATTTTCTAACATGAGTGACATGTGATGAGTTCAATATATGCATGATCTTAATGATTCTTGCTAAAAGAAAATTTTAGAACTCTTTATTTTGCAAGACTTCAACAATAATTACCTTTGAAAAATCTAGTTTTCTAACTTTGACGTCACACTAGTGTTTTGGAATTCATTCATAGGAATTTCTAATTATCTTACTTAAAATTGAGTCTTCATAACATACACTACCTAAGACCTTCATTTCTGCATAAAAATTTGCATTTCACACTTTGCAAATATGTTTTCGAATAGGATTTACTCAAAAATCCGAATTTTTAGAAATCCACTTTTTAAATTATTCATTTGGGAAAAACTTGTTTAATGCATTAAAATTTAAAACTTTACTATACCTACTAATTAAGGACTTCGTTTAATACATAAAACTTTTATTTTGAGCTTGAATAATAGGTGTTTCCATAGGCATCATCCAAAGTTACGAATTTACAAGTTGACTACTAACTCAAAATTTTCCATCTTGGTTCTACTTCTTGTTTTATACATTAATCTCATCAAAACTCATTTCAACTTATAAAAATCACTACTTAATGATACCTATTACCTATGCCCTTCATTTTTTACATAAAACATGAGTTTTAAAGTTGATACAACGGTTTGCAAAATAGGGCTTTGAAGTCATACGAATTTTCTTTTGAACATTTCTAATAAAAACTTTTCCTTTTTAAATTATTTGTCTTATCTACATAAAGATCCACTAACTACCATATTTATATACACAAGACCAAATCTTTATGAGCATTAATGCATGAAAACACAAAATATCTATAAGAACATGAATGTCAAGTATAACATGAGTGTCTAAGCGCTAGATCTACTACTTATAATGCATGAAAAGGAGTTTAAGAACATGAACATATATTTTCATGCAAGATCTCTACTTCTATATGCATGAACATGATAATATCTCAACCAAAAACTCATCAAAAACAAGATCTACTCTTGTGATGGCTTGATATCATGTATTAGCATTTTCTTATCTCTAGCAAATGCTCATGGGGATTTAAGATGAAACTACACATGAATAATCTTGCCATTACAAGATTAAATGGTGGGAAAGCTTAAGAATCATCACCTAAAGTTAGTTTAAGTGAAGAAATGAAGAAGAAAGAAGCTTGTTGTGTGTGTGTGTGTGTGATGGGGTATAGGCTCACGGCAATGAGAGGAAATAGAGAGAGAGTTTTGTGATTTTTTGAACAAATGAAATGAAATGAAGTGAAGGAGAGACAAAGTTAAAGATTATTTGTATTAGTGAATTAGTGTTTGTTTTATTTATGAAAAAGAGATAAAATAAATCAATATTGGAGGCAAATTGGGAGGGTGTGCGCCGGCCATCATAAAGGAAAGAGAGAGGGAGAGTTGAATTTGTTTGAAATTGGAATTTATGTAATAAAATGTATTAAATGTGATAATTTGTTTAAGAGACAAAAATTTCTTGAAAAAGAAAATATAATGAGTGTTTGTAAGGATGTAAGACTAGGGTATGGGTTGTGTGTGTTGTAGATTGTACTTGTGAATAGTGATAAATAGTAGACAATACATTTACTTTACAGGTAGTAAAGAAAATACGGAAAAAAGGCTATAATTGTAATTTTTATAACCCGAAAAATTATACGACTTATATTTTTGAAATCCTTATAAAATTTCGGTTCTAAGGAGTATTCCGGAATATTTTTCTGAGTTTCTAGTTTCGAGGCTCACTTTTCCGTAATGGAGCTCGGGAAGGCCCAAAATAGAAAATTTTTCGAAATCAAAACTTTCTATGGTTTGAAATATGTTTTAAAACAATATTCCACATTAAATTATTTTATAAAAGTTCTTTTGATATGAAACCGAAGGAAAGCCGGTTCTAGGGTTTCTAGGTTTCTCTCACAAAGCTTGAACTAATCCAGTTTATGGTTTTGTTTTTCAATTTCCGAAGTTTACTTGACTACCAGGAAAACCAGGGTTTACAGGGGATCTATTGATGTATATGCTTGTATTAAAGAGTTTGATCCTAGATTAATGTTGGATTAAAGATCAATAAAAGAATGGAAAGGGAGTACTTGAATTCCTTTGTATGCACTCATCGGTATATACTGCTTTTGTATTAGAATATCATTTTAAAAGTAAGTTTCAAGACTAGTTTACTGTGATTAGCTTAGTAATTCTAGCCGGTTGAATGAAGCATTAAGTAGTTAATAAATGTGAAATTCCTAAACTCTTACATGGATACGGATTTGCAACATAATTTGTTTTCAAAAGCAATTTTCATCAGCTTCTTGCTTAAGGACAAGTAAGGCTTAAGTGTGGGGATATTTGATAAGCATGAATTATCCATGATCTTAATAGTTGTTTAAGTAAGAATTAGGGCTTATTGATATTTTATTGTTGAACAATTGGTACTTAAATTAGCAATATTTTCAATTCAGGTGACTATAGACTATAACAACTTATTTTGAAGCAGTTGGAGGAAGCAAAACTCAATTATTTCCAAAGCAACAGGTCAACCAGACTTATCATAGGCGAGATTTGAAGAACTATAATTCATAGCATGAATCATGGCCCAAGGGTCGCCTGTGAAAAGAAATTTTCTTGGAGCACGGAAGGAATCATCCCCCATTAGTCGACCGTGATTTGAAGATTTTGTGAGGAACAGCATGTATCACTTCCATTTGGTCGCCGTTATTTGGAGTGGAGAAAGAGGAAATTCATCACAGTAGTAATCACTCCTACTTGGTCACCCATGATGGATAGTCTATCAAGTCAAAGTTTTTACTTTTCTTTTATTTAATTGATGCATTGGTTCGAACAAGAGACACACATTTCCTCCAAGTGTTGCATCATTTCACCAAAGAGTCTAAGAAGCAAAACTAGAAGATACCCAGAGGAGAGATTATGATGATTCATTCTTTTCATCCCAATAACACCAATTCATAGTGAGTAACTGCCAAATTGTGTCAGTAAGAAGAGTAGTGTATGTGTATTATCCAAAATTGTATTAGGAATCTCCGGGAGAACTTGAGAAAGATATCCGGAATCCCTTGCTCGTGTCTTGTAACAATATCTTCATAGTTGTAATTGAAAGGGATTTTCTTTTCTTTTCTCTATTATCATGCTTTATTTCTTGTTCATCATTGATTTTCATTGTTGCCATTGTTACATTATGTGTGAGTAGTGAATTAGGGTTTGTGACATCATATTAACATGAATTTGTGCTAGAATTTATAATACTCTTGATAATTATTAGTTTTAGTGAGTGGAATTAATGAATCTAGGGTTGATGTAGTGTATGACACTAACCTAGAACATATTTCAGTAGATTATATCGAGAGACAAGTCTATTGAATATATCTACTTCACTAAAACGACTTGCTCTTGATAATAGAGATATTATTGGGAAAGTTGCTGCATTTTTATGAGTATTGAGAGAGTATCATGATGTAATGCGATCTTAATTGCCTGTTAATTTAGTAAAGATTATAATAGACACAATTAAGATTATAAGTAGGAAATTCTGAGAAAGATACCTACAACTAGTAATTCTCAGTAGATAATGATTATTAAAGTAATGTTTGATGATTTATGTTGATATGGTGAAGTAAACCTACTATGAATTGAAATTGTCATTGTTATTGTTGTAATTAAACTGTTATCTCTTTCTAGTACACTTAAAATTGGCATTAGTTTAGTTGCTTACATTAGATTAAATTTACTTAGCTCATTATTCGATTGCTAGATAATAGGAATTTTGATTTAGTACTAGTATTTGAAACGATCCCTAGGGAAACGACTTTGTACTCATCTATACTAATAAATGATAGGTACACTTGTTTGTTGAACCGAGTAACTGATAGAATATAGGTTTACAAATTATAAAACCCAATCATCATATGCCCTCCATTTGAGGTTAAGTATTTTAGTCTCTTTAAAATCCATCTTTATCATCCACCTTGTAGTTTTTTTCTCGGCTCCTATTCGCCATCTTGGCAGTCTTACCGTTCCTGCGATTACCTTATTACTATACTCTCGTCCTAATGAGGTATAGTAGCTACATGTAATGTGACTCATGTCGTGATATGCATGAATCAATTAATATAACTCTTAATATGTGATTAAGGTAATTTAAAGGCAATCATAGAATTCGTAGACACTCCATCATGATAATAAAACATAATTTAATTAACGATAATTCATGTCTCGATATGCTTAGTATACTTTCAACCAATATTATTATGTATATTCCATTTTCGTCTTTTTCCTACTTCTAGTGCCTCTAGCTACAAGAACAAACAAATATGTAAAAGTAGGAGATAAACTTACTTGGCCATCCTTGCAAAAAGAAAAAAAAAATTCTTTTACTCGTAAAAGTCCTCCTGATATGGACCAACTCCTCGTCATCTAATCGAAAGAAATACCTAGAATGAGTATTTTATGGAAGTTCTACTCAAACTTTCTAATTCTATTTCACTATTTTCGTCAAAAATCGAATGAATGGAAATTCTAACTTAAAATGGCCATAATTCGCTCATTTTAACTTGGGATTTCGCATATAAGATGTCGTTTTCTATCTACTCGAAAAGAGATATCTATTTCTAAGGCTATTTTTTACATTAAAAGCCATTTAGGTTCTAAAACGGGTTGGTACAGGTTTAGTACGAAAATCCTAGCCCTTAAATTGCAACTTTTCAAAATCTTGCTTCATCCAAAAAGTCCATAACGACATATAGATATTTATATAGTTTGAAAAATCCTTTAATATAGATATAGATACTCATATTATATGCATGATTCTAGTAATATTGTCTTAATAATGATTTTTCATAAAACAATTTACTTTTAGAATTTAGAGAATGAAGTTCACAAAATATTTCTCTACGTTATTGGAAGAAAAATCAAAATCTTGGGTTTGTTGCTAATGAATGTTTATTCTTATAAACCATTATTTTTATATTTTCTTAACTTTACAACGATAGATTTATTTATTAAAGACTTAGTTCTTTAAGTTATCTAACAATTTGTTAAGTGAATATTGAGCTAGTAATTTAATCTTGACTTAGAAAAACTTACTTTGTTCTTAATATTTACAAGGTGTTAATGTAAATCTTATAAATAAGTTTTTAAGAAAATATTGTATAGTAAGGAATTATCAACATTAAAAATTTATAATATTCCTATTTTAATAGTTTGAAAAGATCTTAGTTGAACCATTTTCCTAAGTTGTATACATTATATTTTCTAAGTGGATTTTTAACTGGTGAGTTGATCTTAAACTTGTTTTAGAAAATTTGTTTGATTCTTAATATTTTTCAATATGTGGGTGTGAATCTTATAAACAAGTTCTTAGGAAAAATTTGTATAACAAAGAATTGTCAACCTTAAGATTTAATAATTTATTTTAGTATTTTGAAAAGAGAGTGAAAAGAACTACATAATTAAGTTTTGAAGAATCTTTGCATGATAATATCACTTAGAGATTTATGATGAATTTGTTTAAGTTTTTAAAAGAATATTGTTGAATCATGATCCTAAGTTTTAATGAAAAATTTTCCTAGATGTTAAAATCATGATTTTAGATAATTTAGTTCTTATTCTTAAGTGAGAGAAAATAACCCCTTTTGTTTCTTTGAAAATTTTATCAAGACAACAACATTAGGTCCATGAATGAATATGAATTTATAATTATGTAAAAAGAATAACATACGTAAAAATAAAAGGTCATAGAAAATCAAATAAGCACATAAGTAAAATAAATTATTAAGAAATCTTAGCTTGCATCAAGGCTTCCTAAAACAGGCTTTTCGAAACTTAAAATGGACTAGTTCCAAAAAGAAAAATAAGAAAATAATAGGAAAAACATGAGAATCTTAGATTTATGTCAAGGCTTCCTAGACTTAGATTATGTACAAATCCTAAAGAAAGAAAAATAAAATGTTTTGACTTGATGAGAACAAGTCTAACACTATAATGACTACTCTTAATAAAAAATGCATGAAATAAATAAATAAATTACAAGAAATATAAGAGCATGAGTAAATAAAAGTTATGTTGGTAAGCTTATAGGCTTTAAGAACTTATATATATAAATATATTTAATAACATCTATGAGTTAGATTAGAAGCAAGAATAATATATCTTAACATAATAACAATACAATAATAAAATTTTGTATGAACAAGAACAATATATAAACATATTATTGTTTTTTTAACTCCCATGGGTTTAGAAAATATACACTATGGTCATGCTAAGTTACATGAATATAAAGAAAAATTGTAAGAACTTTTTTTACCTAAGATTAATGGTAGATGGAAGAGAAAATGATATATCGGTCACTGTAAGAAGATGGTTGTTGTATGGAGGAGGAAAGAAGAGAGTGTTGAGAAGAAACTTTGGAGAATAGATTTTGACAGAGTTTTGTTAAGTGAAATGAAGAGGTGTGAAATAAGTGGGGGAGAGGGTGTATTTATAGATAAATATAGAGGCAAATAGTAGTTAATTGAATAAATAAAAAAGAAAAGAAAATTGATGGCATGAAGAGGAAGAGTAATTAAAAATTAATTTTAGAAGAAAAGTATAAAAAAGTTTAGTAATATGTTATGTAGAATTTTTGTGGGAAAAGAAAATTGTAAGAAATTGGTATATAGATAGTAAGAAAAAGTAGAGATATGAGAATAGTAATGAATAGTAGTAAATAGTAAATGCATAGTAGATTAGACAATCAAAATACCGGTAGTAAAGACAATACATGTAAAAGCTATATATGATATTTTTAGGATCCAAAAAATTATGAAATTGATTTTTTTAATTCCTTATATAATTACGAGTCTAATGGTATTATCGGAATATTTTTGCTATTTAGGCACTAGGATATATTTTTCGAGAACTAATCCCGTTTGGTTTTTGAAACAAATGATTTTTGGACAAATCTGATTTTTTTAGGCTTTCTTATATCATTTCAAACTATAATCCACCATTCGCTCATTTCTATTGTCCTTAGGTTTCGAGCACAGGATTACCGGAGTTGAAACTACTAGTTTGCCTTGATCATAGTTGACTTTTGAAATTCTAGTTTGACTATAGTTAGGGTTTATTCCAACTTTTATCCTATAAATTGAGAGGTTTACACAATTTGTAAGGACTTGTGAAACTTGCCAAAAATATAAGTACGAGAATGGTGCTTATCCAAGACTTCTACAACCTTTACAAGTAACAAATGAATGTTGGTAGGAGGTTACAATGGACTTTATTGAAGGTTTGCCAAAATTTAATGGCAAAGAAGTAATTCTATTTGTAGTGGATTGATTGAGCAATTATGCTCATTTTTTGGCTCTTTCACATCACTATACTGTGTTACGAGTTGCACAATGATACTTAGACCATGTGTACAAATTACATGGAATGCCCAAGACCATCATTAGTGATTGAGATCCCATTTTCACTAATACTTTTTGGAGAGCAAATCTAAGTCTATAGGGGGTTGCATTAAATTTATCTACTTCCTACCACCCCCAAATCAATGGACAAACAAAGGTGGTCACTAAGTGTCTAGAAACATATATCTTTTGTATGACTGGTGTCACGCCCCAACAGGTACCCTAAACGTGACAGCTTGTCGTACACAATATTAAAACTTGAGAATGACTACCCCAGTTACTCAAAAGCTTCCATATCGATACAAGGCATATATTCACATCAAAGGGAGACCAATGAAGTAATGCATTTTAAGATATTGGCAGCGGAACATGAAAAATAATACTTAAAATATTTCATTAAAATAACTTCTAAGGGGCATTCCCCAGATAATTTCCATAACAACATGGTCTTACTAAGATAAATAACTAAAGTTAGAAGATTTTAGAAGAAATCTACTCTAACACTTCAAAACAGAGTTCCTCCAAAAGCTTCCCAAAATATAGATTCTACCCAGATGATCAAGATGGTCTCAGGTGCAAAATAAAGATCCTGCAATATCAAAAGTCTATAGGGGTATAAGTATAACTTGCTTAGTGAGATATTCCTTACACAAAACTACTCATAACAAGCAATCAACCAAGTTTATTAATCAAGCATATGAAATGCAACAACCATATGATCAAATAGTACATACGACTATCCAGTTTCGTATATATGATGGATTTACCCCTCCATCGGTGGTTAGGGAATGATTTGAACTAGGCCCCGAACGACCTCCTTAAAAGTTGTGTGTGTCTTGGGATTCCAATGAACCGTACTACTAGTCCCCAGGCTTTCCTTACCCAAAGCAATCGATCTGGCTCTGCTACAACTTGAAGTCGTATTCCCCGAACGTCCTAAATCCTCAAGATGTAGCTAAGCAACTTACCTTTCCGGTCCCACGCTGAGGAGTAGTAGCAAAATTTCGAAATGATATTATAAGTAATATGCATGAGCAATTTATTATATGGGGATTCCAATATGACATTAAATCATTTAAAGTGATCAAGCAATAATTGCATACATAGCAATACATACATAGAAACAATTCTATCAATCACAGATCGGGTTTCGATATATTTATCGTTCATTGATCGCACATAACAATTCAGATACATAATTCCCATGATATCCCACGTGCATATCAATTTTATCTTTTCCTAACATCTAGTGCTCTATTCTACAAGCACATGCGCGAATACATAAACATAAAGGAAACTCACTAGTCTATAGCGGTTTTGTATGAGTCGAAGTAATCCTCAGGGAAGAGAAGATCTTGGTCCTCGACACCTAAACAAAAGAAATACCCAAAGTGAGTATTTCATCCAAGATCTACTCAAACTCTATAAGTCTATTTTATTGAATTTGTCAAAATTCGCATGAAGGGAAATCCCAACTTAAAATGGCCATAACTTGCTCATTTGAACTCAAAATTTCGATATTATATACCGATGTCTACCTATTCGAAAAGATATATCCATTTCTAAGATTATTTTTATCAAAAGAAGTCATTTGGGTCTTGGAATAGTAACGTACAGAACTGATATGAAATTTCCATATTTCAAAACTCAAGTTTTCAAACTTTTCTTCATTCAAGAAATCTTGTACAAAAATATAGATAATTGTATGGTTGAAAAATCATTTGAATGTATATATATACTCAAAGTATATACATGAATTTAATGGTGTTTTCTCAACAATGATTTTGCAAAACAATATGTCTTGAAAGTTAGAAAAGCTAAGACTTGAAAATCTCTTTTTTAGTTTTGTTGGGAAAATTTTATAAGTGGGTTTTTCCTTCTTTTAACTCAATTTCTTAATGTTAAGAATAATTAAATTTTCAAAAACTAATTTTAGTCTTTTATGATTCCTACAACTTTATTTCAAGTGGTTTGGAAAAAAAATGTAGTTTTCTAAATATTTCTTGGTTATGTATTCTAAAGTTTTTATAAAGTTAGATCCACTTTAAATAATATCAAAGATCTTATAAGTTATTTATTATTTTTATTTCTTAAGTAAAGCTCATTTTTAGAAAGGTTATTCTTTGATAATTTTGTAAAATTTATCTAAACCTTAACATGTTGATGAAAACTTTACATATGAGTTTAAGAAAACTTTTGGTTAAACAAAAAATTAAGTTTAAAGAACTTTCTTATTTCATTGGTTTTGAAAAGAGAGTTTGTGATAACTTTATTTTATTGATAAAATTCCATATAGTAGTATTACTAAAACTTGAGCTAAACTTATATAACTTTAAAAAATATTTGTCAAGATAAAACTTTAAGTTTTTATGGAAGAATAATTCCTTATGTGACAAAATTTGTTTTTAAAGAGAGTTCTTATTTTTATTACTTAAGAAAATTCATTTTCATTATGGTTGAGACAATATCAACATGTTCATGCATGAATGAGAATATATAACTATGAGAAATATAATAAAAACAACATAATAAAATAAATGTAATAAGAGCATAAAAGTAAAGTCAAGTATTGGGAACCTTAGCTTCATCAAGGTATCCCGGGACTAAGAATAGACTAGTCCCAAAAAAAAAGGAAAAGAAAAGAAATAAAATTGTTTTGACTTGATATGGACAAGTCTGAGACTAGAAAAACTAGTCTTAATAATAGCATGAAACAAATAAATTGCATAACTTGGAAGTAAATAAATAACAAATAAGTTTATATGCTCTGAAGAAATATATATACATAATATACATAATACTATATAGAAGTTAGATTAGAACAAGTAATAATAACAATAATAACAACAACATAATAACAACATAATAGAAGACATGAATAAAAACAAAACATGAACATATTGTTGCTTCTTTAAGAAACATATACTAAGCTCATGTTAAGTTAAATGAACATGATGAGTGAATAAGATAAATTTTTACCTAAAATTTATGTGTTTGTTGAAGAGGAAAAGAATGGATTGTAGTATTACGTAGGAATTGGCTTTATAGAGGGGAAAAGAGAACTTGAGAGAGATTTTGAGAGAGGGATTTTATGGAGTGATTTTGGTAGAGTTTTAGTAGGAAATGAATTGTGTGAAAGAATGAAGGAGGAATGGGGTATTTATAGAGTTTTGGAGTGGAAATTAGATATAATAAAATAAAATAAAATAAATAATATGATTGAAGGGAGAGAGGGATGGCACCGGTTCTTGCATGTAGAGGGGGAAGAAATGATTTATTTTGTTTGTTTTGTAATAAAAGAAGTAATGTGTAAAGTGTGATGTGATTAAAGTTGTATGAGGAAGGTAAATTGTAAGGTATAAGTATGGAAGTGTATACGAATAGAGTATAAGAAAAAGTATAGATAGATGAATAGTAATATATAGTATAAAAATACCATGAATAGTAGACTAGACAATTAAAATACTGGTAGTAAAGAAAATACACGTAAACGGCCTATATCTGATATTTTTAGTTACCGAAAAATTCTAAAACTGATATTTTTAAAAACCTTATATTTTTATGAGTCTTTTGGTATTGTCGGAATATTTTCACTATCCAGTGCACCGGGGCATGGTTTTTGATAATTGATCTCATTCGAATCTGAAAGACACTAGAAAATTATGAATCTGATATTTTTAAGCTTTCCTATAATATTACGAACCATATCCTACAATTCTCTCAATTTTGTTTTCTAGGGTTTAAGAACACGGGATTGCCGGATCTAGATTCACTAGACTAAACATAGAACTAGGTTAACTTTAGGGTTCTGGTTTGACTTCCGGTTCTTCGGGTTTTCTTATATTTACCGAAAAATCTAAGGGCTTACAACTGGAGAATATCCTAAATGATGGCTTCACTTCTTACCCTTCGCCAAATGGTGGTATAACATTAATTTTCACACTAGCATAAAATATATCCCATTTAAGGTGTTATATGATTATCCACCACCTATTCATTTACCCTACGCTCTAAGGGGAATGTAGCTGTTGATGGTGTGCTGACTAACAGGGAGGACATGCTATGCATGCTTAAATTTCATCTCAAATGTGCTCAACAATGCATGAAACATTGTGTGATATGACGAGGAGTGACATATCTTTTAAAATTGGGGATCTGGTGTTACTAAAATTAAAACCTTACAAGCAAGGATCACTAGACCATAATACACAAGTTGGCTCTTAAATATTATGGTCCATATAAGATATTAGTTAAGCTTATATCAGTGGCTTAGTGACTTTATCTACCCTTAGAAGCTACTATTCATCTTACATTTCACATTTCGCAATTGAAGTTGTATCATGGTCCAAGGTCTGACCGATTCACCTCTATACCTGTAATGAATGAAGATAGAGAGTTAGAACCACAAATGATGTTAGAACATAAGATGGTAAAAGGGAAGAATGGTGTTGACACTACGGTCCTTATCTTACAGTAGGGTTTGTCTTTGTCACGAGCTACTTGGGAGTCCTTAGTGAACTTCAATTGAGGTTTTCAAACAATCCCTTATGGTCAATGGTTTCGGAAGAAGGGAAGAATGCAATGACGGTGATAATGTCACGTCCCAATGGGTACCCTAAACGTGACAGTCCGCCACACTCAATATTAAAGTTTAAGTATGACAACCTTAGTCATTTCCAAAAGCTTTTATATTAAGTGTAAGGCTTACTTTCACAATTTTAGAGGACCATATGTGGAATAATGAAGTTTAAGGAGATATAAAAATATTAAGAAAAGAGGATTCACAATAATTATTTGTTCATGGCAAAGACTTTACCAACTTAAGGACAATTCCCTAAATTACTAATCTATTATATAAATATTTGCATACTAATACTATGCTATACTTTATCCAGATTTCTAATGTTCAAAAGGGATTACCTGCCCGCATGGTCCACGTGGCCTTAACCATAAGTACGGGAACTGCAAAAGATAGCTATCGGGGTATAAGCTAATAGGCTTAGTGAGAACTATTTCCATAAATAACTTCTTGTAACAAGATTCAAACAAGTTGGTTAATCACACATATGTAATGCATCAATCACGTGGGCAAACAATCATATAGCTTTCCGGGAACTATATGTTGAATGGATTTACGCCTTCCATTCGGGGTTTGGTGATACTCAAAACAAGTAGTTTTAATAATAGAAAATTTAAGCTTGCGAGCACTCATCGCCAAGCATTCATTAAAAACTTTTAAACTTGCGAGCACTCATCGCCAAGTATTCCGAATCTACTTGATTTGATCTTGCTTTCGGATCAACCGCCAAGCATTCCATTAAGCCCCAAGCAATCGCTTTCGGATCTTCCGCCAAGTGTTGTTTTCGACATGAGCTTACTATCCTTCTCACCCAAGGATAATAACCCAACCATGCAATGTGACTCACTTCGTGGTATGCATGAGTTCATTAATTTATAAAGTCATAACATATTTATTTTCAACTTTATGGCGATCAAGGAATTCACACAAATCAATATTAAACTAAAACAATCACTTAGAACAATTCGGGCTTCGATATTCTTACAATTCTTTCAAGGAATTATTTTACATGCATATCGGTTTATCTTTTCCTAACTCTAGTGCAACTAATTTACAAGCACAACAACTGTAGCATTTAATGGAAATAAACTCATGATGCCATTGTCGTCTATTCCTCTAAGCGGATGAGTCGTTCACACACTCCACTTAATCGTAATATTTCTCAGGGTGAAGAAATCCTTCCTCGGGTTCACCTAACCAAAGAAAATACCCATAATAAGTTTTTCTTGAAGATTTTCTTGAATTTTGACAAAACAATGTCAAAGAACGTTAAAGTTCGTATAGAAGAATGTTCAACTTAAAATGGCCATAACTTGGTCATTTTAACTCGGAATCGCGCATATAATATACCGATTTCTATCTACTCAAAAGATCTACCCATTTCTAAAATTATTTCCACAAACAAAGCCATATAGGCTCTGAAAAAGTGGCGACAAAATTCACTACGGATTTTCAAGTAAAAACAACTTTGGTTCAAGAAATCAAAATTTGTTTGATAAATACTTAGTTATCTATATAGTTGAAAAATTCTCTTTTTATAACTATATAACTCATATTTAAGCATGCTCAAGCGTCTTGTTGTCCAATTATTTTTCTTAGGTAAAACAAGGTCGGGTTGAAGCTTTTCGGAAATTGTTTTTGTAAATTTCTTTGAAATGAATACCTTGTTTTCTTTATTTTCTAAAAATGTTTTATGTTGGTTTTATTCATCTTTTTCTAAGTGACTTTTGAAAATAAATTTTCTACTTTCTAAGTTACATTAATACTATATTTGAAGTTTTCTAGGAAATGTGCTTTTCTTCATTTTTCTTCTGTAAATTTCTTTGTTTACTCAAAAAATCCTTACTTGATATTTCTCGTTCTTTTTCTCATGTCTCATATTTTTCGAAAATAATCATCTACGCATGAAAATTTGTTTTCTTCATAAAACAATGTGGAACAATTTAAGGACTTTTGTAGAAAAACTAATTTCTATAATCTCATTTACTTCTTCTTGTAACTTGAAAAGAAATAACTTTATTATTTTCAAACCATAAATTCTCTTTGCTTATTTGTTTACAAAGGTCTTTAATTAAAATTTCCTTAGTCATCCATTTTATTTTCTTTCTTATGAAAGGAACCATTTTTTGTCAACAAATATATTTTCCTTTGAAAACAAGGTAGAGTAACAAAGATTTAAGTAGCTTTTTAAGTAAAAATAGTTTCTAAATTCATAGTGAATTCTTTTTGTAACTTGAAAATGAATGAGTTTATTTTTGTTATCTTATATTTTTATGTTTCACATAAACTTATTCCTAAGTGACAAAAAGCCTTCTTTTATTTGATTATCTTTAGAAATAAAACTTTTGGACAACAATCTTAATGAACATGATTATGAGAATAATAATAAACAAAATAGCATAAATAATAAAGTCAAGTATTGGAGTCTTAGCTTTTTCAAGGCTCCTGGGACTAAGAAATAAACTAGTCCCATAATGAAATAAAATGAATGAAAGAAAAGCTTGTTTTGACTTGATGAGGACAAGTCTAAGACTAGAGACTAGTCTTAAAAATAACTTGAAATAAATAAATTGCATTGAAGTAAATAATTTGCATGAAAGGTAAATAAATTGCAAGATTATGAGCTTATATGCTCTAAATAGTATATATAGCTATATAGATATAGTAGATAGTTATGAACATAAAAGGAACATAAATGAACATAAGAGAAATATAAATGAATATAAAGGAAACATGGACATAAAGGAATTATGATTATGAACAAAAACAAAGTATGAACCTATTGTTGCTTTCTTAACCTTCATGGTTTTAGAAAACACACATTAAGTTCATACTAAGTAGATGAACATGGAAACTTCTTGAAGAAACTCTTACTTAAAAGAAGCTAGACTAGGAAGAACTCTTGGAAGGAACTCTTGAGAGTATTTGAGAGAGATTTTACTATAATAACTTTAGAGAAGAAGTGGTGTGAAAGAAGTGAAGGAGGGGGGTATTTATAGGATTTTGAGGAGTGATTTTTGTGTGATTAAAATAAATTAAAATTGAAACAAAATTGAGGCATGTGGGGAGGGAGTAGCGCCGGCCATGCTTGTAGGAGGGGAGATGTGATTTATTTTTTTGACTTTTTGGAAAATAAAAGATGTAATATGTAAGATAGATATGATATAAAGTTATGGGAAAGGTAAAAAGTTAAGATTATAGGTTTTGTAGAGTGTAAGGATAGGTGTAAGAAAAAGTAGAGATAAAAAAAGTGTAGAATAGTAATGAATAGTGTAATGTAAAGTAAATATGACAATTAAAGTACCGGTAGTAAGAAAATATGCGTATAATAGCTATATCTGTTATTTTTACTTACCGAAAAATTACGAAACTGATATTTTTAGAAAACTTATATTTTTACGAGTCCAACGGTGTATTCGAAATATTTTTACTATTCCGGGCTTCCGGACATGTTTTTCGAGAACTGTGTCCGATCGGGTTCAAAGGACATCCGAATTTCGCGAAACTGAAACTTTTATGAAACCTATGGTTATTACAAACTATTTTAACTAATAAATCCAACTTCGTTTTTCAGGGCCAAAGAAAACGGCAATGCCGGATTTAGATGGATACGGTAAACTAGGG
Source organism: Combretum micranthum (assembly GCA_024138025.1). Taxonomy (NCBI): domain Eukaryota; kingdom Viridiplantae; phylum Streptophyta; class Magnoliopsida; order Myrtales; family Combretaceae; genus Combretum; species Combretum micranthum. Next base: position 872,474 of record JAMXBD010000138.1, read on the forward strand.
TTTTGTTGACCTTTAGGGTTTCGTTTGACTTCCGGTTAGGGTTTTGTGCTAAACCGATTCCGAAAATTTAGGGGTTTACAGATAAAGGTTGGAGAAAATCAAATCCTTAACACTAATGATATTGCTGAGTTTAGTTTCGAAGAATCGAGAGAGTTAAAGGTAATGTTGGATATTGTTTGGGACTTATAATTTTATCTAAGTCAAAGCAGAAAGAATGGGCATGAACTTAGGCCAAAAATGTTGAGTGGGTTGAAGATGGAATGCAACAAACTTAATTAGTAATAGGTTATATAATATTATAGCCTGTTATTATATTATTATTATTATTATTATAGCAGCAACACTAGTAATCATATTACATCCTAAATAAAATCTTAGTAGTTATAACCAAATATGATGTAGCAATTGTTACACATGCCACCTCCTTATATTGTACATGTAAAAAGAGCAATTTTATTATGCATAAATATCCTTAAGTGTAATAAAAAAAAGAGAAAATACAAAAAAAAAATATTTGCTCTCAAATTATACTTGTATTCAAGTACAATAGGATTGCATTCGAGCTTAGAAATCTGCATTTGAATTTCAAGTTCATCCGTAATTAATTAATTGTCACTCTTTCGCTTTGCACATTACCATCTTAGGCAGTAGAATTTTTGGAAAAGAAAAAAAAAAAGGAAATAAAGAAGTAGAAAATAAAAGATTAATTCTTAATGTTTTTTTTTTCATTCTATTTAATTTTTTTTTAATTTTGTTTTCTTTATAACTGGAATTTTGATTTTGGAACAATAATATCTATAAACCTCGTTAAATATTCTATTAAAGGTTTATTCCAACCCTTGATTTGCTCGTACCAACTTAATTTTATAATTTTGTATTTTATTAAATTATATATTAAAAGGTAAATTAAAAACTGAACAAAATACAATAATAATAATTAATTATAAAAAAATTACGTATGTTTTGGTCAATTTATAAATAAACGACTTGTGATAATTTTTTTAACAAATAGGTGACTCGAGTTTCATATAAAAGTGTCATTATAATTAATTACTTTAGAAAGATATATGTTAGAGTCTTCTTGTTTTAAAGAAAATTAATTTAATAAAAATATTGCCAAATAAAATTAAAATAAACAAAATATTAAAAATTATTTATTCAATGAGAAAATTTTAAAAATTAAAATTAATTTTTATGATTAATAACATATTAACATGTATTATTTAAAAATTATTAAATAATATTGATACTTTTATATAAAATTTGAATTATCTACCTTTTTAAAAAATATTAATTAAAACAAATGTTATTTTTTTATAGTGAATCCTAATAATAATAACTATGGAGAAGAGTGAATACACAAATTATCAATTGCTGTAAACAAATGATTTGCTGACTAACATTTTACATATATATATATAATTATTTGAATAGTTGACTGACTTTCTCAACTACTGTATGATCACATTCACACGCACATGACATTTCTTTATCCACAAAACCTCTAGCCCACGACAACCGTCCATCACATGACAATTGGAAATCATCAGCGAGTCTTTTTGCGACACGACTACGTCACCCGTGGTAGAAAAAGTACAATAATGTTCCCCCTACCAGTTTTGACGCTGAGTCTTACGGACACACATATATATGTTTAATCGGAAAATACCTCTAACCTTCATTTCATTTGGGAAAAAAAAAAAAGAACTAAAGGGCACCGGGGGGGTTTATATTGGGTTTCTAGCTCAACAACACGTTGACTAGACCCCCTCGCCGGAAAATCAATTCATTACCCATTGATTTTCCGGTGATCGTGTCTGAGCTACAATCTCCATGAAAAGCTCTAATCTTCGTCGTAGAGGAGAAGGAGGAGTTATGGATAGTAATTATGATAAGGAGGAGAGGAAAGAAAAACAGAAGAGATTTGGGAAGAGATTGGTGAAGTACAAGGAATTGCCGGAATATTTAAGGGATAACGAGTTCATATTGGATTATTACCGTTGCGAATGGCCTTTAAAAGATGCCCTCTTGAGTATTTTCTCTTGGCATAACGAGACCTTAAACATCTGGACGTAAGTTTTCTAATTTTTCTTCTTCTTCTTCTTCTTCTTCTTTAAGAATATAAAATTCCATCAGCATGATCTGCTTAATGGTTTATTCGAGTAGGACACGTTATCATCATATAAAGACGTATTTCTATTGAATTACTTGTACTTATACGGTACAATGTTATATATCGTATCTATCATAATTGTCACTTTCAGCGACATATTTGTTTATCTGTCATCATTTACGATTTAGGAAACCAAAAAAAAAAAAAATTAGTTGATTTATTTTAAGCATTAATTAGCTAGTATTAATTTTTTAAAGTGTGTATGGCTAAATACAGGCATTTGGTTGGGTTTGTGATATTTGTGATATTGACGGTGGTGAGCTTAACAGAGAAGATGGGGTTAAGGGGTTTGATTGGTAGCTTTTCAAGGTAAGCACTAAGCTAACGCGTCCATATGCTTTGATGATTGTATGGGGACTTATTGGTCTTTTCACTTCAAAACTATCACTGTTTATCTAAGTTTCTTATATTATTATTTTATTATTATTTTTTAAAAATTTTCGTGGGTCGCTCCAGCGTGACAGTGCCAGTGCCATTGATGAGGATGATGGACAAGAATAGGAATATCTCGGGCGTTGGCAATGCAGTGCATGTATGTTCACTTCCACTCCTTGCTATTTTTATTTTATCATATGTATAAATTTCGATAACAAGCACCAATGAAGCTTAGAAATTAAATTCTTTATACTTTATAGCGATGCTCTTAGATTGTTATAAATTACGGAAATATTGTAAATTTTTCACATACAAACCCTTTATAAAATGTAGGGACTTGAATTTAAAAAAAAAATTAAATGAAATTATTGCAATTATACTCTATATACAAGATTGGATGGCTATTTCATTGGATGGAAAATTTTATTCTTCCAAAATTTATAAGATCGTTGTATTTTATATTTTTTGGAATTTTCCAAAATAAATGTATATTATTACATATATTATAAAATAAATAAATATATAAATAGTTGGAAACATATGTATGCATCTAATTTGTTGAGAATTGCCGTGGAGACACTGTTAGCTTCTCCTTATTCAACACCACGTAGAAAACGTTTTACATGATTATTTTTTTGCCGTGGTTGGCAAATTAGTATGGAGTATTCACATTTGTCAGATAATCATCTGTTTTCTTTTTCTTAGATCCACAAACCTTATATGTAATGTTGGGTTAATTTGGAAAGATATATATCGGTGAGCATTAAATTTAAAAATTCTCTTTAAACTTGTTCGGACGGTATGTTTTTCATCTGTATTTTTGTATTTGAATTTGATTTGTATTTGTATTTTATTAATATTTGATATGTATCTGCTGCATTTGATTTGTTTATAAGTAAAAATATCCATTTTTCGTCTGTATCTATTTCTTAATAAATAATTTATTTGAAAACGTCCATATATCACCTGCACCCAAATAAACAATCGGACCCCTAATGTTATTTACTTAAAACTATTTATAGTCAAACGGATCCCTACATATATAATGATTCATGCACGTTAAAATGTCTAAATATTTGCAGATTTTTCAAGATGTCTAGATGGTCAGTTCTAATTTTAAATTAGTATTTCCATTGTTTTTTCCCAACCTCGTGAGTCTTATTTATTTAGGCAACGTATACCGTAATTGACCTATTGATACATATTTTTATTTAGGCTAGCTCTGCTATTTTTTATGGCCTTGTCCTACATTGGACTTTATTGGTGCTGAGTTTAGTGATGTTTTCATATATGCTTATCTGAAGGAACCGGTTCATTTTAATTCTTCTGGAAATATAGCATAATCAATTTCAGCAGAAGAGTGCAACTATCATATACGGCTAGTGGTGCCTAAAAACTATAAAATAATTAATTCATTGATACATCCATAATATAAATGCCTGAAAAATTTACTAAAAACAAATTTGAAATTATAGAAGAGTTATTACACAGTCATACTAGGGTCTGTTTGGATAATTTGATTTTTATTTGCACTTGATTTGTATTTGGTTTGTTTGATCTTTTTATGAGTAAAAACATCTGTATTTTATTTGTATTTGTTTTTTTATAAAAAGTTTGTTTGAAATTGACAAAAATAAGATGACAAGCAGACAAAAAAAGACAAACCAAATAGAACCTTATCTAACAACTTTTCCTCTCTCTCTTTGTTTTCTTTTTTCTGTTTTTTTCCCCTGCTTCCTTTCAAAGAGAACCTCTAAATTGCTAATTTCATGTGTTACTATAGAACTCTCCGTTTCATTTGTGTTGATTTAGCCTTTTTAGGTACTGTCTATAAAAAGGCTTGGTATACGGTGACTCAAGGAGCGACATGGACATCGCATCTAACCTTTCTAGATTTTAGAATTTTTTTTTTTTTTAATTTTTGGTGGCCTTGAACCTTTCTAGATTGGTGTTCAGATTTTCATTTCCAAGATATTTTTTGGTTGTGTTTTGTCAATCTGAACCGATTTCCTTTTCTTTATTCATCATCTAAAATTCTATTATATTAAAAAATCAACAATAACAAGGTCCACTAGTCATCGCCATCAGCCATCACTAGCTAGTGGAAATTTTAAGAAACAGTAATTTTTTTTTTTTTTCAACTTTATGGAACAATTTGAGTTGGGAATAGCAAGCTTTTCCCTTTATTTCCGTACTTTTAATGGTAATGGTCGGTGACCGAGAAAAGTTGATTTTATATCATGTAGAACTAGAGCAGGGATTATTCATAATAATAAACATTTGAAGCCACTTTGTAGACTTTTTGGAGAAAAGGGAACAGATATAGTGGATCAGTATATTTGGGCTTGTGACAATGATGATAGAAGAAAAAGAAATGTTGGCGATTTAAATTTACACTAGCAAAAGCTGAACTTATGATGGAAATGTGGCCTACAATACAATCGCTGTTTTGTAAATATTCTTTCTAGGCAGTAAAGTTGTTCCCCTCCCCATGTGCAAATTCAACAAGATAATTTATCTTTATGTTACATCACTTGTCCTGCCAGTGTGTGACCAGACAGCCCTAAAGAATATTTTTAGAGGCATCTAATATAATTTAACTATATAATATTGGTAATTATATCCTGATTTGTTTGAGTATGTGTTAATTAATGGTGGAGGTGTTATTATCTATAAGTACCTGGAACAAGTATAAAAATGGCTAATTGTCTTATAATTTAATTTATTGATATTACTGCTGTCTTCTAAGTGAGACAAGACAAACCAATTGTATTAAATATATATATGTATATATATAAACATGATACTTTTGGCTTTTTGGGCATATTACTTTGAATGTTGTGCTTGTATCAACGTTGAAAAGTGGAAATGTAAAAAAAGCATCAGAAAAAGAAAGAAAAATTGTGTTTGGCAATTTAAGTTAAAGTGGAAAGTTATAGAAAAGAAGAGAAAAGAGTGAAAAGTTTTTCACTTGTTAGACCTCTTCTTTTATCTCCAAAATTAGAGATAGTGGCAAAAAATAAAGTTAATTACTAAATTACCCTCTTATTAATATTTTATAAAAATAATAATAAGAATGATTTTGTTAAATTACTAACTTCATTTTTTTTCCCTTTCCATTTCCTTTGTAAATTACTAAATATAAAACTCTTTTCTTTTCTTGCTGCTCATCCTTGCATTTAATAAAGTTGCCAAATACAGTGGAAATCTTTATCCTTTTCTGTTACGAATGAAATTCACAAAGATCAACTGACTTGTGCTTCTTATTTCCCTTGCTGACAGGATTCAAACCTGAACCACAATCCACTGTTGAACATCCATGAAAACAGTAATGGCCAGGACTTCATCCCTGGATGGCCTTGGTTTGTTTTCCTAGCAGGAGCCATGGGATGCTTAATTTGCAGCTCTCTCTCCCACCTCCTAGCTTCTCACTCCAGACGCTTCCACCGCTTCTTCTGGCGTCTAGATTATGCCGGTATCTCGCTCATGATAATTTGCTCCTTCTTTGCCCCAATTTATTACGCCTTCTATTGCCACCCTTATTCCAGAGTCTTCTATCTCACCACCATTTCCGTGCTCGGTGTCCTGGTCATCATCACTCTCCTGTCGCCTGGTCTATCATCCGGCAGGTTTCGTTCCTTCAGGGCATCCCTCTTCCTAGCCATGGGATTTTCAGGGGTGTTTCCTGCTGCTCATGCGGTTGCCATCCACTGGGGACATCTACATATAATGGTTGCTTTAGGATATGAGATACTTATGGGAATTTTGTATGCATCTGGAGCTGGATTTTATGTTAGCAGGATTCCTGAGAGATGGAAACCCGGTGCATTCGACATAGCTGGGCATAGCCATCAAATATTCCATGTGTTTGTCGTTGCAGGAGCATTAGCGCACTCTGCTGCCACTCTTGTGGTTTTAGATTTCCGACAAAATTCACCCATTTGTGCGGCCTGACACTTAAAATTGAGTAACCACATTTATAGTGGGATATGCTTGATTTTCACTTGCAAAATCACCAAGATAAACAGATAGTACTATCTTCAAAGCAATGCCTGTAATACAGCGAGGAAATGAGTAGTATCACGGTTTCAGCTTCTTATATTAATTCTAGCTTATGGGAAAAGTGTCCTGATATGGACAGAGAGATAGGTTGCTGCTTTATATATGGCATTTATTAGGTGCAAAACTGGGAGCATATTGAACTGTGATATTTGTATTGGTTAAATTCCTACCATTCAGAACATAAATGCTCTCTTATGTATGAGTGATCGATCGATTTATTCTTTTGAACTGGTTATCAGAGGAAGCGATATCTATAGAACTCGTTATGGTTAGTTATTAGGGAAGAGGGAGATTTAAAGTCTTATATTGGTCATTTTGTAAGTGGTATATTCGGTATTCACTTAAACTTATCAGATGAAAGCAAGGTTTTGCATAGGAAGTGTTATGGAGTGCTAAGAAAAGGGACAACTCCATATTTACTGTCTGAACAATTAAAAAATGTTGCCATAAATTAAAGACAAAATATTGGTCGAGGGTTAATCTCCGGTTTACTATCTCAGTTGTGGGTCAATTTGCAATTTCACACTTAAGACTTCTTGATTTGTGTGTCCAATAGAAATTTAGCCAAATACCCATTGAAAAGGTGATGTGCGATGTTTTGATTTCTAGGTCTGGGTTTTGGGCAATGGCCTATTTTCCAGTCATGGAGATGTCTCTAAATGTCTTTTTGAGCTGCTATTTCTCCTCTCTGTCCTCCAATCTCTTGGCTTAGGATGTTCGCTCAATCCACAACTCATGAAGCAGAGCTTGGGTAGTCATATTTAGCAGTTGTTAACAGAATCACAGAAACAGCATATGTAGCAGTTGAGCATTAATTGAAAAGAAAAAACATAAGGGAAGTCATGATAAGCCAACAAAAGATAACCAGGTCCCTAGGTGTGCGCCTCGCTCTTTACATAATAGGAATAGGCACATAGTTGATTCAACAAGATAAAAGAGTTGGAGGTACTGCACGCCACATGTATGTTAAAGATTTAATCTTAAAATATTGCTTTCAAGCAACTCTACGCACAAGATTTTGAGTAATATATGGGTATTACACCCTCATAGATCATGGAGCAGAACAGAAGCTAAAATTACAGATTAATCAGATTTCTTAGAAATTGATAATATAGCAAGAATGCACAAAGGAACAACTAAAAATGCAGCAAGCTTGAGCACGTCCTCAGTGTCCTTTGAGATCACTCCAATCCTTGACCAATCTCCACTGTATCTGAAACACACGAGTACAATCATAAGAATGGGCAGAAGAAAGATAGAAAGAAATGAACCACAAAAAAAAAAAGGAAAGAAAAAAAAACAAAGAAAGAAAGCGTACCCAGCATCTATAAAACCCAATCCAAAGACTGCAATTGCAGACTTGACGAGGATTGAGTTGGAAACTTGTAATGGAAATATGGGCTTATTCTGGGTTATGTCCGAGCTCTCCGTCACTGGTCTTTTTTTGGCGCATATGGTGACGCCATTGCTTCTCTGGCTTTTCTTCTCCCCAAAAGAACGTGAGATTGAGGGCATTTTGTTGAGGATAAAGCTGCGATGGATACATGTAATCGCCATGTCATTAGCCACGGTCCATCAAATTCTCTGCCGCGGCCGACGTATTTATGCCTAAGCCCAATGGTCTAAAATAAACCTCCTGATTGCTAAACCTCATGAAAGAAAAAACAACACGTCTTGGCCCAAATGCTACATAAAGTTCATAGGAAATCCCTTCACAATTTATCCCTTATTATATTTTAGCTCTAATTTTTTTAAATGATTAGGCAAATCTCTTCATTATAGTTGAAGTTTCATGACATCAAGCCTATTTAAAAGAAAATACTAAGCCCTAAAATGTTCTTACAGGAAGATAAATATATCCATATTACAATATTGTAACGAAAAATCATTAGTCTATCCAATGAATGGGTAAATATTACGATTAGTATCTAAATTTTATCAATTTGTATAATTAAATACTGAAGTTTAAAAGTATTAATTTACTACTTATAAATTTGTTGAGTACAATTATAGTTACATATATGAGGTATTTAATTACAAAAAATTAATAAAATGTAGGTAATTAATTACAAAATCTGGCAAAGTTGGGGCGGTTAATTGCAACAAAGAGCAAGATTTAAGTACCAAATTGACACTTTTAATCTTTAGGTAAGTAATTGCTAAAATAGGAAAACTTTAGATACCAAATGTAACAATTACCCCAATGAAATTAAAGGTGAAAGGTTAAAAAAAATTCAAAGTGATTTATTTAAAATGTAATAAAATGTGTGTTGGTACAAAAGTTTTATCGGTAGAGATAATTTGACCCAGATCAATGCTAAGATAAGTCTGCAAAACAAATACTAGTCAAGAGTATGGAGAGTCATTCCGTGCAGTCACTTCTACAATCAAGTTAGTTAAGTTTGCAAAGATTTGAAAAAATAATGAGAATAAAGTGTAGGCTTAATTGTTACCACATGTCTAGGTACAAGATTCTTGAATAGTATTTACAGTGGCATGCATTTTGACGATTAAAGGGGGTTAAAATTAGTGGAATTAAGTAGTAGTGATTGTAGAGAGCCATAGTGGTTATTGGAGAAGTGGCTACTAGTAGTATTAGCAATATGACAACCTATACCTATAATCCCACCTATTTAAATTGTGTCTCACATTGTGTATCTCCATTTATTGATTTGGTAAAACATAAAAAAAAAAAAAAAATGAAAAAAGATATGGATTCTGTTGGAATATAAATATTTTGCATTACCATAGGAATTAAAACGGATATTATCTTAGGTGTACGTAATTAACAAATTATGTATCCACATATATAATGTAACTTCTATTTTATTCTTACGGGTCCCCAAGAACCATACTTTTTCTCATTTATTTTATTTTCCTTAAATCCGTGAATCCAAGGGCCACATAAGCATTAGGAAACATCTACTCAAGCATGGGGACGGACTAGAAGATGAATTTGCATCCATTAAGTCTTCTTTTCCCTTTTCATTTGCCGTTTTCTTGTGTTTACGTTTGTGCTTTGAATTGAAACGAACTTCATTATACATGTAGGATTAAAACTTGTATTAGATGGATTATTACTTAATTGTTCTTTCATATATTATGTTTTAATTTGTTGAGTCTTTTGACTGTTGAATCTGTATTCATGAACTTGTTGAGTGATAAGAATAGAATATGTGAATTAAAATTCACAAGGACTCCAAAGGGAAGTTATGATTTGTTAAAATTGCGGAGTTAATTCAATTTTGGGTTCACAGAAATATATGCATCAATATTGGGCTTAAGTGTTCATGTTCTTTAAGTAGTTAAAAGTGGCCAATTCTACTAAAATGAAGTGGTATAAACATCGATCCCCTAATGAAATGACCAAGTTTAATTGTTTAATCTTTAAAGTTGTAATATGTAATTTTTTTAGGGTAAATTACATAAAAAGGTAACAGTATTTAAAGTTAAGTTTATTTAAGATATTAATATTTTGAGTGGCTAAAGAAAGAAATTAATGTTTGAGAATAATTTTTTTTTAAGATATCATGTTTTGAGTGATTAAAAATAGGTTTTAACGTTTTGTAAAGTGAGTCAAATAAAGTATTAATTATTAGTTGTTAAGGAAAATTAAGGAAAGTTAATTGAAAACTAATCCAAACATTGATATCTTAAATGAAATGTTAACACCTCATCTTATTCACTTTACAAAATACTAATACCTCTTTTTAATATATCAAAACGTTAATACCTTAAATGAACTTACTTATAAATATTGATACTTCTTGTATAATTTATCCATATTTTATATATAAACACACGTAGGGTAATTATTATAGCCTAGAGTGGATAAGTACAAATTAGACAATAAAAAAGGACAATCAATATTGGAAATGAAATTCTAAGTAGAAGAGTGAATTAATCAAAAGTAGATTAATTAATCTCAATTAATTAATTTTTTGAGGATAACTTTATCCGAATCCTAGACATTTAGTTCATGCCTTGTAAATTGCTTTGAACAGATTTGCATTATTATAGCTTTTACTTAGCACTGTTCTATTTTGAAATCATGATTTTAAGATGTTTAGCAATATAGTATTAGTTTAAATTTCCTATAGTTACAATCGGATATCTATTAACTATTTCATTTTTACAAATTTATATGGTTTTGTCATGTTTTTATGGGATGGGTCCATCGTTAATATAACAATTCATATTTACATCCAATTATGATTGCATCTGTTATGCCCCAAAACATACCCTAAATGTGACAGTCCGCCACAGTCGATATTAAGACTTAAGTGTAACAACCTTAGTCATCCCAAAAGTCTCGATATCGGGTGTAAGGCATACATTCACGATCATAGAGGACCAAACTTTGGAACAAACCATTTAAACAGTTATATATAATAGTAATTAAGAAAGTAAATCATAACAATACAACCGAGGTTCCCAAAATGTAGAGAGTCTTACAAACATTAAGGGGCATTCCCCATAAAAAATAACTAAGTGCAATAAGTTCATTTTCAAAATAATTACATTTTTTAGTTTACTACGAAGTCTATACCTACTTCTAGCTCTTGACTTCTATCCAAAACTTTTGACTCCAAAAGGTATTACCTGGGTAAAATATCCACTAGGCTCCAACCAAAGTTATGAGTACTGCAATAAGCATCTAAGAGGGTATAAGCTACAGCTTAGTGATAATTATTTTCACAATTAAGCACCCAACAACCAATAATCAAAACAAGTTAATTTAAACAACCAAATGAGATGCACAAGCACGTGAATATACAATACATATGATTTTCCAAGAATCATATGTTAAATGGATTTACCTCTTCATTTGGGGTTAGGTGTTCCAGGCCGTATAGACCGATTTTCACAAATATAATTCCTTTGTAGTTTTTGTTCAAGCCACTATCTAGTTGCAAAAATATAATTCAGTTCTTTGTAGTTTTTATGCAAGCCACTACCTAGCTGAAAAAAAATATAGTTTATTCAGGTGGTTATACACCGTAATTTAGTTCGGGCGACCATTTGCCGTTTTATAGATCTTTCAAGCTCTACAGACCTCACTACTATGTCTTTGTCCCACCAAGGGTATAGTAATGAATACAATGAACTCACCCAATAGTATGCATCAATCAATTTAATTAAGCACTCATTGCATGATTAAATGTTTTATGGGTGATTATAGAATTTGCAGACAATCATTCTTATACTAGATCACACATTTATTATAAACAATTCCTACCTCGATATACTTAATCATAATTTCAATAATCTATTTGAAGCACATGTACTTTTTCATTTATCTTTTTCTAATTCTAATACCACTAATTTACCGACAAAAGCATAAGTGCAAAAACATAAGCAATAAACTCATTCAATCATTTGAGTAGAAACTTCTAGTCAAAATAATCTTCGGGGTACGGGAACTCGGCTCCACGTCACCTATGCAAGAGAAATGCCCAAAATGAGTATTTCTTAAAAGTTCTACATAAACTTGCTAATTTTATTTCACTAAGTTCGTCAAAAATCATATAGAGTGAAATTCCAACTTAAAATGGTCATAACTTACACATTTTAACTAGGAATTTCGCATATTATATACCCATTTCTGCCTACTTGAAAAGATCTATCATTTTTAAAGTTACTTTTGTCATAAAAAGTCTTTTGGGTCATGAAATAGATCTATATAGATTCACCATGAAAAATCCCAACCCTTTGAAACATGATTTTCCAAACTTCTCTTTACCCAAAAATCTTTTAGCAAAAATATAGATATTTATATGGTTGAAAAATCCTTTGAATATATATATATATATATATAGACTTATACTGTATGCAAAATTTTAATGGTGTTGTCTTAAAGGCTATTTTTCATAAAACAACTTATCTTATGGTATTGAAAACTTGAACTTCAAAAATTTCCTCTTTAAGTGGTTTGAAAGAACACTATAAATTCTTGGGTTGTTATAAATGAATATTTTTATAAATTTTATTTCCTAATTTTTCTAAGGTAAATTAATTTTTCTTAACTTGGTTTTTTAGGATATCTACAAATTTTACCTCTAATGATAAAAATGAAGTTCCCAAATTTTTTTCCTAAGTTGTTGATAATCTCTAATAATTTCAGTTGTATTGCATATATTTTTCCTTTTAAATGGTTTTAATTGAGAATCATAAATAAGTGTTTTCCTCTTGTATTTTTATTTCCTAACTTCTTTAAAGATAAATTAAAAATTTTGATTTTTTAAGCTCTCTACCGATTTTTACTTAGAAAGAAACATTTTCAACATTTTCTTAAGTTATTGATAATATATATTGTATTTGAGTTTATCATGTTTATACTCTTCTATTTCTTTGAAAATAAGTTTATCATTTAGAAACTTACTTTCTTAGGTTGTTTGGCAAACTTTTATTTCTCTAAGTGGGTTTATAAACTAGTGAGTTGATTTTATCTTAACTTTGAAAACTAGTCTAGTTCTTGATTTTTATTATGAAGTTGGTAAAATCTTAATTCAAGATTTCATGAAAAATTTGCATATCAAATAATTATTGACACTAAATTTTAATAAACTTCATATTGCTTATCATGAAAAGAGAGTGTTTATTTCCTTAGTTAATTTCTTTAATGAAATCATCCTTATTGACATCTAAGAAAATTTTATAATAAGTTTGTCTAAATTTTTTAAAAGAACCTATTAAAATAATTTTCCTATATTTTTTTATGACAAAAATCTTTAGTTAGTGTCAAAGTTATATAATAAAAGAGTTTGGCTCCATTTTTCCTTTATTAAAGAAAATTTCTCTTTATTTTTGTTAAGATAATATTATTATGATGATGCATGCATATGATTATGTAGTTATGAAAAAGATTAGAATATCACATAATAATATATGAAAGATATAAGAAGCAATAATAAGTAAATTAATAAGGTCAAGTATTAGAAACCTTAGATTCATCAAGATATCCCGAGACTAAGAATAGACTAGTCCTAAAAAAAGAAAAAGAAAAAGAAAGAAAATAAAAAGCATAATAACAACAATAATAATAAAAGCAATAAGAGCATGTTAGTGAGAGTTAGTGAGCATTTACACTCTAAGAAATATATAGATATACATATACTTAATAATATATATACAAGGTTAGATTAGGAGCATAGTAACAATAATATCAACTTAATAACATAATATCATAATAACAAAATAACATAATGGAATTCTTGGCATGTGCTAGAACAAAACATGAACATGTTGTTACTTCCATAACTCGCATGAACTTTAAGAAATATCATCATGGTCATGCTAAGTTACATGACATAGAAAAATAAATATAGGAATTTTTTTTACATAAAGATGTATATTTGTTGAAGAAAAGAGGAGATGGTTGTAAGGATATGTAAGTGGAGGGAGATGGGTATTTATAGTTAAAGATGAAGGGAAATTGAAGATGAAGGTGGTGTGGTGTGTGTGTGTGTGGTGTGTGTGTGTGTGTGTTGTGTGGTTGTTCAAGAAAGAAAAGGGGAGAGAAAAATATTTAATTTGTATTTTGTAAAGGAAAGTAAATAATATGTAAGATATGATGTGATTTAGGATGTATGAGGAAAGTAAAAAGTAAGAAAGTAGATGTATGTAAGAATATGTTGTAGAAAAAGTAGAAATAGGTTAATAGTAATGAATAGTAGAATATGACAATGAATAGTAAACAAGACTAATAATTTACCGGTAGTAAAGAAAATACACGTATAAATGCAATACCTGATATTTTTAGATAAAAAAATTATAAAAATGATATTTTTGAATTTATTGTATTATTACGAATCTAACGGTATCATCGGAATATTTTTACTATTGTAAGCCTCGGAACATATTCTTTAAAAAATGATCCCACTGGGATTCAGAACGAATTATATTTTGACAAATCTGATCTTTTTAGGCTTCTCTATATTATTACGAATCATATTCCATGATTTTCTCTATTTTATTATTTTAGGATTAAGAGCGCGAAATTGTCGAATCTAAACTCTAGGGTTTGGCATAGGTTTCTTGTTGACTTCCGGTCCTAAAGTTTGAAATCAAGACTTGGCATAATATCTAGGGGTTTACAATATCACTTAAATACTTAATATATTACTTACTATATTTATTTTAATTTTCACACGATTAAATAGACGGTCCCATCAATTGGATCATAGAAGTTTCTACACTTATCTTATATCGTAATCCTAAATAGATATAATTTTTTATTTATTAATGCCCTAAAAAATTACACAAATATTAATTAAACAAAACTAATTACAAAAAATTGAAGCAATGACACTTATATTAAATGGAGATAATTTCTCCCGGTTAGTGCAAAAAAATTCCATAAATACTAATTAGACGAAATTAATTAAAAATGTTGTTTTAAAATCTAACAAATACAGCATTAGTATAAATTATAATATTTGTATTGCAAGTAGAACTTGTGATACCCATGTGTGTAGCATGTAATACAAACGATACCCTTGTTATTTCATACTTATAACATGTGATAACTTTGTAAAATAATGTGCCACTTTTTTAAAATGTGTTATAGCATTGGCATTTAGTAATTTTCTAAAAATTAATCGTGAGCATAAATGCTATGCTATTAAACGCAATAATATTGTATGTCTCATTGCATGTATTAAATGTGACATTCATATGGTAATATTTGCTCTATGGTGTTTATTATATGCAGTATCAATATAAAATGATTGCATTTAATATCTACAATATAATGATGGTATTTGTCTAATTATTTATGTATTTTTTAATAATTAAAAAAACAATAATAAACATACGTTTCTTTCTGCTTTTAAATGAGAGCAGCGACAAGCAAATTACTGCTTTTGCATATAGATTTAACTGAATCAGATTCATTACTGAATACTCATCCATTGACTGATTTCATGATGCGGGTTGAAAGGTCATAATCCTTTACCTGGAGCGACGTCCGGTTGTGACGGAATAGACAAAAGCAGTGAATATTAAATTCTCCTTTTTACGATAAGTAAAACTAATACTTGAAAATTATATTCTTAACTCATTGGTTTTCAACTTCTAATGGGAGTCAGCATTCTGACTGCCTCGAGCTCAAGTCACGTGCCTGGCATGTGACCCCCTTAAGACATTAAAATTCGATACGGACATCTAATTTAGATGGAAAAACACCAATAAAGCAATAACAAAAAATAAAATAGTTCGCCCATCCTATTATTTTCCGTTGAACAAAAAGGAAAAATAAAATTTCTAATTCCATCTATAAATTTTTCCATGCATATATTTAAATGAGTTAAATCTGATAAACCGATAGAATGATTTACTAAAATAAAATGAGATTAGGAAAAAAAAAAAGATTTACTATGGTGTTATTTTTAAACTCATTATTTCTATATATGATTTTGATATGAATAAAAGTTATGTAAACCATATACCAAATGCACTTTATTTGTTTGGAAATAATAGATTATTTTCAATTGATTAAAAAAAGGTCATCTAATCAAAAGAATCTATTGTTTTTAAAGTTAAAGCAATCTGTGCATGTATGCCTGAGTTTGTGCTTGTAGGGTTTGCATCGTCGTACCGGTCAAGACTCGCTAACTTGTATCGTGGTCCTTTTAAGGCCGCACTTTTATCATCCAAGGGCACGGTTTGATGAGCCAATAGAGATTCACACCGGCAAGCAAGTGGAACGAAAGTGATCGTTGCTTGCATTTAATACTTAACGTTTTTCAGACATTATCTCTAATGGACGTTTGACTTTTTGAAGGTCTATAAATATACTCTCATTAGCGGATTTAAAGAAGTTTTTCAAGAGCCTTCATTTGTAAATAAACAAGTCTTAGATCCTCTCATAACTCTTGAACTCTTGTACTCTTGTTTTGCAAAATTTGTAAAGAGAGAAAAATCAAATTAGTGCTTAACCTTATATTTGCTATTTGTAAAAGAGCATCATAAAAGAGAGGATATTATTTATTTCTTGAGTGTTCTAATTAGTGTATAGCTCTATTTGAGCTTTTGTGTTTGAGGTTAATAAAGTGTGTATAGTCCTCAATTGGAGGCGATTTGAGTGATTATGAAGATTAGGAAGCAGGATAAACTCCATATTATATCTGGTCTTGAATCTTGTTTCCTTATCTCTTTTATAGTCCTTTTGTTCAATATTATTGCTATATTTGTGATCATCAAAGATTAATTTGATATAGAGCATAAAAATTCATAATCGGCATTTTCATTTGGTATCAAAGCCAATCTTTATTTTTTTTATGCTTAATTGCATTTAGAGTAAAAATCATGGTATCAAACGCACTAAGGTTTCTAGAAGGACAAGCCATCAATAGGCCTCCACTATTAAATGGGAAAAAATCCCTATTGAAAGTGTAGAATGAAAATCTTTTTAAAAGCACAAAATAGATTAATATGGAATGTAATAGAAAATGATCTTTTCAAAACTGAAGGAAAAAGAAGAAAGAGACTATAGTGAAGAAGATTGGATCTAAATGAAATAGCTATGAATATGTTATGTTGTAGGTTGAATGAAAGTGATTTTAATAGAATCTGCACTTGTAAAACTGCTAAAGACATACGGGATGAATTAGAGAAAACTTATGAAGGAATATCTAGAGTTAGAGATACTAAAATAAGTCTTCTATGTGGACAATTTGAAATTTTCAAAATATAACCTAATGAAACCATAGATGAAATGCATAATAGATTCATCAACATCATAAATCTTTTCAGTGTACTTAGGAAGAATTTTACTAATGTGGAAATCAATTCTAAACTTCTTAGTCCTTACTCAAGAATTAGGAAGTTAAGAGAACCGCTATTGAAGAAGCAGAGATCTAAGTGTTATGACTAAAGACGAATTTCTAGAGCACTCAAGACACATGAGCTGACCAAGAGGTAAGGAGAGGAATCAAGCAAGAAGGTCACAAGTCAAGACTCTAGTGATGATGATGAAGACTTACTTTGATGGCCAAGAAGGTCAGAAAATTCATGAAATTCAATAATAAGTTAAAAAGGAAGATGATGATAGAGCTCCTTAAGATACAAAAAGGAAAAGAAGGATGTACCAACCTGCTTCAAGTGTCACAAGCTAGGACACATCCAAAATATTGTTTAATGCTTAAGAAACATCTGGGGGATGTAAAAAGAAAGCTCTCATTACCACTTGGAGTGATGATGATTCAAGCGATTCAGATGAAAATGTGTGCTTTATGGCATTAGATGATGAGGTAAATTCTTCATCCTCTCCTTCCTATGATGCACTTGCAGCCATGTATAATGATTTGCGCAAAGAGTAATGAAGTTGCAAAAGAAAAATTAAGTTTTCATAGAGATGATGTCAAATGTAGGAAACGAGATGGATGTGTTTAAAAGAGAATACAACAAATTGAATGATGAAAATGAAAACTTGAATGAAAACAATGATTTTTTGAAGCATGAAAATAACAAGTTAAAAGAAGAAGATTAAAGTTGACTTGTTAGAAATATAAATTAACACCTTAAAAGGAGATGATCATGTGATAATGCTTTCTTAAAAGAGTTAGACCAACTAAGAAATGAAATTGTCATATTAGAGGCTAGCTTAGGTGATTCAAAAGTAATCATAACCAAGTTTACCGAAAGAAAAAAGAATTTGAACACACTTCTTGGAAGTCAAAAGTGTGATTCAAACAAATATGGAATTGAATATGATAGCGATAATAGTTGCAAGCCCTATAAAACTTAATTTGTGAGAGCCATTTATGGAACTTGCAACTATTGCGTAAATTTGGCCATATATGCACACATTTGTGTAATAAGGAATATTATACATTTGAATCATAAAAGAAAGCTAATTTGGGTTTTTAAGAGAGCAATTGTTTTTGCAGCTAACCAAAAAGGATGAAACTCAAATGGGTATCAAAAAAATAACCCCCTGTTTTGTAGGAATCTCCAAGTAGAAATAACAAATGGCACTTGAGTAGTGGTTACTCAAGGCACATGATCGGAGATGCATCCAAGTTTACAACATGATCTTGAAGGATAAAGGGAAGGTCAACTTCGGACACAATCGCAAGTCAACTATACTTGTTGAATGTAACATTATAGTAAATAGATATTTAATTATTAAAAATATGCTTTTAGTTGATAGTTTAAAACCTAATTCCTCAGTGCTAGCCAATTATGTGATAATGAAAGTAACATTTCTTGCCAATAAATGCTCTATTGAAAGAATTGACGATAATCAAGTTTGTTTTGAAGGGTATAGACAAAGAATGAAAGAAATATTTATAAAATCAATCTAAATGATTTCAAATCTTCATTTGAGACCTGTCTATACTCTCAAAATGAAGATAATTGGTTATGAATAGATAATTGGGGCATGCAAATATGGATGTAATTTCAAAACTTATTAAAAAGAATCCTGTCAAGGGATTACCAAAAATAAGTTTTCAAAGCGATAAGATTTGTCAAGCATGTCAACAAGGAAAGCAAACCAAATTTCTTTAAGTCTAAGGATGCATTTTCTACTTTTAGGCCATTATAACTACTGCATATTAACTTATTTGACTTACTCAAATCTTAAATTTAGGTGGCAAAAAATATACCTTGGTTATTGTTAACGACTTCACTAGATATACATGGACTTTCTTCTACATCTAAAAATAAATCAAATAATGTCTTTTAGATATTGCAAGAAAGTCCAAAATGAAAAAGATTTTAACATAGTATCTATCCGAAGTGATCATGGGGTTGAATTTAAAAATATGAAATTGATGATTTTTGTAGTTGGTATTGAACATACTTTTTCAGCACCTAGAACACCACAACAAAAAAGATTAGCTAAAAGGAAAAATAGAAATTTAATTGAAATGGATATAAAAATGTTGTGTGAAAACAACCTACCAAATATTTTTAGGCTAAAGCCGTTAATACTACATACTACATATCCGATAGATTCTTTATTTGACCAATTCTTAAGAAAACCCCCTATGAGCTTTGGAAAGGAAGAAGACCTAAAATCTCCAAGTTGAAAATGATCAACTAGCAAAATTTGATGCTAAAAGTGATGAAGGTATTTTCCTTGGTTATTCACTAACCAGTAAAGCTTATGGAGCTTTTAATGAAAGAACCTTGGTTGTGGAAGAATCAATTCATGTTGCTTTTGATGATACTTTGCCTCATGTGTATACAAGTGATGAAATGGATAATATATGTGTTGATTTTGATAAAATTTCACTTGAAAACATTGATAATGTTAAAGAAATAGAAGTAAGAAATGAATGTAAAAAAGATGTTTCTCATGAATCAGTTAGTCACAACCTTCTAAGGAATGGAAATATGCTAAATCACATCCAAATGATCTAATAATAGGTGAACCTTCAAATATGGTGCAAACAAAATCATCCCTAAGAAATATGAGTAATCTAGTCTTTCTATACCAAACCAAGCCTAAAAATATAGAAGAAACTTTAAAAGATGATTTTTGGATACAAGCAATGCAAGAAAAATTAAATCAATTCACAAGGAATAAATTTAGAACTTAATACCTAGACCTAGTAGTAGACCAGTTATTCGAACCAAATGGGTATCAAGAAGAATGCATAGGTTTTAATGAGACCTTTGCTTCGATTACTAGACTAGAAGCCATTAGGATGCTTTAGCATCCTACCACTTTAAAAAATTTTACACTTTTTTAAATAGATGTCATAAGTGCTTTCTTGAATGGCTTCATCAAAGAAGAAGTTTATGTAGAGGAATCACCGGTTTTTGAAAATAATTAATCCCCTAATCATGTTCATAAATTGAACAACACTCTTTATGAACTCAAACAAGCTCCTAAAACTTGGTATAAAAGGCATGGTAGCTTCTTATTAAATAAAGGTTTTTCTAGAGGAAAAATTGATATAACATTATTTATAAAAAATTACAAGTCAAACACACTGATTGTACAAATCTATGTGGATGATATGTGTTTGGAACTACTAAAATGAGTCTTATAAATGAATTTATTGAATCTATGAGGAATGAATTTGAAATGAGCATGATGGGAGAGCTCAATTATTTTCTAGGTTTCCAAGTGAAGCAAACTGAAAATGCAATCTTTATCAATCAGTCTAAATATGCCAAAAAACTCTTGAAAAAATTTAAAATAGATAATTACAAAATTAAGCTACACCTATGAGCACTAGTGTAAGACTTGATAAAGATAAAGTTGGAAAAAATGTATGTGAAAAACTATACAGAAGTATGATAAGTAGTTTGTTATATCTAACAACTTCTAAACTCGACATCATGTTCTTAGTATGCTTATGTGCACAATTTCAATCTTGCAAAAAAGAATCACACTTGAGTGTAGTAAAATTCATCTTCAAGTATCCTACGGGCATTATTGAACTTGACTTGTGGTATCTAAAG
Organism: Combretum micranthum; assembly: GCA_024138025.1. Classification (NCBI taxonomy): domain Eukaryota; kingdom Viridiplantae; phylum Streptophyta; class Magnoliopsida; order Myrtales; family Combretaceae; genus Combretum; species Combretum micranthum. Next base: position 893,505 of record JAMXBD010000138.1, read on the forward strand.
TTTACTTCTTTTAATCTAGTTGGATACTCTGATGCCAACTTTGCTGGATTTAAAGTTGATCAGAAAGCACAAGCAGCACAATTACTTTCTTGGCAACTCATTGATATCTTGGCAATCAAAGAAGCAAAATTGAGTTACACACTCAATCGTTGAAACTGAATGTGTGGTAGCCAGTAGTTGTTGTGCATAAGTTTTATGGATGAAACAAACTTTACAGTATTATGGACTACAATATGATAACATCCCAATTCAATGCGATAACACTAGTGCTATCAATTTGACAAAAAATCTGTTCCAACACTCAATGACCAAGATATTGAATTAAACATCATTTTAGTAGATATCAAATTTTAAATAAGGATATTAGCTTAGGATTTGTAAACACAAACAATTAAATTGCTAATATTTTTACTAAATCCTTAAGCGAGATCATTTTTGCACTTTGCATAGAGAATTGGGCATGCTTATGCAAGATAAGTGTTAAATATTATGAAGCTAAGTTGATGAGCTTTTTTTCAAAACATCTCATCTAGAACTTTATATTGGGTTGATTAACCTATTAGATATCAAAATATGCTTATGATATGTTTTGACAAAAGCCATGTGAAACTTATTTTAGTTTTTGCCTACTAAAATCTGCATAAGTAACCAGCTTGCTAGTATGTTACCAACCGATATGCTTGTTGAGGACTCTCTCAAGAGGCTTGATAGACCCTGTTATCTAAAAGGTCTTCACCGGCTTATCAGTAGAAATAAGATCAAGTTACAAGTATCGATATGATTTATATGAGCACAATCATAGGCGTGGTAGGCTTCGTTCTCTGGAATAAATTGTATACTTCTTTTCATCGACCTGCTGGCAATCAAGCCGATATGAGTCTTTTAAGATTGATATATAACTCTCTTCTTCTCTCTCTTCACTCAATTTTTCTTTCCTTTTCTCTATCCCATGCTCTCTCCTACCCTTTTTCTCTCACAAACCCTAAAATCCATCTCCCTTTTACCTCTTATTCTTCTTCGAAACACTCATACATATCCTCTCTCCCCACCACCTCTAAAACCTCATTCTCTATCTCTCTCCCCTTTGTCTCACTACTCATATTCTCTCTCTCTTTCCCTACTATTTCTTCTTCATAATGCCTTTAAGGACCGGCCATTGATGTGCTCCACCTCTGCTACCTACCTTGATAGATTCCTCTTCCCCTTTAAGAAGCATTCGGATAGGTATCCCTTATTTTGTCACCTTCCTATGAATGTGGGTAAGAATTATAATACATATGTGCTAAAGTACTTTCATATTCCTTAGTTACCTGATGGAGCACTGAATAATATTTTGAATACTATGTTGTTTCCTACTGAGGTTAATGAAGAGGTAGTTATAATGTTTTATTGTAATTTGACTGATTATCTAGAGAATGATGGGTGTTGGAATGGAGACTGGTTTTAATACTTCAAGTTTCGTAAGACATCAACTTTACTTATATCTATATGGAAGGAAGCTTGAGATCTCACATCATGATATTTATATTTTGATAGATGTTGATGTTTCTGGGGTTAGAATGCCAAATACTTTTGATGGAGCTCAATTTTATGAGGAATTGTTTATAATTTTTGATATGGGTCTCAATTGGCACGAACTACATAATTTGTATTTCGTCCATCTTTCCTTTAAGCATTGGGTTCTATACCAATTCTTAATCGATAATTATGTTCCCCATAAGGGACAACATACTACTGTGACCTAATAAGGCTTATGCTCATGGTTCATATCTTTGATCTTATATATAAGACCTTTAAGAATATAACCAATAAACCTGCTTTTCATGGTAGTAGGTTGATCACTCAACTATAAGGAGTAAAGGAGCAGAGTTTCGTAATGAGATTTGCCCTGTTTAGTTTCCCACCTTCTCTTTCAATACTATTAATTTAAGGACTTAGAAAAGGTACGATGGTAGATGGGCGTGCAAGAAACCTTTAGAATCATTGGTTGGTGGTGGTGCTCTTCTCCCTGGTTTAGGTATGGACATAGATTCTGATGAAGATGAGCCTCCTGTTCTAGCATCTGGTTCCTCTACTTTTGGTTCATCTGCTTCTTCCATTTAGGAGCTTCGTGATCATATGGATTCTTAGTTTGCTTCCATGCAAACCTAGATCTCTAACCTCCGCTTTGAGTTTCGGTCCTTTAGCTCCAACTTTCATGGGTTAATGGACTATTTCTATAGCATTCATCCTCGTCCACCTCTGGCAGATGATCCTCCAGCCTAATCTTCCTTTTCTCTTGCTTGTACTGACTGTCTTTTTCTTTTTGTTTGTTTTTGAACATTTATGTTCTCTAATCTTCTTATGATGACCTTTTATAATGATCTCTTTGTTGGATGCCGTAACTTATATAGCTGATTATTATGGTTAGATCTCTTGGTTGTAATGAACTTGTATGTTGATCTTGTTCTGTTTTATGACTTTTCTCCCTACTCACTTGCATAATCTTTTTTTTTTTTATGAAGTCAAAGGGGTGTTGAACTTGAGAGTTTAATGTAAATTTTAGTGAGACAATTTAATACACAATTAACTATTTATTTGTTGTAAACTACACTAAATTAGTCATGTATATATATGCATGCTTTGTGCGTGTTTGTGGTGTTTTCTGCATGTTTTAGCAAAGCAAGAACTATCGAGGGCAAGCCATAGCAAGTGGTTGAGGGTTAACAGAGCTATGGTCAAGGCTCAACAAGCTCAAGTATGCCCAACTAGTGGTCGAGGGGTCGTTCGAGTCTTAAACGAGTTAAGTGGTTAAGGCTCAACAAGTTAAGTCGGATGCGCAACAAGCTAAAGAAGAGAATAGACTCATCGAGAGTCAAGTTTAGGGTTCAACGTGCCAAAAAGTCGAGGGTCATGTCGAGGGCTCAACGTGATAAAGACTTAGGGCTTAACGAGCTAAATTTGAAGCTTAAAGAAACGCTTATGTGGAGTGGTTGTCGAGGGCAAAATTGGGGCACGACATAAGGCGCAGTAGCTTTTAATCTGAAGCTGACGTGGCAAGAAAAGAGCCATTGAAGCGCATTTAATGTTTGACAGATTATAGACGTCGTGTTTAATGGATTTTTGAAATTCAAATGTTATTTATATACAAGTCTTGCAGAATAAGAAAAAAAAAAAAAAGAAGAAGTGCCAAAATCATTTACGAGCTCATTAATTGCAATCAAACATATTTGTTTCTTTGTTCTCTTGTACATAATATTTGCGAATTATTAAGAGAGAGAAAATATACTTTAGTGCTTAGTTAATATTAATTGCTATTTCTTTTAGAGCACTTTAAGATTGAGTAAAATATTTTATTTCCTGAGTTGTGTAATTGCTCATCTTGAGCTAACTTTTGATATTAACTAAAATGGTGCCGAAGACCTCGATAAATGTAGTTTGTGGAACGTGGAGAGTAGGAAGTGGGTTGAACTCCACATTAAATCTAGCTTTATTTTCTCTATCTGTATCTCTTTAATTTACGCTTTATATCTATTGTTTATTTATCCGCTGCAAGTTTATTTGTTTTTTGATCTACTGAAATTAAATTTAATTATTTCGAAATTTTTGGGCAAATACTCAATTCACTCGCCTTCTTAAGTATTCCTAGTGCATTTTCAGGAGGGAGAATATATGGTCAAATATATTTTAAACTCTTTTTTAAGAAATCTACTTGCTCTACACTTAAAGATTTTCTATAACTTAAACTTGCTAAGCTTCTTGCACCAAAATACTAAATTGTGGGGTAGTGGTTATTGAGAGGGAGCAAACAAATTTTATGTTACTTTTGCCCTTATCAAAATGGGGAAGATTATTAAATTGATTAGTTCTACATATGATTTTGACAAAAACAAAAGTTATGTAAACCATATCCTAAATGCACTTTATTTGTTTAGGACTAATAGATTATTTGCAATTGATTGAAAGAAAGCCATCTAATCAAAAGGATTTATTGTATTTAAAGTTAAAGGAATTTATGCGTGTGTGCTTAAAGTTTATGCTTGCAGGGCTTGCATCGGTGAGCCGGTACCAATCAAGACTCCACAACTTGTATTGTGGTCCTTTTCAAGGCTACACTTGTTTCATCCAAGGGCATGTTTTGATCTTCCAAGGGCGCCAACTGTGGAATGTTGAGACGGTAGAGATTCATAACAGCGAGCTGCTGGAACAAAAATGACCGTTGCTCACATTTAATGTTTGATGTTTTTCAGAAGTTATCTTCAACGGACGATTGACTTTTTGAAGGCTTATAAATATATGCTCCTTGGCGGATTTAAAGAAGTTTTTTAAGAACCTTTATTTGCAAACATACAAGCCTTAGATCCTCTCATAACTCTTGTATTCTTGTTCATTATTTTGCAAAATTTGTAAATAGAGAAAAATCAAATTAGTGCTCTAACCTTATATATACCATTTTTGAAAAAAACACTGTAAAAGAGAGGATTTTATTTATTTCTTGAGTGTTGTATTTGGTGTATATCTCTATTTAAGCTTTTGTGTTTGAGGTTAATAAAGTGTGTGAAGTCTTTGATTGAAGGCAATTTGTGTGATCGTGAAGATTAGGAAATAGTCGAATTCCATGTTATATCTGGGCTTGAATCTTCTTTCCATATCTCTTTTACATTCCTTTTTTTCACTATTATTGCTATATTAGTGATCATCAAAGATTCATTTGATCTGTTGCATTAAAAATTCATAATTGGCTGTTTTAGGTCAAATACTCAATATGCCCCCTCTTGAGTATTGCCTAGTGCATTTTCACTTATTTTTTTATGATTGGGTGTAATTTTAAAATAAAAATTATACCCCATGAAGAACAACAAATTCCATTCGATTATAGGAAGGAATAAAAAAAATTTGATTGTTTTATATTAAGTTTGATACATGTCTACAGTTGTCTTAAAAAAAATTACTAATATCCCGTTCATATGAAATTAACTACTAAAATACTGCTGCAAAATCATGTTTATAAAACGAGATTTAAATATTGATAAGTCATTTTTACTCTATACTTTTCATAGGATTTTGAGCTTAAAATGCAAATTTCTGATAAAAATCATGCCAAAATCATGCTTTGGATAAATAATATTGTTTTAAAGCTCTTAGAATCAATTAAGGAGTAAACAAGTATTTTAATGCAGATTTGGAAAAAAAACAACAATTAAAGCCAAAAATACAGAAATCGAGCCCCAAAAAGCATAGCCGAGGTCAAAACAGAGAAAGAAGACAGCAAAAAAAAATTAGTCTATCGAGCCTCAAATGCGAGCCCTCGACATGACCCTCGACTTCAGTCGAAGTGATCAAGCATCATTCTAAAGAAAATACATTGTCAAGACTTAAAACTAGACCATCGACAATTGTGTTGCCAGACCTATTCCTCGATAAGATTCTCTTGAGCCTCAACACGTTAACTCTCGACTCTCTCAATTTTATCCTCGATAGAGCAATGGACAAAAACGCATAGTTTACTTAAGAATTTCCTAAAGTCGAGCTTGATCTTGCTAAATACAAGCCTCGACTAATAAAGCACGCGACTCTCAATGAGTGTTTTCACAGATTATATATCACGCCCCAATGGGTACCTTAAATATGACAACCTGTCATATGCAATATTAAAACTTAAGAATGACTACCTTAGTCACTCGAAAGCTTCCATATCAATACAAAGCATACATTCACATCAAAGGGAGACCGGTGCAGTAATGCATTTTAAGATATTGGCAGTAGAACATTCAAAATAACACTTAATATATTTCTTCGAAATATAAAGTCTTACAACTTCTACAAGGCATTCCCTAATAATTTCTATAACAACATAGCTTAAAATGAAGATTAATTAATACTAAAATATTTTAAAGGAAATCTAGTCTATGACTTCAAAATAGAATTCCTCCAGAAGCTTCTCAAAATAAAGATTCTACTCGGATGATCAAGATGGTCTTAGGTAGGAATCAAAGGCCTTGTAATATCAAAAGTCTATTGAGGTATAAGCAAAACTAGCTTATGAGATATTCCTTACACAAAAGTATTCATAACAGGTATTCAACCAAGTTCATTAAATAAGCATATGAAATGCAACAACCATATAATCAAACAGTATATACGACTATCTAGTTTCGTATATATGATGGATTTACCCTCCATCGGTGGTTAGGAAATGATTTGAAATGGGCCCCAAACTACCTCCTTAAAGTTGCACGGTCTTGTGGTTCCAACGAACGTACTACTAGTCTCCGAGTTTGTTTTACCTAAAGCGATCGATCTAGCTCGGATACAACTTGAGGTTATGTTCCCCAAACGTCCTAAATCCTCAAGATGTAGCTAGGCATCTTATCTTTCTGGTCCTACGCTGAGGAGTAGCAGTAAAAATGAGAAATGATATTCTAAATGATATGCATGAGTAATTTAGTGTATGGGGATTCCAATATGAAATTAATTCATTTAAAGCGATCAAGCAATAATTGCACACATAGCAATACATACATAGAAACAATTATATCAATCATAGATTGGGTTCTGATATACTTATCATTTATTGATCACACATAACAATTCACACATAATTCCCATGATATCCCACATGCATATCAATTTTATCTTTTCCTAATTCTAGTGCTCTATTCTACAAGCACATGTATGGATATATAAACGTAAAGGAAACTCACTCGTCCATAGCAATGTTCTATGAGTCAAAGTAATCATTTGGGAAGAGAAGATCTTGGTCCTCGACATCTAAACAAAAGAAATGCTCGAAATGAGTATTTCATCTAAGATTTACTCAAATTCTCAAATTCTATCTTATTGAATTCGTCAAAAATTCGTATAAATGGAAATTCCAACTTAAAATGGCCATAACTTGCTCATTTTAACTCAGAATTTTGCATATTATATACCGATTTCTACCTCCTCGAAAAGATCTATATTTCTAAGGTTATTTTTATCAAAAGAATCCATTTGGGTCTTGGAATAGTGACGTACAGATTCACCACGAAAATTCCAAATTTCAAAAATCAAGTTTTCAAACTTTCCTTCATCCAAAAGTTTTGTACCAAAATATAGATATTAATATAGTTGAAAAATACTTTGAAAATATATATATATAATATTGACTCTTATCATAAGCATGAATTTAGTGAAGTTGTCCCAACAATGATTTTTATAAAACAAGGTTTTCTAAAAGTTGGAAAAGTAATGTTTTGGAAATTTTTATTTTAGCTTTGTTGGAAAAGTTCTTGGATTTATTATAAGTAAATATTTTCCTCTTTTTAACTTTATTTATCTTTTGAAAAATTTAATATTTTCCAAAATAATTTTATTTCTACAACTTTATTTTTTTAGGAGTTAAAAATTTAGTTTCTAAATGTTTTCTTGATAGTGATAAAACTTTCTTATAGTTCAATTGTTCTTAGTTTTTCCTAAGTTAGTTCCATTTTAAAATAATAGTGTTCTTCTAATTTTATTTCCTAAGTAAGATTCATCTTTAAAAAAATTTATTCTTTGATGATTTTGTAAAGCTTATCTAACCTTGGTATGTTGATGAAAACTTTACAAATGAGTTTAAGAAAACTTTTGTTAGACGAAGAATTAGTAACATTAAGTTTAAAAAACTTTCTTATTTCATTGGTTTGAAAAAAGAAGTATGTGAAAATTCTACTTTTGTATTCTTTGATGAAACTCTAATGTACCATTATTGCTAAGACTTGTTATGAGTTTACTTAAATTTTTTAGAAAGGTTTTTGAAAGTAAAACTCTTAGCTTTTAATGAAAATCCTTTCTTTAAGTAACCAAAATTTATTTGAAAGAGTTCGTAAAGATATTTTCTTTATATTTTTGTTGAGACAATATCAATATTCACATGCATGAACATGAATGTAGTTATGTGAAATATAACAAATAAGATAAAATAATGTAACAAGGTATAATAGTAAAGTCAAGTATTGAGAACCTTAGCTTATCAAGGTATCCTGGGACTAAGAATAGACTAGTCTCAAAAAGAAAAGAAAGAAAATTGTTTTGACTTAATAAGGACAAGTCTAAGATTAGAAAGACTAGTCTTAATAATAGCAAAATAAATAAATATATAAATTTCAAAGCATAGAAATAAATAAATAAATAACAAGTGAGCTTATATGCTCTAAAGAAATATATATACATAATATACATAATACTATATAAAGTTAGATTAGAGCAAATAATAATAACAATAATAACAGCAACATAATAACAAGAATAACATAATGGAAAATATGAACATGAACAAAATAAAACATGAACATATCGTTACTTCTTTAACTTTCATGCGTTTAAAAAACATATACTAAGCTCAAGCTAAGTTATATGAACATGAAGAGTATGTAAGAAATTTTACCTAAGGTTATGTGTTTGTTGAAGAGGAAAAGATTAGTTGTAGTATTATGTAGGAAATGGTTTTATGGAGAGAAGAGAGAACTTGGGAGAGGATTTGAGAGAGAATGTTTGTGGAGTAATTTTGGTAGAGTTTTAGTAGAAAATGAGTTGTGTGAAAGAATGGAGGATGAATGGGGTATTTATAGAGTTTTGGAGTGGAAATTAGATGTAATTAAATAAAATGAAAAAAAAATAAATTGAGAGTGAAGAGAGAGAGATAGTGGACAGAAAAGCTTGGAAGAGGAGGGAGAATTTGATTAATTTTGTTGTTTTATAATAAAAAGAAGTAATGTGTAAAGTGTGATGTGAATAAAGTTATATGGAGAAGGTAAATTGTAAGGTATAGGTATGATTGTGTGTAAGAGTAGAGTGTAGTGTAAGAAAAAGTAAAGATACTGAAATATTAATGAATAGTAGAAATAGTACTACGAATAGTAGACTAGATAATTAAAATCAGTAATAAAGAAAATACGCATAAACGGCCTATATCTGATATTTTTAGTTACCGAAAAATTCTAAAACTGATATTTTTGAAAACCTTATATTTTACGAGTCTAATGATATTATCAAAATATTATCACTATCCGATGTACGAGGCACGGTTTTTAAAAACTGATCCCGTTCAGATCCGAAAGACAATAGAAAATTACGAATTTGATATTTTTAAGCTTTCCTATATTATTACGAACTATATCCATAATTATCTCAATTTCATTATTTAGGATTTAAGAACATGGGATTGCTGGACCTAATTCATTGACTAAACATAAAACTAGGTTAACTTTAGGGTTCGTTTGACTTCCGGTTCTTAGGGTTTACTATAATACCAAAAAAATCTAGGGGCTTACATCATATGCCGCGTGAAAGTTGCCAAATTTGTTAGAAAGATCTACTGAATCTGCCATGTGTCAAATAAAGATGGCCATGCTTTCTGTACTTAGTAGTCTATAAATAAACGTGCAAGCGTGCATTGTAAAGTATGTACCAACAATGTAAATCAGTATTAACGTAGAGTAAATTTTTTATGGATTTTTGGGTAAAAGAATTTCCATTTCTTTTTACTTGAAAATATCTTTGTTTTCTGGATAAAATCAATTTAACCCAATGTTTGTAATTTCTTTGAATCTTTGAGCAATTAATTGATTCATCTTTTGAGCTTGTTTTATTTATTCTAATTTGTGCTTATTTTGATAAATCCATGGAGAAATAAACTTACAGCTTAGGGATTATGAATCCAACTGCTAATTTATATGATTTCAAATGCGCTTTCAACTAAATTTGATTGGATGTATGAAATTAGTAACTTGAAATTAACTTGTGGTTTTTAAAGAAATGGTGCATTCTTTTAGAACCACGATCGATTTCAATTGAATAGATCGAGAGATCACTTGATTGAATAGACCTGTGGTTACTAATGGAGTCGATCTTAACTACCTCTTGCCGAGGAATGGATGAAGACTTTCTATCATTTGTTTCAAAAATTCATTGAGTTATCTTTTTAAAACAATGGATTCCTATTCTTTATGTGGATCTAATTGAAACTTCAGATTACTGGTTTTAGCTAGATCTAGAACTATTGACTTTGAGAGAAGCTTTAGTTTAATTTAGAGAATCCGATGGTATAAACACACTATTTCAATAACTTTTTAAGAAGCTATCATCCTTAAGAAATCATTCTGATAAGTAATTGGTGAAGTAACTCTGAGCTATCTTTTTCATAGAAGTTACGTGCTTACTTCCCATTTTACCCAGTAAACTTTTGTGAATATTTATAGCTTAGTTTAGTTTATTTTCCTTTTTGATCTTCTAAAGCCTTTCTTTGGCTAGATAATTAATGGGATTGAAAGTATACTAGATGTAAGCTCCGAAAAATTTCAGTAAATAATTCCAAAATGAACTTAGAAAATAAACCCTAAAAATTGCTTCAAATTAAAACCGAACTTCGACTAGCCTTAAATCACGAACGAACCTAAAATTTCTTAATCTTGAGAAAAATAAGAATCCTTAAAAATAAAATAAGAACTCAACATACTTCAAATCCAAAACCACTACGTATGACAAATTTCCATACTTAACTCTAACTTATAAAATCGGGTAATATAGAACCAAAAAAACAAATTATTAAAAAATAGATAACGATAAACTTTCGGAAATAAAACTCAATTCAAGAATTCCGAAAACGTTAAGAGATATTAAATACTTACAAAAATAAATTTCTCAAATTAAATATGTTGTATAAATATAAAATATCAGTTTCCAAATTAGCAAAGATCTATACCAGAGAATCACCCGGAAACCCTAAGTGAAATACAGTAGTTTAAGTCCGATAATCCCGCGTCCTTAACCCTAGAGGCCGAGGTGTAGTTTAAGTGTGTAGAATAGCTTGTAGTAATATAAGATTGCTTAAAAATATCATATTGGTAAATTTTTTATCTATTTCGAATCTGTTCGAATACAGACTTCGAAAAGCGTGTCCCAAGGTCGAGATATCAAAAATATGCCATTAGTACCATTAGAATCGTATTTTCATAAGGATTTCTAAAATATCAGTTATATAATTTTTCGATAACTAGAAATATCTGATTTTGCAATTATATTCGTATTTCATTACTACCGGTAATTAACTAGTCTTTTGGTACTATTCACTACCATTCATTATACAATTTTATTATCCTTATAAATACTTATATTTTACATGAATATTTTATATATTATAGAAAATTCTGTTTTTCCAAAATTTAGTTCGTTTCGGGTTTTTACGGGATCAGTTTCTGTTTAAGATCCGATACTAAAAATAAAATAAATTAATTTAATAATTGAAAAATATTTGAAAAATATTTTTATTTTCATAAATAATTTTTAGAATTTTTTGAGTTATAAAAATATCATTTATATTTCATATTCGCGTATTTTGATCATACTTGTAACATATTTTTTGAAATACTAAAATAATTCAAATAATTATTTAATTTTATTTATGAAAAATCTGCCATTCATCTAAAGATATTTTTCTTAATTTTATTTTATATATTTTCTTAATAAAAAGTACTTTTTCAACCCATACTTCAAGTACACTTCAATTGTCACTTCTACACATTAATCAAGTTTTCTTTCACTCATTTTACACTCCACTTCTCCATAAATGATAGCTGACCACACTCATAAAAATAGCCATTTTTCTTTTATTTATTAATTTATTTAATGATTTAAAGTCTGTTTTAGTTAGCAAATGAAGGGACAGAAGTTGCACTTTCAAAATTTAAGTTACAAGACAACTAAACCCCTCTCTTTTCCTCACTAGAATTCACGACAGCCACGCGCCACCCCCCCCCCCTAATTTTCTGTCTTTTTTATTTTTTTCTTTTAATTAATTAATTAACACACATTAATACACTCCTCTCTCTCCATTTAATGCCTCTCATTTACACCTTTCTTTCTTTGAAACACTATAACATTTACTCTCTCTTTCTCCTCTCTTTATTTCTTTCTTAGCCTTGTTCTTGCAAAGGAAACAAGCTGCCCCCATCTAAAAAAATCACTTCCACACTCTATTCTTGAAGATTCTCTAAGTATACCTTCTTCTTAAGCTTCCATAGATGGTATAGGTAAAGTATAGTGAGAGTTTCATGCATCAAATGACCATCCATAAGCTTAAAAAGCTAAGGATGATGCTAAAATAAAACACTCCTCTTCTCCATGATTATTTTTGTATTATTATTATTTTCTTGTTAAAAGTAGTTATATTTTGTAGATTTAACTTTTTTTTGTAATGTTGATTATGTTTATGTTTTAGATCTTGTTATTTGAGTTATTTTGCTATTATTTTCTTTTATTCTCAAGTTATGTTATTATTGCTAATGATTTGTGCATATATTTATCATTCACATAACCATCATAGTGTTCATGCATTTATAACTAGTATAGTAAATTAGATCTAGTTGTTGTAAGTTCATACATGCATTAGACTTTTGATTTATTTTCTTAAATAACTTGTAATAGCTTGATGATAGTAGAAAAGTTTTAGAAAGCTCAAGATCTATTTCAGTTTCAACAAAAATCATTTTTGAAAATTCGGATAAAAAGGGAATCATATTTAGAAAAGCTATTTTTCAACTTCAAAATGTATAGTTTTCATTTAAAATGAAGAGCTTAAGGAATACATATCATAAATGAATGATTTTGAGGAGTAAAATTTAGATCTATGAGTTTATAGTTTACTACCATAGATTTCTTTTATTTTATTATCATAGAAAGTGTAAATCTTGGTTTTGAACTTTAATAAAAATAGTGAAATTCGTATCTTGGCAAAACCTATATTTAAAAACCACTTTCCAAGTCTCAAAATGGAAGTTTTAGTTGAGAAAATGAAGGTTCAGTGGATGTATATCATCAAGACTTCTTTTTACAAGAATCAAAGGTGATTTTCAAAAGTTATTTTCAAAATAAAAATCTCATTTTCAAATTTAGGCCAAGGCATAGTTTTGAAAACATGTTTTCCAACTCAGAAATGAAGTTTTTATTTAAGAAATGGAAGGCTCTTAAGATAGGATATGTAAAGGATGATTTTTCATAAGTTTAGATGGATTTTATCAAAATATATGTCCAAAAATAAATTTGGTAAATTCGGATCTCAACCAAGACCAAATTTGAAAACTCATTTTTCAACACCAAAATGAAATATTTGTTTAGAAAATCAAAGACTTATGGAATAGGTATCAATAGGAGATGTTTTTGACAAGTAAATGGTACATACTAGTATAGATTCTCAAAAATAGGAAGAGATTACAAAATATGAAATTTGAGTTTTATCCAAATTTTGTAAATTCGGATGGTTTCAAAACCATTCCTTAAGAACCCATTTATCCACTCCAAAACTTGTGTTTTATATGAAAAATGAAGAGTTTAGGTCATAGGTATCATCAAGTAATGATTTTCATAAGTTAAGATAGGATTTGCTAAGAAAAACATGTAGAACAAGGAGTAGAAATAAAATAGGAAAATTTGAGTTGTTGTCATTTTAAGAAATTCGTAATAATGGAGCAGTGGTATGAAAACCCATATTTTTCAAACTCAAATTAGAAGTTTTAATAAAGAAATGAAGTCCTTAGTGACTAGTTATGGTTAAGCCTTAATTTTCTAAGTATCAAATGATTTTTACTTAAAGGAATCACCACAAAAACAATTTTTACAAAATTCGGATTTTGGGATGAAACCAATTTTAAAAACATGTTTACAAAGTGTAAAATGGAAATTTTTATTGAAAAACAAATCCCTTAAGGAATATAGATAATGAAGGCTTGATTTTGACAAGAATAAACAAATTTTATCAAGGAATTTTTCTACAAACAAGTGGGGATTGTCAATAATACAAGACTAGCTTTTCTAAGATGATTTTTCATAAAGTCTTAAAAAGAAAAAGTTTTCTAAAAATTTCTTTTATTCAATATCATCAAGAACATGTATATATATATATATATATATATCTCATGACATATCATTTATGTTAGTAACTTGTTCATATTGCATGTATACTTGCTGTAGATAGTAGAAACCTTACAAACATTCACAAAACTACCTTTCGGAATTGAATTTCGCTACTGATCAGAGCTAATCAGACCTTTTCGAAGCTTCAAAGTTTTCAATACTTAATTATGATATTAGAATTAGATAGATCTTTCGAAGTAGATAGAAATCGATATATAATTTGCTAAATTCCGAGTTAAAACACAGTTATGCCCGTTTTAAGTTAGAATTCCCGCTTAAGACGAGAATTACGAATTTGATAGTTTGTATGAGATAGAATGGATTAGTTTTGAGTTGAAATATTTATTAGGGTATTTCTTCTTTTTTAGGTGACCGCGAAATCGACGATTCCATACCATCAGATTATTTTTACTAAGAGACCGGTGATCCAATGGTCGAGTGAGTTTTCCTCTTATTTTGTTACCTTGATTGCGTTGTAGCTAGTTGAATTAGAATTAGGAAAACATAAAATTGTGATGAGTTGTGATATGATCTTGGTTGAATGAATGATAAGTATATCGAGGAGAGACTTGTTGTAAGATCATTGTATGAGTTAGTATATACTTGAATTGTTTGAAATTCTCTATGATCGCTCTTAACCTACATAATTAATATGCCATGATTATATGAATAAACCGTACATGCATATCGTGTACCGAGTTACATTGCATTAGCTAATATACCTTTGGTGGGACAAAAGTATATTAGCGGAAGGCGATGGGGCTTTGTTAACATTAAGGATGCGAGATCGCTTAAGTTAATGGATGCGAGGTAGGCACATAAAACTACTACAATAAAACAACAGAGGTTGTATAACTAAGAGAAAGAGATTGGGATTATGGTTGCATGACTTATGGACCATCCCACTCAAGATTGGAATTATGGTTGCATGTCTTATGGACCATCCCACTCAAGATTGGAATTATGGTTGCATGTCTTATGGACCATCCTAACCCCAAATGGAGGGCATAAATCCATTCGCATATGGCTACCGGAAAGTCATATGCTTGTCTGCTCATGTGTTTGTTCATACATAGCATATGGATGAATTATAACTTGCTTGTTATGGTATAGAATTAAGAGACCTCTCACTAACCTAGTGTAGCTTATACCCCAATAGATGTTTGAATGAACACGTTATCTTAAGAATATTAAGTGGAGACCGAGATGGTTGGAGCCGAAAATGACTTCGGGATTCCGGCAGGAAGTAAAAATACTTGAAGATATTAGCTTGGTTTTGTGATTTGTCTTGTAATAGTTGTGTAGTGAAATCTATGGATGAATTGTAATTGGAGTATAGTGAATTGTAATTCCTTTACATTGTTACTCAAGTTGTATCAATATAAAATGTACCACTCCGATGTGTCTCTTACATATGCTCGATACCTTGTACATAGTATGGAAGTCTTCGAGTGACTGAAGCGGTCATTCCTAGGCTTTAATATTATGTACGGCGGACTGCCACGTTTAGGATACCTTTCGGGGCGTGATACCATATGCCAATCATTCCCTTGGAACCGACCTAAATCATTTATTATGCTACATTTGATGGGTGCGCTTGCCCTGTGAGATTGTAGTTGTTGATTTAGAAAATATTTATAAATTTGAAAAACTTTGTCAATGATCAGTGGAATTTGAGCTTTGAATCACAAATCACATTTTGAAACACAACACACAAACATTCATAAACCAAATATTTACACACAAATTGTGAATATAAATCATGATATTGTGCTTCAGTAATGTGCCTATATCGCGTTTTACACGAGCATTGTGTAGATTCCGTACATATATCGCGATTTATTTTTGCCTTATCCAAGTAGACACGTGCAGTTTTAAACTTTTCATTTTTGCTTCACGCACTAGAACTTTGTGTGGCTAACATTTTACCATCTTCATTCCACCTTTTGTTTTATGGCTAAGATCATCTTCCTAGGACCTACATGTTAACTTTCTTATTTTTGCTTCATTCAACAAGTATCGAGATTTCAATTTGTGATATACACTATATAAGAATTATATATCCTGTTTAATAAACACGATTTTAATACTGTATTTTTGTAATTAATTTTATTTTGATCTTATTCAAGCAATTAATTTTAGTTGGGCCCTTAAATAAAAAATAATTTTGTTTTATATTATATAAAAGGGATAATGTCTCCATCAGTATCTAAAGTTTCCTTAAATATTATATTTGAACTTTAAAATAATTAATTTAATATCTAATCAAAATTTCATATTTATTAATACAATCTCAACTAAAAGAATAAACTCTATTTGTCAAGCTGACACTCCTAGTGAATGAAAATTAACACATGTCATAGTCAATGAAAGAATTTGAAATTATAAGATTAAGTAAATGAATTAACACATACATTAAAATTGATGGAAATTGATCTACTTACTTAATTATTTAATTTAGTTAATATGTGTGTTAATTTGGTTTTTTAATTGTCCAATCTTCTCATTTCCTCATTCACCGAAAGTGTCAAATCTACCCATTTTCTCATTAACTGAAAGTGTAACCTTAGCTAATAGAGTTAGAGAGTCGTTAATGAACACAAAAACTTTTATTAAGATTAAATTTATTACTTTAAAACCTGAATTACAATTTTGGAAAAAGTTTAAATATTAAATATAACATTAGTCTTTTATAAAATAGATATTGTTTATAAAATGATTTTCTTTTTATTATAAAATAATTTTTCATTTTAAACCAAATAAAAGAATTGATATTTTTTATACAATGAAAATTCTATTTAGACAAACCAAATGTGGCGATGGAGAAATTACAAGGGATAAGACCTTGGGCCAGAATTGAAGCTGCAGCTCAGCCGCTTGCTAAATATCAATCAAACCATAAATATGTTTAGGATTATAATTTATAAAGAGAACCATTTACTTGTCAAAAATTTCTACGGTCTTAGACATAGACATGATTCAGTTTTGAACCGGGAATCGAATCGGAATCATCATTGGCAGTTCTAGAACACGAACTGGACTCGTTGGATGGCTCTAGAATCGGCTAAGGAACTGCCAGTTTTCCGGTTCTTAGAAGGTTCTAGACCTAGAACCAGGTGGAATCGGCGATTCTGATCGGTTCTATTAAAAAAAAAGAAAAATTTAAGTAAATTTTTTAAAAAAATTATATTAAATATATAATTATTAATGTTTACACTATTTCATATGAATAGTAAAATTTATTATCTATTTACAATATTTAATATTTTATTATCAATAATACAAATAAACATAACTTAAAATGATAAATAATTTAGTTTATATAAATTTCTCCTAAAAGCAAAATTCATTTTTTAATAAAGTGAGACTATTTTTTGTATTACAATTTTCTTGTTATCCTCTAGAGTATTTCGTGATCTCATATTACTAATTATAATTGATATTATTTGTGTTTATATATAAATAAATGTGCATTCTATAAATTTTTTTAGAAATTTTGGCTAAATAATTTAATACTTTTAGACTCAATAATTTATTATTTTGAGTTTAAAATTTATTTTATTAAAATCTAAAATTTCTTTTTTTACTAAGAAAAAGGCGATTCCATGATTTCAAAACCGGAACTGCGAACCGTTAGTTCCATAGAACAGGACCAAAACCATCTACGGTTCCGGTTTCTCATTTTCAAGACCTAGTTCGTATGGAGTATAGCCACGTGGTAAGGCATTGGTTATCTGTGGTTCCACTTCCAGTTCTATTCGGTTCGGTTATGAAACTATGACGATGTCCATACGGTCCCATCGAGGGAATCATCCTATCAATAATTTAACCGTTAAAATAAATACAGTAAATAGAATATTAACTGTTTTAGGGATTCAATTACGGTTAAATATAGTACGAATCATTAGATGATAATAAAATTAATCATATCAAAATCAATGACGACATCACAAAATTTTCATTACTTGTTTGTCCTTCTCGTGACCTTGCATAGCCGGAGTTTAAATTAAACCTTTTGGTGATGCTCCGTTCCAACTTCTGAGCTGAAGCCGAACGGACCCAAAGCGAAGCCACGCGCACCTGAGCTAGCTAGTACTGCAAGTGGCATGCCACCGTGTCCACGTACAATAAATGGATGCATTCTAGGATGTCCCACATTATCCATTTGGTGTTTGACTCATCTGCTTCAAACCAGCCTATGGTAATTTACTTTACCAAACTACCCCTCACTAGTCTTCCCAAATGAGCCCACCCACTAAAGGCCCATTAATGTCATTTCAACACTTGATCCCCACTCGTGTGATACGATTGCACGTGCTGTCGTCCTATGGAGTACGGATCCTGATTCTCCCTCTCTCTGCCCCCTCAACGAATGATCATCAATCCCATCCACTCCTACACCCAAAATCATCCCCAATCTCATCCCCAATCCTTGTACTTGCTGTGTTGATAAATAAAATAATTGAAGTCTATCTTTTCTTTTCCTTTTTCTCTGCTTTTTAGAATTTGTGTGAAGGTTTGAAAGGATGAGTTGTCAAGAGGATTCGGCGGCTGAGAGTCAAACGACGGCGTTTCCAGTGAAGCTGGAAGTAGCGGGAGATTTTGTTGAAGAAGAGAATGGACCTCTTAACAAGCGATCTAAACCGTCTTCAGATTTTGATCTCGGACAGGTAAGTGTATATTTATGTATATACAACTAAACATATAGTTTAGTAGAATCATGTTTTGTTCATTTTATTTTTTAAATAACTATATTGATTGTGGAAGTTTCATGGAAATATCCCCGATGCTATTTTAGTAGTTGCTGTGATGTAATATTCTTATACTGTAAACTGTAAGACGGTGTTAAAAGCGGTTGTGTTCATGGTAGTGCTGTTGATGTCACTGACTGTAATTCATATCTATATTTCAACTGACTTAAAATAAGGAAATAGTTTATTCTATTTTTATTATTTTAAGGAAATGTTTTTCCAGGTAATTTAGTTTATAGTATCAATATATGGAAAATATTCTTCGTGAATATATATATATATATATATATATAAGGTTTTTGAGGGAATGAAATGCAGGGGAAGTGTTCATTTTGAGGTTGTTGTCAGTGGAAATAATCAACCTGGGAATTCCGGTTTTGGGTACAAAAGTTTGTCACGGAATACTAGTAGGTGAGTGTCTTCCATTTTTTCCGAGTGCTTGAAAATTGGCAAACTCTTTGTTGCAAAATTGTGAAGAAAACATTTGAAATGGAAAGCAAACATTTGTAAAGTTATTATTTGTATATAAAAAGAAGATTTCTCCAGTATCTTTTCTGTCAGGATTAACTGCAAAAGATGCCCAGAAAAAAGACGTTGTTGGAGACAGGAAACAAAGGATGAACACGAGATCTAAGTAGGATTGAAGTCGGCGGGTCATTTATGTTGGCATTTAGTTGTTACACGGAATTGTTCTTATCAAAGGATCCAAGAATTAGCCTTTTCTTTTTGGGTGGGGTGGTCATTTTGTCCTGATTATTCCTAATGAGGCATATTGAGCTTCTATCTTCTTTTACTTATTCATTATTTTATATGAATTATCCTTAATTTTGCATGGTATGCTCGTCTACTAGCAATGGGGTGATGGTGCAAATGCAGTTCCAGTTACGCCTTCTGATTTTAATCCCTTTGATGAACCAAGTCCACTGGGGTTAAAACTGAAGAAGAGTCCATCTCTATTGGACTTAATTCAAATGAGGATCTCCCAGGGTATTTCTCCTACATTGATGGCTTCTGAGGGCAAAAGTCTTGGCACAGGAGTTGTGAAGGACACTAAGAGTTCTTTACGTATGGGTGACAAGCTGAAGGCTTCCAACTTTCCTGCTTCACATTTAAGGATTGGACAGTGGGAGGTATTTTTCTTTCTAGAGCGTTATAATACACATATTGGAAAATCGTTTTATATTGTGTGGTACATAGATGGCTGTGGAGCAACCCTTACTATTTTTCATTATCTAAGGTCACTATTGGTCGATTGCAGTAAATCAAGATACAAGGGAGATTTGGTGGCCAAATGTTATTTTGCAAAGTGCAAGCTTGTCTGGGAAATTCTCAAAGGTGGATTGAAGAGTAAAATAGAAATTCAGTGGGCAGATATTTTTGCCATGAAAGCAAATTGTCCTGACGATGAACCTTGTACATTAGACATTGTGGTAACAGCTTTTTAGTGTTGTTTTCTTTCCTTAACCCATTATCTGTTTGCATGTTCAACTACTTTGTGTCTTTATGCAGCTAGCTAGACCACCACTTTTCTTCAAAGAAACCAACCCTCAGCCTAGGAAGCATACATTATGGCAGGCAACTGCAGATTTCACTGATGGTCAAGCTAGCATACACAGGTAAAGATAAATCGACACCTTCTGATAATGTGGAGCTGATATGAACCAAATAGCAACTGTATTGGTGTTATTGGGAATTGAAATACTACGAACGTTATTAGGAAATTAGGGCAAGATTGCTCTTTAAGTATCTGCCACTTGATCCACTAGACTAAGACTAATAGTTAATTATATTAAGCACATACAAGAGATGGCCATTCCTATGGTATGTCTTTTTGCAGTGATTTTACATCCACGTGCTCTTTCATATTCACTCTTATAATTTTGTAAACAAGACTCAGAACAGGTGATTGATTTCTTACTTGAGCTATATACCCTTGTAAAGTCAAAAGAAAAAGTTGCTGTAATTGTTCGCTCTGGCTAATGGCTGTTAAGTAATAGGAACATGGATGTTCCATCCAGGAAGCACAGCTTTTAAAATGTAACTGCTGTAAGCTTTAACATTGTTGAGTTTCTGGTTCTCTCATTCTGTATGAAAGTAATAAACCATGTAATAGTCTTATGAGACAGCATTATCTCATTGAACTGCATGCTCAGTTACTCATTATTACTACTTGGATAGATACAGGAAGATGCACTAGTTTAAAATTCTTGTCCCACCCTAAATTTTGAGATTCTTGTGATTGAACCATTCCTTTTTCTCCCTAAGATGATCAAATCTGTGCTTTAATTAATTGCATTATCAAGTCTCTTGATTATTTGATGCTCTATTCCAGGCAACATTTTCTGCAGTGCGAACAAGGCCTGTTAAAGAAACATTTTGAGAAACTTATCCAGTGTGACAAGCGTCTAAATCTTTTGAGCCAGCAGCCAGAGATGGTTTTATATTCTCCATATTTTCAAGCGACAGTTTCAGCTTTGGAGGATCTGGAAGTATCAAAAGGTCATCATCCTGAGAATGATGAGAATGCAAAAGGATCCACCGTATCCACTCATCAAGGTTCTCCTACTGCTGGATCATCATCCTTGACGACTGAGCTACTAGATCAGAGTTGCATTTCATCTGAAAACGTGCTGCAAGAAGGTTCTCCCAGTGCAGGTAGGATATTTAGGGCCTGTGTAGATGGTTTATTTTTTATCGGTATCTGTATCTGTATTTGATCTGTATTTGTTCTGTTTTAGTTCTATGTCTGTTTAGAAATGGGTGTTTGGGAATCAAACAACGAAAGAAAACCTGTAATCTCTGCTTCACCAAGGAAGAACAAAGCATTCACGCTAACAATAACAATTCAAATCCTAGGTAAATCAATTACAAACAAATTGCACCTCAAATTGAATCATTTCTCTGCCATTTTTACAACTAAGAAAGCCCTAGTAAAGAGTGGAAATTTCACCCAAAATCCAGAAATCAGCAAAGCTTATGAGCTGTGGTCTCTCTCTATCTCTCTCGTTTCTCTTGCAACACACGGTTGGTGTAGTACTGCAAACCCAACTCGTCATGCTCCACCCTCCTTTATACCACATCTCTGATTTTTTGTCTTGTGATAATAAGATGAACATATAACATGAGAGAATCTGCAATGGAAAAGGTTGATAGGGGAAGAAAAACGTTTCTGGCCTGACTTTGGAATTGGGTATAATGAATAGTTGTTGATCTGTGGAAGATGAGAAGGGTATTATGGACGATGACAATGAGGGTATATAGGGAATTCAAGCTCATTTTTGAGGGTGATATTGTAATTCCAAAGAGGTCCTTTTTTCAGCAGGTCGCTCCCAAACACCAATTTTCGGGCTGATGCAAAACAGATCCTCTATTGACCGCCAGCCACCAAAACAATCAGACCCCAATGTCTCTGGTTCACAAGAAGCTACATGTTGGCATGTTTCACTTTTTCAAGGACAAGAAATGTAATAATCATTTAAAAGAGTAATGCAGTTTATCACATTCAGAATTAGATTGGCTGATTGAATAAGCTGGCCATGCAAGGGGACTTGTGAATAAAATAGTCAAACTTCATCTCTTTGAAGTGATTTGACATTTACTTTGTTCAGGAGTAAAACTTTGCATCCTGATTGTTCCATGTATATTTGTATGATGCATGTAGATAAGAGAAAACCTAGATGGTTCTACTTTAACTTTACATGTCATCATAACTCAGCATCTGGCGACATGAGGTTAAAATATCGTAGCTAGAGTGCTGATTTTTTTTTCCCCCCTTTTCTGTTTTTAATTATCCAGGAATAATGGATAATAGTGCTGCCATTAAATACAGAGGTGTTAAGATGGTTGCTACACGGGAGAGTGGAAGCAGTGAACCGATTGGATTGGCTGGGCTGGATACATTTAGGCCTATAAATGACATCATAAGCCATATTGGACAGAAACTCAACAAAGACATAGTTTCTCATCCTTCCACCGTGAGTGGGTTGGGATGCCAGGACTTACTGGAGAACATCAGACAATCTTTGTTCAATGACACACAAATTATAACAGCATCAGATGAGAAATACCTCATGTCAAGAGTTGAATCTCTCTGCTGCCTTTTGCAGAAGGATACCACCCCTGATGAAAACTTGCAGGCTTCCGAAGACAACAGTGATGAGAAGTCTGCTGATGCAATGCTTGTGCTGCCTAATGAAGAAACTATAGATTCCACAGACGTTTGGGAGAGTCTGGTTTATGCAATTCCAAAGGGAGATCCAAAAAATGATTCCGAGTTCAAGCATCCAGCTAGCATGTCAAGGAAGGATTCTTTCGGAGATTTCCTGCATCACCTCCCGCGCATTGCATCTCTTCCAAGGTTGTTGTTCCACATTTCTGAAGAAGACTAAGAATCCTTTTGTTTATGCTATCTTAATGCTAGAAAATTAATTAGTTATCAAGCTCTTTTCAGGGAAGTACAATAAGAAGCCTTTCAGATTTGAAGAAAGCCATTACTTCCCTCTTATTATCCGGAGAAAGGTAATTCTGTTCGCAATCTAAAATTGGTGATGGGTCCTTTTGAGTTTCTCCATGCAGGATTATGTATAGCTGTTCAAAGCTCTGTCAATCTGTATCTGTGGATGACACCTGAAGGAAACTTTAACTAGTCTGTGTAATTAAATAAAACTGTAATGTATTGAACCAGTTCAGTAACTTCATATGGTTCTGAGGATTCCGCTCTCTTAGTTCCATGAAAAGCGATTACCTACAATTTACTTGTGGTCAAGTACATCAATCCTACATGCCATATCTCACGGTACTGCTGACTTTTTTCGTTTATATAGAAGAAGAAAAAAAAAAAAAAACGTTTTTCGAAGTTCTTTCCATATTTATTATGATTAATAATTTTAAAACTATAAATAATGTCAGGATTTTGCCAATGCCAACTAAGCTTGAGTTTTGACGGGCAGACCATAGTAGCAAATTACCAATCAGCCTTGGTGGTATATATCACCCACCACAAAAGAGAATGAATTTTTTTGTTTAGGACATCAATTGGAATTAATTTCTTATTTAGGATCAAAATGAAAATAATATCAATTTAACACATGAAATTTGCTTTTCTATCACCAAATATACAAATAAACAGTAACTATATGCATATCGTGTCTCTAAAACACTATCATGCATGCATATAGCGATTATAAGCTGCGATATGTGTTTGAAAGTACGGAGTAATACCGTGATTATTAATTGGATATTGGGATTGTATTCAAACATTAAATCGTGATTCTTTTATGCGATTTGTGTGTAAATTTGAATGACTTGTTCCCTAAGTGCGATTTTGCAATGGAAAATTAGTAATTAATTTTATCCAAGCGGTATATTAGTAATTTTTATATAAGAACTTTAGACATATATCGAACCCATCATTAGTAAATTATATAAGAAAATATCAATGTTTAGAATAAATGTAAGGTATTAAGATTTCAGGTAATTAAAAAAAATTAATGTTTTATAGAAAGAGTTAAATAAGATTTTTATAACAAACAATTGAAAAAAATTAATAAAAAATTATTAGAATATTGATACTTGTAATGGATTTTGATTCCTTATTATACTCATTTTATAAAATGTTAGTTTATTTTTTTTGTCATATAACTTACAAAGGTACCTTCCTTGATTTTCCAATTGGTATATTCTATGGCAGTTAATCATCACCCGTCATTGACTTTCATTTTTACTTCTTACTACTTATTGGTAAAGATCAGTTATTATACAATCTTTTAAAGCACACTAACTAAATTGGATAACATGATCAAGATCAATCAATGATGGATGAATGCTACCTAGATGTTTTCTTGATAAGATAAGTGAAGATAATTGCACTTAAAATTTACAACTTGACTGTAGCCTGGCAAATAACACAAGGAAACTCAATATGTTATGGATAATTCAAGACTCAGTTAATGTGTACAGAAAATGAAAAAAAAAAAAAAAGCTCTTCGAAAAGTCATTTGGCAAATAAAGTCTTTTGACTTTAAACTGCGAATTCCCCGTTAAAGAGCTTTCTTACATGACTTTATTATGGACTAGTGGACGATGCACTTGTTATTTAGGTGCTTAAAAGCATATAAAATTAAATTAGATAGAATAAAAAAACATGATAAAAAGCGTTAATTGGAAGTTAATTGAAGCAAAAGTGATAGTGGTTATTTTTTTAAAAAGATGTGCAAAGCGTTATGAAAGAAATGGACCAAAAAGTCAATTCCTTTAAATTATAGATAAATATTTTTTATATGAATTAAAAACAAAAAAATATATATTTTTAACAAATGAGTTCAATGGATAAAAATTCAAACCAAAAAGTAAAATTTGTTAATTAAAGAAAAAAATGGGGCAGTTATTTTTTAAAAGATGTGCAAAGTATTATGGAGGAAGCTTTTTTTCTTGAATTAAGGAGTTTTATAGCAATTACTTTTACATGTATAATTGTAATTGATTTAGTAAAATAAGATTAAATAAATAAAGTCTAAAAACACAAAAATGGGTGCTTTGGTTTTAATAATATAGATTTTAACTATTATGGATGTTACTCTGGTGTTCAATTGAGTAAGAAAAACTTTTAGATCCTTGAGGAAGAAATATCTAAATTGGATTTGATATTACCTACTAAATCCACCACATAATGGAGTGCAACAAAATTTTTTGTCACAAGAAATACAGTATTTCAATAGGGTTTAGTATGATAGCGGCTTCCATCTTTCCCAATTCTAAAGCTGCATTTCGGTTTTTTTAGTTGCATTCCTTCAATTAAAACAACTTTAAAGTCATATTTTTACAATAAATAATCTTTTCTTTATTTTTGATAACGTGAGCTATGATAAAAGAAATTGCAGTGACAATTGCAAGTTGAATTTGCGCTTTCCTGAAGTGCTTGCATATTCTTTGAAACTGGTATTGATCAATGAAAGCATAGGCAATTGAGAAGTGCAAAGCCAAACTATTTTTAGGGTGTAACGCATGCCTATTAATATAAAAAAATTATTATTAAAATATAAATTATAGATTATTAATAACATTGTTAAAAATAATTATTAAATATAAATTATATAAATTAATTATTTTATTACGTGTAAAATTGAAGGTCTTTGAAAAGTAGAAATTGGAGATAATAAATATGATTTCTAAAATCACATTTATTACTGTGATTTCTAAAAGCACATACTCGGGTTGGGCATGGTTTGGTTAATCATTCCATGAATCCATTTTTCAAACCGAATCAAAATAATTGATTTTTTAAATTTCAAACATAAACCGGTTCATTATTAATGGTTAATTGCTTTAATGGTTAATCATTTTTTTTTGTTAATACTTTTGATTTTTAGTTTTTAACCGTTTAACATAATTATTAACCAAGAGTTACGATTTATCATATTTTCAATTGGTCCTTAAAAATTAAACCTTTCATAATTACATTAAAAAATTACAAATTAACAAGTTAAATATAACAATTACATTCAAAATTTTCAAACCAACAACCAATTAGAAATATAACTCTAATACAACATTATACATTTTATTAAAATTTTATAGTCTCCTCATTTTTTCAAATTACAATACAACAACAATGTAATAATTCAAACATAAATGTTTGAATTGTCGGTTTTTAATGGTTAACCATTAATTGATGATTTCTTATAGTTACAAACTAAAACTGAAACCGAAAACAGAAAAATAAATAAATAAAAACAATGATTTCGAACAAAAACCAATGATTAGTTAACCATATTTTTTGGATTGGTTTTCAGTTTTGATTTGATTTTTCGGTTTTATTGTTTTGCCCACCCCTAATATACACCAATCGAATTTTTGTGTAAAATAAAAAATCTCATGTTAACATGTAATTTTACAACATTATTTATGTGATTATTTTTATATAATTGATATTTGCATTAAAAAAAATTATAGGTATGGATAAACAAATATCTCAACGTTTTTATGTACATTTATTGCCCTCTTGGATGATCAAAGAAAAGTACATCTTCAAGCTGCATTCTTGTACGGTATCTCACAAAAGAGATTTTACACGAACTGATCTTTAAAAGTTAGTTTAAGAAAAGGCCCTTTTTATAAAAAAAAAAAAAACCTAATTCTTAATAAAATCCCTTAAATGACTAGCCGAAATTCAGTTTATTGCAGCACCACTGAATATAATAGCAAATTTCATTTTATATGTGTTTCGGCCTTCTGTCACTTTACTTGTATTTTTATTTTTCCCACTTTACATACCTTTGTCATGAGCAAAACAAGCCTTCGCCAATCACTCCCAAGGGTTGTGTGTAGCGCCTAGCAGGCTAACAAGCTGTCCAGCAGATAGATTTTTTTTTTTTTAATTTTTTTAATCATTTTTATTTAATTTATATTTATCTAATAATATTATTTTGATACTATTCGAAGCTGACGCATCTCATAAACACAAATATGAAAAATGACAAACTTTTAGGTATATAAGGTGAAATTTGATATGAAGAGTGTTAACAAGCACATTGGAGGTTGTAGACATATGAATTCGATTATAAAGGCTTTGAGCCTAATTTTTATATGGGTTTAACTTTTTGGGTTAATGTGATAAGGCTTAAAGAGTTAGGTCTTGTTCAATTGGGATGGTCACGGGAGAATTGATATGGAAGGCTTGGAGTAGGGCTTGTTGGAATTGGCCTGCCCAATTATAACCTTTCTCAAATTGGCTCACACACATTACAAATGAAAGCTTTAATAGCCTTGGGTCCACCAAGGGAGCCCACATCCATATTCATAATGAAAAGGACTCATCCTAGCCGTTGGTTATCTATCTCATCTGACGGACGACATCGACAGCTAGATTTTCTATAAATACCAAACAAGTAAAATCTTGGACAAACACCATTGTGCTGTCGGGTTTCTATTTATGTGAATCAATTACTTGCCTTACTCAAGAACACACACGATATTCGTGGTATCTAGTGAGGTTGATGCTTTCTAGCTCCCTTGCTTGTTATGCGTGTGTTAGAGTCTATTGACTTTGCCTACTCATCCTCCCTATACGATTCTCTCCTGATCATCATTACAAGTGTTGTTTCCCTAGGTCATGTGTAGCGATGGTCACGCGACACGTACATGATCATTGTATTCTGAATCATACCTATACATTCTTGGCGACTCCACTGGGGATAGGGAAATTGACACTTGCATGATGACATCTCCAAAAAAGAGATCTACCAATCCCATTGAAGGTACAACTCAATAACTTGATACTAATCCTGAGATTGCTGAGCATGACATGCCAGCACTTGAGGGTATGAACCAACCTACTAGTACCCAACCTGACAATGCTGCATCTTTCGTGCTGTGCAAAAAAAACCAAGCAAGTCAATCAATCGATGCAAGAGTCCATAAGACAATTCCAACAATTCATGACCATGCTTGCTCAATACTTGCCTGGTATAGCTGCTATTGTTGCAGCACAAAAGGTGTGACTTCGTCGACCCCTTTTGTTGTTGCGCAAAAATGCGCTTCTCAGGCACCTCAAGCTCCTCAAGCAATTCAACCTGGTAATCCTACTCTTATTCCTGAACAAGATCCTACCAAAGTTGGAGAGCAAGTCCCTCCATTGGAGCCGTAGTTACACAACTGCTTGCACCTTAGGTAATGAATATGGGAATTCAACTTGGAGCACCATTAGCTTCCCCGCCTGCATTACATGCTCAACTTGGAGGATCCTCATCCTCACAGGCTATACCATAAATTGTCATTGGTGGACCTACTGTTCAACCCAATGTAACTCCACTCCAAACGGCTACTCTAGCTACATCAGCTAAAGCTACTACTTCAACTCCTAAAGGCACATTTGTTACGAAGGAAGATCTAGACATGTACTTGAGGAAAATACAAGCTAAGTTTGATGTAGGAGTATTGGATCTCAAACTCCCATATAATCAACGTATTGCTACTAAGCCATATCCTCAGGACTATGTGAGTCCCAAATTCATGATAATCAATGGTAAGAAGGGAAGTGCCAAGGAACATTTGTTAAAGTTCATTGAAATGCTAGACGTTTATGGATTTGATGATGATTTGAAGTTGAAAGAATTTTCTAAATCCCTCACAGAGAAACCGTACACCTGGTATGTCAATCTTTCCCCTAGATCAGTAGATTCATGGGCAACTATGTGCAAGATGTTCCTAGAGAAGTTCTTCTCCACACAGGAACGAGTGACCTTGACTGATATGGGATGAATTCGCTAGAAGCTCAAGGAAGACTTGATGAATTATATTGAGTGCTTCAGGGAGCGTTCACTAGACATTCAAGACATATATGACAAAAGAGAGCTAGTGAAAATTTGCATCTAAGGCATGTTCACCAAGTATGCGGTGCATTTGGAAAATCTCTCTTTAGCTTCATTCTCTACTTTAGTTGATAATGCGCGAATGACTAATAATTATGTCGCGCAACAAAGAGGAGGAAGTGCTAAGTTTAACAAAAGAGAACCATCAGTGAATTTAGCTTAGAGTGAAGATTCCAAAGAGGGGAAGAAACTAAGGGTTGAGAAGCCCAAGGGTAAGAAGGAAAAAGAAGCACATACATATTCTTACTCAATGGGAAAGGTGTATGTTGTGCTAGATCAGTAGTTAAGAGATGGAAATCTCAAACACTCAAGAGTATAACGTTTGTCAACTCAGGAAGAAAAAAATAATTCTAAATTTTGTAGATTTCACAAGACTGTGGGGCATCCCACTAGGGATTGTTTTACTTTGAAGAGGATCTTTAATGAAAGAGTTGAGAATGGTGAACTTATCATTGAGAATAACGATGTTAGGAATAACCCACTTCCAGCTCATGGCAATCAGCATGGTACTGTGAATGCCATTACCTATGATCCTGCTATAATGGAGTCAATAGACACACGGCCAGTTAGGGGACATGAAGAAAATCACAATGCATTCAAAGTTGAAACTCATGGGGATGATAATGTCATCTTTACTTTAATGACAACCTCAAATTTAAGAATTTCTTTGATCTCCTTAGATTTGATGATCATGCACGATTTGCAGCAACGATTGTAGTTAACCAAATTACCCAAGGTTATTATAGTGAATGCAACATAGTTCAACCTAAGAAAGGAGTAGTCTCTATAAGGGATTATGCCATTACATTTACTAGTACTGATACACACTTGAAGAACTTTAATCACAATCGTCCTTTGTATGTAGAGGGTGTACTCAATGGTTACCCCATCAAGAGGACATTTATCGATAATGGATCCTCACTCAATATCATGCCCATGTATACTTTCAATGCTACAAGAATAGATATTCGATACTTAATGAAGCATCTCATCACAATGAACAATTTTATCGAATCTTCTACAATGACAATGGGTTATGTCAAAGTACGCTTTAAAGTTGGGCCCATTCATAGCCTCGCTACATTTCATGTAATTGATGCACCAGTGTCCTACTACCTTCTCATAGGAAGAACATGGCTGCACGAGTATAATATGATACCCTTAACACAACATCAGTGCATGAAAGGTCATTGGAGTGGAAGTGATATCCTAATCCATGTGACAAAAAATCCATTCAATCATAATGAACTCCACCTTGTTGAAGCTACCTTTTTCTATGAACATGAAAATAAAGCGGACATGACTTTAGTGGAATCCCATGCGGAATCACTACCTACAGGAGAAGAAATTAAGACCCGAGAATTTAAAAGAGAAAGAAGCGTGGTTGTCGTAAAGGTGTAGAGAAACACAAGAAGGCTTATGGTAGTATGAAAATACAAAGCACTGCATGAATTGAAGAAAGAGTTGTTCATAACCAAAAGTGTTATTATCATATCTCATTCATTTCCTTTTTGTTTCTCTATAAACAAAGCGTTAGATGCTTCTACCTAATGAATGAACTGTATTACTCAATCAGTGAGTATTGTTCGTGAAAATATGATGGTGTGATCACTCATTTTCCTTTTCATCGCTATTGTCGTTGCAAAGTAAGAAACTAATCTTCTTAGCTCGCAAAGCTAGTTTAAAAAAAATTGACATTATATTGAGTAAGATTACTCTTTAGTAAGGAAAGAACAACAATAATAATAATAAATATAACATATGATTTAGACATTGTTACTGACAGGTTAGAGCTTAGCTCCTAGGCGTATGATGTTGATAGCTCATCACCACTTTCTTCTTGGCATTTCTAGTTGTTAAATAGTGAAGATAGTTCCCTTGACAAGCTCCATTGAGCCAAGTAATCCTTGGCACTTCGTATTCTACATGAGTACTATGTAGTCGAGTAGTGGGAAATACTCCATTGACTAATAAAAATTTATTGATAACAAATGCTATCACAGCATGAGCACGATTGATAAAAATTGCTACTATCACTGCACAAGCGCGATTGGTAAAATTGCTACCGTCGTTGCATGAGCGTGATTGATAATAAATGCTACTATCGTTGCTTAGACGTGAATGATCATTTTCCTTAAATGGATTGTCTAAACATTGTCATGAAGAAGTAGTAGTACTACTTCAATGCGCATGATAGTGTAAAGAGTTCACTCATCTCTTGTATTAGATAATATTGCTACTTGGTTGAAGCTTTGCTCTTAAGTGCGTATGATCATAAAGAAAAGGCATGTTTTAAAATTAAGTGTTGTGTTTCAATGACAATCCTTGTTATGCTCTTTATCTATTATGCCTGTAATAACTTTACAAGTGTCTAAGGGATTGAAGTGATCCTACTACTATGTCTTTTCATGTGTTGCAACTATATGAGAGCTAGTACTCCAGAGCACATGATGACTAGATACATCACCAAGGCGAAAATGAGTACCAAGAATATAAATAGCTATAGAGTTGACAAGTTGATTTTATTGTCATGGTCAGTTTCACATATTCGATACAACTCATATTGAAAAAAAAAGAGAGGTAATATTGCATGACCAAGAAGATTACAATAAAGAAAGACACGAGTGGATGCCTATCATAACTCAATAAATTCTATGTGCAATGCACATTGGTGGTGCTTGAAGCACAAAATGTTTGTCAATGCATGATCCTCACTTATGTGAGAATGCGTGAAGTTCATTTGTGCAATATGCTCAAAACATTTACATGTAGTGACACTAGCTTACTCATGATGCTACATCGCTCTTATATAATACTACTACAATTAGTCAATTAAAAGTACATGCATGAAAATAATGCTTGTCTTCAAACAAAGTCGATATGTTCCTTCAAGATATTGCAATGATGGCCCGAGTGAGTTCAAAGGAGCGTAGGACACAACATCCAAACTTGAGTACAAAAAGAAGTATCGCATGCACTATGAGCTGTGACAAGCATAGGTGCTAGATTTATACAAAGCAAGTGGGGCAAGAATATGTTACAAAGTCTTAAGGAGCGCTGGTATATGATTCATTATATATGTTGATTCATACTTTGAATGAAACCATCAATCATTATCCAAATTATCGAAGTGAAGGTCCTCGAGTGCTATTTTCCAAAACACGACATGCGTCATCAACAACTTATCTCCTACATCTAATTTTCTGATAAGGTCAATGATACATACCAGACAGTTGTCTACTTTGAAGTATTTACTTATTATGACATCGTTCATCTACAAGATGGTGAAGAAGGCAAGTTTGGTACTAAAATAATGAAAGAAAAAAAAAAAAAGGAGAAAGAGTCTTGGTAGGATGAACATAGTAGATCAAATTGTTTATGCAAAACTTTGATTTAGAGGACAAGATATGCTACTTGTGAAATCAAATCAACAGCATGCGTGATACACAACAAGCGTATTAGCTAGCAGAGTATCGTATTCATTCACTAAATGACTGGACGCACAAGATGAGAAAGAGTCCCCTCTTACAGTGGTGCAGTTCCAAGATCATCGCATGGGTGAATGAGACACAGACAATTGAGGAGAGCCTCTCTCATAGTGGTACGGTGTCAAAGTCATCATGTGAGGAATGGAACATGGACGCAATGTGCGGTTCCAAGATTGTCACGTAAAGTTTGGGACACGAACGACTGAGAGTGTCATCATACAGTATGTGGTCCCAAGATTTCCATTTATGCAGTTGAAACATGGACGACGAAGAGCTTTGTCTTAAAAATCATGAGGCATCATAGTCATTTGGTGAATGAATAGAATACATGATAGACAGGAATGTTTGAAGTTGAGTATTCTTTTTGCACATGTTCAAGAATTATTAATAGTTGATGGCATTAATATGAGTTCATAAAACAAGAAAATCATACTTACAAAAATGAAGTCAAGAGGATACGTAGTGAAGATTCAACACTTGAATCTTAGGACTTGCATTGTAAAACATTTAAAGATAAGATAATTTCATATAGCAAAGTGAGTAGCAAAACTACTAATACGCCGAAGAGAAATGAACAAAATAATGTGAGTTGAAGTAAAAATGCTTAGACTTGAAGCTCGGCTTTCATGATCAACTAGTGATCATCAAGCTAGGACATTGTATTGCAGTAGCTGCTTGTGGGGTCCTCATCAAAAGTTACAGCATGTATGCCTGCGAAAGGAAACTATTATGGCAACCATTAACATAACTAATGTTTGAATGATTTCCTTCAACACAATAAAGCAATCTCCATCTCCTGCAGACTTTTGAGAGCCTTTGCAATTAAATTGATTAATGCTTCTCTTCCATCATCATGACAATTTTCCTTATCTTTTGAGAGATTCCTACCAACTTTTGACAAGCCCCCCTCTCTCTATCAACTGCTTTCCACAAAACAGTTTTAGATGATGCCATCCCTATATCCTGCCACCATTTTGGAAGAAAAAGCCAGAAAACTAGGAGTGATTGATTCTTAGACAATGGTATCTATTTCTTGGACCTTTGCTTTTGCGAAAAAAGAATAACATAATAGGTTGGCCCATGCTATAGATTATTGGTAAAATCTACATCCTAGCACATTTACACCTCCCCTCCTCATATAGTCTCTATAATCCCTTCCCCACCTCATAATTGTAAACCTTTCTGTTGGATTTGTCCAATGCCACTAACAATTCTCTCGTTCATTCCTTTAAACAATGGCCATGTCACCAACAACTCACACTACCAGTCTCCCCTTTCTTTCACAGTAAGTGTGACCTGAGAAGGCCTCTTTGGCATTGAGAATCTTGGAAAGACGATTTAAAAACTCTTATTAAATATGACCTCTGCCACTAACACAACAATCTTGAGAAAAATTCAAGTCAACTTTCAGCTGGCCGTCGAGTTGGAAATGTTGGAAGCAAATTGAGATCCAAGGCTCTGGAAATGCAATCATTCTTGCAAAAACCCCACCATGATACCATATCCATTTCATGAAATATTCCCAATCATAAACAGTTTTCAACCAATCAAAACCAGAAGGATTAAAGACAAAAGGAGCCATCATCCAAGAAATGACCAGGAACCAACTTGAGATTGTCAGTGCAACATAAACAAAGGTGTCTTTGGCTATAGGACTATGCGATGCATAAATAAATAGTTTGCACAAAAAGTGGGCGCTAGTTCCCATGGAAAATGTATAGTACACAGAAGAAAGCTGTAGCTGCATTGTAATAAAATCCCAAGTAGCTTGAAGAAAGCCATGTTCAAGGGATTTCTCCACTATCATTGGAATTCTACTTCTGATTCAGCTTTATTGGAGCGCTCATTTACTTCTATAGCTTCTTTTTCTACACGTGACACACTATACTCAAGACCACTTATTTTATCCAGGCATTCTTAGTACTTGAAAAGATTCACCTCCTTCTCAGCCTTTAATTTTTCAAGGATTGAGCTTTAGCTTCCGCTTGCTTTACTCGTTCATTTAATTGCTTGAAATCTTCTTGGGTATGAAAAAATTTCAAGTGCCTTATGTAACCCCATGTTAGTTTCTAATAGTGCTCACCACCAAGCAACTTCCGAATGTTTCATGCCAACCCCATGCCTGGGTAGACCTAATTTGCTGAAGTGCTAATTACCTACGAAACTACATCGAGCAACTCACTCTGATCTCTATTGACAGAACAACATTATAACAAGACAACAACAATTAATAACAAAATTCTTAAAATTTAACCTAAAAAAACAAAAGAAAAAAAAAATTGCCTTAGAGCAAAGTACCCTCTCTGCTAAAATGGAGGATCAATCGGGTTTTTTATAGGGGGTGGGGGAACAAGCAAATTACACTAAAAAATATACAATATACGGTTAACTCACAACTATGCTTTAGCAAAATGAGCACTTAGCTTTTCCACTTCAGCCACGAGCGAGGAATTCCCTTCACAAGCATCTTAAAGAATTTTGAACCTTTGTTTAATGTAGCTTGCATCCATATTATTTTCCTCCTCGAGAATTTGTGATGAGGGTCGCTTCTTGTAATTGATAAGATCAAGCATAAATTTCTCATGCTACTTCTTTCTGGAGTAGTCATGAAGAAGAGATTTTGCAAGTTTACTTTGTAATGTGCTATTTCGATTGATGCCATCAAAGAAGATGAAAGAAGAAAGATGGTGTAAGACCAGAGTCCATGCCAATGATCCCTTGTAGCAGCTCTATCAAGTGCACCAGATATCCATGACTTGACATAAGCCTCCAAGATATCCTCATTGTCCTCAACAGGTTTAAGATAGCCATCTACATCACCTAAGCAATTAAATAGAGGGGGAAGAAGCTCAAGAACTCGAGCATTAGTTAATGCATTCCATGCAGCAAGCTGCACAGAAGATTCAACATAACGGTGCAAATATACCGACACTTGCCGACTAAAAATCAAATCACCATATGATATTGCAGCAAATTGGTCCACAAGAGCCTCTAGAAATGTTGAATAAGTTTCGTAAATGTCAGACTGAAAGCATAAAAAAGCCTAATCATGTCAATAACCACTTATTGCAACCAAGGCACCACACTATATTAGTTCCAACACCATGTTAAGCGCTCACACACGCACACTACTCCAAGCTCGAATCTAGAGCACATACAAGCTGCCAATATAGCAACTCACAAAACACATAACGGAACCAAGTTTCTAGGACAAGTGCTGAATCTAAGAGTTAATGTGAGCAAGATATTCATATAGCTAGGTGGTTTCAAGAATTAAAGTGAAAGCAAAAGACAACAACTAAGCAACACAAGTAACACGAGATCCACCTGATTGCACCGCGGAAGTCCCTGCTTCGAGCCGAACACAATTTAGAATTGCAATGACCCAACAACTCAAACATGTATTTGACGTTGGATGATCAACATAATGTTGGATCTTGGAATGCTGTGATTAGAGGACATCTTTAAGTTGGAAAGGCCATAGAGGCATTTCGGCTTTTTAGCCGGATGCTACAAGAAGTTGTGGTGCCAGATTTGTTTTCTTTAGCTAATGGAATTTTGATCTATACCGAGTTAATGTATTTATGCGACGGAAAGAGCATCCATGGGTACATTTGTCGGACTAGAATGGAGCTAGACCTTGCAGTCATGAGCGCACTAATAGATTTGTATTCAAAATGTGGTAAGCTGAAACAAACCCGTGAGTTGTTCAGCAGAATGGAAGGAAAAGATAATATTGCTTATGTGAGTATCAAAATTCTGCTCAGAACAAAGACTGGCAGAGTGGGCAGTTTGATTTATTTGAAGTTGAAAACCACTTGTAGAGGCAAGATGAATGGAACTTGTGCT
The DNA here is from genome assembly GCA_024138025.1 of Combretum micranthum. Taxonomy (NCBI): domain Eukaryota; kingdom Viridiplantae; phylum Streptophyta; class Magnoliopsida; order Myrtales; family Combretaceae; genus Combretum; species Combretum micranthum. The sequence goes on from JAMXBD010000138.1 coordinate 929,868, forward strand.
TGCACGTTTTGCAAGCAAGGCGAGGAAGGCTATGGTTTGCTGTGTGGATAACACTATAACATATAGAGCACTCCTCCACACCTTCAAATTCTTTGTCAAAATTGCGTTTCCAAATTTGTATAGCTTCTGCTAGAGCTCCATTCTGATTACGGACAAACAACATCATGGACATTAACCATTTTCTCTGTTTCACTTCACTAATTCCAAGGCTCCTTGTACATTCAACATCAACTGGCCGCAAGGGATATGATGGAGGCAGATGGATAACTAAGTCAATTCCAGTTTCATCCTTCGTGTAGGTAGTAACTACCTCGTTTGCTGCTTTGCTTACATTGACTGAGAAGTTATCATCACCAAAGCTTCATCAACTCGGTCATACCGAGCATACATATCAACCAATGCACTTCCCACATAAACATATGATGCCAATCCAGACCAAAATGCCCAAGAATGCAATTGTTTCCCGAAAGACAGCCATTTCGACTCCACACAAGCCAACAAGGCAGCCAATTGGGTATAAATTGATAATACACTCACCCAGGTCGTCCCATCAGGCCTAATTCCAGTAAGCTGCATTTGTTGAAACAAATCCAATGTCTCTGTGAAATGGTCCAGTTAAGGAATCCGACCCAAATCTAAGTTTCAGAATTTCAGCAAAAATCTGAAAAATGGGTTTTGGTTTTTGGTTTTCTTCATTCTTCCCCCATCAATTTCTACTCCAAATGTAATGACCCTAATGAATATTGCTATTCGACAATGATAAGGGCGTGTTTGGTCCCCGGGCATTCGTCTTTCGGGAATGTTGTTCTTGGGCTGTTGTGAAACGTGGGTTGATAGATTCCAATGTGTGTGTTGGGAATGCTTTAGTTTCTGTTTTTGTGGGTCACGAGTTTGTTGGCTTTGCTCACCAGGTGTTCGATGAAATTCTGCAGAGAGATGGAGTTTCCTATAGTGTAATGATTGATGGGTATATAAAAAATGGGAGTACAAGCAAAGCTTTGAGGTGTTTTTTAGATATGAGGTTTAATGGGATTCCTATTGATGAGGTGTGTCTCGTTAGTGTTCTTTGTGCAGTAGGGATCGGAGAGTATGTATGTTTTGGAAGATGGTTCATGGGTATTATGTAATTTTAGGAAGAGTGTTGTATGATGTTTATGTTGGTAGTGCTCTGGTTAACATGTACTACAAGTGCGGATATCATGACGATGCGCTTAAGGCTTTTAATGAGATATTGTACAAGAATGTTGTTACTTTAGAGTGTCTTGATAAGCGGTTATGTAGATTGTAGCAGGTTTCAAGAGGCATTGATCATTTTCCAGGAAATGCTTCTCGAGGATGCTGGTCCAAATCAGTCTGCATTAGTTAATTTGATCACCGTTTGTGCACAAATTGGAGCTTTAGACCAAGGAAGGTGGATTCATGGATATTGTATGTCCAGCTGTCCTCAATGGAATTGAGGACAAAATATCATGGCTACCTTATGTGACACATCACCCTTTTATTTGTACCATCTGTTAAAGATGAACGGTGGAGATTAAAGCTATACAATGCTGCTAAGCACAAGAAATATGTGGAGACTTGTTAGATATAGAGTGTGAAAAAAAAAAAAAAAAAGAGAGAAGGCTATCATGAGATCATAGTTAAAACCAATTTGGAGAGGAATATATATGGAGTATCTCTCTTTTTGTTTGTGCCCTAAGTTCTTTTTACTTTCCAGAGATTCCATGTCCATCACTTTCATGGCAAAATAGCAATGAGTTGCACTCAGCTTCGAAAGATACACATTATCATTGTCACCACACCCAAGCTTTCTAAATAACATAAAGTTACTCATGCCAAGAATACCATCTCATGCATGAATAGCTAGAATAGCTTTCCATCTAGGATCATCTCCTTTGTGAGGCCTATTGGCACTCCCAGTGAGATTGCTCCAATTACTATTTATATACACAAATATATATGTATTGGTTGGCAATTGTTTAAAGATGACATGGGATATTGATATTCCACTACGAGAGAAGATTAAAAAAAAAAAGATTTGATGTGTATGAATTCGATTATAAAGGCTTTGAGCCTAATTTTTATTTGGGTTTAACTCTTTAGGCTAATGTGATAAGGCTTAAAGAGTTAGGTCTAGTTCAATTGGGATGATAATGGGAGAATTGGCATGGAAGGCTTGGAGTAGGGCTCATTGGAATTGGCATGCCCAATTCCAACCTTTCTCAAATTGGCTCACACACATTACAAATGATAGCTTTAATGGGCCTGGGTCTACCAAGGGAGCTCACATCCATATTCATAATGAAAAGAACTCATCCTAACTATTGGTTGTCTATCTCATTTGACGGACAACATCGACAGCTAGATTCTTTATAAATACCCTTAGTTCTTACCTCATTGGGAAGAAGTGAAATCTTGGACAAATACCATCGTGCTGTCGGGTTTCCATTTATGTGAATTAATTACTTACCTCACTCAAGAACACATACGACATTCGTGGTATCTAGAGAGGTTGATACTTTCTAGCTCCCTTGCTGTTACGCGTGTGTTAGAGCCTATTGAGTTTGCCTACTCATCCTCCCTACACGGTTCTCTCATAATCATCCTTACACGTGTTGTTTTCCTAGGTCACGTGTAGTGATAGTTCACGGCACGCACATGATCATTGCATCCGAAATCATACTCACACAGAGGTTTGACACAAAAGACAGCAACCAACACTAGGCATAAATTTGCCACAAATAATCAAGTAAAAGGAAAACAGGCAAACATGCTGCTATAGCATTGATCCTTTTACCTATGCTTCAAATTCATTGATCTAACGACAGAGTACAACTAAACCAACATCACTCTATTTGCAAATCTTTTAATATTCATCTAGCAAATGTCCACTGAATGTCGCGTTTTCTTGAGACGAGCAATATCCTTATAGAAAACAATTACATTGACTGGGTCTTTCAATGCACAACCCAATGGCTTAAGATGTGGCATGTAGAGAATACTGATCACCATTTCAACATATGGAATGGAAGGTTGCAAGATCTAATCATAAAGATATCAGTATAAATAAGATATTAAAGTTATGTTAGGGAAATCTAGTTGGCATTGGCACATGGAGAGATCTAATCCAAGGTTTGTTCATGATTTAAATATATGCACTCAATTTCTTTTATCATGTCAGTTTGCATTCAACTAGAATGTATCTATCTAGAAGCAGTGGGTCGGTGAATGACTATATGAGATAGCATTGCAAACATTATGACAAAGAATGCATAGCCAATAGGACGAGCAAATCGTTTTGAAGTTGATCTGAATTCAAGGACAACTGATTGAATTCGATGTTAGTGGTCATTTCATCATGTTGATCCATTGTATCATGATCTTTCGAGATGGAAATGGAACTTTCCAGCATTATGCATGTACAATCTGCCCAATGATATAAATTAGTCATCTTAGGAGATAGTACACAACGTAATGCCACAGATTTAGCAGAAAAAATAATATTTCGAGTAGCTCCTATTAATTATTTCACAATGCTAAGGCGATTTGAGAAAAAAGCAGCTAAAGCATGTATACCACATTTAGACAATCTGCAAAAAGTATTTTCATCCATCGGAAAATCGAAACATTAAAGGTCCTCAAAGAAATCAAACTCTAGAACCTTAAAGAAGGAAGGGATAGATAAAGAACAATCATAATTTTTTTCCCTATAGAGAACAAGATTCAAACCTCCCAAAAGGTCAGCAGGATATGAATATTTTAATAAACTAGACTTTAGCAAGGCTTTTGAGGCTCCAAACCAATTGAGATATATAATAGCAAGATAGAAGTGAATAAACACACCAGCTTCTCAAGTTAATGCTTTGCACAATGTCAAACGCTCTTAACACATACAATTATTACACTATGGCATTAGTCGTATTATGTAATGAAAGGACAATAAACAAAACCACACTTGATCGTTAGTGAAACAAAGACATTAATCATGATGGGAAATCAACACATATATCACAATATTGGTCACAAAGGGAAAAAATGAAGAAGAAAAGGTAAGATTAAAAGTAGCATTTGTTGGGGAAAAACCATCACATCAATTATAAAGAATGACAAACAGCCACTTATGTCTGGTAGTTGTTGATCATAGCAAACGGAAATAAGAAAATGCGGAGGGCAATCCCAAAGAATAAGACAACATGATGCCAAATTTGTAAGCCCTGGAAAATTTCAGTAAAAATTCTAAAGATGAACTTGAAAATAAAACCCTAAAAGTCACTCCGAATTAAAACTGAACTTCGATAAGTCCCAAATTCCGAACGAATCCAGAAATTTCTGAATCGTGAGAAAAATAAGAAAACTCAGAAATAAAATAGCAACTCAATATACTTCCATTCTAAAACCTCTACGTACGACAAATTTTATATTTAACTCCAACTTATAAATTCGGATAAAATAGAGCCCTAAAACAAATTGTTAAGAAGTAAATAGTGATTAACTTTCGGGAATAAAACTCAATCCAAAGAATTCTGAGAACGTTGTGAGATATTAAATACTTATGAAAAAAATCAACCTTAAAATAAATCTCACCAATCAGATATGACATATAAGTACAAAATATCGGTTTCCAAATTGGCAAAAGTGTAAACCGAAAAGTCAATCGGGAAACCTAAGCCCCTTAAACTCCCAAGAAACTCCGTAGTCTAGATCCGGCAATCCCGTGTTCCTAAACCAAGGACTTAGAATAAGAGGAATAGGTGTAATTAGTTCGTATTAAGCCTAGGATGCTCTAAAGGATGAGATCAATGAGTTTTCAACCTATTCCAATCCGGTCAGGTGCCGACTTCGAAAAGCGCACCCTGGGATTCGAAATGTTAAAAATATGTTATCAATACCGTTAGACTCATATTTTTATAAGGATCTCTAAATTATTAGTTTTACGAATTTTCAAATAGCTAGAATTATCTGATTTTTGCAAATTTAATTGTATTTCATTACTACCGGTAATTAGCGAGTCTTCCAGTACGATTTACTATTATTCATTACCCAATTTTTATTATTATTCTTATAATGTATACCCTAGTTCTCCTAGTGATTGGATAGACTTCGGAAACCGGAGAACGAAACCCTATATCGGCCTGGTTCAAGCTTAGTGAGAGGAGCTTAGAAACCTTAGATCCGGTTTTCCTTTGGTTTCATAACAAAAGAAGTCTAATAAAGTAAATGAATATGAATTATTGTTTTAGAGTATATTTTAAACCTTAGAAAGTTTTAAATTTGGAAATTTCTCAATTCCGGGCATTCCCGAGCTCAATTACGGAAAAACGTGCCCTACGACCACAAACTCAGAAAAATATTCTGGAATATTCATTAGAACCGTAATTTTATAAGGATTTCAAAAATATCAATTTTATAATTTTTCAGGCTATAAAAATTACAGCTATAACCTTTTCCTGTATTTTTTTTACAACCGGTAAAGTAGATGTCCTGTTTACTATTCACAAGTACAACCTACACTACACACTACCCATACCCTATTCTTACATCCTTACAACTACTCATTACAATTTTCTTTTCTAAGAAATTTTGTATATTAATTAATTAATATAATTATTACATTTTACTACATAAAATACAATTTTTATCAAATTTCAAACTCTCTCTCTCCCTCACCCCCTCATGGCCGGGGCCCCTCCCCCCCAATTCCCCTCATTTTGTTTTATTTTACTTCTTTTTATTCAATTAAACCCTAATGCATCTAATATATAAGCTCATATTCTCTCTCTCTCCTCATTTTTCACTTGTTCAATTTTTTACAAAAGTGAAAACCCTCTCTTCTCTTCCTCTATGTTGCCGTGACCCCTCCTTTCCTCACACACACACACACACACACAAGCTCATTTCCTCTTCTTTTCTACTTTAAATCTCTATTGGTATGATGATTTCAAGCCTTATTCTTACTAAATCTTGTAATGGCAAGACTTTTCTTATGTGTTTTTCACATTTAATCCCAATGAGCATATGCTAGGGACATAAAAACATGTATACAAGAATATCAAGCCATCACAAGAAGTGGATCTAGTGTTTAAATGAGTTTTTGTTGAGATATTACCTTGTTCATGCATGTAAAGTAGAGATCTTGCATAGAAATTTATGTTCATGCCATGAGACTCATGATTCATGCACCATATGTAATAGATCTACGTGTTAGACACTCATACATTCATTTATATTTATGCTCATGTGGTTGTTTCGAACTTACATGCATCTATGATCATAAAAGCTTAGTCTTGCATGTATATAGATGTGTTAGATGGTAGATCTTCATGTATAGGAGGCAAGAAACTCGAAAAAGAAAAGACTTTGGTTGGAAATGTCTTGTGGAAATTCGGATGATTTTGGAACCCTAGTCTAAAAACCACTAAAACCACTTTAAAACTCACATTTTACATGAAAAATGAAGGGTATGTGTAATAGATATCCTTAAGGAATGATTTTTATAAGTTTAAATGAGTTTAGGCATGAGTAATATGTAAAACAAGTAGTGAAGTAGAATGGAAAATTTTGAGATAGTGATTAGTTTGTTAAATTCGTAATTTGGAATCATGCCTACATAAACACCTAGTATTTAAGTTTAAATTGAATGTTTTATGAGTTAAATGAAGTCTTTAGGCAATAGATATAATAAAGCTTCAATTTTTGATGCATTAAACAAGTTTTCTCATATGAAAAATGCAAGAAAAGAAAATTTTCAAAATTCGAATTTTTGTGAAAAGCTTGTTTAAAAACATATTTACCAAGTGAAAAATGTGGATTTTTATGCATAAATGAAAGTCATGGGTAGTATAGATGCTAAGGACCCATTTTTTTTATTTAGATAAAAAGTAAATTCCAAGAATAGAATCCTAAAAATCTTAGGGAATGCAAAGTTGGAAAGAATAGATTTTTAGAAGTGACCATCATGGAGTTTTATGATAATTAGGAGTCCATAAGAGTTCATCATCAAAAATCATCAAGACTGTGCATATATGGAACTCATCACATGACATTCATGCTAGGAATTCATTCATATACCATCTATACATGAATCATCAACTAGAAATATTTTTACCAATTGCGAAACAATTTTTCGGAAAGAGGAAAGTTATAGAACAGATCTGATCCCACTGTTCTGTGACCTTAATGTTTTCAAAAATTGAAAATAATATTATAAATAGATATATCTTTCGAAGTAGATAGAAATCGATATAAAATTTGCGAAATTCCGACTTAAAATGACCAAGTTATGGCCGTTTTAAATTGGAACTTCCGCAGATAGCGAGAATCACAATTTTGATTTAGATGCATAGCTTGAATTAGTGAAGTGATGAGATTCTTATTAGGCTATTCTTATTTGGTAGGTGATCCTGAGCACGACGATACCCTATCACCTGACTACCGTTATTAACAGACCGACGTACCATGGCCGAGTAAGTTCCTCTTCCGATTTCAATTATTGCTTGTGATTGTAATGATAGTTGCACTAGTTGTTAAGCAAAGACAAAAAGAATGTATATGCATGATGGGGATAGTTGGGAATTATATACTTGTCTGCTGATAAATTGTGAAGTTGAACTTAAGGAATATCGAAACCGGGTGTTAAGTTGCTGCTTGTTTAGCAAGAATTTTATATTGATTGCCTGCAAATAATTGTTGGTCACCTAAAAGAATTGGATTAATCTATATTGGACCTCAATTATAATTGGACTCATTCATATCACGATGGGGATGGAGTATTAGCATTTGTTGGTTTTTCGTGACCCATAAAACGAATATGTTGGTTAATCGTGATCCATAAAACGAAACTGTTGGTTAATCGTGATCCATAAAACGAATTATTGTTCAATTGATCGTGAGCTTAAATGGCGTCGTACCACAGGATTCGTTAATCTGCTAACCCGGGATGGAGGGCGCAAGTCCATCCACATATGATTTCCGACCGGTCATATGTTTGTTGAACTCACTTGTTTGATGCATTTCACTTGATTGATAAATTACTTGCTTGAATGTTTGTCTTAATTGAGATTCGGAAGTTTTCACTCACTAAGCTAGTGTAGCTTATACCCCAATAGTTTCCTATTGCAGTATGAATACCTTTGGTTATCTCCGAGGACCCGTGGACATCAGGTACAGCTCTTAGAGGTCGAGGAGCTTTTGTTAAGGCCGGGACCTAAAAGTAGAAATGGATTTCTAATCTTGTTTCCCGGAACCAGTGTCTGAAGGATAATACAAGGAATTTTGTGAGCTTGAGAATTCTTGGCATTATTATTGGGGGTATGCCCCCTAGTTCATGTAATAGAATAATTCTCTATAGACGGTCATGATTTACATTCTTGCTGCTATGTATGTCTCCTTAAGCTACTACGAAACGAAGTATGGTCTATGTATGTTGAGAGTAAGCCTTACACCCGATGTTCAAACTCATGGAAAGACTAAGGTTGTCTTACTTGAGTTTAAATATTGAGTGTGGCGGACTGTCACGTGTAGGGCACACTTTGGGGCGTGACAAAATTATAATTAGATTGGCCTCTAGCAAAAACAATAATTAACGAATTAATAATAACGATCATCAAGCTCTTTCAACTCACATCTCATAAATGATCTTAGTAGAGACAAGAAGAAAAGCAAAGGTCAATCTCTCTTTCACCTAGACATCACCACGGGGCGGTTCCGAACCGCGAACTGCCCGGAACCGTCACTGGCGGTTCCTGACCCGGGAACCGCCCCGTCGGTGACGGTTCCGAACCGTCGAAGGACCCGCCGGAGCGGTTAGCGTGGCGGAACCGGCGGTTCCAACCCACCAAATATTTGAATTAAAAAAAAAAAACAAAATTCAAACCTGCGCATGACCAATGAATTGCACTAGGATTAGCTTTGCTTTTGTGAGTGTTTCTTCATGTTAAGCTACAAATTTTAATCCTATATAGCCACATATACACAGATTGGGAAAACAAAGGAATTATTAGGGCGGGCTGTCTGCAGTACATTTTCTATTGATATTTTAATATATGTTAAAACCGATCGACTTTTCTATGCAAAAGCTTTAAATGTTTGTATCTATCTTGGGTTTTTTTTTCTTCATTTTTTCCCACAAAAAAAATAAAAATAAAAATAAAAAAATAAAAACCGGTTCACGTGGAACCGGAACCGGAACCGTCAGAACCGACGGTTCCTTGGAACCGTGAATCGGCGGTTCCGGAACCGACCCGAACCGTGCCGATGTCTACTTTCACCCAACAAAAAGGACCCTCTACAAAGAGAAGATAAAATAAAGCCAAAATAATTATGTCAGCCTCTAATAGAATAACAAAGATTAGCATTCACGATATCAACCTTAAAGCATATTCCCACTTAATGAACTTAGTTCAATAAATTTTGTCCTGATTAATGTTTGTTTTATTCCTTTAAGCCACTTCAGAAATCCTTTTCCTTGCGTTTAAAATAAATCAAAAGATTCTAGCATCCAATCATTTAGGAAAACCCAACTAAAAGTTTTGCTAGCTGGTATGTGAAAGGTTCAAGGTAAACTTCATCTAGTGAAAACAAAGCTACCTTACAAAAAGGTAAGAGATCAACCCTTCTGCAAAATTCTCTTAAGAACCTTCCAACATCCTTGTGTCTTTGTTCCCCATTGCTAAAGTTAAAAGCTAATGGCTTAGAGGCAAATTAAAGAAAAATCCTTGATTATAGTAGCCAATCTTAGTTTAGAAAACAATTTGATGAAGTGAACTTTGTAGGTTACCTTTACTTGTAGGCATTAAATCTTGGTTGGTTTTGATGATTTATTGGAAGGAAAGTTGTGAATTCATTGCAGAGAGACATCTTGTCAGTACTTCATAGCAAGTATAGCATCCAACACTAAAAGTAGTTAAGAATCTCTTAACATGGTTGATTACCACTCTCCCTTCATATCCTATGGGTGCCATTGGCAAGAATGTAATGGTCTTCAAATGTCGCTTAATAACACTCATTGATCACCATCTCAGACTAACAAGCATGAATATAGACTTGATTACCCTAAAGAAACAATGATCAGAGAATTATGTAGCATAGCACAGGACCTAATGTAGTGGAAGAGATGAGACATAACTGCTTGGAGGAGTGGCATAGGATGAAGAGGAGGAACAAGCATTGAATGTTTACACTAGCCTTTATACCGTTGGGCTTGGGAGATAAGTTGTTGAGCTTTAGTTCTATACCGCTGGTGTTGGAGCGGTGTACTTTACTCGTCTTTTGAGTTTTACAATTTCGTTCTAGATAAATATTATAGATAATTCCTTTTTTTATAGATAAATATAATAGATAGTTCCTTTTTTTTCAAAAAAGATTGCATTTCTCATATAATGTATGCCTTAGGGCGAAACAAAGAGAATTTTCATTATCTTATTTCATTTATACAGAGAATAGTCTCTTTGAATTCTTTCGATAGTTTTTTTATTGATATTTGATGACTTTTAACCAATATTACTTATAATCAACGGTTAGCTAAAGATTACACTTTTGGCATTCCTTGAATCAATAGATTTGTAATAATCCATTCGCGCATACGCTGCATTAATTGATATCAGAGCTACGTTCGCTCTTAGAGTATCATGGCGCCTTGCAGGCAGGTTAATCAGCGACATCTGGATGAGATATATGATTATGATGATCTGGATAAGAGGATTGGGCAGATAATCAATCGGCAGTTGAATGCTATGGTGGATCAGGTTACAAAAAGAATGGGTGCATTGATGGGGACCTAAAGGAATGAAAACCCTAGACGTGCAAGAAACCCTAATCTGATGCCTGATGAAGATTTTGAAGAAGCAGATGACGATTCCTCATCTGTTGATGAGGGCTATTATGAGAATGAAGAAAGAGAGGATGAAGTTATTTTTGAGGCTAATGGAGAACCAATTTTTTATGCTTATGTTGATGATGAAGAGGATAAAATTTTTGAGCCTGTTGGTGATGATGAGCCAATTTTTTATTTTTATGCTGTTGAACAAGAAATTGTGATTGGGGATAATAAGGAAATATTGGTAGTTAAGGAGGTCATTGAAAATCATTTACATAATTTAAGTGAAGTGGAGAAATTATCATATAAGGTGAATGGATTGTCTTCTGATTAGAAGGGAATCAAACCCTTAATTCTTTTTGAGGATATCTGTAAAGACCCGACCTATTAATCCTATGATTAAGTAAGTCAAGTCCCCAACCACATATAATATTTCATATCACACGTAAGGTTGTCCTAAATTTAACAATTTATGTGAATTGTTTGTTTGAAAATCACTATAACTTGATACAAAACTTTTTATAAAAGGATTACTCACCTGTAATCTATTCATATAGAACATTTAAGGAAATAATATACAACTTGGTGTCAAGCTCATGACATAACAAAACTTACATAAGTTTTTACAAAATAGGAAAATTAGACTTTAAGTCTTTATATACAAACAAGGCTTAACTAACAAGCCTCTATTCAGAATACAAAATACATATTTAAACCAAACAACTTGTTCAAAACTTTCTTCCTTGCTATCTTGTACTCGGTTCCTAGTCGCCCCACTCATCCATAAATTTTTCCCAATCGGACCCATAGCCCATATCATCATAACAGTCATCATCACCTGAAAAATAGCAGCAGGGAGCCAAAGGTCCAGTACACAGTAACAACACCTAAAAGCGTAGTGACAATCATACCTAGACTAATGCAATGCAACACTAATGTTTCATTTATCTTTCTTTAGTATTCATTGATCAAATCATCATTGGAGTATTCAAACTCCGGGACAAGCCATGGGATTTTGGGGATCTTGAGTAACGCTCACGACGCTTAGAGGGTTGATATAGATAGCCTGAATACCTATGTCTTCTAGATAACTTTACATTGATAAGAATAATCTCATATAGGTTATATAGTCATTACTCAACTTCACTTCACTCAATCCATAATATAAATTAATTCACATGCTCCCATAAACATTGAATTAAATTATACTACTTCTTTTCAAGAATAAGTAAATGTCACTCAGTTACTACATTTCCTATCGATTATCCGCCGAGCTTAGTCATTGCACCATGACTATTGGCCTAAGCGCCTACACTAACATATCATTGCATCATAATAAGTTACCGCTCCTTGGACCGGATTCAACGGTGAAAACATAAGCAATTCAAGAAATACTTAAGTTATTTAAAACTTATATCAAATTTAAGTATGCCTATCCTAACAAGCATACAAGCGAGTTTCTGGGTACCTGAATCCGATAGTATATCACTATAGTTACTCGGTGAGAAACTAACCGAAGATCCTTTAACTGAAATAAGAATATCAAAACAATCAATAATTGAATATAGATTTCACATTTATATATATATATATTATAATCCTAGATTAATTATACAAGGGATTCAATAAACTTTGCATAAAGTTTTAATATCTAATTCATGCAGAAAACATGTTTATCTAGCTTATATATTCATTAGGAAATCATATGAGAAGTAAAGATTGAAGATTGAAGAAGTTTGAATTTGAAAAACTCAGGGGATACGCAGCCTTCCTACGCTGGCAAAATTTGAGTGAACGCCGACAGCGTGGAAATATACGCCGGTGGCGTTTCATCCGGCTTTAAATATTTTGATTCTGTTCCAATCCAACACCGCCTATACGCCGGTGGCTTTGAAGCCCTAATGGCCGACATACATTTTGAGAAAGAATATGCTGGTAAAGTTTTCTTACAAAAGCCTGCGGCGTTCAAAACGGCTTTAAGAAAATCAATTCTGTTCACTTTCAACACCGCCCCTACGCCGGAGGCATTGAAAACGACTTTAAGAAAATTGATTCTGTGCACTTCCAACACTGCCTCTACGCCGGTGGCGTTGAAATGCCAGATGCCAGTGTATGTTCAAAACAAACCTATTCAAACAGAACTCATTTCTCTTGTTTTTCACTTTTTAAATTTCTAATTTATAACACTTTTAATCCTTCTTCAAGTTCATTTTTAACTTCATATACTAACTCCTATCTATACTAATCAATCCTAGAAACTTAGAACATTAAGTCAACACACTAATCACTTCAAATACCATTTCCACTCATCCTCAACTTCAACTACTCAAATTATCTTTATTCCTTCCCAACACTCCATATAACTACCACAACACAATAACAAAACACAATGCAACCTAATTTCAATGTATGAACAAGCAACTTAGATGACATTAAACTCATTCTATCCAAGATCTCTCATATATACTATAATACATGAAAATAAACAAAAGCTATACTTATATTAACTCACATGAATATGCCTTGTCTCGAAGAGAATTTTGATTCACAAAGCTTGATGTTATCTTTGGTTTGGGGCTTGGAATTTGGAGTGCAAGAAAAAGAGAAAAGGAAAGAAAGGAAATGAAAATTCGGATGAAAAGAGAAGGCTGCCAAAAGAGAGCCTAATTAAGCAAATTTTGGTCTTAAACTTATCTCCAATTTGACTTTTAAGGCTTATATAACTTTAAATTGCATTTGAGTTAATTTGAGACTCATTTGGGTTTATTTAGGCATGAATATTGGCTTAACTAAGAGAAATTTTTGTCAATTATTCTTAAGAAAAACCAAAGTTGATTTTATAAATTTAAACATAACTTAACATATTAATGTATAAAAGACACAATTATTAACTATACTATACACACATTAATATATATAAAACAATGATATTGATTTTATTACATATGCAAAATAACATATGAAATATTCAAATTACACTAACTTAAACACATTTAAACTATTACCAAACACAACTCTCATAAATCAACATGCTCATTTAGTTCAATAATTAAGATAAATAAACATATGCATGGAAGTTAAATAGAAATTAAATTTAGATCATTTCATTCTTCCCTCCTTCAAGAAGTTTCATCCCCGAAACTGGACTTACCTTCTTAATCAAAAAGTTCAGGATACTTCTGTCTCATAACGCTTTCCACTTCCCAAATTGCTTCTCTCTCGGATTGGTTACTCCATTGGACCTTTACCATCGGTATCACCTTATTTCTCAATTCTTTGTCCATTTTGCCTAAAATTCTAATCGGTTTCTCCTCAATAGTCAAATCTGGTAGTAACTCTGGTTCATTTGTGTCTAATATAGCGTTGGAATCAGATATGCATTTCCTAAGCTGAGACACATGAAAAACATTTTGAACACCTGACAAACTTGGTGGTAGCGCTAATCTATAAGCTAATGGCCCGAATCGTTCCAAAATTTCATATGGTCCAATATATCTTAGATTCAATTTGCTCCTTACTCCAAATCTAAAAACTCCTTTCGTCGAGGATATCTTGAGAAACACATGATCTCCAAGTTCAAACTCCAAAGGTCTTCTTCTCAAATTGACATGACTTTTATATCGGTCTTGAGTAGCTTTTAATCTGTGTTTGATCATTTGAATCTTATCAATTGCTTGTTGTTCCAAATCAGGACCAATCAACACTCTCTCGCCTACTTCGTCCCAATGCAAAGGAGATCTACATTTTCTCCCATATAATGCCTCATATGGAGCATTTGAATCGCTGCCTGATAGGTATTATTGTAAGCAAATTCAACCAGAGGTAAGTGTTCATCCCAATTCCTTCCAAAATCTAAAGCACAAGCTCTAAGCATATCTTCCAGAATTTGAATCGTTCTTTCTGATTGACCGTCAGTTTGTGGATGAAAAGCTGTGCTAAACTGTAACTTTGTCTCAAGAGCTTCATGAAGACTTTTCTAGAATCGACTGACAAATCTGGTATCTCTATCTGAAGTGATGGTTACTGGTATACCATGTAATCTCACTATCTCTCGAATATAAATCTGAGCCAATTTGTCGAGTGAATACCCGACTCTCAGTGGAATAAAATGTGACTATTTCGTTAGCCGATCTACCATGATCCAAATCATTTCATTCTTGGCTACCGTCTTTGGTAAAGCCGTCACAAATTCCATAGTTATCTCATCCCACTTCCATTCTGGAATCCTTAAAGGTTGTAATTCTCCTCCAGGTTGTTGATGCTCAATCTTCACTTGTTGACATACTAAACACTTGGAAACAAATCTTGCAATATCCTTCTTCATTCATTCCACCAAAAATTTCGCTTCAAGTCTTGATACATCTTTGTGTTTCTAGGATGAATTGAATATGAGGAGGAATGCGCTTCTTTCATAATTTGATGTCTCAAATCATAGATCTCAGGTACATAAATTCTATCCTTAAACCTTATAATACCTTTATCATCAATCCCCATATCTTTCCTCTTCTTTTTACTTATCTCACTTCTCAATCCCTGGCTTCCAGGTTCTTCCAGTTGTCCTTGCTTAATTTGATCCAGAATCGTTGGTTGCACAGATAAACTCCCTAGCATAATGTCAACATTTTCCATGGCTATCTCAATATCCATCTTTTGAAGATCTTCTTGTAGTTCTCGTTGAGTAGTAATCAAAGATTCCACATTCATTGGTTTCTTTCTACTGAGCGCATCTGCTACAATATTGGTTTTTCCTAGGTGATACATAATTTCAACATCATAGTCTTTGATTAACTCCAACCATCTTCGTTGACGCATATTCAATTTTTTTTGAGTGAAAATGTATTTCAAACTCTTGTGATCAATGAATATCTTACACTTTTCACCAAATAAATAATGTCTCCAAAGCTTCAATGCTAATACCACCGCGGCTAGCTCGAGATCATGAATTGGATAATTCCTTTCATGGGGTTTCAATTGTCTTGAGGCATAAGCTATAACCCGATTATCTTGCATCAAAACAAATCTGAGTCCTTGAAGTGAAGCATCACTGTAGATCACGAACTCTTCTCCATTAACCGGTAGTGCCAAAATCAGTATAGAAACCAATCGTTCTTTCAGCTTAAGAAAACTTTGATCACAATCTTCATCCCAATCAAATTTCACATATTTTCTTGCCAACTTAGTTAATGGTGAAGCAATTTTGAAAAAACCTTGTATAAATCTTCTATAGTAGCTTGCCAAACCTAGAAAACTTCGTACTTCAGTGACACTTGTAGGTGGTAGCTAGTCAAATACCGCTATAATCTTCTCTGGATCAATAGATATTCCTTCTTTTGTAATGATATGTCCCAAGAATGCAACTTCTCTCAACCAAAACTTGAACTTGCTAAATTTAGCATAAAGCTTCCTCTTTCTTAATCTTTGTAGAACAAGTTTCAGATGTTTCTCATGTTCTTCTATATTCCTTGAATATATCAATATATCATCAATGAAAACTATTACAAACTGATCCAGATAATCTTTAAATACCTTATTCATCATATCCATAAAAGCTACTGGGGTATTTGTCAAACCGAAAGGCATCACTATAAACTCAAAATGTCCATACCTGGTTCTGAATGCAGTCTTAGATATATCTTATTGCTTAATCTTGAGTTGATGGTATCTGGTAAATCTATCTTGGAAAATAATGCAGCATCTCAACTGATCAAATAAATCATCAATTCGAGGAAGTGGATACTTGTTCTTGATTGTTACTTGATTTAATTCTCTATAGTCTATACACATTCTTAAACTTCCATCTTTCTTCTTAACAAATAAAACCGGAGCACCCCAAGGAAAAATGCTTGGATGAATAAACTCTAAGTTTTGTAATTCCTCCAACTGGCTTTTCAATTCTTTTAACTCGGTCGGAGCCATACAGTATGGAGCTTTAGAGATAGGTGTAGTCCTTGGTATCAAATCGATCCCAAAATCAATCTCTCTATTCGGTGGTAAACCCAGTAATTCATCAGGAAAGACATCAGTAAATTCCCTTACTACTGGGACCATATCAACTCAGAGTTCTTCACTACCTAGTGTAGTTCCCATATCCTTCTCCCACAACTCCATAGAATACATACTCTTCGGTCTCCTTCTTTCCAACACATGAAGCAGTCTTCTACCCTCCAACTCAAAACTTACTTCCGCTTTATTACAATCTATCTTAGCTTTGTAAAGATTTAACCAATTCATTCCAAGAATAACATCAAAATCGATTAAAGATAGAACTAACATATCTATTGGCATGCTTTCATCAGAAATCACAACATCCACATTTCTACATACACATGGCTCTTTGGATTGCACACCAAAAGGAGTATTTACACTCATCATTCTATCATACAACACTTCAGAAGACAAACTACACTCATTCACAAAACTTTCAGCAACACATGTATGAGTAGCACCAGTGTCAATCAAAGTATATGCAGGATGATTTGCAATCTGTATTGTACCTGCTAATGTATCTAGTGGAGTAGCTTTCTCATACTGTTGTAGGGTAAACACTCTAGCAGCAGTCGTTCCTTTTCCAACATTAGGACCATCATTCTTAGGCTTCTCCTTACAATTCATCACATGATGTCCTCTCTGTTTGCAATAAGCACAAAATATAAGCTTCAATTGTGGATTTTTGCAATCAGAAGCTCGATGACCTACATCCCCACATGCAAAACATGCTCCAGGAACCCATTTACACTGAGCTAAATCATGGGGTCCAAAACATCTAGTACACCTCTTATCAAAAGGAGTAGAAGACATAGAAGTCTTCACAAATTGTCCCGAACTAGGCTTCTTTCCCATATATGGTCTTTTACCCTTATCCACATTATCATACCTTGGGTAAGGAGTATATGATGTGGCTGATCTCTTGCCCAGAAAAGTAGCTCTTCCGTCCCTTTGAACCCTATTATCATCTGATATTTGCTCTAACAGTCTTGTTTTAACCACAGATTCTGATAATGTCATCAGTTGCAATTTCTTGACTTCACTCTTTAATTCCATATTTAATCCATGTAAACCCCTGTTTTCTAAGCCCTAAACCTTAAGCCGGAAAGTCTACCGGAGACCTTAAGTCAACAAATCTTGAATAAAACCCTACAGTTTAGATCCTGAAAACCCGAGTTCGCAAATCGAGGAGTCGAAAAATAATTAAAGTGTTTAGGATCGTCCGTAATAATATTTGAGTTATTAAAAAGATCAGATCGGTTCAATTTCGGCTCATTTCGAACCCGTTTGGATACTGCTTTGGAAAGCGTGTCCCGGGGCTCGGAAAAATTAAAAATATATCTTTAATATTTTTAAACTCGTATTTTTATAAGGATTTCAAAAATATCAAGTTTAGAATTTTTCGGATTCTAAAAATATCAGTTATAGCTCATATAAGCTTATTTTACTCTTACCGGTAACTAAATTGTTAAATTTCTAAAAATAATTTAATTGATTACTTTATTTAAATCATAAAAATTCTGCTACTTTAATAAAAATATTTTTCTTAATTTATTTATAAATTTTCTTATTCAAAAAGTCACTTTATCAACCCATACCTCAAGTAACATACATTATCATTACTACACTTATTATGTCTTCTTTTGCTTTTTCTTACACTCCTCTTCCCAAAATTGCAGCTGCCCATTCCCCATAAAATTAGCCACTTTTCATTATTTTTAATTATTTATTTGATATTTTAAAAGTCTCTTTTAGTTACAATTGGATGCAACTTGTTACACTTTCAAAATTGCAAGTTAAAACCAAGTTACACTCACTCCTCCCACACTCAAAATCACGACCAGCCCTCCTCCATGCAGCTGCTATTTTATTTTTTTTTTAAATTATTTAACACATATTTATCTCTATTTAAGCATCTTATTCCCTCTCTCTTTCATCTTTACAAACCCTACATTTTTCCTCTCTCTTTTTCCCTCTCTTTTTCTCTTCTTCCTTGCCTTGTCTTCTTGAAAACAAGCTGTCCCCATTTTTCTTTTTTGCTTCCACATATATTTCTTGCAATTATTTGAGGTAATCTTTCTCTTTTAGCTCTTATAAGATGTTCTAGGATGATACCATGGATGTTTCATGCAACAAAGGATATTCCACAAGCTTAAAAGACTATGGATGATGATGCCAAGAAGTGAAACACTCCTCTAGATGATGTTTTCTTTTGTTCTTAGTATTTTTGTTATATGGAAGGCTTGTTTATCTTCTTGTTTTTGTGATAGCTTGTAGATCTAAAGTTTTATCAAGCTTTAGTTGTGTTTATGTGTAGATCTAGAAGCTTAAGGCTTACTACTAAGTTTTTCTTATGCTTTCATGGATATATATTGAGTAGATCCTAGATTCAAGTTGGAATGAAAAAGAAAATTCGTAACTTGTCAATGCCCTATTTAAAAACCCTCTTTCAAGTCTTAAAATGGAAGCTTTTGTTAAGAAAATGAAGGTTTGATGGATGTATATCATCAAGGCTTCATCTTACAAGAATCAAAGTTGATTTTCAAAGTTTATTTTCAAAAACAAAAATTGTATTTTCAGATCAAGACAAAGATCCAAAATAAAAACATGCTTTCCAACTCACAAATGAGGATTTTATTCAAGAAATGAAGGGTTCTTGAGATATAATATGTAATGGGTTGTTTTTCATGAGTTTTGATAAATTTTCTCAAGAGATATGTCCAAAATAAATTTATGAAAATTCGGATCAAGACCAAGACCTATTTTTGGAACCCATCATTCAACCTTAAAATGAAGATTTAGACAAAAATATAAAGGGCTCTTAGTATAGATATCTTAAGGAATGAATTTTCATAAGTTTAAATGTTTTTTCCTAAAAGGTATTGCTTAAATCAAGTGCTTTGTAGAAGACAAAATCTAGGTCTTGTTTTCATTGTAAATTTCAAAGTGGAAATTCGTAATTATGAGGAGACCAATTTTGAAAACCTTCTTTTTGATCTCAAAACAAGTATTTTATATTGAAAATGGAATGCTTTGATGATACATAATATAGGAAAAATTATTTTCATTGAACTAAGTGAGTTTAGTAAAGGAATTACTCAAAACAAGTCAATGAGTTTCAACTTGTGAATTTCGGTTTTATGAATATGGATTCTTAGAAGTTTCTTTTGAACATTGTGTTTGGGATTAGATAAGTATGTAATCTCTTAATTTTGTTTAGAGTATCTCCTTGCAAGTTTAGGACTAATATGAGTTAACCTAAGTAGTTAAATAGAGTAGATATGGCAATTTTTCACAAAGGCTCAAATCTGGAATTTTCGCAACCCTACTGTACAGTACGTTTCCGACCCTTAAATGACCTTAAATGTTTGAATTAACTTTAGAAATGGATAGCTCTTTCGAAGTAGGTATAAATCGGTATATTATAAGCTAAATTCGAGTTAAAATGAGTTAGATATGATTTTTAAGTTAAGGATTCAACCTAGACGGAAATTAACGAACTTAGTAAATAAAATTGTTAAGTTTAATAGAACTTCTTGAGAGATACTCATTGAGGGTATTCTTTGTACCTAGGTGAATTGGAGGACGGGTTACCACTTCCCGAGGACTATTACGACTAGTGGAATTTTCACTTCATGGACAAGTGAGTTCATTTCTCAATTAATTATGCTCTTGGATGTGCTTGTAGTCGTAGTGGCATTAGACTTAGGAAAAGATAAAATTGTGATTGTATGGTGATCTAAACTTGCATGAATGAACGATAAGTATATCGAGGCAAGCTTTGTTGCAATAATCTTGTATGAGCTAGTATAGATTTGGAATGTCTGAAATTTGTATGGTCACTTTTAAATTATCTAATTAATATACCATGATTATATGAATAATTGTACATGCATATCACGTAATGAGTCACATATCATTGTCGAGTATGCCTTTGGTGGGACAAAGGTGTATTGGGAGGCAGCGGGTCTTTAATGAAGGGGGTTAGGGTTGCATGACTTATGGACCCCATTCGAATAATGAAACTATGGTTGCATGACTTATGGACCAACATTAAAGATTGTGGTTGCATGTCTTATGGACCACCCACTTAAGATTGGGATTATGGTTGCATGTCTTATGGACAACTTTGGAATTGTAGTTGCATGTCTTATGAACTACCCAAACCGAATGGAGGGGTAAATTCATTCACTTATGACTACCGGAAAGTCATATGCTGCTTGCTCATATGCTTGTGCATTCATATGGTTGCTTAATTATAACTTGCTTGTATAGATATTTTAGCTTGGTCGGGCATGTTACTTGAAGAAAATGAATCTCACTAAGCATTAGCTTATACCCCAACAGTTTTTGTTGCAGCGTTCCTATTTTTGGATGTTCCGAGAGGACATTTTGTGCAGGTTTATCACATGGAATTAAAGAGCTTTTGAGGAAGTCGGGACCTAGTGTAGGCGTGGACTTCTAGGAAAATCTCTTTAATGTAGAATTCAGATATTGTAATTGGAGCTAAACGATGTAGACTCCTATTATTTTGGCGGGGGTATGCCCCCTTGGCTTTTGTAAAGTTAACTGATTTATTTGTTGTGATTTATATTCTTAATGCTATGTATGCTTTCTTAAGACTACTCGAATCAAAGTGTGATCCTAAAAGTTGTGTGAGTACACCTTACACACGATATGTAAACTCATGGGATGACTAAGGTTGTCATACTTGTTTAAATATCGGGTGCGGTGGACTGTCGCGTTTAGGGTACCCTTTGGGGCGTGACAATCCATCTTGAAACTTTTGGACTTTTATTCTTTCATCATTGTAGTTTGCTCCTGCAAACCTTAGCAACCTGCAAAACTCCGCATAATACTCATCTACAATTTTATTTCCTTGTCTCAAACTTAACCATTTAGAAATCATCTGTTCCCTTACAGTTGATGGAATATACTTCAAGAAGAAAGCATCTTTGAATGTATTCCAAGGAATCGGTCTTGCAAAGCCTTCACTGTTCATCATCCACCAATTATATGCATCCTGCTTCATAACAAATACAGCTAAGTCAACCTTCCTATCATTAGCTACTTGGCAAGCAGCAAAAGCTTTCTCAAGTTCTATGATCCATCCTTCAGCCTTAGTCGGATCCATGATAGTGCCATCAAACTCGGGTACTAGCTTGACAAAGTCATGCAGCTTTACTTGATCATATCGATTTTCCACTCGTACATTAGGTTCTTGCCTCACATTTGGTGGATTACATTGTTGCATGAATTGTTGTTGTTGTTGATACATCATTTGTTGATACTGTTGAACCATTGCAAACATATCCCGGAACAAATTGAACATAACACTTGTATCTTCTGCTGGCATATGAGGCATAGGAGGATATGGAGGCATCGGAGGAGGCATTTAAGGTGGCATTTGTGGTTGTTGGGGATCTTGAGTAGTAGAGGCCGAAGCCGGTGATGGAGTCGAAGTAGTAGCTGGAGTAGTAGATGCTGTAGATGCTGGAACAGTAGACTAAGGAGGAGGAGGTGGCATATTCTCCCTATCTGAAGTCTGTCTGGTAATTCTTCTTGACCTATCCATCTTTAAACAGCATACAATGTATACATGACATATGATAATTAATGCAATGTTAGCTTAATGTTAAATTTAATTAATAATAATAAAACAACATTCAAGCAGAACACACCATTCAAGCAAATCCTAACTCAAACCATGCAAATCTCACCGTATCTAAGGTCAAGTCTTTCTATGTTAAACAAACAATTTACATAAACATGCTCTGATACCATTTGTAAAGACCTGACCTACTAATCCTATGATTAAGTAAGTCAAGTCCCCAACCACATATAATATTTTCATATCATACGTAAGGTTGTCCTAAATCTAACAATTTATGTGAATTGTTTGTTTAAAAATCACTACAACTTGATACAAGACTTTTTACAAAAGAATTACTCACCTGAGTAATCTATTCATATAGAATATTTAAGGAAATAATACACAACTTGGTGTTAAGCTCATGACATAACAAAACTTACATAAGTTTTTACAAAATAGGAAAATTAGACTTTAAGTCTTTATATACAAACAAGGCTTAACTAACAAGCCTCTATTCAGAATACAAAATACATATTTAAACCAAACAACTTGTTCAAAACTTTCTTCCTTACTATCTTGTACTCGGTTTCTAGTCGCCTCACTCATCCATAAATTTTTCCCAATCCAACCCATAGCCCATATCATCATAATAGTCATCATCACCTGAAAAATAGCAGTAGTGAGCCAAAGGCCCAGTACACAGCGACAACACCCAAAAGCGTAGTGACAATCATACCTAGACTAATGCAATGCAACAATAATGTTTCATTTATCTTTCTTCAGTATTCATTGATCAAATCATCATTGGAGTATTCAAACTCCGGGACAAGCCATGGGATTCTGGGGATCCTGAGTAACGCTCACGACACTTAGGGGGTTGATATAGATAGCTCGAATACCTATATCTCCTAGATAACGTTACACTGATAAGAATAATCTCATAAAGGTTATATAGCCGTTACTCAACTTCACTTCACTCAATCCATAATATAAATTAATTCACATGCTCCCATAAACATTGAATTAAATTATACTACTTCTTTTCAAGAATAAGTAAATGTCACTCAGTTACTACATTTCCTATCGATTATCCGCCGAGCTTAGTCATTGCATCATGACTATTGGCCTAAGCGCCTACACTAACATATCATTGCATCATGATAAGTTATCGCTCCTTGGACCGGATTCAACGGTGAAAACATAAGCAATTCAAGAAATACTTAAGTTATTTAAAACTTATATCAAATTTAAGTATGCCTATCCTAACAAGCATACAAGCGAGTTTCTGGGTACCTGAATCCGATAGTATATCACTATAGTTACTCGGTGAGAAACTAACCGAAGATCCTTTAATTGAAATAAGAATATCAAAACAATCAATAATTGAATATAGATTTCACATTTATATATGTATATATATATACACAATCATAGATTAATTATACAATGGGATTCAATAAACTTTGCATAAAGTTTTAATATCTAATTCATGCATAAAACATGTTTATCTAGCTCATATATTCATTAGGAGATCATATAAGAAGTAAAGATTGAAGATTGAAGAAGTTTGAATTTGAAAAACTCAGGGGATACGCAGCCTTCCTACGCTGGCAAAATTTAAGTGAACGCCGGCAGCATGGAAATATACACTGGCGGCGTTTCACTTGACTTTAAATATTTTGATTCCGTTCCAATCCAACACCGCCTATACACCGGCGGCTTTGAAGCCTTAATGGCCAGAGTACATTTTGAGAAAAAATACGCTGGCAAAGTTTTCTTGCAAAAACCGGCGGCATTCAAAACGGTTTTAAGAAAATCAATTCTGTTTACTTTCAACACCGCCCCTACGCCGACAGCGTTGAAAACGGCTTTAAGAAAATTGATTCTGTGCACTTCCAACACCGCCTCTATGCCGGCGGTGTTGAAATGCCAAATGCCGGTGTACGTTCAAAACAGACCTATTCGAACATAACTCATTTCCCCTATTTTTCACTTTGTAAATTTCTAATTTATAACACTTTTAATCCTTTTTCAAGTTCATTTTTAACTTCATATACTAACTCCTATCTACACTAATCAATCCTAGCAACTTAAAACATTAAATCAACACACTAATCACTTTAAATCCCATTTCCACTCATCCTCAACTTCAACTACTCAAATTATCTTCATTCCTTCCCAACACTCCATATAACTACCACAACACACAAACAAACTCACACAATAACAAAACACAATGCAACCTAATTTCAATGCATGAACAAGCAACTTAGATGACATTAAACTCATTCTATCCAAGATCTCTCATATATACTATAAGACATGAAAATAAAACAAAAGCTATACTTATATTAACTCACATGAATATGCCTTGTCTCGAAGAGAATTTTGATTCACAAAGCTTGATGTTATCTTTGGTTTGAGGTTTGGAATTTGGAGTGAAAGAAAAAGAGAAAAGGAAAGAAAGGAAATGAAAATTCGGATGAAAAGAGAAGGCTACCAAAAGAGAGCCTGATTAAGCAAATTTTGGTCTTAAGCTTATCTCAAATTTGACTTTTAAGGCTTATATGACTTTAAGTTGCATTTGAGTTAATTTGAGACTCATTTGGGTTTATTTAGGCATGAATATTGGCTTAACTAAGAGAAATTTCTGTCAATTATTCTTAAGAAAAACCAAAGTTGATTTTATAGATTTAAACATAACTTAACATATTAATGTATAAAAGACACAATTATTAACTATCCTACCCGCACATTAATATATATAAAATAATGATATTGATTTTATTACATATGTAAAATAACACATGAAATGTTCAAATTACACTAACTTAAACATATTTAAACTATTACCAAACACAACTCTCATAAATCAACATGCTCATTTAGTTCAATAATTAAGATAAATAAACATATACATGGAAGTTAAATAGAAATTAAATTTAGATCATTTCAATATCGATATCACTTTCCTCGAAGACAGTGGTTTTATTTGATCCATACAGCATATTGATGAGACAGCAAAGGATCCTTTAATTATGACCAATAATGATAGCAATGTTGTTCTACCAGAAAACTTGGATAGACTTGAGATATGTTTTAAAACACCACCTTAGAAGCAACTGCTTTCTCACACATACATGGTTTGTGCAGTGGAAAACACAAGAGTTCAACTTCACATGGCTTTTGTGATCAATTCGAAATGGATCTTGCGTAGCATGATAAAAGTTCGAGGACGAATTTTATCTAACTTGAGAGGAATGATGCAGTGGAAGAGATGGGACATAATTATTTGGAGGAATGGCATAGGATGGAGAGAAGGAATAAGCATTGAATGTTTTGTATCGACCCTTGCACCGCCGGCCTTGGGAGATAAGTCGCCGACCTTTAGCTCTACACCACCGGCGTTGGAGCGACGTACTTTACTCGTCTTTTGAGTTTTACAGTTTCGTTCTAGGTAAATATTATAGATATTTCTTTTTTTTTAGATAAATATTATAGATATTTTTTTTATGAATATTATAGATATTTTCTTTTTAGATAAATATTATAGATATTTCCTGTTTTTAGATAAATATTATAGATATTTTCTTTGTTTTTTAAGAAAAAATTGTGTTTCCTATGTAATGTACGCCCTAGGGTGAAACAAAGGGAGTTTTCATTATCTTATTTTATCTTTACATAGAATAGTCTCTTTGAATTCCAAATTTCGATAGTTTTTTTATCAACCTTTGATGCCTTTTAACTAATATTACTTATAATCAATAGTTAATTACTTATAATCAATAGTTAATTGAAGATTACAGTTCCAGCATTCTTTAAATCAACAGATTTGTAACAATCCATTTGCTTATACGCTGCGTCAAGACCATGTTTTGTTAATAGCCTCATCAAGTTCTCACTGAAATGTGAGGAATCTAATATTCTTGAAATTAGTCAAATTAAAGGAGATAGTGATAAACACCTCAAAGGCATGATTTTTTTAACCAATCAAATAAATGGAACTACAAGAAAATCAAACCTCAAAAACTACATAATGCTATATTATTTTGTTAGACAGCACTGATGCTCCTTAATCACCAACTTGAATTTCCTACCAGATAAGAAAGCCTTTCCTCTTCACTTTAGCAAACATCTACTTATTTGCCACTTTTTCATGTTCTCCTTCACTATTTCCTATAAGCACTTGTGGGTTGCTGTTTGTAACAATGGATGGGACTGGGATGATCCCAACTACTCCAAATTCCTTCCATAATTAGCTAATCAGAATGCACTCAATGTTGCTGCCAGTACAGCTTTGAAAATTTAAAAAAAAAAAAAAATACACCATGTTAAAAATTCCACATAATTTTTATTGATCACCCTATTTTGCTACTAGATTGTTCCTTGCGATGCCCAAAATCCTTTCTTGCACTTTCTGCTCCCTAAGGAGTCTCTGACAAGTGACAACATTCATGACACTGTTGACATATATGATATGCAGCATTCCCATGGTACCCAATAAGCTTCTAAAGGAGGGTCTAAAGCATCATCAAAAGGGTGAGGGCCTTGAGAAGGAGATGGTAAGGGAGGCAATATAACCTCAAGAATATCAACATGGCAATGCAGTCACTCTGCAGTCTAACATTATTGAATGTGAAAAGTTATTGCACATCACATGAAAAGCTTGTATGCTGACAGTGGTAATTATAGCTCGAGCTTTACATCTAAAAAGAAAAACCAGCTGATAAGAACGCCCATTTTGAGCTCATAAATTCAAGATATTGTTATTAAAGTCACCACAAGGAATAGGACCAGTTCACTAGAATCCTTCCTTCTATATTTGATTTAAAAAAAGAAAAAAAGAAAAAAAGCAACAGTTTTGCCTGAATATTCTTACTCAGAAAATTTTGACATGACCTAATTCAAACGTGTTTTTAATCTCATCAAAGAACATATCAACTTAAATTTAGATGGCAGTATGAATATTGTAGTGGATTCATTAGATAATAAACAAAATTTGGATAAGGCGGACACTCAAGTTCCCGTATTGTCTCTACCAACTGTATTTATTTATGCAGATCTAATTCACTTGGAAACATTATGAATTCATTTCATGGTTGAAATTGTTGAACCATTCAGAATTAATTATAGGGACCACCTTCACCATTCATGTAGATAGGAAGATTTGGAGCTTTGTTCTAAATAGTAAAACGAAGTTCTGTAAATAAAAAGAAAAAAAAAAACTCAAAAGTGGCTCACAAATGGAGGTTGCAGTTGCTTCAAATTAGCAGCTAAAACCTTCAAGCTTGCATTTCCTTTACATCATATATCAGAGATAGGTAAATCTTCACCTACTCCATTCAAGTCAATGCGGACTTTCCATTCATACTTCCCTCAGAAATTCCAGTGCCCCCCATTGATCTAGGTAATGCCTTGTTCTTAGTTTAGGCTGAGATTACAGAAAAATAAAAGAAACAACATGAGCTGGAGCAATCAATCTGATTGGTAAGCACCAACTCATTTAGAATACAACCGAACATGTTAAAAATCAATCTCTCAAAACACTTACTAAGCCGTATGCACGTTTCAAATAATATATTGCTTGTGCGAGGCCTACAAAGACATGATCTGCAGTAGCCAAGGAACAAGGATCTTAACTGATTTCCCCCCTATCTGAGCTCTAAAGCATTTAGAAATGCTCAACGAGACTCCCAATCCTTCAATTTTTTGCTTCCCTTAGGCTTTGCAATAGGGGCATTCATGCCAGCCATTTTCGCATTGTATTTTGCCCTGAGAGGATCATTGTATGTCCAACTGCACCAAAAAAAAAAAAAAAAATGTTTCACGCAGGTTTCCTTTTGAAAATTTTGCATATGTTGTGAAGGGTTATTAAAAAAGAGTCCAATTTCAAAGTCGAAGAATGCCTGAAAGCCATATAGAAATAAACAACATTTTTATTATTGAATATATGCTGATTTATCCTATGTAAGAGAGGATGGCAGAATTCCAAACAGAGTCATCACAAAGCAGCAGTAATATTTATTTTTGCAGGAAGAAACATGAATGCAGCTACTCAAGAAACCAGATGGAGAAGCTCAATTGTGGGATTCACGGATTAATGATAAATATTCTGTAGAAACCAAAAAGCTAGTTTTCCAAATTATAAGCGCCTTCCATGTAACCGGAATGAGAAATGATCACCATCTATTTTCTTGTTACTTCAATTGTATGCTTGAAGTTCTAATTATAAAACCACAAATGCAAATTAAATACAATTAAAACAATGGTGTCCAAAGAAAAGGGGGGTTCAGTGAGAGGGGCGGCAGCGGGGAGGTGGGGTGGGGCAGGGGGGGGGGGGGGGGTTGTTTTGTGCGCATGCAAACATCCTTGATGGCAGAAAAGAAGGAACAAATATAAAACAAGAAATGAGAAATGCAAGTTTTTTGTCTTCAAAATTAATTTAAGAAAAACGAGTTGAAAAGAACAAGATTCATATCCACAGGAAACAAAATGATCACCAAAAAAGAATAGCACCATATTCTAGCCTACACATATGTAATCATACTTCCAACAGAAAGAGAAAAAGGCATCACAGGAAAGGAAATCTTCTACAAGTATGAGCCAATAGATATTCTTTAACAGAACTGTCAAAAAATTCATGATACATTCAATTGACGATATGACAGAAACTAAAATGATTGTATTGGTGACCATTAAATTCATAAAGGCACACCTGTCAAATATTATATGATCATGTTATGGCATCATATTGCAGATCATGTGGCATGAAATAAATGATATATGGTGTCACTTTTACAGACATTTTGTCAATATGGCATATTCAGAAGTTCACTTTCAGTAAGAAAATATTGTTTCTTGGTTGAATATATGAATGATAGAATTGGGGGCTCCAACTATGACACTAGTAATGCTTAAGCAACTTTGTAGAAAGGATGCGGAGCTAAAATATAGTAATAAAAAGAGAGAAGGAAAAAGAGATGGAATGCTAAACTGCATCAAGAAATAGAAGAAAGCTTACGGATTGTTCCAATCAGTGGTATCCTCATTGACAAGGTGAGTCCATTTAGTCCTTCCACTGCGACCAAAGTGCTTGACTTGCATGACCTTGGGTAAAATTGTCTTGTCCATTTTATCTTCTCCGGTTGGTGCAGAGAAATCACGGATGTAAATGCCATCAGTTCCAGCTGTTCCTGAAGGATCATCCGCTTCCGACTGAAAGAAGGCACCTTTGTGATAATACTTCTGCATGAACCTCCACTTCTGCTTTGTTGTTGCATTGAGCTTGGGATTCTTCCTCTCCCACTCCCTCCTCTCCTCTTCTGTCATGCTCCGCACCTTTTCAATCTCTTCCTTCTCCTTCAATATTGCTTCTCGTCCTCCCGATCCCTTTAATCCTCGCAATCTCTCTCACCTTCCAAGCTTCATATTCTTCAGCCTCATTAACCTCATCATCAGTGTCCACATCAGCAATGTCTGCCTCCATTTCCAAGTTCTTTTGTATTTCCTCATCTTTTCTAATTTCCTCGACTACCATCTGCTTAGTCTCTATTCTCCTCTCCTCTTGTCTCCTCTTCATTAGTTCCTCAAGAGCTCGTTCTTCAGCCTCAAGACGCTCTCTTTCTGCAATAGTATCTCTCTCTGACTTAGGCACAAAAACAGGTTTTACCATGCAATACCCATTGTTTCTTCTTCTGAGTCTGTCTCATACTCAGACTCCTCTTCCTCTTCCTCCTCCTCCTCCTCTTCTTCTTCAGGAAGTAAAGCAGCTTCTTCCTGTTCCCTCTGAAGCAGCTTCTCCCTAATCCTTTTTCTCCTTTCTTCCAAAGCTTCTGCGTCCTCTTCCTCTGCTTCTAAACCTTCTAGCCTTCTGCTTTCCTCTTCAATAGTCGATACAATCTCAGCTTGCCGGATGCGACGATGGTCAGCTCTGACTTCATCTCGATTATCAATCCTGCTCTCAGCTAAACGCCGCAACCGGGGATCATCTTTCTTCAATATGTCTGAATCTTCATGAGTGGGGAAAGCTTTCTCAAGGGCTGCTGCCCTGGCCATCCGAATATCTTCCTCTTCATCAGCATCATCTGCCCACTCAGGAGCTTTACCGGGCCAATATCTTTTGACTTTTGTCTGTCCAATTTTACCTTTAAGCTTATCCCTAACAGCAATAGCTGCCTCACTAACCCCAGCCGTCACAGACATACTTTTATTGAGAAGGCTACCAAATGGTGTTTATGCTGCAACTTGGCAACAAGATATTTTGCTAAAACACCTGTGACCAGCAAAACATCTTTAAGTCAAGTATTATCACATATTAAACCCTGCATAAATTTTTAGAGCCCTACATTGAAGAAACCAAAGAATGGAACATATCAAGAGGCAACTCAGCATGACCCTAAAAAAACATATAGAGAAAAAGAGGGGGGTTGGGGGTGTGGGTGGGGGTGGTGTGGTGGTGGTGGTGGTGGTGGTGGTGGTGGTGTGTGGAACCTCAGCCAATGACATCAATGCAACAAATTAAACATTGTAGAGCCACATGTAAGTTGGAAATTATAGAAACTGGATATGATAATGCGACCCCACCAAAGCAAATATCCTAATAATTTATAAAGAATTACTGAAACTGTAGCTTCCATGCAAAATTATGTAATTATGTAATTATGAATCCAATCAAAGACTTAAGCCTCTAATCCTTTCGAATTCTTCAATCAATCAAATTTAAATCATACTTTGGATAAACAGTTCACACGTAAACATCAAGAGATCTTTAGAACGTAAAAATATTCTTTGAATAAGATAGAGAAATCAACACACGTCATTGATCTGCAAATCCACCACGGTGTGAGAAATCTTCACACACTACAAAACCAATAGCAGCACAAAGCCAAAGGACACAATAACATGCAGATAATAAAAGAGAAAAAATCAAGCAAAACCACCCAAAAATTGGAGCAGAGCCACCACCCTGATCTTATTAAATGGATACCCGCTTTATTGACAAAAGAACAAAACCAGGAAAAAAACAACTTGGCCTACTAAAGAAAAACTAGGGTTTGAAGAAATCAAGGATAGCTAAGAGTGTGTCTATGCACTCATTCAAAAATGACCCCACAGAAGTCAGGAATCAAAAACTTTAACTGCTTGCTCATTTTACTGTAATAATTCTATTATAATCTTATACTTATGATGAACTTGTTACATTGTTTAGCTAACCGTAATAATAATTTCATGGAGTAATGGATTGTTATTCATTATTTAATTTATGAATAGCAATTCAACACTAAAATTGATTTTTTTCCTAAAATACTGTCATTTAAGTAAAACATTAATTGATGAATATCCTTTTATAACTCTTGTTTCGTTAAGTAATAGCAATTCTATTACAACCTGTTGATAACGGAGAGACAGCAGTTCAGTTATTTTTTTAAATTTACAAGTATCATTTCACATTTTCTTATAGATATACAATCAATTCATAAATAATTACATCTTCCGGAGTCACATATGCTTAAAGAAAACCACCCATTAACAAAGCCCTTTTCATTGATCATACTTTACTTGCACACATTTATATACAACCACAAGCACTCCAAACTTAGAACAGTGCAATATCAATACATGATGAAGTACAAAAATTTCACCGTAACACAGCGACATATGATACAATTTTTATAACCTGTAAATACAATTACTCCTGTTACTAATGAAAAATTGAAGCTAATCTATCAATATAATCCACAGACTGATAAAAAAAAATCAGAGAGAGAGAGAGAGAGAGAGAGAGAGAGAGAGAGGGAGGGAGGGAAAAGAGAGGGAACAGAAACCTAGTTAGAAATTCCCGATAAATTTAAGCAAATGGCTTTTTCTTTGTGCGTAAAGACTGGCGGAGGCGCGGAGGCAGAAAATCTTAATCAAAACTCCGCTCAGATCATTAAATTCCGGTCAGTTTATTGGTAATAAACTGAAAGGCTTTAGCGACTATTTCACGTATTTTGTGTACCTATAACCTATTCATAATTTTTCTAAGGCATGATTTGTATCAGTACGTTTATGTGACTATATATACATATATATAATATTTATCTCTTCTTCATTTATTTGAAATTTGATATTTAAATTTATAGAAATAATTTTATATTTAATATTTCTATGTAAAATAATTACTTAAATACGATTAAATTAAAAATAATTACTAATATATAATATCAAAATCACATCTCATACACGCGATATGAAATTAAATATTAGTGTACATGTATCGTATCATATTAATGTTGGATAAATTACATCATAAGGTCATAATATTTAGGGATAAGTTTATTTTAGGACATAACATTTGGAGGTAAGTTTATTTTAGATTACAGCGTTGGAGGGTAAATTCATTTTAAAAGGGTTAAAGAGAGACCACAACTTTTAGTGGATAAGTTCATTTTAGATCATAATTTTTTGGTAAATTCACTTTAGATCATAATGTTTAGTAGGTAAGTTCATTTTAGATCACAACGTTTGGGGGTAAGTTCATTTCTAAAAGTTCAAAAGAAGTCACAATATTTAGTAGGTAAGTGTAAGCCCTGGAAAATTTTAGTAAATAATTCTAAGATGAACTTCGAAAATAAACCCTAAAAATCACTCCAAATTAAAACCGAATTTCGACAAGTCCTAAATCATGAATGAATCCAAAAACTTCTTAATCATGAGAAAATGAAAATCCTTAAAAATAAAATAAGAACTCAGTGGTCTTCAATTCCAAAACCACTACGTATGACAAATTTCATACGTGACTCCGATTTATAAAATCGGGTAATATAGATCCCAAAAACGAATTATTAAAAAGTAAATAACGATTAACTTTCGAAAATGAAACCCAATTCAAAAATTCTGAAAACGTTAAAAGATAATAAATACTTACAAAAATGAAATATAAAATAAATTTCTCAAATTAAATATGTGGTATAAACATAAAATACCAGTTCCAAATTGGCAAAGATCTAAGCCGGAAAATCACCTGAAAACCCTAAGCGGAATACAATAATTAAGTCCGGCAATCTAGCGCCCTTAACCCTAGAGGCCGAGATGTAGTTTAAATATATAGGATAGCTCATAGTAATATAAGTTTGTTTAAAAATATCAGATTGGTAAATTTTTTACCTATTTCGAACCCTTTCGGATACATACTTCGAAAAGCGTGTCCCGGGGCTTGAGATATCAAAAATATATCAATAGTACCGTTAGACTCGTAATTTCATAAGATTTCTAAATATATCAGTTATATAATTTTTCGGGTTATAAAAGTTACAGTTATAACCTTTTTATCGTATTTCCATTATTATCGGTGATTGATTAGTTTTTTGCACTATTCATTTTTATTTCATTACAAAATTTTATTATTCTTATAAAACCCTATATCATTAGATAAATATTTTATGTATTATAAAAAATTTCGTTTTTCTAAAATTTAGTTCGTTTCGGGTCTTTACGCGATCAGATTCTGTTTAAGACCCGATACTAAAAATAAAATTAATTAACTAATTAATTGAAAAATATTTTAAAAATATTTTTATTTTCATAAAATAATTTTTTAGAATTTTTCGGGTTATAAAATATTATTTATAGCCCATATTCGCGTATTTTGATCATACCAGTAACAAATTTGTTAAAATACTAAAATAATTCAAATAATTATTTAAATTTAATTATGAAAAATCTGCTACAAATATTTGGAATAAATTTTCTAATTTTATTTTATTTTAAATTATTTTATTAAGAAAGTACCTTTACAACCCATACCTTCAAGTACACTTTACACATATCACTTCCTTTTCACTTCAATCTTTCTACACATTATTCCACAATTGATGGTAGATTTTTGACCCTCTTTATGGCTGCCATTGTCCTTTATTTACTCTTATTTTGACTAAAATTAATTATATTTCAATCCTTTTTCAAAAAGTTACATTACACATTAATTATATAATTCAATTTTGAGTCAAAATTCAACAAATTCACTCTCTCCCCTCTCTCAACGTTCAGGTGCAACATGGTATTCTTGGCTGCCTTGTTTTATTTTTTTTTTCTCTTCTTTTATTCAATTAAAACACTCATTTTCTCTCACTCCTTCATTTATTCACTTTCCCTCTTTCATTCTTTAACCTTTTCTCTCTCTATTTCCTCTCTTTTCTTCTTCTTATTGTTCTTGTTTCTTCAAGAACTAAGCTGCCCCCACATCTTCCATTAGCTTCCATCCATATTTCTTGAAGATTTCTAAGCAAATATTCATCTCAAAGCCTCCATAGGTGATATAGGTAAAGTGTAATGAAGGTTTCATGCATCAAATAACCTTCCATAAGCTTAAAAGCTTAGGACGATGATGCCAAAAATGAAATACTCCTTTTCTCTACTTTTATTTTCTTGTATTTCAATTATTTTCTTGTTTAAAGTTGTTATGTTTTGTAGATCTAAATTTTTGTAGCTTTGATTTTCGTTTATGCCATGGATCTTGTTATTTAAGTTGTTATCTTTGTTCTTTCTTATGATTTATGCATAGATCTATCATCCACATGTCCATCTTAGTGATTCATGCATTTAAAACTAGTTTAGAAAACTAGATCTAGAGTTTTGAGTTCATAAAATGCATTAGACTTTGTTTTATGTTCATAGATGACTTGTGATAGCATGATGATGGTAGGAAGTTGTAGGAAACTCAAGATCTATTTTATTTTCAACAAAAATAACTTTTGAAAATTCGGATGAAAATAGAATCATATTTAGAAAAGTGGTTTTTCAACTTCAAAATGTATATTTTTCATTTAAAATGAAGGGCTTAGGGTATAGATACCATAAATGAAAGATTTTGATAAGTAAAGTTTAGATCCATGATGTTTATAGCTTATTACCATGCATTTGTTTTATGTTTATGTTCATATTAAGTAGATCTTAGTTATAAACTCAAACAAAATTGTGAATTCGTATTTTGGCAAGACCCCCATTTAAAAAACCACCTTCCAAGTGTCAAAATGTAATTTTTACTTAAGAAAATGAAGGCCTAATATATGTATATCATCAAGACTTCTTTTTACAAGAATCAAAAGTGATTTTCAAATAAAAATTCTATTTTTGGATTTTGGCCAAAGCCTATTTAAAAACATGTTTTCCAACTCAAAAATGAAGTTTTTATTTAAGAAATGAAAGCTCTTAGGAGAGGATATGTAGGAATGGTTTCATAAGCTTAGATAGATTTTATTAAAAGGTATGACAAAATAAATTTTCTAAATTCGGATCCCACCAAGACCAATTTTTAGAACCCATGTATCAACTCCAAAACTCATGTTTTATGTGAAAAATTAAGTATATAGGTAATAGATATCATTAAGCAATGATTTTACAAGTTAAAATGAGTTTAGGCATGATAAGGTGTTAAACAAGTAATGGAATTAAAATGGAAAAAATTTGAGTTAGTGATCAAATTGTCAAATTCGTAATTAAAGATGATGCATATGTAATCACTTAGTATTTGAGCTCAAATTGCAATATTTATGTGTTAAATGAAGTCCTTAGACAATAGATTTAGTAAAGTCTTAAATTTTAATGCATTAAACAATTTTTCCCAAATGAATCATTCAAAAAGTGGATTTTCTAAAATTCGGATTTTTGAGTAATTCATATTGGAAAAACATTCTTGCAAAGTGTAAAATGCAAATTTTTGTGTAAGAATGAAGTCCTTAGTTTTATGTATGATTGAGCCCTAATTTTCTAAATATCAAATGATTTTTACTCAAAGGAATCACTTAAAAACCAATTTTTACCAAATTCGGATTTTGGAATCAACCCCACTTGAAAACATGTTTACAAAATGTAAAATGGAAATTTTTATGTAGCAATGAAGGTCATAAGTAATATATATAATGAAGACTCAATTTTAACAAAAATAATTATATTTTCTTAAGCAATAAATCCAAAACAAATGGAAATGCTCAAAGTTAGAAAACTAGACTTTTCATAAATAGTTGTTATTGTGGTCTTGCAAAATAAAAAGTTATAAAATTTCCTTGTTGCAAAAATCATTAAGATCATACATGCATTAAGCTCATCTCATGTCATTCATGTTAGGAAATCATTCATATTGCATGTATAATTGAATTGACAAGTAGAAACATTTTAAGCATTTACAAAACTATTTTTTGGAAATTGAAATTGTTGCTGCCCTAATCTGATCCGACCTTTTTGAAGCTTCAAATTTTCAAAACTTGAAAATAATATTAGAAATAGATAGATCTTTCGAAGTAGATATCGATATATAATTTGCGAGATTCCGAGTTAAAATGACCAAGTTATGGTCGTTTTAAGTTGGAATTCCCGCTTAGGACGTGAATTACGAATTTGATAGTTCGTATGAAGTCTTTGGATTAGTTTGAATTGAAATACTTATTAGAGTATTTCTTCCTTTTTAGGTGATCCCGAATTCGACGATTCCTTACCACCGAATTATTATTACTAGAAGATCGTGATCCAATGACCGAGTGAGTTTTCTCCTTGTCTTATTACCTTGATTGTGCTTGAGTTAGTTGCATAGAATTATAGGAACAAGATAAAAATCGATAGAATGGGGATGGGATATATGATGAGGCTGTGATGAATGTATGCCAAAGAATAATAAAGTATCGAAACCACGATTTTGATTGGATACTGCACTGTCATATTATTTCTGTTATGTGTATGATATTGGCTGGTCACTCTAAAGAATGTATAAATATTTGACCTAAGCAAAAATTAAATTGTCATGCATCGCATCAGACATATTGCATTTGGTAGCGTGCTACTCCTACGCAGGTCGATCGGTAGGATCCGATGACTCGTTTGGATAATGAGACCCGGGATCAGAGCTCATTCATAGGAAACTAAGGCGCATCGGGGATGCATTCCATGTGTGAGCCTAGCCGAGGCGAGTGCTATGAGCCGAGGGCTTGGGGACTAGCAGCGGTCGTGTAGACTTCAATACCATCCCTATCCCAAGATACGGAGGGCGTAAATCCGTTCTGTGTGTGGGTTCCGGATACCCATGCATAATTGGTTGCTCATGTGTTTGTTTATGCGTAGCATATGGTTGATTGTAACTTGCTTGTTATGGTATGGAATTAAGGGAATTCTCACTAAGCTAGTGTAGCTTATACCCCTATAGTTGTTTAAATGAACAGGTTATCTCAAGAATGCAAAGTGGGGGCTGAATTGATTGGAGCTAGGAATGACTCCGGGATTTTGGCAAAGAATACGAATGTTTGAAGTTTTCAGCTAGTTTATGATTTTTCTTGTAATAGTTCATGTAGGGAAGTCTATGGATGAATGTAATCGAAGTTGAATGATTTGTATTTTGAAGTATAGTGATTCGTATATGAAGTATAGTAAATTTGTATTTCCTTTACATTGTTACTCAATTGTATCAATATAAAATGTACATTCCGATGTGTCTCCTTTATGTGTTAGATGCCTTGTATATAGTATGGAAGCCTTCGCGTGACTGAGGTAGTCATTCTGAGGCTTTAATATTGTGTACGGCGGACTGCCACGTTTAGGGTACCCTTCGGGGCGTGACAGTAAGTTCATTTTTAGATCACAACGTTTGGAGATAAATTTATTTTAGGTCATAAAGTTTAAAGAAGTGGATCAATTGAGGTCACTATTGATACATATCAACATGAGAAATATTTAATTAAAACCTAAGAACCTCTTCTTTTAAGGCCCTATTGACATGTATCAATAAGAGAGATACTTAATTAAATCTCATACGATATTTTTTCAAATGTTAGACCTATTTTGAATTTTTCGAAATGTTGTGGCCTAAAATGAATTTACTCCCAAATATTGTGACCTTCTGATGTAATTTATTCTATTAATGCAATATAAATGTATATCATGAATTGACAAAAGGGAAAAAAAAGGTAAAGACGCTGTGAGAGATAGAGAAAGAGAGTTGAAACTGACAAAGAAATTAAAAACATATAAGCTAAAACAAATAAAGAAACTAAAAAGGTATGCAGACTCGGGACATGGGAGGAAAGGATAGCAGATCAAAAGGTAAGGACAACAGATAGAGGAAAGAGAAATATATTACCGTAGTTATATTGCCAAATCACGATATACGTATAAAAACTTATATCCTGTTTACTAATTGCGATTTAGATACGGTACTCAAACATGATATAGTGTTTTTAAAACATGATTTACATATATATATTTGACATATCATGATTAGTAAATGTGGTTTTGCAAAGTATTTTGGTAATTATTTTTAAACCAACTATATCTTATTAATTATTTTTTGTAGAAACCTTAGACATGTTTTTCACCTTAAATATATACGTCATATTACATATTAAAAAATATAATTTTAAGGGAAAAGGAACTTAATATTTATATTTTTTAAAAAGTTACAAAAATACTATTGAGATGGAAATAATTCCAATTTTAGATAACACGACCTCGTCTTTTTAAGAGACGAGGTCTGAAATAGCGAAGCAACCTCATCTCTTGAAAAGACGACATTGGCACAATCATCACCCCGCCCCCTTCTGCATTTCATATTTCACTCCTTATGACATTAGCTAGTCTAAACAATTATAACCTGTCAGGTATATGTACAATCAACTTCTATAAATCATTAGCCATCCACCACAAAGAAACAACTTCTAACTACAATAATCTAACCACAATAGTTAATCCAAATCCAATTCATCTAACTACAACAGGATTCTCAGGCCTAATCCATCCAACACCCAAATCCATTCCTTCACCATCAGCATAATGGAAAACTCATACAACATAACATATAAAAGGGTTGAACTATTACTCAATTCATTACATCAAATATATATATATATATATATAATATCACATACAATCATCATCAAAACATAAGCATATATAAAATCTACTCTACTCTTGGGTTCTTCGCCTCCTTCGTCTCCTCTTGACAAAAGCGAGATGAAATGTCTTAAGCTAATCCAAAGCATATTGAGGATGCTCTATAGATGGATCAACTTGTGTGAATGTGGTATCCCCATTTCCACCACTAACACTATATTGGTGAAATGAGATAGGGTCTGGATCCACCTAATTAAAGCCTTCCCTCATATCATCTAGTGTAATAGTCGGCTCTTTTGTGGAGGGGGGGTATGGACCTCTGCATATGAGATATTTGGCATGGGGTGTCACACCCCAAAGAGTACTCTAAACGCGATAGTCCACTACACTAAATATTAAAGCTTAAGTATGACAACATTAGTCGTCTCAAAAGCTTCGATATTTGGTGTAAGGTATACCTTCATGATCTTAGAGAACCATACTTCAAAATAAGTTGTTTAAGAAGATATAATAGCAACTAAGAACGGAAATCATAACGTTAAAACTTAATTATAATATCAAGAGTCTTACAAATATCAAAGGGGCATTCCCACATAAAATATATATATATATATATATTAAGTCCATCATAGTCTAACTTTCAATATAAATATACTAGAATTTCACTTAGAAGTTTAAGTCTACATCTAGTGCTTGACTTTTTTTCCAAAAGCTCCTGAATCCAAAAGATGGTATCTAGGTGAAATATCTCCTAGGCTTCAGCCATAAGTAGGGGTGTTGCAAAAGATATCTAAGAGGGTATAAGCTTACTTATATAGTGGGAATTATTTCCATAATAAAGTACTCGTACAACCAATAATCAAACAAGTTATATATACAAGCATATGAGATGTAATAAACATGTGAGCATACAATGCATATGATTTTCTAGGAATTACATGTTGAATGGATTTATGCCCTCTATTCGGGGTTAGGTGTTCTAGGCCATATAGATTGTTATTCGCAAATAAGATTTTTATAGTTTATTGAAGCCACTACTAGGTGCTAAAATGTAGTTCATTCAGGTATCAACTCACCATTAAATTAATTCGAGTGACAATTCGCCGTTATGTAGAGTTTCAAGCTCTACAGACCTCACCATTATGCCCTTGTCCCACCAATTATATAGTAGTGAATGCAATATGACTCACTAAGTGTTATGCATGAATTGATTTAATTAAGTACTCATGGCATGGTATTAAATATTTTAAGAGTGATCATGGAATTTGCAGACATATTATTACTATATTAAATCAAACATTGATTATAAACAATTCTCGCCTTGATATACTTAACATGAATTTAACCATATACATAAAGCACATGCACTTTCCCTTTTTATCTTTTCCTGATTCTAATGCCACTATTTTACAAGCAAAAACATAAGTATGAAACATAAGAAATAAACTTACTTGGCCATTGTGCTATTCCACTAGTCAAAATGGTTATTTGGGTAGGAAAAGTCACCTTCCACGTCACTTAAACAAGAGAAATATCCAAAATGAGTATTTCATGGAAGTTTTACTTAAACTTGCCAATTTTATTTTACTAAGTTAGTCAAAAATTCGGATAGAGTGAAATTCCAACTGAAAGTGGCTATAACTTGCTTATTTTAACTCGGAATTTCGCATATTATGTGTCCTTTTCTACCTACTTGAAAAGATCAATCTATTCCTAAGGTTATTTTTATCATAAATGTCATGCCCCAAGGAGTACCCTAGCTGGTTTATGTAATTGTGAAACAAACTAGTGCCATTAAGAATATTATAAAATGTATAATTTAGGGCCATCATAGAGATTCACATACATAATCTAACTA
The DNA here is from genome assembly GCA_024138025.1 of Combretum micranthum. Classification (NCBI taxonomy): domain Eukaryota; kingdom Viridiplantae; phylum Streptophyta; class Magnoliopsida; order Myrtales; family Combretaceae; genus Combretum; species Combretum micranthum. The sequence continues at coordinate 970,971 of JAMXBD010000138.1, forward strand.
ACCTTTCTTAGGGGTTTATGACATGCGACAGGATCTATAGCTGCCTTAATGAGAATCAATGTATATATGCAAGTCTTGGCTCAAAATAACTTCATCAAACTATACTGTCTGTTGTTTATATATTATATATTGAAATTCGAAAAACATAAGAAAATATGCTAAGTTTATTCTATCAGGACGCCTCCATCTCTCTATAGCTAAATCTTGACTCCTATAGAGAAAAGCTCTTTGATGGAACAAGGCAAAGCCTCAAGTGAATCCTGGAAAATCTGTGAAAGTATGAGCCATACCACGGCTCAATGATATAACCAAATCATATCATGTATCAAGCAACCAAGTAAGTTATTTAATAATCATATGCAATGTAGCAGTAATACACATGAGCAATTACAAGCTCAGATAACCGGAATCTAAACAGGATAGAGATTTATGCCTTCTCAATTAGGGTCGAAAGAACCATATCATAAATGATCTACCATGCCCAAAAGCATCTAAGAACCAAGACAGAAAGGTACCATAAAATAATTCAAAACATTAATATTTCAAAATCTTGGAATCTTAGAAACTCTATTAAGTAATAGCCATTTCTTATTGATACCACAGCGATGTTCCTTCTTATGCCACTTAGTTCCCGTGGAACCAATCGGAACAAAGTACTCTTGTGAGAACTAGGAAATTTTCATCTAGAAAACTAAGTGCGTTACCAAAGATTTTAAATACTAATACATAACAGGCTATCACACTTGGATGCATAAAATGCAAGAATGCAATGCATACAATTTATTATTGATCCATATAATCATTAATTTGTTCATTTGTGATCAAGCAATGTCAAACAATCCTCAACATGAAAGTGCCTTCATAAAAAATAAGTAATATTCTTATCCTTGATTATAGCATATGATTTGCAATTCATCCAGGCACCAAAAAACATGCATCAAGCCTAATCACCAAAGCAATAAACACTTTCTACTCTTTCTTATCTTGATTGTCATAGTGCAACTACTATAATAAGCACAAACAACATGATAGATCAGAGTTACTTATTTGTCCATTTTCCTTAATCGTCATAGTAATCGATAGGAAAATTCAAGGATGACTCTAAAGATTCTAGTGAAATAATAAGAATGTGGTTGTCACTAATTAACATGAATTGAATACTAGACTTAGCAGTATTACAACATGTAATTGCAGTTTCACTGTTTTTGTTGCCATTTGTTCACTTCTAGTCTGTTTTTAACATATGAATAGTCATTTCGAAGCTCTCAAAATATACTATCTATTCCTCATCTCATTTTGATGTTTTAAATAAGTTACAATAGGTATTTTTTCCTGCATAGATTCAGATTCCCAAAGATACAGTGAAATCTTGTTTTATCATAACTTTCTTGTTTCAACTAGGATTTCTACAAATGAATAGGCATTGGAAAGCTTGTTTCGTCTAATTTTTAGATCTCTAATTCTATAGTTTATAGGCTACACATGTTTTTCTTTTTTTCCTAAGGAATCAAGTTGGTACATAAAGCAAATTTTCAAGTATTACAGTAGATGCTTCATGCTTTTGTTTATATAGCTGTTTTTCCCTATATTTCTTAGTTTCATCATATTCCTCTTATTCTAAGACTAAGTTTAATTCGTGGTTAAGGATTGGTCATCAGTTCTCCAAAGCTCCATGTGAAAGTCCATTTGGTCCTTTTATTGATCTTAGATGCTAATGCTCATAATATAGGCTCTCTTGAATTCATCAAACTTGTATCACCTGTAATCACTTATGTGCTAAGGAAAACTATGATACTACATGCATCTATCTTTCATCATATACGTTAGTTTGATCAATCTTTTCATAAGCTGATGTCTACTTTTCATATTTGATCCGAGAGGTTCATTCATACATAGCCAACATAATCCTTATTTTAGATCAATAATATAATAAGTTATAGGGTTGGATATATATATATATATATATAGTTAAAGCTTTTAGTTGTATGTTGTGTTTTCCTAGGCAACATATGGCCGAACATCTAAGGAATGCTACATGGTCATGTATCCTTATTGATGCGCTTCTGTTGGTTTGTTAAGCTTACATAGGTTTCAAATGTATAGATCATGCTTATGCGTTTAAATGTAAGCCATACACAATCATGAAATCCCAAGATATCAACTTAGATTCAAAGATCTTAGGATGTTTACCTTACTCCTTTAAGTTGTCGAGATCTTAACAAAGGATATTGTCACGCCCCAAAGGGTACCCTAAACGCGACAGTCCACCACACCGATATTTAAACTTAAGTATGCATCCTTAGTCATCCCATAAGTTTATATATGAGTGTAAGGTGTACTCACACAACTTTTAGGATCACACTTTGATTCGAGTAGTCTTAAGAAAGCATTCATACATTAAGAATATAATCACAACAAATAAACAGTTAACTTTACAAAAGCCAAGGGGGCATACCCCCGCCAAAATAATAGGAGTCTACATCGTTTAGCTCCAATTACACATATATGAATTCACATTAAAGAGATTTTCCTAGAAGTCCACGCCTACACTAGGTCCCGACTTCCTCAAAAGCTCTTTAATTCCATGTGATAAACCTGCACAAAATATCCTCTCGGAACATCCAAAAATAGGAACGCTGCAACAAAAACTGTTGGGGTATAAGCTAATGCTTAGTGAGATTCATTTTCTTCAAGTAACATGCCCGACCAAGCTAAAATATCTATACAAGCAAGTTATAATTAAGCAACCATATGAATGCACAAGCGTATGAGCAAGCAGGCATATGACTTTCCGGTAGTCATAAGTGAATGAATTTACGCCCTCCATTCGGGGTTTGGGGTAGTTCATAAGACATGCAACTACAATTCCAAAGTTGGTCCATAAGACATGCAACCATAATCCCAATCTTAAGTGGGGTGGTCCATAAGACATGCAACCACAATCTTTAATGTTGGTCCATAAGTCATGCAACCATAGTTTCATCATTCGAATGGGGTGGTCCATAAGTCATGCAACCCTAGCCCCATTCGTTAAAGACCCGCTGCCTCCCACACCTTTGTCCCACCAAAGATATACTCGACAATGATATACGACTCACTACGTGAGATGCATGTACAGTTTATTCATATAATCATGACATATTACTTAGATAATTTAAAGGTGACCATACAATTTTCAGACATTCCAAATCTATACTAGCTCATACAAGAATATTACAACAAAGCTTGCCTCGATATACTTATCGTTCATTCATGCAAGTTTAGATCACCATTCAAACACAATTTTATCTTTTCCTAAGTCTAATGCCACTACTACTACAAGCACATCCAAGAGCATAATTAATTGAGAAATGAACTCACTTGTCCATGTAGTGAAAATCCACTAGTCGTAATAGTCCTCGGGAAGTGGTAACCCGTCCTCCAATTCACCTAGGTACAAAGAATACCCTCAATGAGCATCTCTTATGAAGTTCTATTAAACTTAACAATTTTATTTACTAAGTTCGTCAATTTCCGTCTAGGTTGAATCCTTAACTTAAAAAGGTCATATCTAACTCATTTTAACTCGGAATTTAGCTTATAATATACCGATTTATACCTACTTCGAAAGAGCTATCCATTTCTAAAGTTAATTCAAACATTTAAGGTCATTTAAGGGTCGGAAACGTACTGTACAGTAGGGTTACGAAAATTCCAGATTTTGAGCCTTTGTGAAAAATTTCCATATCTACTCCATTTAACTACTTAGGCCAATTTATTTTAGTCCTAAGCTTGCAAGGGGATCCTCAAAACAAAATTAAGAGATTACACACTTATCTAATACCAAACATAAAGTTCAAATGAAATTTCTAAGAATCCATATTCATAAAACCAACATTACAAGTTGAAACTCATTGTCTTGTTTTGAGTAATTCCTTTACTAAAACTCACTTAGTTCAATGAAAATAATTTTTCCTATATTATGTATCATCAAAGCATTTCATTTTCAATGTAAAATACTTGTTTTGAGATCAAAAAGAAGGTTTTCACAATTGGTCTTCTCATAATTACGAATTTCCACTTTGAAACTTACAATGAAAACAAGACCTAAATATTGTCTTCTACAAAGCACTTGATTTATGCAATACTTCTTAGGAAAACCCATTCAAACTTATGAAAATCCATTCCTTAAGATATCTATATCAAGAGCCTCTTATATTTTTGTCTAAATCTTCATTTTAAAGTTGATTGATGGGTTTCAAAAATAGGTCTTGGTCTTGATCCGAATTTTCATAAATTTATTTTGGACATATCTCTTGAGAAAATTCATCAAAACTCATGAAAAACAACCCATTACATATTATATCCTAAGAACCCTTCATTTCTTGAATAAAATCCTCATTTGTGAGTTGAAAAACATGTTTTTATTTTGGATCTTTGTCTTGATCCGAAAATACAATTTTTGTTTTTGAAAATAAACTTTGAAAATCAACTTTGATTCTTGCAAGATGAAGCCTTGATGATATACATCCATCAAACCTTCATTTTCTTAACAAAAGCTTCCATTTTAAGACTTGAAAGAGGGTTTTTAAAATAGGGCATTGACAAGTTACGAATTTTTCTTTTTCATTCCAACTTGAATCTAAGATCTACTCAATATATATCCATGAAAGCATAAGAAAAACTTAGTAGTAAGCCTTGAACTCCTAGATCTACACATAAACATAACTAAAGCTTGTAAAACTCTAGATCTACAAGTTATCACATAAACAAGAAAATAAACAAGCCTTCCATATAACAAAAATACTAAGAACAAAAGAGATCATCATCTAGAGGAGTGTTTCACTTCTTGGCATCATCATCCATAGCCTTTTAAGCTTTGGAATGTCCTTTGATGCATGAAACATCCATGGTATCATCCTAGAACATCTTATAAGAGCTAAAAGAGAAAGATTACCTCAAATAATTGCAAGAAATATATGTGAAGTGTGAAATGAAATGGGGCAGCTTGTTTTGAGAAGACAAGCCAAGAAGAAGAGAAAAAGAGAGGGAAAAAGAGAGAGGAAAAATATAGGGTTTGTAAAGATGAAAGAGAGAGAGAATAAGATGTTAAATAGAGAGTTAAGTGTGTTAAATAATTTAAAAAAAAAATAAAACCATCAGCTGCAAGGGGAGGGGCTGGCGTGATTTGAGTGTGGGAGAGGGTGGTTTTGTTTGATTTTAACTTGTATTTTGAAAGTGTAACAAGTTGCATCCATTTCAACTAAATAGACTTTAAAATATCAAATAATTGATTAAAAATAAGAAAAGTGGCTATTTTGGGGAATGGGCAGCTGCAATTTTGGGAAGAGAGTGTAAGAAAAAGCAAAAGAAGACATAATAATGTGTAGTAATGATAATGTATGTGTACTTGAGGTATATAAAGTGACTTTTTGAATAAGAAAATTTATAAATAAATTAAGAAAAATATTTTTATTAAAGTAGCAGAATTTTTATGATTTAAATAAAATAATCAATTAAATTATTTTTAGAAATTTAACAATTTAGTTACCGGTAAGAGTAAAATAAGCTTATATGAGCTATAACTGATATTTTTAGAATCCGAAAAATTCTAAACTTGATATTTTTGAAATCCTTATAAAAATACGAGTCTAAAAATATTAAAGATATATTTTTAATTTTCCGAGCCCCGGGACACGCTTTCCAAAGCAGTATCCAAACGGGTTCGAAATAAGCCGAAATTGAACCGATCTGATATTTTTAATAAATCAAATATTATTACGGACTATTCTAAACACTTCAATTATTTTTCAACTCCTCGATTTGCGAACTCGGGTTTTCGGGATCTAAACTGTAGGGTTTTACTCAAGATTGGTTGACTCAAGGTCTCCGGTAGACTTTCCGGCTTAAGATTTAGGCTTAGAAAACGGGTTTACAGATATAGGTTGTGTTAGTTAATGATTTTGATTAATAATTTTGAATTAAATTAATTCTTACCCTTGCTTATGATGTTCGCGCGAGTGTTGATCCTAAGATTGGTGTGTGTGTGCCCTTCCTGGCTTATGTTTGTGGGCGTGTGGTGATGTGTGGGGTAAGGCATGTGGGCGTTGTTGATGATGCTAAAGTTTTTTGTTTTATGTTGTTTTTACTTGATTCTTGTGGGGCAAAGATGTGCGGTTAGGGAAAGAGATTGGGACTACCATCAAATGCTTGGCATTTATAGGGGGTTTAAAGTTTTGTGATGATGTCCATACTTGCTCATGATCATCTCAATAAGGTAGGGGTAAGTTCTTCCACCATCATAGAGATTCCAACTGCACATGGGGATGTTTTGCACAAGACAAAGCTAGCTTATGTTGACTGCACATGTTAAATGGGCTTAAGGGTAGTCTTGTCCTCAAATTGAAATGATGTGCTACTTGATCTAGAAGCTTATGATGAAATGCGGCTACATTATTGATGATCAAGTCCATTTGCTATTTTTAGACATGGTTTGTCTAGGTCATAGGGAGCAAGCTTGATAAGTTACAATGTGAACACTCCATTTCATGATAACTTGACGTAATGCTTTGGTGTCTCATTCATCCTCTTTTGAGCTCACAGTTATGAGGATGTGGATTGGGAGTGTTTCTTTAATGTTTTTCCCATGTAAACTCATGCATATCTAAGGTGGGCTAGGCATCCATAGGATGAGCTAGAGTTCATGATGTTGTCTTCTAGATTAGTGGTTAGAAACTCCATGTGATGCATGGTTTTAGGCTTTATCCTTTGTGGGTTGCTTCTAAGGCTTCTTGTGGTGACATATGGCTTCTTAGGGAGTTGATAAATGGCCATTTCTAGCTTTGATATTTGGTGCTTTCCAAGATTGACAAGTGGCACTCCAAGCATCACCCTTGTAGCGCTTAAGTAATGCACTAAGTGTCATTCTAAGGGCGCTCCATGTGTCACTTCATAGAAGCTCCATGTGACACTCCATAGGAATCCATATGTCATCTCCTAAACTAGACATGTGAATCCTACTAAAACATAACTTGTTTCTAACTTGAAGAATTCCTCTAAACTAGGTCAATCAGGGTGCTTGAGAGGAGCTTAAGTTGTCTAGTTTGTGAGTTATTACAATTCTTAGATGATGTGCTTCAAATCATACAATATAGGTTAGAGCTTTTATGAGAGTTCAAGGCATTCATCAGCATAGAAACTCATAGTCTGATGTTATATGAAAATAAAGAAACTATCACATACGAAATCTTGTCTTTAGCATCTTAAATAACAGAAAGAACCTCATTAGGTTCCTAACTACATCAATTGGTTTTGAGATGGAAAGATAAATTTGAGGTTTACAACCAATTTGTGGGGTTTACAATAGAAGGTCATTTCGGTCTCAAAATGGTATGGTATAGAACTGTTATGAAAATCTTAGCGCTTAAAAATACATTTTTCTAAGCTTTTCATCAACCAAAAATCTCATAATAAATACATGGATATTTATATAGTTGAAATATATATATATATATATATATATATAAACTCACATTACATGCATGATTCAAGTGTTGCTATCTAAATTGTGATTTTTCATAAAATAATCTTCTTTAGGAATTGAAAGATTGGAAACTATAAGTTTTCTTTGTAAATTTATTGAAATAAAAACTAGGATTTTTAGTCTACTTTAAGTGAGTACTTTTTATATTTTAATTACTATTTCCTATAGACTTTACAAAAGTAAGCGTTTATATTTTTGAAAACTTATTACTTTAGGTTTTTTAATGATAATACTTTCCTAAGTGTTTTCTTAACTAATGAGTTGATTTTAACTTAACTTAAAAATTTTCTTATTCTTAGTGTTTATTAGAGTGTGGGTATGAGTTCTTTATAAATAAGCTTTTAAGAAAAAATTGTTTAACAAATAATTATCAACCTTAAGATTTAATAGTAAACTTACGTTTAGCGTTTGAAAAAGAGAATAAAGGAACTACTTACCATGCCTTAAAAAAATTTTACATAATATCATCATTTAAAAATCTAGGTTGAACTTATTTAAATTCTAAAAATGAAATTTTTCCTAAGTGCCAACTTTACTTTTGTAAGGAGTTTAGTCTGTAATTTTAATAAAAGAAAGGAACGTCTTTTACTTAGACAAAAACATTATTCTTTTACATGAATACGAGTATATGACTGTATTACATAACAATTAATAATAAATTATATGAAAAATAAAAGATGTAGCAATTTAAATAAGCAAAAGAACATATAAATAAAGTTAAGTATGGTAAGTCTTAGCTTGTATCAAGGCTTCCGAACTAGAGATAGACTAGTCCCATAAAAGAAAAAAAAAAGAAAAAAAAAGAAAAGAAAAAGAAAGAAAGAAAATAGTTATTTGATAAAGACATGTCTAAGACTAGAAAGACTAGTCATAATAAAATTGCAAAAAATAAATAAATAAATTGCACGACCATAAATATAAGTTATGTTAGTGAGCTTATATGCTCAAAGAACATATATATACATAAATATACTTAGTAATATATATAAAAGTTAGATTAGGAACAAGAAATAAAACATAACAATAAAACAATAATAAAAATAATACTTGAATATTGTTAAACAAGACATGAACATATTGTTGCTTCTATAATACCCATAGATTTAGGAAACATACACTATGGTCATGTTATGTTAACATGGACATAAATAATATGTTAGAAGTTTTTACCTAAGGCAAGGGAATGATGGTAGAAGAAAAGGGGTTGATGTTGTAGGAAAATAATAATGGTAGGGAACAGAAGAGAGAGCCGGAAAGAAATTTTAGAGAGGAATTTTGTGGAGTGAATTTGGGAGAGTTTTAGTATGTTTGAAAAGTGTGTAAAAAAATGAAGGGAGAGGGGGTATTTTTGGATAAATGTGGAGGGAATTAATTATAATTAAATAAAATGAAAACGAAATAAAATTAGATGTGTGTGGGGGAGAGAGGAGCCGCTTTTGGTTGATGGAGAGAGAGATTTAATTGTTTTGTATTTTTTGTAATGAAAAGTACTAATATGTAAGCTATGATGTAGATAAAGTTTTATGAGAGATAAAATTTGTAAGAAATAGGTATGGTAGAATATAAGAATAGGTAGTAAGAAACAATAGAGATAGAGGAATAATAGTAAATAGTAACATGAATAGTAGACATGATAAGTTAATATCGTAGTAGTAAAGAAAATATGCGTAAACTAGCTACATCTGATATTTTTAAATGTCGAAAAATCCTAAAGTTGATATTTTTGAAATCCTTATATATTATGAGTAGAATGGTGTTATTGAAATATATTTTACCGTTTTGCGTGTTCAGACCTTATTTTTGAAAACTGATCCCATTCAGGTCCGAAACGAATCGAATTTTGACCAATATGATCTTTTTATGCTTTATTATATTATTACAGACTATAATATATAATTAACTCAATTTTATTATTTAAGGGTTAATAGCGTGGGATTGTCAGATCTAAATTCACTAAGGTTGTTATAGGTTTGTTGATTTTAGGGTTTCCGGTTGGCTTCTGGTTCTAAGGTTTAGATATTTACTTAGCATAAAATTTAGGAGTTTACAGGGGGTGTCCAGTAGATGAACATATGATGATGATGTGGATCAGACTCATCATGTTGAACATATAAAGGGCTAGGCTCGTCATGATGTATATGCATGGATGAAGGTTCATCTTTGATATATGCTACTTTGTATCGGCCTTGCCTTTGTTCCTGACCACATCCCCATCCCCGTCCCATCCTCGCCTCTCTCTATGTGGTTTGCATCTTTGGCTTGGCTGAGGCTGTGGGTCATCCTCACCACCAATGATATTAAGTGTTGGTGCTCATGCTCATGGTATAGTTGCTACTTCTGGGTCATTGATATTAAGCTCCATAAGCTCATCTACTACACGAATAACATCTTGTGCAGTGGTAAGAGTGTCCTCAGTGGCATGGTGGGGACATGGTAGATAACATCTGCCTGCACTTAATAGTATACATCTAGATCTTGAAATACCAAACACAATATACATCCATATATATCATATATAATCATTGAACTTACCATATATCATTGAACTTGACACACTGCTTCACTCAAACTTCTTTGCATAATAATCTATCAGCACCTTACCTAAATTCATTGCTTCACTCACCTCATGCCTTTGTCTATTGGAAATTGAGTTACAACTATAAAAGGTTTTTTTTCACCAATGTTGCCATGGGTAAGTACCGAGCATCTTTAAGAATGAAATTGTAATTTTCAACCATGTTTGTTGTACTAATTCCAAACCTTACGCCTTCATCATAAGATAAAGTCTACATACGGGGATATAACTCACGAAAATATCATGATGTCTATGGACTAGTTTGATTTACTACATTAAAGTAACCATGGATTTTTCTAGTCTAGGTTTAGTAGGCTGCTCTTTTCACTAATTCTTTGTATTCTTTGCTCTTAGCCTTTGAGTTGAAATTGCTGCAATATGCCAAATAAACATCGCTAAGGCTAGCCTCTAAGCTACCTAGTATTTTTACCATCAACTGCACTCTTAATACTGATATGGTGGTCAATATTAAGAAAATGTTAGAACATGCCTTGATAATGTGTTCCAACAATTTTTCAAGGAATCAACTCCATGTGTCCACTTTCTCTTCATTTAGAAGAGCATATGCTAATGGCACGATATGGTTTGCTACATCTGCTACCACAATGATAAGCATTTTATTCTTGTACTTACCATATAAGAAGGTATCATCAATTGTGACCATGGGTCTGTAATGCATTAATAAAGATAAATTAGTTCACTAGTAACAAGCTATTATTGATACATTCAATCAAGTATCCACAACATACCTGCAGTGTTGAAATGCTTCCATGTAAGGAGCAAATGCCAAAAGGGCTTTGTCAAAGAAGACGTTCCCTGCAATATTTGATTCAATAGTTCTCTACTCAACATTCGTTCCTGGATTTACCTCTACTATCGCATTAAGTAGATGTGGGAGCTCCACATATGAATCCTCCCAACTGCCATTTACCTGCTTGATAGCCTTTCGCTTTGCCTCATGAATTCTGTCACTGTGAACATTATCCCAAACTCTTTTAAGATAGTTAATTGCAGGTCTTTTGCCCTCACATCAAGAGAATTAGAATCTCTGTAATAATGCACCTGGACGTGCTAGTAGAGTTCAATTAAGAATGATCCTGTCTAGTTATTTTATCTAAACGTGTGTGAGACCCTTCATATTTGGTGATGTGAAACACCTAGCATGTTTCTTTTAGTTGCCTCTAAGTCTCCACTTATAACCTCTATTGTAGGTATCGGTGCATTTAACTGACCATGACTTTAGATCCGAGTCGACCACCTTAAAATTGTAATGGTTCAACATATGCCACATTTTAACTACCCATATAAGGTGATCTTTACTCTCAAACCACATCTAAACCTTGAATTCATCATTGGAGCTCCATTTTTTTTTGCCAAAATTGGAGCTCTAATTTCCAACACTCATTTCCTGCTCATCATCAAATGTAGCATATGCACTACCTACATATACAGTGAAAAAAGGTACTGGCATTGTGCTCCCTACTGCATTAACATCTGTGAGAGCCACGAAACAGTGTCAGTCATTACCCCTAGGTTGTATATTGGTAGTAGTAACCTATTAGGACAAACCTATCAATGAATCATTTCTATCCTCATCATAATCATCACTAGATTCACTTACCAATGAGTCCGGCACCGCATTAGTATCATGACTGTCACGCCCGGGGTATCCTAAACATAACAGTCTGTTGTGCATAATGCTAAAGCCTAAGAATGACTACTTTAGTCATGTAAAGGCTTTCATATCATGTATAAGGCATACATCACAACCAAGAGAATGCATCGAAATAGCGTAATTTACATTGATAATGATTACGTAACAAGGTAAGGAGAATACTTATCATAAAACATAAATATGGTTGATTATAAATCTTAGGGGCATACCCCACTATTGTCTTTAAGTCCGTATAAATACATTTCTTAGTAATCACCAAAATACTAACATAACATACATTGCATATAATGAAATTATAAAATAACTTCATCCTATGTTCCCATTGCCTCCATAAGAGTTTTAAATCCATAAATGATTTCCTTAATGTAATGATCTTCGATTAAAGCCACGAGTACACCTGTTTTAACAAAGATCTATGGGGGTGTAAGCTTCTAATAATCTTAGTAAGATATTCCATTTCATTTGCACCATGATTTCAAACAATTTTATTTAATTTTCACGTATATGCTATGCATGCTATGCAACAATCACATGATTACATAAATATATATAGTTATCTGGAAACCATATATAGAACGAATATACCCTTCGTATTGAAGGTTAGGGAATTATTGATGAAGATCCTCTCGACCTTCTACTAATAGTCCTCAGGCCCTTGTCCAAAGCATTCAGTTGGCACGGCTCCAAACCTAGAGTCGTATCTCCTAAGCGATGTGGATTCTCCAGGAAGGAGCATGGCCCGTGTCCCAGCACGCTAACAACCCATTCAACTTTACGCATAAGAGTAGCAGTAGCCTTCCGAAAAAAATGTGACTTGATGGATGCTACGCGTGAATGCTTTATTTTGCTTAAGCCAAACTTTATATAAGTTTCTTAGGGGCAATCAAACATTTAGCAAACAATAAGCAGTCATACATGTAGGTAGACAAAATACTCAAACAGATAATTCAAAGTTGCAATATTCTTAATTCACATTTCATCACATAAGTATAGAATCATACGTGCATACATATCCTGAATTCCCCATACATGTCTATTTCTATCTTTTCTTAGTATACTAATGCCACTACTCTACAAGCACAAGTAAGGTAATGAAATTAAGAGGAAAAACTTACTCGTCCATTTCGCAATCTTTTTAGTCGTAGTAATCCTCAAGAAAGGAAATCTCGTATTCCTCGTCACCTAGACAAAAGAAATACTTGGGATAAGTATTTCATAGAAGCTCTACTTAAACTTTCTAATTCTATTTTACTATGCTCATCAAAAGTCATGTAGAATGAAATTCCATCATAAAACGACCATAACTTACTCATTTTAACTCAAAATTTTGCACGGTATATGTTGTTTTCTACCTACTTGAAAAGATCTATCTATTTCTAAAGTTATTTTTATCATAAAAAGCCATTTGGATTTTTAGAAATGGTAGGGTACAGAATCATTACGAAATTCCAAGTCTTAAAAACACAAATTTTCAAACTTTTCTTCATCCATAAATCCATAAACAAAAATATAGATATTTATATTATTGAAAAATGCTTTGAATATATATATATATATATAGACTCATATTGTATGCATTTTTAGTGACGTTGCCTCAAAATAAAGTTGTAAACAATTTTGTGAGAGATAGAGTTTTGTGAAGGGTCATTCTTTGTCTTATGATTAATTTGCTATTTTGTAAATTTGTGATTTAGCAACAAGAAAGTCATAATTTAACATTCTTAAAGGTTTTATATTGTTAAAATGTTATTATTCAATAATTTTTTTTATAAAATATGGTTTTACCTATTTGTGACAAAAAAAAAAACTAAATATATATATTTTTAAAGAATTTTCTAAGTTTAACTCTTTAAACAAAATTCTAATTTTTAGATTTTGTAAGTGTGAAACTTAATTAAAGAAAATCATGATTTCATACTTATTTTGAGCCCATGAATGTTTTATTTTCATATTAGACTCTTTAACTAATTATTTTCCAAAATATGATCCTTTATGCGGTGATAAGGAAAATCATTCCAAGTTGTATAAAAGATCTTTAAAGTTTTAGCATATGAGAAAATTTAGTGAGTGACTTATTGTAAACTTTCATGCTTATAATATTTCTTTATTGATTCATAATTTTTCCATACGTGGACCTTCATTTGAAAATCTTTAGTTTGTTACAAGTGAGTGTCTAGTCACTATAAATATTATTTGTATTTCCTTAATTCCATAAAAAAATGAATTTTGCTTCTTAAAACTTAGTTCCTTAAGTTGTATACCGATTTGACTTATAAGTGGATTTTAACTTAGTGAGTAGATCTTAAACTCGACTTAGAAAGATTATTTGGTTCCTGGTTTTAATTATAAAGTTGGTAAAAATCCTACAATTAAGCTTTTATGAAAATTTACATAACAAGGAATTGCCACATTAGAGTTTTAATAAATCTTATGTTACTTGTTTTGAAAAGAGAAAGTTTATTTACTTAGTTACTTCTTGAAGAAATCTAATTTGCCCATACTTTCAAAATCTATGATAAGCTTATCTAAGTTTTTGAGAAGAATTTATTAAAAGTAATTTTCAAGTCTTTGATGGGAAAAAAAATCTTTATTAAGTGACAAAGTTTATTTTAAAGAGAGCTTAGTTTCGTTTTTCCTTTTTTTTTAAAAGAAAATCTCCTTCATTTTTGTTGAGACAAGAATCAATATGACCATGCATGAATATGAATATGTACTTTAGAAGAAAAAGAAAAATTATCACAGAAGAATATGAAAGATATAAGAAACAATAATAAGCAAAACAATAAGTTCAAGTATTTGGAACCTTAGCTTCATCAAGGTATCTCGGTCAAGTATTATAAACCTTAGCTTCATCAACGTTTCTAGGGACTAAGAATAGACTAGTTCCAAAAAGAAAAGAAAAGAAAAGAGAGAAAGGAAATAAAATCATAATAATAAGAGCAAGTTAGTGAGCAATGTAGACTGTAAAAAATATAAATATACATATACGTAATAATATATATAAAGTTAGATTAGAGCAATAAAATAATAATAACAATAATATAATAGGAGTTTAAGCATGAACAAGAGTAAAACATAAACATATTGTTGTTTCTATAACCTTATAGGTTTAGGTAACATACACTATGGACATATTAATTTACATGACATGAAGGATAAATATGAGGAATTTTACCTAAGGTTTATGTATTTGTTGAAGAAGAAGAAAGGTAGTTGTAGTAATATGTGGGTAGTAGTTTTGTGGAGAGAAAAGAGAGTTTAGAAAAGAAATTTGAGAGAAATTTTTGAGGAAAGAATTTGGTAGATTTTTTATAGGAAAGATGAGAAGTGTGAAAGAAGTGGAGAGAAATGGGGTATTTATAGAATTTTGGAGTGAAAATTAGACGTAATAAAATAAATTGAAAAAGAAATAAATTAGAGAAGAGAGAGAGGGGCTGGTGTGATTTGCATGGGGAAGGGGAGAGAGTTGATTTGTTTTGTAATTTTTGTAATAAAAAGTAATAATGTGTAATGTGTGATGTGAATAAAGTTGTATGAAAAAAGTAAATTGTAAGATATAGATATGCTAGAGTGTAAGCATTAGTTATAAGAAAAAGTAAAGATAGTGAAATAGTAATATGAATAGTAGACTAGATAATTAAAATACATGTAGTAAAGAAAATGCGTGTAAAAATGTGATATATGATATTTTTAGCTACCGAAAAATTATAAAACTAATATTTTTGAAATCCTTGTTATTATGAATCTAATGGTGTCATCAGAATATTTTTACTATTCCAAGCCATGGGATATGCTTTTCGAGAACTGATTCCGTTCGGGTTCGAAACATACGAAAATTTAACGAATATAGTATTTTTAAGCTTCCTTATATTATTATGAACTTTTATACACAATTATCTCAATTCGTTGCTTAGGGTTTAGGAGCACTGGATTGTCGAATCTAAACACTAAGGTTTGTTGTAGACTTTGTTGACCTTTGGGGTTTCAGTTTAACTTTCAGATTTTTTATTTATTCGTAAGATCATAAAATTTTAGGGTTTTTGACTATGTTATATTTTTTGTTCAAAATTTGCGTTTTATTTTATTTTTGAGACTTGTTTAATATTTTTTAGTTCTTGGGATTGTTTAATCGAATCTAGGGTTACGGGTTGACTTTGTTTGATTTTTGGTGGTAATTGCAATTTTTTATTATAAAATTCCTGAAGGATTTAAGGTTTTAGTATTTGTCATGAGTATTATCTTGGATATATAATCTTGATTTGTGTATGAGGAATCAGATAGATGATTTGGTTGGCGTATGGATATTGAATCAAATGATTACTGGATTTCCATTTTGTTTTGAGGGTCCTTTTTTTCTAGAGGTTAAGAATTTTCGATTTAATCTTATTTGGAATTCAGTTTTAACTTGGGTCGGTTTTAGGATCTTGGTTTTTGTATTTAACTCTAGGATTATTTTCTAAGAATCATGAAAAATTCAAGGGTTTACAATGACCACAACTCCAGTCAGATGTATCCATTTCATAGTCACTTATCTGTACCTGCGTGCTAACCATTGTCCAAGTGGGATTGGAGTTCTTATCTGCCAACAATTGGCTGCCAACATTTCCATCATTGCCCATGTTGCCCGTAAGTACCTACGACAATTCCTTTACAAATATGTAGACATATACAACCATTGACCTTGCTGTGTACACTAACATCTCCTATGCAGTATCATCATTAGTCACTAAAATAACACCATAACGTATCATCCTATCTCCAATAATTACCCTATGATATAGCTCAACTTGATGCATAGACCTATTTATTTCAAGTCACGGTGTTTCGTATTTGCTATGTAGAGTTCCTACTAACATTAACCACAACAATTGACCGCTTATCATACTTAAAACCTTCATTCTCTTCCATAATATTGTCATGAGCGTATAATATAAACTTAGCCTAATCCATTTTTACACTTATCTTGCCAGCTCATAAAACATGGGTTGAATGGATGAAATGTGAGCATGAGTTATGAATTGCACTCCCTTAATATCGAATATGTTTACTGATGTTAGTTTATCTATCTCATTCTTATCAAAATATTTTATTGATATGGGTTCAAACATCATCGAATATGATCAAGGTGTAAGAAATATAATAATATATGATTTCATAATTTGATTCATAAATTCTTAAAGTATATAGTAACATCGAAAATTACAGCATAAAATATCTACATTATAGCATCAATAAAGCATACAATAAACATTAAAATCGCATTACCACTTCACAATACTACTCATGTGACAAATAACATACAACGTTGCTTCAACAATTGAAAAAAAAAAATCCAACAACATATACAACACAAAAAAAATCTACATTGTAACATCAATAATTGTGAAAAATAGATGTGACGAGATCAAGCTACTTACTTGTGGATTTTGGCATATCCTTAACAATAGAAGGATTAATCAGTTGAAATTTTCCCAAATGATGCATGTATGACGCCTGATGATCAAAATTAACGAAGAACTCATGCCAGTTAGATTAAAAACAACATTGGAATGGAGTAAAATTGGGGCCAGGGTTTTTGTGCAGTGGAAATTTTTCACAAATGAAATGGGCAAGAAGAAGCAAGAGGCAGGTAAAATATTGGTCCCATCAACCTTATCTCTTGAAGAGACGAGGTCAGTCACTTTGGACCTTACCTCTTCAACTGACAAGATCATGTTGCCTAAAGTTAGGATTACTTCCATCATTGTAGCATTTTTGTAATTTTTTCAAAAATATAAATATTAATTTCCTTTTCTCAAATATTTAATTGGTATTTTTAAAATAAAAAATATATATAAGTAAATAAATTCAATTATACAAAATTTATTGGTTATTTATTTTTTAAAAATATTTGTATTTATATTTTTATTTTTTAGTATCTTGTTTCATTTAAGTAGATGCCAAAAAGATTTAAAAAAGAAAATTAAACCAAATGTACCTAAAATTTAAATGTAGACACCGGGTAATGTGCACGTGTTGTTCTATTCCTTGTGGATTGTATGGATATACCATATTTTTTTAAAAAAAATCCAAAAATATAGTATACGGAATAAATATTTCTTTTTACTCAAGTAAAAATGCATTCACTAAATTCTCTCAAATTTTTGTGAAAGAATACACATTATGATAAGTTATTTATACTCAATTCCATTTATTGGAGTTCATGCCTTATCTGATTCGTGTACAGATAAATTCCAATGAATCTATGCTGTTATTGTGAAAATGTTGTTTTTTATCTCGAAAGATCATTAAAAAAAAAGAAATAAAGTGATTTGAATCAAAATTGGAGCAAAACAACAAGAATATTTTAAGATAGATTCCAACCACGACCCAAGAATCCCAACCAAGGGTAAGAAAATAAGGCAAAAGTCCAAATTGTGCCTCAATCTCACCAAGATTCGTGTTCATGGTTCTAAGCATGATTTAAATTGGACATGAATTGCACCTCTAATGGAAAGGCACAGCTTATATCGATGCCAACCTTCAAGCCCGCAGTCCAAGCCGCGAAAAGTGACCTTATCCTTACTGTCACATACATGCTGCCTTAGAATAAAACGCACGAAGATATGGAAAAAATCCATTAAAAAGAATTTGCCACATCAACGAATAAAATCATCATGATTCTCTATGCCAGGTATCCATAAATAAACATGTAGAGGCATTATAAAATGTGTTTTACCATATGTAACAAATTTTTGATATAGTATAGAGTCGAGAGAGAATTTCTAGTGAGAGAAATCTTTCGTCTTACTAAAGATTTAAGTCTCTTAGGTAAATTCATATTTAATTCGATGTTTATTCTTGTAAGATTTTTGTGCTTAATATGTAATATGCATCTTTAATTTCATATTGTTTCTCTTGAATCTGTGTTTAATGTATATCTATAGAGACATAATTATCTTAACTTAGGATTTATGAATCTAAGATTTGATTCATGTGATTTCAATACATTTTAATTGAATATTGACTGGGTACTTATAATTAGTAGCTCGAACCTTAGTTCATGAGTTTATATGAGTTCACATATAGATCCATATTTGATTTCAACTGAATAGATTGAGAAATCATTTTTATAAATAGATCTAGGCTGCTAATGAAGTTACTCCTAGTTACTAGTGATAAGGATGGTGAAACTTCCAGTCACTTGATTTTAAATTTATTAAAATAGGTTTTAATCAAAGGACTCTTAATCTTTATACGGATCTAGTTGTTGATAGTTTATGAAGAGATATGATAAGTCTTTAGACTCTATTCCATTCATATGAATTTATGCTTTAATCGATCCATTATTAGATAAATTCCTATGATTCTATGCTATTATTGTGAAAATGTTGTTTTTCAACTTTAAAGATGATAAAAAGAAGAAATAAAGTGGTTTAAGTCAAAACTGGAGCAAAACAATAATAAAGTTTGAAGATAAAACTCATCAAAGCTGCTAAAAATGCCAATCAAGGGTAAGAAAACAAGGCAAGAGTGAAAATCATGCCCTCAATCGTGCCCTTAGCTTGATCTACAATGTACACTAAGATAATCGCACCTTTACAAACCCTAATCGCACCCAAAGTTAAGCCTACGATTCCACCAGTAGTTGAAGCTAAACCTAAAATTATCACTTTGACAAAAAGAACACAGCTTAGATCGTGGTCAACCTTCGAGCCTACGATTAGACCAATAAAAAGGTGACCTTGTCACGAATGAGCATGTTTACGAACGCATGTGAAGATAAGGATGAATTTGTTGTAAAAAATCTGCCACATCAACGGATAAAATCTTCATGGTTTCTATGCTGTCACCTATAAATAAATGTGCACAGATGTGCACTAAGAATGGCCCATATGTAACAAATCTTGCTAACCTAGAATAGACTAGTGAGAGAATTCTTAGAGAGATAAATCTTTCTTTTGCATGGAATTCCGATTTTTCTGGGTAAATTCATTTTTAAACCTAAAGTTTATTTTTACAAGACTCTTTTGTGCTTAATTTGTAACATTCATATCTATTTTCACATTGTTCCTCTTGAATTTGTTCTTAATGTTTACATTTACGGAGGAATAATTATCTTAACTTAGGGTTTGTGAATCAAAAACCTGATTCATGTGATTTCAAATGCATTTTAATTAAATATTGACTAGGTATTTGTAATTAGTAACTCAAACTTAATGTTGTGGGTCTAATTGTATGGTACACCCTTTAGATCCATGTCTAATTTCAATTGAATAGATTGAGAGAATATTCTTTTAAATAGATCTAGGCTACTAATGAAGTTGCTCATAATCTCCTTAAGAGAGGGATGGTAAAACTTTCTATCACTTGGTTTTGAAATTCCTTAAAATGGGTTTTTAAATCAAAGGTTTCTTAATCTTTATGCAGATGTAGATTGTTGATAGCTTGTGAAGAGATTTCGATAGTTTGATTTAAATCTAAAGTTTTTGACCTTGAGAGAGGCATTAGCTTACCTGAGTGAATTTGGCAGTATATATATACCTAGCAAATAACTCTTTGGGTTTGTTAAGAAATCACATAATATGGAATTGGTGAAGCAAATCCTAAGTCCTTTTTGGCATCCACAAACTTATCCTGTTATTAAAACCTGAAAACGTGCATATATTTTTAGAATTAACTTTAGCTTAGTGTTTTTCCTATGCATATATTTTGCTAAATACTTATTTGGTTAGATAATAGATGAAAATTGAGTATGGTAGATACTAACGATCCCTAAGGAATATGACCTAATACTTTCTGTACTACTTTGGTAGGTGCATTTGCCTATGTTGGTGATTGCAACTGAAGTTGATTAGAACTTATTAGCATTTTATAAATTTTTGAAAACTTTGACTTCGTGTTTTATAAAATGATATGATCAAGATTCTAGTAGTCTGATCTAGATTTATAATTTTTAATCTTGAGAGATTTTAGCTTACCTTAGTGAATCCAACAATACAAGTATACCCAGCAAACAACTCATAGAGTTTGTTAAGAAATCACATCATAAGGACTTGGTGAAGCAAATCCTAAGCTCTTTTTTGCACTAACAGATGTATCTTGTAAATTTACCTTGAAAATGTGTATATATCTAGCATTAACCTTTGCTTAGTGTTTAGCTGTTCATAATGCTTTTCTAAGTTTTTCTTTGGCTAAATAATAGATGAAAAGTGAGCATAATAGATGTTAACAATCCCCAAAGAATACGACTTAATACTCTTTATGCTACTTCAGTAGGTGCGCTTGCCCTATGTGATGATTGCTATAGAAATTGGACAAGTTTATTAGTATTTTTATAAAAATTTAGGAAACTTCAGCTTCATGTTTGTTTTAAAAGCAAAAACCCACCACATTCGATGAATGTATTCAAATTGGTTTTTTGTTTCGCCTTAGGTCCAGTGCATTCAATATATGCACCAAAGTATTTTGCATACCTAATGGAAACCTACAAAAAGACACAAAACCTTATGGAAACCTTAAAAAAAAAAAAAAACAAAAACACAGAGAAACATGGCCAATTTCTAACTTTAATGTCTCTAATCAATCAACTCCAATAAGAAACCAAAGAAAATAAATCTATTGTTATGTATGATTATAGGGAAGAATTGAATTGAAACAATTACAAAGTGAGAGTATGTTACACCTCGCAAGGCACCCTAGTAGTATTGATACCTGCTGTCACGCCCCAAAGTGTGCACTACACATGACAGTTCGCCACACTCGACATTTAAACTCAAGTAAGACAACCTTAGTCTCTCCATGAGTTTAAACATCGGGTGTAAGGCTCACTCTCAACATACATAGACCATACTTTGCTTCGTAGTAGTTTAAGGAGACATACATAGCAGCAAGAATGTAAATCATGACCGTCTTACAGAGAATTATTCTATTACATAAGCTAGGGGGCATACCCCCAATTACAATACTAAGAATTTTCAAGCTCATAAAATTCCTTGTATTATCTTCCAGACACTGGTTCTGGGAAACAGGATTAGAAGTCCATTTCTACTTTTAGGTCCCGGCTTTAACAAAAGCTCCTCAGCCTCTAAGAGCTGTAGTTGATGTCCACGGGTCCTCGGAGATAGCCAAAGGTATTTATACTGCAACAAGAAACTAATGGGGTATAAGCTACACTAGCTTAGTAAGTGAAAACTTCCGAATCACAATTAATACAAAACATTCAAGCAAGTAATTAATCAACCAAATGTAATGCATTAAACGAGTGAGTTCAACAAACATATGACCAGCCGGAGATCATATGTGGATGGACTTGCGCCTTCCATCCCGGGTTAGCAGATTAACGAATCCTACAGTATGATGCCGTTTGAGCTCACGATCAACTGAACAATAATTCGTTTTATGGATCACGATTAACCAACAATTTCGTTTTATGGATCACGATTAACCAACAATTTTGTTTTATGGGTCATGAAAAACCAACAAATGCTAATGCTCCATCCCATCGTGATATGCATGAATCCAATTATAATTGACGTCAAATATGGATTATTCCAATTCTTTTAGGTGTCCAACAATTATTTGCAGACAATCAACATAACTTCTAGCTAAACAAGCAGCAGCTTAACACTCGGTTTCGATATTCCTTAAGTTCAACTTCACATATCAACTCACTCGATCGTGGTACGCCGGTCTCTTAATAACAGTAGTCAGGTGATGGGGTATCATCATGCTCGGGATCATCTACCAAATAAGAATAGCCTAATAAGAATCTCATCACTTCACTAATTCAAGCTATGCATCTAAACTACTCAATGTCGTGAATCTCGCTATTTGCGGAAGTTCCAACTTAAAACGGCCATAACTTAGTCGTTTTAGCTTGGAATTTCGCAAATTTTATATCGATTTCTATCTTCTTCGAAAGATCTACCTATTTCTAATATTATTTTCAAATTTTGAAGACATTAAATTCATGGGACAGAAGGATCAGATCTGTACTGTAACGTTTCCATTTCCGGAAAAATTGTTTTGCTTTAGTAAAAATGTTCCTAGTTGATAACTCATGCATAGATGGAATATGAATGAATTCCTAGTATGAATGTCATGTAATGAGTTCATATATGCATGATCTTGATGATTTTTGATAATGAACTCTTAAGAACTCCTAATCGTTACAAGACTTCACATTAGCCATTACCTAAAATCCATTCCTTCCAAATTTTTGTATCTCCTAGTATTTTAGGACCCCATTCCTAGAATTTACTTGTTATCTAAATGAAAATGAGTTCTCAATACCTATACTAATCATGACCTTCATTTATGCATAAAAATTCACATTTTTCATTTGGCAAATATGTTTTCAAACAAGCTTTTCACAAAAATCCGAATTTTGAAAATTTCCTTTTCTTGCATTTTCTTTATGAGAAAACTTGTTTAATGCATCAAAAATTGAAGCTTCATTATATATATTGTCTAAGGACTCCATTTGACTCATAAAACATGCCATCTAAGCTTGAATACTAAGTGTTTATGTAGGCATCATCCTAAAATACGAATTTGACTATTAATCACTATATCAATATTTTTCATTCTAACTTCACTACTTGTTTTACATTTTTCTCATGCCTAAACTCATCTAAGCTTATGAAAATAATTCCTTAAGGGCATCTATTACATATACCTTCCATTTTTTTAATGAAAAATATGAGTTTTAAAGTGGTTTTGGTGGTTTTTAAAATAGGGTTTCAAAATCATCCGAATTTTCAACTAAGCATTTCTAACAAAAATAATTTCTTTTTCAAGTTTCTTGTCTTCTATATATGTAGATCTACCATCTATTCTATCTATACATAAGCAAGGCTTCATTTTTATGATCATCAATGCATGAAAATAAAAAATAAACATATGGACATAAATGTAGATGAAGATATAAATATCTAAACACTAGATCTACCATATATAGTGCATGAATCATGAGTCTCTTGGCATGAACCTAACTTTCCATGCAAGATCGCTACTTTACATGCATGAACATAACATTATCTCAACAAAAACTCTCTTAAACACTAGATCCATTTCTTGTGATGGCTTGAGATTCTTGTATTAGTGTTTTCATGTCCATTGCACATGCTCATTAGGATTAAAGGTGGAAAACACTCAAGAATGGTCTTGCCATTACAAGATTTGGTAATAACAAGGCTTAAAATCATCACATATATGGAGATTTAGAGTAGAAAAGAAGATGAAATGGAGTTGTGAGTGATTGCGTGTGCAAGTGTGGTTCACGGCAAGGATGAGAGGAGAGAAGAGAGAGTTTAACCTTTGCACAATTTTGAAAGAGTGAAAAAAATGAAGAGAGAGAGAGAACATAAGCTTATATATTTGTGGGATTAGGGTTTTAATTGAATAAAATGAATAAAAATAAAACAAAATAGGGGGAAAATTGGGGAGGGGCCGTCAGCCAAGAAGGAGGGGGATGTGTATGTGTGTTGAAATTTGATAAATTTGAAATTTGTGAAATAAAATGTAATAAAAGTGATAATTTAATAGGAGACAAAAATTTCTTGGAAAAGAAATATAATTGACTAGTTGTAAGGATAAGAATAGGGTATGGGTAGTGTGTAGTGTAGTTGTACTAGTGAATAGTAGACAAGGCATCTACTTTACCGGTAGTAACGAAAACACGGGAAAAAAGCTATAACTGTAATTTTTATAGCCCGGAAAATTATAAGATTGATATTTTTGAAATCCTTATAAAATTACGGTTCTAATGAATATTTCGGAACATTTTTCTGAGTTTGTGGTCCCAGGGCACGCTTTTCCGTAATTGAGCTCGGGAAAGCCCGGAATTGAAAAATTCCCGAATTTGAAACTTTCAAAGGTTTAAAATATACTTTAGAACAATAATTCATATTCATTAACTTTATAAAAATTCTTTTGTTATGAAACCGAAGGAAAGCCGGATCTAGGATTTCTAAGCTCCTCTTACTAAGCTTGAACCAGATCGATTTAGGGTTTCATTCTCTGGTTTCCGAAGTTTACCCGATCACTAGGAGAACTAGGGTATACGTTATAAGAATAATAATAAATTTAGGTGATGAATAATAATAAATCGTACTGGAAGACTCATTAATTACCGGTAGTAATGAAATACAAGTAAATTTGCAAAATCAGGTAATTCTAGCTATTTGAAAATTTGTAAAACTAATAATTCTAGCCTTTCGAAGTCGTCACCTGGTCGGATTGGAATAGGTCGAAAACTCATTGATCTCATCCTTTAGAGCATCCTAGGCCTAATACGAACCAATTACACCTTTTCCTCTTATTCCGACTCCTTGGTTTAGGAACACGGAATTGCCGGATCTAGACTACAGTGTTTCTTGGGAGATTTAGGGACATAGATTTCCCGGTTGACTTTCTGGTTTACACCTTTGCAACTTTGGAAACTGATAATTTATACCTTTATGACATATCTGACTGGTGAGATTTATTTTAAGATCGATTTCCATAAGTATTTAGTATCTCACAACGTTCTCAGAATTCCTTGGATTGAGTTTTATTCCTAAAGGTTAATCACTATTTACTTCTCAACAATTTGCTTTAGGGCTCTATTTTACCCGAATTTATAAGTTAGAGTTAAATAGAAAATTTGTCGTATGTAGAGGTTTTAAAATGGAAGTATATTGAGTTGCTATTTTATTTATGAGATTTCTTATTTTTCTCACGATTCAGAAATTTCTGGATTCGTTCGGAGTTTGAGACTTATCGAAGTTCAGTTTTAATTCGGAGTGACTTTTAGGGTTTTATTTTCAAAGTTCATCTTTAGAACTATCTACTGAAATTTTCCAGGCTTACACCTGCCAAGGCCTTTAAGAAAAGTTTTCTGCAGGCATCAAACTATTAAGATACTTTGTGGCATGAACATTTTAAAAATAGGATTGCAAGATTGTCAAGATAAGAAATTTTGCATATTTTAAAAGTTCTTTATGATAAAACTAGCACAAAACATCCATACAACTCATGATAGATCATATAACATAACATACATCTCAAAAGATCAACATAAGATTCTATATAAGGAAGCTATCTCCACAATCACTTCAGCCCTGAACTTTGCCCTTGAAGCCCATTACATCTCCTATCCTCACACTTTGATCTACTTTAGAGATACTGAAATCATATAAAATCTATAGGAGTGTGAGCATACAAGCTCAATGAGATAACAAAATTCAAACCACAAATCAAACAATATTAACCAAGTTATAATTACAATCATATACAATGCCACATTCAAACATATGTAATGCATAGTTTAGATGACCGAAGTTCAAACCAATGGAGATTTACGTCCTCCTTAAGGGTTGAAGGACCAGTCAAGTATCCCATCTCCAGAAGAAATTGAGAACTAAGGAAGGGGGTAACTTCTCATCTCGCTCCATATATTCATAAATATTTATTATAAACATAACCTCAAACTTCTCCTTAAATAGAGCTAAGGAGGGAGAATTTCTTTTGTTATACATATATGTATATACATTACCACATAACCACCACTTCACCTTAAACTATTAGCATCCCTCTAAGTGTTAACACCCTAAAAGCTGATCCTAACACAAGTGATGCCCTTTGGTGCTTGCATAGTTCCCATACGACTGAGCAATCCAACAATGACCCCACTCGACTTTCCTGTTAGTCAAGGCATCGTCATAGAATCAAATATTAGCACATAATATGGGCACAATGCGAATAAAATGTGCTATCATGCAATGCATGTCAATTACGAATTAAGGATTAAATAAACTTAAGTTAATTTATTAGTAGCCAAGCAATGTTCAGACAATCATCATGATCTCATTACACATTAACAACAAGAAAATCGTTATCATTTCAAATGTTAAGGATTGATACATATCCATACACCATATACAAGACATTTCCCAACCCCATACATAATTGATTAAGTCATTATAAAGATGGGTGGAACTACATTACAAGCACAACAACGTGATAAGAATTCAAGTAACTCACATTTGCATCTTGTTCAAAGATCGTAGTAATCTTCAAGAAAGTCAAGATCTTGATCGAAAGCTCCTAGAGAACAACAAACACATATCATCAATAAATAAAAGAAAAGATAGAACTCTTTTAAAGCTTTAAGCATTCTAAATTCTCGCTATAAACTTCTTAACTTAAGCTAACAACTATCGTGTTCAACTAAGGTTGGGTCAAGGGTTACATCCCTACCCAAAACTAAGCTTGTCCTATAACAACTAAGGGTCAAGGGTTACTTAGGAAAGGGTCACAGGGTACTTAGGTGCAGAAAACGTGTCACGCCTTAATAAATTTAAGGGTCGAAGGCTAATAAAAACATGCATGATTCGTGTTGAGGGCTCAACCTTCGGCCTCAACCAAAGCTGTACTTCAAGGCTTCATTTTAACTTTAGCCTCAACAAGCTTTAGTGCTATCGTGGGTCACGTCGAGGGCTCGACAATAGGCCGCGGCTGTCACTGAGTATTCTTACTTAAGTATTTTTAAGGCGCGACAAGATTTATGTCTGTTGAGGCAAGTCAAGTGCTTAGGGCATGATAGACACTATTCATAAGAAATTTGCCACTCGACTCTTATACTAAGCTTACCTTTGAGCCACACAAAGGCCAACATAAGGCATGTCACTAATAACTATCAGAGCTACACTAAGGGCAAAATACGCCTCAATGACGACGACGACAACAATAACAACAACAACATGCTGACTAACTCATGACCAACTCTACCTCATCACAACTATTCTAGATCATATTTTATCATCAAAACATGCATCCAAACATTCTAAGACAACAGCTTCTAGCCACATACTAATCCAACAGGGAACTTATCATCTAAAACCTATATCTAGATCATCAGTGAACTTAGTGGCAGGTCTACTCTCATTTTGTTACATGTTTTTTTCATTCTTTATTTTAGATAAACTCGGAAAACATTTTTTTCAACTCATAATACATATTTATCAAAACTCCAGACCTTGACAAGCTTAAAAGCAAGTTTTTGACACTTCTTAGTAGATTAGATTCGTTTTTCAACTTTCTAAAATGTGTAATTTACTAAAAACGTCATTTTTACTATAAATAAGGAAACATGTACATGCATGTGTGTGTTTCAATGAAGATACTTGTCATAACTCTAAAAATATGGTAAACAAAGATATTTCCTGTAACTTCTTGAAAACAAAGTAAAATGAAGTTACCTATCACTTTTGAAGATCGTTTTGCTTTTTCTTTCCAAAACTCAGATCGTAAAACACGAAATCATGGTTTTTGGGATCTTTCAAGCTAAAATGTAAAGTTTTGAGAAGAACAGATTTTGAGCGGATGAAAGAGAAGGTTTTTAGAAAAGTAGATATTTTGAAAATAGCGTGATTATTTTCTAAAAATAACAACACCCAATTGGTGTAAACTTTTAAATCATTATCTAGCTTACTTTTTATGAAAATGAAAATAAGTATTGTTTAAATGGAGTTGTTGTTTCAACATTTAATAAAAGAAGTTCTATCTAAGAGAAAAGGACAGTAAGTCTATGCTTTAGTACTTATTGTAGTTGGCTTGCATTAAATGTTGGTGCTTTTGGAAAAGATTAAAATATAAAAAATGAAATTTTAAAATCTTTAATGCATCTAAGACAAATCAGACTTTAATACCTTTAATAAATAGAAATTAATTAATGAAAGACACAACATTTGATGTAAGAAAGACAACATATTTAATTATCAAGAAATTATTAATTGACATTTTGTAAAAAATATTCATTATTTCAAAATACGTAATTAGTTTTTGGATTCTTTTTAAATTATTATTATTATTTTATTATTTAATCCACCTATGGCAAAACTTTGGGGATGACAGAGCAAGTAATGATTTTGCCTTATGTTTTCTCATTTCCTCCAATGACAACTAATTCAACTAGGATAGCCAAAGAGATAGAGAGAGAAAGGAGACATACCCATATGGAAATAAGAGAATGAAGTGAGTGATTGGATGAGTGAGGAAGTGTATATATTTATCTATTCTATATACAAAGTGATGTGAAGAAGGGACAAAATAAAGCTCTTCTTTTAATAACTCATGGCCTCTTCATCTCAACATTGACGTGTCTTTGGTATGCAAGCTTCTCTATCTCTACATCTATATCTATGATATTTGTTTGTCATAGTTTGTATTGATTATGAATGGCATTATGATCAATGCGTTCACTGAATACACCTGTTGTGAGAATTACTTCATCACATTCAATGAATGTGCTGAACCTAAGGAAAAAAAACTTGAATGCACTCACTAAATGTGTTTTCTTCATAAGAATAATATTGCATTTAGTGAATGCTTATTTTCGGATTTATTTTTCAAAAATATGGTAATCTGTACAAATCCCCTATTCCCCCTTTATTTAAGAGCCATTATTAAAATGGGGATGGGGGGAACCAATATATTGCACGTATTGAGATAACCTTAAAAATATAGAGAAGTTAAGAGTTGTACCAAAAACACAACATATTAAACCATAGCATAAAGGCATGATTTAAATTCTCGAATAAATTTAGAGGGGTTAATGGTGAAAATGGTGTCTAAACTTTTACAAAAATTCAATTCGATACTTAAAGTTTAGTTTTGAACAAACCTCATATATAAAAAAAGGGGCTACGAAAACTTTATTCAAGTAACAAATTATTCAAAACCAAACTTCAAGTACATAATTGAACTTTTTGCCAAAATTTAGGTACCATATTTCACATTATCCCAATTTTAGAGCATGGTTGAAACTGGGAATATTAGCCCAAAAACTCAACCTCACCTTAAAAAAATTGCAATGAAAATTAAACTTTACGATCATTCTCTATTCATTCAACTACAACAATAACAACAATCTTCTCAACTATACATTTGATCATATCCATGTCCTACTCATACTTCAAACTTTTCATGTGATGATCTAAACCTTGAAGGCTAATGAGTAATGACAACCTGCCAAATAATTCATTCATATAAAATATGTTAAAGCTGCTATAATTACCATAAGTTTCGAAACTAATTTTATTTAGAATTTTTTCTTACAATTTTTAAAGATTTTGTGTTTCATTGGTCATTTAATCTTGTTTAATTTTAATCATTAAATCATTCTTTAGATTTGAAAATACTACTAATTAGATGATTGGATATATGATCGGCATTTGATAGGTTTTAAAAACCATGTAGCAAATATGCTAAAATACTTAAAATATTATCTAGATTGTAGTACATCATCAAGAGTCAATTTTTGAAATGGGACTTGGCCCAGCCCATTATCATCGATTCTTAAATTGGGAATTGAAACATGCATGATGGGTTTAACTCATCAAATGACCTACTGATTTAAGCAGGTTATTGTCATGTTCCTATTGAAAATCGCAAATCCAATCAGCTATTATACTCCTATTATGAGTATTCAGTATTCTTTTAGGTAACTATTGCCTAAAAAGGATGGAATCTTTACTTTATCATATGAAGACACCAAATGTTGTTATTCCTTCCTTCTTCCTTTACTAACATTAAATTTGACCCCTTCACCTTCTTCTAAGTCTAAGTTAACATACACTCTCCTTAACTTACCATGTGCTACAATTCCAGTGACATGCAACATTTCTTATTTACCACACTTTCGTGTAACCAAATAATGCATAGACACAATGAGGTCATACATTTGTAGCTCTAACACATCCAAGTACCTACCTTTATTACTCATTTTATTAGCATCCTTCCTGTGATCCCTAGAACCACCACAACTGTTTACATTTCTATAAACCATATAAATGCCATTGTTGTTTATGCTCTCCTTTATATGACTGCTTATTACCATATAAATCACCTAACTAAGCTTGTCACGCCAATGCTCTAGTATCAAAAAAGATGATGTGTCATAGAATAAAGAATAAATTCTAAAGATGATCAATAAATGTAGTAATAGATAAAGTTGGAAACCTTTTGGTTGTTTATGGTTAAAAGTAAAAAAAAGGAAATCTTTTTATATGTTTTTGTGAATAGGGAATATAAAATAAAGGATATGAATGATCTTTACTTGATTTTGACTCACAAGTAGCAAATCATATTAGGTTTTAATTGAATAAACAATTGATATGACTTACAATCATTGATATAATTGGGTTGTTAGAGAAAGGGACAATATAACTTTTGGAGAATGTGATTTGATGTGGCTCATGAATTATAGTAATAAGTATATGCCATAATCTTGAGAACGTGACTCATAAATATGGCGTTTGCCACAATTATAATGGCATTGAAGAATAAAATCAATTGTGACAACCTAACCAATAATCTCATTCAAAATTATTATGACATTAAATGCATCACCTCCCCTGTTAAAATATGTACAAACAGTAATGGTCATGGAATAATTGCCACGAAAGGACTAAAAAGGAAATAGAATAACTAATAAAAGGTAGTAAACAACTATAGCAACAAGCTAACAACTATATCCCTAATTATGTTGTTTAAATCTTCCCCTACCAATGGGAATCAAACCTCAAAATCTGTCATCCGAGCCAGTGCCAAGGGTTTATGGAACCTTGTACTCAAAGTCCTTACAGAGTAGCTAAACAAAGTTAAAGTACAGCTTGTGACCTCATTCAATCTACATGAAGGACGAAACTTTGCTAGCTAAAGAAGGATGAACTTACTTATGATTAGTTTGACCGATTAACCTAATCTAATGCCAAATCTATCCAATCAGGTCAGCATTAGATGGATTCACTTCACTCGATCGACACTTATAGGAATCTAGCTAACTGACCCTATATTTCCCATGTCCAAGCCAATTCATCTAACTTGGCACTAACCAATTGACTACAAGCTAAATGACTAACTAATGAAGGAGACTAACCTAGCTAGTCTAGGTAATTGAAGCATCACCTAAGTCCATAATAACTCAAGTTAAGTAAATGAATGTCCCAATCTTTCATATGCCTTTTTTGGAATTTGCAATTCTTATTATTTTCAATTACATTCCTAAAGCTAGAATTAATTGTGACCATGGAGTATGTAATTTCTCTAGTGATTGTAAGCCCTTGGTTTTTAGAAGTAATCCTAAGCCTTAACCCTAACTGGGAAGTCAACGGAAACCTTAAGTCAATGGATCTCAAGTTTAACCCTACAGTTTAGATCCAGAAATTCCATGTTCATAAATCAAGAAGTCAAAAATTTAGTAAAGTGTGTAGAATAGTCCGTAATAATATTTGATATTTTAAAAATATCAGATTGGTTTATTTTCGGTTTATTTCGAACCTGATTGGATACTGTTTTTGAAAAGCGTGTCTAGGGGCTCAAAAATTCAAAATATATTTAATATTTTTAGACTCATATTTTCATAAGGATTTCAAAAATATTGAGTTCATAATTTTTTAGAATCTAAAATATCAGTTATAGCTTATATAAGCATATTTTAACTGTACCGGTAACATATTTGTTGAAATACTAAAATAATTCAATTAATTATTTAATTTTAATTATGAAAATTCTGCCACTTATTTAAAAATATTTTTCTTAATTTTATTTTATATATTTTCTTAATAAAAAGTACTTTTTCAACCCATACTTCAAGTACACTTCAATTATCACTTCTATACATTATTCAAGCTTTCTTCCACTCATTCTACACTCCATTTTCAATGTATGGCAGCTGACCATACCTTTCAAAACAGCCACTTTTCCTTATTTTTTTTATTTAATAATTAAAGCCTCATTTAGTTAGCACATTAAGTACAACAAGTCGCACTTTCAAAAAAATTAAGTTACAAATTGTCTACACTCTCTCTTTCCTCCTTACATTTCATGTGAACCCTCCCCATTTTGCCATTGTTTATTTTTTTCTTTTCTCATTTATTTCACTCATTTAATACACTCCTCTCTCTATTAAATGCATTTCATTTACACACTTTCTCTCTTTGCAAACCCTATCTCTTTTCCTCTCTTTATTCCTCTCTTTCCCTTGTTCTTGCACAAGAATAGAAGCTCCCCCATTTTCATTTATTGCTTCCGCACTCCATTCTTGAAGATCTTTGAGTAAATCTTTCTTCTTAAGCTTTCATAGACATTATAGGTTAATTATATGGAGGTTTCATGCATCAAAGGACTCTCCATAATGCCTAAAGGCTAGAGATGATGATGCCAAAACTTTGAAACACTCCTCTTGTTGATGATCCATAATAATATTGCTATATTTGTTGTCTTTAAGACTTTTTTATCTTCATATGTTTATTATACTTGTAGATCTAATTTTTATGAAGCTTTGGTTATGTTTATGTTTAGATCTATAGGTTTAGAGCTTACTATCATGTATTTCTTTTATATTCATGTTCATATTATGTGTAGATCTTACATTTGAACTTGAATAAAAATAGTGAAATTCGTATCTTGACAAAACCTATATTTAAAAACCCACTTCCAAGTCTCAAAAGGAGTTTTAGTTGAGAAAATGAAGGTTTAATGAATGTATATCATAAACTTCTCTTTACAAGAATCAAAGGTGATTTTCAAAATAAAAAAATATCATTTTCGGATTTTGGCCAAGACATGGTTTAAAAACATGTTTTACAACTCAAAAATGAAGATTTTATTTAAGAAATGGAAGGCTCTTAAGATAGGATATGTAAAGGATGATTTTTCATGAGTCTTTATGGATTTTATCAAAAGATATGTTCAAAAACAATTTTTGAAAATTCGGATCTAAGCCAAGACCCATTTCTAAAACTATTATCTAACCCCAAAATGAAGGTTTAGAAAAATATAAAGGGCTCTTGGTATAGATATTCTAAGGATTGGATTTTCATAAGTTTAGATGAGTTTTCCTAAAAGATATTTCTAAAATAGAAAGTTTTGTGAAAGACAAGTCTAGGTTTATTTTCATTCTAAAACTCAAGAAGGAAATTCGGATTTTGGAAGAGATAATTTTGAAAACCTTAGTTTAGACTTCAAACAAGAGTTTTATGTGGAAAATGGAATGCTTTGATAATAGGTGACATAAGAAAATTATTTTCATTGAGTCATGTTAGTTTTAGCAAAATTTTCTCAAAAACAAGAAAATGAGTTTCAACTCAAAATTTCGGTTTTTACAAAGGTAGATTCTTAAAATTTTCATTTGGATGATATCTTAATGATCGCATAAGTATTTAGTTCTTTATCTTTGGCTAGAAGTTCTCTTTACAAGTGTAGAACCAATATAAGATGATCTAAAAAGATTAAATGGAACAAAAGTAGCAATTTCAATAACTCAAACTGGAAAATTCGTAACCCTGCTGTATAGTGGTTTTTCGACCTCAAAACCTTGTATGTTTGATTTAACTTAGGAAATGGATAGATCTTTCGAACTAGATGGAAATTGATATATAATATACTCAATTCCGAGTTAAATTGAGTTAGATATGACCATTTTAAGTTAGGACTTCATCTTAGACAGAATTGATGAACTTAGTAAATAGAATTGTTAAGTTTATTAGAATTTTATGAGAAATACTCATTGAGGGTATTCCTTGTACTTAGGTGATTTGGAGGACGGATTTCCACTCCCCAAGGACTACTACGACTAGTAGATTTCTCTCCATGGCTGAGTGAGTTTATTTCTTAAATAGTTGTGCTCATGTATGTGCTTGTAATCGTAGTGGCATTAGAATTAGGAAAAGATAAAACTATGATGAGTTGTGATTTAATCTTGTTTGAATGAATAATAAGTATATCGAGACGAGACTTGTTGTAAATATCATTGTGTGAGCTAGTATAGACTTGAATTGTCTAAAATTCTCGATGATCACATTTAATCTACATAATTAACATGCCACGATTATATGAATAAATTGTACATGCATATCATGTAGTGAGTCACATTGCATTAGCTAATATACCTTTGGTGGGATAAAAGTATATTAGCGGGAGGCGAGGGGGCCTATGTTAACATTAAGGATGTGAGATCGCTTAAGTTAATGGATGTGGAGTAGGCACATAAAACTACAACAATAAAACAATAGAGGTTGTATAACTAAGAGAAAGAGATCGGGATGATGGTTACATGACTTATGGACCACCCCACTCAAAATTGGAATTTATGGTTACATGTCTTATGGACCATCCTAACCCCGAATGGAGGGCGTAAATCCATTCACATATGGCTCCCAGAAAGTCATATGCTTGTATGATCATTTGCTTGTGCATTTCATATGGCTACTAATAACTTATCTGTTATATATTGTTGTTGAGTATTAAATATTTGAAAATGAATCTCACTAAGCCTGTTAGCTTACACCCGATAGTTTTGTTGTGGTATTCCTATTTTTGGTTGTTCCGAGAGAACACTTTTCGCAGGGTTATCTTTTGGATAAATGAGCTTTTGAAGAAGTTGGGACCTAGCTAGAGACGTGGACTTCTAGGAAAATCTCTTTAACATAAACCCTAATGTTTGTAATATGGCTTTAGGCTGATAGACTTTTGTCATTATTTTGGTGGGGGTATGCCCCCTTGACTTCTGTAAAGACTTAACTTATTTATCTTGTTGTGATTTCTATTCTTAATGCTATTGTATGCCTTCTTAAGACTATTCGATTCAAAGTGTGATCCTAAAAGTTGTGCAAGTACACCTTACACCCGGTATGTAAACTTATGGGATGACTAAGGTTGTCATACTTAAGTTTAAATATCGAGTGTGGTGGACTATCACGTTTTGGTACCTTTAGGGCGTGGCAGTGATTGTACTTACAAGGCATCTTGCATTTTGAAGGAAATTACTATTTTGAGAATATTTTATCAAGCTTGTTCTTATCAATCCTTGATTATGGTGAATGAAACCTTTTCATATCAATTATCGCAATTATGGTAAACAAACCCATTTAAGATTGTTGCGAGTCATATCAATTAGTAAGAATGTAGTTTGGGTCACTCTTAGCATGTAATATCCTCGAGTAATGCTATTCATAACCTATCTACTTATATCACATGTGCTTTAAACCTAAAAAATATCTAAACATTGACATACAACCCTTAGTGATGATCCTTCTAAGTATGTTTGTGATTCGCTACCTATTGATATCTTAGTAATCATCCTCATAGGCACATCACTTGCCGTATCAAATCATACATTGTTACTACCTCTTACTCCTCTTTATATAAACCACACCCTTCTTCTTACCCCATGTCTACTTTATTTCCTTCTAAATCATTAATTCTTAATCGATTCATTTATACACAATCCATGCAATTTAACACCAATTCTACATAAAGAATAATTTTTCATTAAACATTTTTTATCAATTAACGTGATGGGCAAAAGAGAAAAAGGCCTATCTTATAACTGTCATGAGAATCACACAAAGATGGCATTTGTAAGGCAAGTTATTTTGAATGATTCAACTAGAAGATGCATATAAGGATAAAGAGGTTGAGGACAATAAGCCACTAGATGATATGCATGATTGAAGCGTGAAAACTATAAGTAAAAAACCAAACATAAGGGGTATTAACTCCTAAAAGCTATTTGTTTAGTGGGGTTCATTAATGATAAACTCGTTTAATTATTGATGGATTCAAGAATTATACACCTTTTTATACTATAAGGCTTTTGTACCTTAACTAGTTTGAGGTTGCTTATGTCACGCCCCAGAGGTTACCCTAAACGTGGCAGTCCGCCGCATATAATATTAAAGCTAATGAATGACAATCCGTAGTCACGCAGGAGCTTCGATATCATATGCAAGGCGTGCTTCCGAGATAGTAGGAGACTCACAGGGGTATTACGTTTAAATAGATAGCAAAAGCAAGCATAAACTTAAATATTTATTCATAAGATCTTCATTCCAAAATAAGTTCGTACATCATCTTAGGGGCATTCCCCCGCCTTAAAGTCTTTAATCAACTATACTAATGACAAAATAAATATATCTATCACATATGTCTACTATAGAGATTTTTCCTAGAAGTCTATGTTCCAAACTAAAAATACATAAACTTCCTCCAAAAACTCCTAGTAACGTAAGCTCATACTTGGCACATTGGGCTCCTCGGGCCAACCATAGATAATCATACTGTAATAGAAAACTATAAGGGTATAAGCAAATCTTGCTTTAGTGAGATAATTCCTAACTATATAACATTTCCATATGACAACCAAGTTTATTTAATTCCTAACTATCAGATGATCAACCAAATACACAAGATTAACCGAAAATCGAGTGTAGCATGGATTTAACGCCCTCCATGACAAGGGTTGGGTGGTTACAGGCCCATACGACCATCAATATTTGCAGATTTACCGGCTCCTGCTTGCCCTGTAGACTTCTTGGCTCCTATTGGCGCATGTAGACTTACCGGCTCCTACTAGCCACCACTACCACTTCCTCGTTTCCCTACACGAAGAATAGTAGTGAAATAAATGCGACTCACAAGCATGATATGCATGAATGAATTTCAATTTAACATTTAACCATATAAGTTGGATTCATGTGAAAGGTGATCAACCATAATTTCATCAATTCAACGCAAACGTCACACTTTTATTTAACATATCATCTTTCGATATACTTAATTTTCATTCAACAATTATTTCATAACATTTGTTCATTTATCTTTTCCTAAGTTTTCTAATTCCACTACTTACAAACACAAACAAGGAAATGTACTGAGGGAAAGAATTAACTCACTCCATGATCGGTAGGTCTAATCAAAATAGTCCTCCGGGTAGATGATCTTTGGTCCCTCGTCACTTAAACAAAATGAAATACCCAAAATGAGTCTTTCATAAAACTTCTATTCTTGAAGATTTTAAATTTCTCTTAAAATCACGGTAAAAATCGTATAGAAGGAAATTCCAACTTAAAATGGCCATAACTTGCTCATTTTAACTCGGAATTTCGCGTATAATATACCGTTTTCTACCTACTCGAAACGCATTTCTAAGCTTATTTTCATAAAACTAAGTCATTTGGGTTCCAAAAAGATAGCGACCAGATTTGCCATGAATTTGCAAAAACTTGTTTTCCTTCTTGTAAACAAAGCTCATTTGAAAAGATAAATATTTCAAGTATTTTGTAAACTTTTTGAAAGGTATATACACATATGTAATGACTCATAACCAATGTATGAAGTAAATGAAGTTGCCTCAACTTATGGAAAGTAAGGTTTTAAAGACTTTTGAACTTGAGATTTTGTTGGAATATTTATTTTACCTTTGAAAGACCTTGAGTTGTTTGTGATAAATATTCTTTTTCTAAATTTAATTTCTTTAAATTCGTAAGGAGTGGTTTTGTTTTCTAAACTTAGATTCCAACAATTTTGTAAAAGTTATGACAATTTTCTCACAAGAATATTTTAATTCCTTGGTTTCTTGGGATTATTTAATTTTAATGAAAAGGTTCTTCTTAGAAAAAGATGAAGTTATTGTAAAAATTTTGTTTACTTATTAAGTCTTTTGTATGTTTGTAAAATCTCTTATAAGTTCCTCTAAACATTAACTCTATATTTTACTTCTAGAGAAAAACATTTTATCTTAAGAAAACATTTCCTTCATTTATTTTGTTGAGACAAAACCATTATGTTCATGCATGAATATGAATCATAAACTATGAAAATATGTACAGAACATAATAACTTAAAAGAATAGGCATATAAAGAAATGAATCAAGTATTGGGACCTTAGCTTCATTAAGGTACCCGAGACTAAGAAAAGACTAGTCCCGAAAAAAAAAAAAGAAAAGAAAAAGAATTGTTTTGACTTGATGAGGACAAGTCTAAGACTAGAATGACTAGTCTTAAAATCAACTTAAAATTAAAAAATTGCAATGAAGTAAATAAATTGCAAGACTATGAGCTTATATGCTCTAAATAATATATATAGCTATATAGATATATTAGATAGTTATGAACATAAAAGAAACATAAATGAACATAAAGGAATTATGATTATGAACAAAAACAAAGTATAAACCTATTGTTGCTTTTTTAACCTTTATGGTTTTAGAAAACATACACTAAGCTCATACTAAGTAGATGAACATAAAGAAATCTCGAAGGAATTCTTACCTAAAAGAAGCTAAACTAAGAAGAACTTCTTGAAAGAACTCTTGAGAGATTTTGAGAGAAATTTTGGTATAATAACTTTAGAGAAGAAGTGGTGTGAAAGAAGTGAAGGTACGAGGGGGTATTTATAGGAAAATGTGGGAGATAATTTGTGTTAATTAAATAAATGAAAAATAAAACAAATTGAGGGCATCAAGAGGGGGGCCGGCGCAATTTCAAGCATGGGGAAGACCAAAAATTTATTTTTTGTTATTTTGTTAATTAAAAGTAAGAAATGAAAATTGTGAAGTTGTATTGGAAATGAAAATGTGTAAGAAATAGGTGTATGGTTTGTAAGAGTAGGTTGTAAGAAAAAGTAGAGATAGATGAATAGTGTAGAATAGTAGAAAATAGTGTAATGTAAAAGTAGACATGACAATTTAATGCCGGTAGTAAGAAAATACGCGTATAAAAGCGATATCTGATATTTTTAGCTACCGAAAAATTATGAAATTGATATTTTTAGAAATCTCATATTTTTACGAGTCTAACGGTATATTCGGAATATTTTTCCTATTCCAGGCTTCCGGACACGTTTTTCAAGAACTATGTCCAATCGGGTTCAAAGGACACTCGAATTCCTTCGATCTGATATTTTTATATAACCTATAGCTATTACAAACTGTAGTAGCTAACTTTTCCAACTTCGTTTTCTAGGGCTTGAGAAAACGGCAATGCCTGAGTTAAGCGGTTATGGTAAAGTAGGGTTTTGGTTGTCTTAAGAATCCGTTTGACTTTTGATTAGCGTTTAGGTCTTTAATTTGGATCCGAAAATTCGGGAACTTACAGCTTGCATCCCTTACTTTCAATGTTTATGGCTAGCAGAAAAATTCAAGGGGCAGACACCTTTTTACACTAGTAAGCTTTGTACCATAATTAGGTTTGATGTTGCCTGAATTCCTCACTTTTAATATTATATGACTAGCTAAAGAATTTGAAGTGTGTTAGCATGTGCAGAGAATTCATGATTGTTTTTAAGAGTTATGACTTTTTTTTTTTTTTACATTTTTATGTCTTTCCAATTCAACAGGATGACATGGTTTTTGGTGTTCAATGGCTTAATACTTTAGGTCTATTACAATTGACTACAATGCACTAATTGTAACTTTTCAAATGGATAGACCTAAAATAATGTAGCTTTTTTTTTTTGGGAGGTAACTGGCC
Source organism: Combretum micranthum (assembly GCA_024138025.1). Classification (NCBI taxonomy): domain Eukaryota; kingdom Viridiplantae; phylum Streptophyta; class Magnoliopsida; order Myrtales; family Combretaceae; genus Combretum; species Combretum micranthum. The sequence goes on from JAMXBD010000138.1 coordinate 1,011,021, forward strand.
TAAATGCTTAATCATATTTTGGTATTATAAACAAATGCATATTTTAATAAGTTTTTTTATTTATTGATCATTATCATCTTTAATGGATATGTAACGTTATATCCATCTGAAGAGTGAACTATAGCCTATTAATGTCTAACCAAACAAATACCACCACTTCTGAAAATCTAAAATAAAAAAAAGTTATTAACATGAGATGCTTGAGTCATGGTAGTAAAGCTAAGTACTAGTTGTAGTGACCTTAATATAGGGCTTATGTTACGCCCCAAGGGATACTCTAAACGTAACAGTCCGCCACACTCAATATCAAAGCTTAAGTATGACAACCTTATTCATTCCCATAAGCTTCGGTATTAATTGTAAGGCATGCTCTTACAAATTTAGAGGACCATACATGGAATTATGAAGCTTAAGAAGATATAATAACAAATTAAGGAAAGAGGATTCATAATAATTTTTCTTTTTAACAATAGTCTTACAAGTCTTAGGGGTATTCCCCAGCTACAATTAACTATAATTCATTATAATGAAATTTCTATGAAGTCTACATCTTATTCAACCCTAAACTTCATCTAAAAATTCCTTAACCAAAAAGGAAAATACCTGGTTGCAGGGTCCATGTGGCCTCAACCACAAATAGGTAAACTGCAAAAGATATCTATAGGGGTATAAGCTAATAGGCTTATGAGAATTATTTCCATAAGTAAACTTCTTATGTAGAAAAATTTAAACAAGTTATTTAAACAATCAAGTAAAATACAACATACACGTAGGCAAACAAGGCATATAGTTTTTCGAGAACTATATGTTGAACGATTTATGCCCTTCATTCGGGGTTTGATAATGAGTAACCTCAAAAAGAGTAGTTTTAGTTAGATTATGCTTTCGATCAATATCGCCAAGCATATTAAGTCTACTTGGGTTGAGCTATGCTTCCGGATTTCCGCTAAGCATTTGATTAATTCCATGTCGCCAAGCAATCGCTTTCGATCAAAACCGCCAAGTGTTGCTTTCGACCGTGCTATCATCCTTTTCACCTAAGGATAATAATCCCATGCAATATGACTCATTTCATGATATACATGAATCAATTTATTTAAGATATCATAGCATTGTTATTAGAAATTTTATGGTGATCAAAGAATTTCAAACACATCAAGTACTATACTAAAACAACCATTATTTACAACATCTCTCGTCTGATATTCTTAGAGTGCTTTCAACAATTTTCATATACATATCATTTTATCTTTGCTTAATTCTAATGCGACTAGACTACAAGCACAATCAAGTAAAGCCTTTTTAAGGAAATAAACTCACGTTGCCATGTCAACACTTCTTCTAACATATGAGTCGTTCAAACAATCCATTTAATCGTAATAATCCTTGGGATATGGGTATTCTTCCTCGAAATCACCTAATCAAGAAAAATACCCAAAATGAGGATTTCTTGGTAACTTTCTTGAGATTTGATAAAACTATGTCATAAGAACGTCAAGGTTCGTATAAAAAGATTATTCCAATTTAAAATGACCATAACTTGGTCATTTTAACTCGAATTACGCATATAATATACCGATTTTTACCTACTCAAAAAGATCTATCAATTTCTAAAACTATTTTCATCAAAACAGATCAATTAGGCTCCAAAACAATGGCGATCAGATTCACCACAAATTTTTTCATCCCAAAAGAAATTTGTTTCAAACATTAAACCATCCAAAAAAGCTTTGATAAATACTTAGTTATCTATATAGTTGAAAATTTTCCTTTTTATAGATATCCAGCTCATATTGTATCCATGCTCAAGTGTTTGTTGTCCATTCCAATTTCTTGAGTAAAATGTTAATCAAAAGTTTAGAAAACTATATATTTACTAAAAATCCATTTTGTAACTCCTTTCAAAAATGAATATTTTGGTTCTTTTGTTTTCAAAGATATATTTCATGTTTATCTTACTATTATTCTAAATGACTTTTTTTTTATAAAATAAATTTCTTTTTTCTAAATTGTCAATATTAATGTTACTTTTTGTTCTTACCATTTATTTGAAAATCTTTTGGTTTGAAAACTCTCGTTCTCTCTTGATGGGATTTCCTTATATTATGTTTTTATGGAAAACATTTTAGTACCAAAAATCATCTTCTTTTAGGAAAACAAAGTAATATTGAAATGATTTAAAAAGGTTTTCAAAACAAAAAGTAGCTTTTAAAATTTTAGTGAGTTCTTCCTAAAACTTGGAAAAGGATAAATTTGCTTTTAAACCATAGATTCTACATTTCATATAAAATCATTCTTAAGTGATAAAATCTCCTTTTTGTCAGAGTATGAGTTGGAGCTTTAAAGATTTGGACAACAATCTTAATGGGCATGATTATGAGAAATAATAACAAGTAAAAATAACATAAATAATAAATAAAGGCAAGTATTGGGAGTCTTAGCTTCTTCAAGGCTTGCGAGACTAAAAACTAGAATAGTACCAAAAAGAAAGAAATAAAATAAAAGAAAGAAAATTGTTTTGACTTGATGGGACAAATTTAAGACTAAAGACTAGTCTTAAAACAACATGTAATAAATAAATTGCAAAGGAAGAAATAAATAAATTACTTTGCATGAAAGTAAATAAATTGCAAGTGAGCTTATATGCTCTAAAGAATATATATACATAATTACTTAGTTAGATAAAATAACAATAATAATTTGAAAAATAAAAAGTAATAATATAAACATAAGTAGATATTCATGAACAAGAACAATACATGACATAGTGTAGCTTCCATAACATTTAGTTTTTGGAAACTTGCACTATGGTCATGTAAAGTTACATGACATGAAAGAAAAATTTGGTAAAGAAAAATTTACCTAAAGAGTGTTTTGAGATATTATGTGTGAATGAGTTTTGTGTATGTGGAAGATGTTTGAGAGTGTTTTTGAGAGAGTTTTGAGAGTGTAGATGGAGAGAGTGTTGAGAGGAAAAATTTTGAGAGATTTGGTATAAATTAATTGTGTGAAAGAAGTGAAAGAGGATGAGGGGTATTTATAGGAAATGATGAGTGAATTTTTATGTGATTTAAACAAAGAAAAAAAAAAAAGAAAATTGAGAGAGAGAGAGACTGGGGGGGGTGGTCTGGCCACTTTAGAGAGAGGAAAAGAGTGTTTATTTTGCATTTTTGTTGATTAAATGTAATAATAAGTAAGATAGATGTGAAATAAAGTTACGGATAGGTAAAAAATAAAGATAATAGGTGTATAGGGTGTAAGAATAGGTGTTAAAAAAAGCAGAGATAAAAATAGTGTAGAATAGTAATGAATAGTATAATGTAAAGTAGATATGATTAATAAATTACCGGTAGTAAGAAAATACGCGTATAATTACGATATATGTTATTTTTACTTACCGAAAAATTATAAAACTGATATTTTTGAAAACCTTATATTTTTACGAGTCTAACAGTATATCCGGAAGATCTTTACTATTACAAGCCCCGAAACATATTTTTCAAGAACTGTATCCGTTCTGGTTCAAAACGATTTGTAGTTTTGCTAATCTGATCTTTTTAAGCTTCCTTATGTAATTACAAACTATTCTACATACTAATCTCTCACTTACTTTCTTAGGGTTGCTAATACTGGATTGTCGAACTTAAACCATTACGTCTAACTAGGGTTTTGTTGACTTTAGGGTTTCCGTTTGACTTTCAAATTAGGGTTAAAGCTAAACCGATCACAAAACTTTGGGGGTTTACAGCTTAGTAGGATTGTCTTAATGCTAACATATCATGTGTGCACCCTGTAACAGGAAGACTGCCTTACAAGTCAGAGTTTGGAAGACTCTAATTAATTATTCTCTCACTCTATTATACATATGTATATTAATTATGAAAATAATTTTAGATACCGATATTTCCATAGATCACAAAGACTGCAGAGAATTAGATACTCTATCAAAAGATAAAAGATAAGGTAAGGTAAACTTAGACATAGCTATCAACTATTATTAAAAGAAATTACTAAAGGGAAAAAAACTTCAAGAAAGAGAAAATGAAGTTTTAAATCTTTCTCTCAACTAAGTTTAGTCTATCAGCTTCCTAATCCTCTAACTAAGTTGGCTTGATCTTTGGTACATTCTATGCTGGGATCCTATCCCAATCTCAGCTTTTGATTTTCTTGCAAAAGCAAACTATTGGGAGGATAAACTACATCTAACTTAGTAAGATATATCTTCAAAATGCAATGTATAAGCATGTAACAAACAAGTTATTATTAACAACTATATGCAATGCAATCAAGCACTTGAGACACATGTATATATGACTATTTGGAAACCATATATAGAACGGATTTAAACCATTCATGATAAAGGTTAGGGAATTCTACTCCAAGGATCTCTGTGATACTATACCCTACTAGTCCTAGGCTCTTGACCATAGCAATCAATATGGCACGGCTCCTTCTTGATGCCATATTCCCAAGTGATGCAGTTTCTCAAGCTAAAGTATGTTTGTGAACACGGCACGATTGTAGCCCATCCAGTCTCACACATAGTACTAGTAGGCTTCAACATGTGACACTATATGCTATGCATGACCATTTCTTTTATTATGCCAAATACATTTATGGTTCATTGTTTAGCCTTCAACCAACTTTAACACACACACTTGATATATAACATATGCTCCTTATATACTCAACATTCGTCACTTTGTCATGATATATTAAGTGGTCTGATACATACAAATAAATGAACACGCGAGTCTCATGACCCCAGACATACTCCATTTTAGATTTACACTAATATCTCTAGTGCAACCAGTTAAAAAAAAAGTATGTAAATCATAAGAGAATACTCACTTTGAAAAAATAGCTTGTTAATCATAATGATCCTTTAGGTATGGTAATATATCTTGGTTATTTTAAGTCTAATTTTCACATATGAATAGCCATTTTCTATAGTTTTTGGATGATCTATCCATTTTTATATTACTTTTATAATTTAGGCTTAGGATGGTTCGAATCAGGAGAGGTTAGATTTGACTCCTTAGTGTTTCCCCCTTATTTTAGGGCTTAGTCACTCCTAAGGTTATATACCATATATAATCATGTATCTTAAGTATCTATAGTGTTTATCCAAGAGATGTTTCATGAACTTTGGCTAATCTTGCATCTATTGTCCAACCACTTAAAATATGGTTTCAAAACTCATTTCTACATGTACATCACTCACATTAGAATTGCGTCTTTCCTATGATGTTTCAAAAGTGCTAAAAGTTTGAAAATATTACATTTGCTACTCTAAGGTCTTGGCAATCGAAGAAAAAGATGGAAAATGATTCTTTTTACTACTTTCTTTCAATGCACTTTAGTCCTCACTTCTAGATCTTTAAAATAAAAGCTTATATCATTAAAGAACAATTGAAATGGTCACATACCTTTTTTTCAAGGCCTTAGCATGAATGGAAAAATTGGAGGAGGAGAAATGCTTTTATCTTTTCTCATGATCAAGAGTAAGTCCACGCTAAACTCATGGGATTTTTTAGATGTGACACAAAGTGAGGAGTTTGAAGACTCCTTTTAGAGCCTTAAAGATCTCGACACAAGAGGGAACAACAGAGGGGGGTTTCCTTAGTATCTTGTTTTTAACACGCTTAAGTTCTTACTTGTGAGCTCATAATGGAAAGTTAACAACTTAAGCAAGACACATGGATGTCACATCCTAGTTTTTGTCCTTAGGGTTTCATTTTGCAAGTGACTAAGGAAGCTTAACACTTTCCTCTTATTTTGATAATTATTGCATCTAGCCCTTTCATTGGACTTATTAGGATGATCATTAAAAGAAATAAAAGTTTGAAACTCATCCCTATATGGCTCAACCAAGGAGGAAAAATGGGAAAAGAAACTTTTATTTTCTTAATTTAAACTTTAGACTGTTATACATAAGGTGAGCATAAAGGAAAACGAATTTCATTCTCCCATTGTGCACCCATGTCTCGACACATTCAAAGAAAATGGGGGGGAAGGGGGGAGTTTCCTTTGCTTCAATGCTCTTGTATGAGCTTTTAGCCACTATTGTAACACTCTTTTTTTAAAGAAAAAAGAAGCTTGAAATTATGGTAATTCTTGTAAGCTTCAAGTTTATAAGGAAAAGGAAGGATGATGACCCATTATGCTCAAGCCATCCTTAGTGAAGTAAACCTCATTTTAAGTGGAGTTGTTCATGTTTCCACTTAGGATGCTAGACTTCTAAACAAGAAAATTGACTATGTGATTTCCTAAGGTCACCATCATTCTTTCTTTTACATCTAGTGTCTTTTAGGTTTCCTTATACTAAGGATGATAAAACTAGAGACTTGTGTTTTTCCATAAACACTACTGTAATGTCCTAAAATGAAAGCATTATAAGCCCACCACCTATCTTCACTAGATATGGATGCGCTAAGGCCATTATTCTGCTAATCCACAATTATAAATTCCATATTACATCAATATCTCACATATAAAGGCACTTTTAAAACATCGTGTAATAACAAAACTTCTAAACAACTTAGTTGGCATAAACTAAAAATGCCAACTTTTATGAAACTTAAAACATTACATGAAAAGGTCTCACAGTCTTTAACTCTAGTTTTCTCCAATTCAAAATATCTAAAAAATCATTAAGAAAGTCGGCTCCACTATCTTCTTCCCTATAGTCTACAAATACATCATAACTAGATAGATCAAAAGTAACTGGGTCATCACTTGTACCTGAAAAATAGAAGAAGTAAGCGCAAAGGCCCACTACGTCATACCACAAACACTATCATGCCCCGAGGGTACTACAGTAGTAGTAAGCAAGCTACACTTGAATACTATCACTAGATTACCATAGGAAATACATATTTTTCAAACAACAGGATCTTTTAGTTGCTTAGACAAGAAATAACAAATACATGTAAGCCATAAATTAGTAAATAACTATCATCTCAATGCTTGAATATAATATTACAAACCATATTGTCTTTCTAAAAGTCTCTAAACACATAACTCATAATTTAAAATACTAACTAGCTTAGACTAAAAATAAAAGTAAATAACTTATCCCATAATCTTCCATGAACTTTTAGTCTTGAAGTTCTTACCGGAGCTAAACTTCTAGAAGTGACCTGCTATGGCTTAAATGTAAACCTGAAAGGATTGTTAGAGTGTAAGCGAAACCACGCTTAGTGAATAACCAGAACTTACCACATATCAAACAAGTCATTAACAATCATATGAAATGCATCAATTAAGCATATGCACAAATACAAGCCTAGAAAACCCAAAATCCAAAGTAAGATGAAGATTTATGCCCTCTCATCGGGATTGAATGAACATAATACTATGGCCCATATACCAGGAGAGACTAAGTATAGGAAAACAACTATACTCATTTTAATTATCACTTTAAATTTATCATGTCTTTACCACTCATTTCTTGTTTTAGCTTTAGAAACTCCACTAAATGTTAGTCATTTAATCAATACCATAAGTAGCATTCTTTATTTACCATTTAATTCCTATGGTATCAATAGAACGAAGGTAATCTTGCGAATAACTAATAGCTTCCTTGCCTAGATAAACCAAGCATTACCAGAGATTTGAAACACTAACACGTAGTAGGCTGCTATTTGCTCAATGCTACTTATGCAAATCATGCAATGCATGTTCATTTCATTTATGGTACACTAGTTTTTAATTAGGTTTGAGATGATCAATCATCTCACAGACAAACAACATGCTATATAAGTAATATGATCATACAGAATTATGTTATTACTATCATTAGAGTAACTTAGCAATCAACAATTCATACAGCAGACAATTTCTGTAAATCATACATATGTACTGGTTATTATCTTTCATTAAAGATCGGTTAAGCTACAAGCACACACAGTAAATAAGACTGAGTTACTCACTTGCTCATCTATCTAGTCGTAATAGTCAGCTAGGAAATCCTCTATAGTTTCAATATAACCTATTGAAATGAATAAAATATTCATCAATAAAAAACGTATTATATAACTAAACTCCTATGAGTGTCTAAGTGCCCTATATTGGTATTTGATTTTCTTTCTATTACTATATTGGTCCTTTAATGGTCCTTTGATAATCAATTATTATTTAATATTTATTTTCATTTTGTTTTCCTTGATCTTGTTTGATATTTATATATATTCTTATTGGGTAGTTGTGGGATTTATATTTAGTGGTTTGATATTTTATCATTACCATTATCATCACTTTTCTAATGTAGTTTAGTTACCCTATTATAGTAATGAATATTTATTTATTATTATTTAGTTTCGTCGTGTTTCTCTTAATCTACTTCATATAATTATCTTGTCATTTTAAGAATTACATTATTCATAATTTTAATTTATTTAAATTTCCATTCTTATATATTTCTATATAAAACAAGTATTTTACAATTATCTTAATTTTATTCTTATAGCAAAGTATACTAATATTAGCAATAATGATATTAATATTAATAATAATGATAATATGTTAACAATATTAATGTTAATTTTCATAATAACATTAATAAAAATAGTGATAGCATAATAGTCATAATATCTTTAATAATGAATAATAATAATCATAATATTAACATTACTAATAATGATAATAATAGTTATTGATGATGATGATGATAATGCCATTAATAATATTAATAATAATATTAACGTTAGTAGTAGTAGCAGTAGTAGCAGTATAGTAGTAGTAGTAATATCATTAGTGATAATAATAATAATAATAGTAGTAGTAATAATATTAATAGTGATAACGTTAACAACAACAACAACAACAACAACACAACAATAATAATAATAATAATAATAATCGGATTAACTAAAATAGATTTTGTAATTTAATTTAATTTTTTTTTAACTGAAGCCTAGAGGTACACAACTTGGTACATGGTCGTAGCCAGCCGTGTTCCTTTAAAAACATAGCGCTCGTGGAAATTCCAGCCGAAAGATACACAGAGAGTTCATCACCCCGTGTTCACCCCGTGTTCATCTGCAAATATGGTTTTCCATGCGCGTTGATATGTTTCCTTGCAATTTTCCACATCCAACTTATTTTTAATTCATTCCTAAGTGTTTATACATGATATATATATACATATATCATCTTATAGTACATCAACATGTCCATGATCCTTTTTTTGTGATAACAAAGAGTGTAACTTGGGTTTTTCAAAACTCATCTTTTTGGATGGATTAAACTTTGTTTTTGAGTTGTTCTTAAACCTAAGATCAACAAATCTTTATTTAAGTTAATGTTCTAACATATTACTATCTAAAAACCAAAATTACTCGCCTTGTTTTTCCTTTCTCAAGCTTTTTGTTAAGCTTTAATGGAGTTGTTTTAGGTTTTGAGTTGTTGATTTGTTTTAGTGGTTTGGTTGGGACAAATTTGATGTTGTTGTTGTGGCTGATGTGATGTAGTTTAAGTGGTTGTCTTGTTGTTCTTTAATGGCTTGTTTCCTTGTAAAAGAATGTGTATAAGTAGAAGAAAATGGAGGCCACATTTCGATTGAGGAAGGAGATGTTGTTCCATCGAAATTTCAAGATCTAATTGATCATTCTCTTCATTAAATGTGCTATCTAGGTGTCTAAATTAGATTGGATGTGTGTGTTGAATTGTTGACTTTGTTATGCCCTTTTTGACCCTTAATGCACCAAATATCGGCTAGCACATTTCATGGTAATTCTAGCCATCCATTTTTTGTGCAATTTGCACCAACTTTTACATGCATATATATTATAATATTAGATAGTTAATAATTATATAGATTTTAAGGTAGTTTATTAAGTTAAACAGGTATAAATATGATAATTATTCAAGAGTTTTATCTCCAAAAATTTATATAGAGTTCTACAAATTTTCTAGATTGTTATTGAGTTCATTTTAGGTTTAAAGTTTACATGATTAATTATTTTTAGGTTTTATCTCACCCGATTAGGGTTTTCTAAGCTTAATAAGTCAATTTTCGTTTTAGGCTCTAATAGCTTAAGAATACTCTAATTAAAATAATGGTGTGATCCGAATATTTATTTGGAGTCTAGATTATTAGTTATACATCTGTTTACGTTTTTATTGTATATTTATAACCCTAACGGTTTATTTTTAGGTTATCGTTTTCTAACTATAAGCGTAATTAGTTATTTATTCTTTATCACACTTAATATCTTAACCAAGTCATTCTTATATCTTGAGTTTTCGATACCTACTATGTAATCTTATTAGTAGTATTTAATATTATCTAGAAAACTTTTTTTAGGGTTTGGAACTATATACATGCTCATTACTACTTATAGTTCTATTCTAGATTTTTGGTTGAGTCTGATATTAACCATGTAAACCCCTGTTTTCTAAGCCTTAACCTTAAGCCGAGAGGTCAACCGAGAACCTTAAGTCTTCTGAACTGGAGTTAAACCCTACAGTTTTGATCCGGCAAACCCGAGTTCGTAAATCCAGGAGTCGAAAATATATTTAAAGTGTTTAGAATAGTCTGTAATAATATTTGATTTATTAAAAATATCATATTGGTTTAATTTTGGCTTATTTCGAACCCGTTTGGATACTACTTTGGAAAGCGTGTTCGGAGGCTCGGAAATTAAAAATATATCTTTAATATTTTTAGACTCGATTTTTATAAGGATTTCAAAAATATCAAGTTTATAATTTTTTCGGATTTTAAAAATATCAGTTATAGCTCATATAAGCTTATTTTACTCTTACCGTAACTTATTTGTTAAATTTCTAAAAATAATTTATTTGATTATTTTATTAAATCATAAAAATTCTGCCACTTAATAAAAATATTTTTCTTAATTTATTTTATATATTTTCTTAGTCAAAAAGCACTTTTTCAACCCATACCTCAAGTACACATCCATTATCATTACTACACATTATTATGATTTCTTGCTTTTTTTTTCTTACACTCCATTTCCCCAACATGGCAGCTGACCATCCCCTAAAAATCAGCCACTTTTCCTTATTTTTAATCATTATTTGATATTTTAAAGTCTCTTTTAGTTAGAAATGGAAGCTACAAGTTACACTTTCAAAATTACAAATTACAACTCAACTAAATCACCTCCCCCCCACAAGGAAAATCACGCCAGCCCCCCCACCCCCCCCCCCCCCCCCCCCCCCCCCCCCCCCACCTCCTTGCAGCTGCCTTATTTTATTTTTTTTTCTTTCAATTTTTTTCACACTTCCTCTCTATTTAAGTATCTCATTCTCTCACTCTTTCACCTTTACAAACCTACACTTTTCCTCTCTCTTTTTCCCTTTCCTTTCTCTTCTTCTTTGCTTTGTTCTTCTTAAGAACAAGTTGCCACCATTTTCTTTCCTTGCTCATACACACTTTTCTTGCAAATATTTGAGGTAGTCATCCTCTTTTAACTTCCATAGGATGTTGTAGGATGATATTATGGGTGTTTCATGCATCAAAGGATATTCCACAAGCTTAAAAAGCTATGGATGATGATGTTAAAAATTGAAACACTCCTCTTGTTGATGATCTCTTTTTTTTTTGGTTATTAGTATATTTGTTATCTTGAAGGCTTGTTTATCTTCTTATTTTTGTGATAATTGTAGATCTAGAGTTTTATAAAGCTTTAGTTATGTTTATGTGTAGATCTAGAAGTTTAAGGCCTACCAGCAAGTTTTTCTTATGTTTTCATGGTTGTATTTTGAGTAGATCTTAGATTCAAGTTTGAATGAAAAAGTAAATTTTCATAACTTGTCAAGGCACCATTTCAAAAACCCTCTTCCAAGTCTTAAAATGGAAGTTTTTGTTAAGAAAATGAAGGTTTGATGGATGTATATCATCAAGACTTCATCTTACAAGAATCAAAGTTGATTTTCAAAGTTTATTTTCAAAAAACAAAAGTTGTATTTTCGGATCAAGACAAAGATCTAAAATAAAAACATATTTTCCAACTCAAAAATGAGGATTTTATTCAAGAAATGAAGAGTTCTTAAGATATGATATGTAATGGGTTGTTTTTCATGAGTTTTTGAATTTTCTCCATAAATATGATCAAAATAAATTTATGAAAATTCGGATCTAGGCCAAGACCCATTTTTGGAACCCATCATTCAACTTTAAAAAGATTTAGACAAAAATATAAAGGGCTCTTGGTATAGATATCTTAAAGAATTAATTTTCATAAGTTTAAATGAGTTTTCCTAAAAAGTATTTCTAAAATCAAGTGCTTTGTAAAAGACAAAATTTAGGTCTTGTTTTCATTATAAACTTCAAAGAGGAAATTCGTATCTAAGGGGAGACCAATTTTGAAAACCTCCTTTTAGATCTCAAAACAAGTATTTTATATTGAAAATGGAATGCCTTGATGATATATAATATAGGAAAATTATTTTCATTGAACTAAGTAAGTTTTAGTAAAGGAATTACTCAAAACAAGACAATGAGTTTCAACTTATAAATTTCGGTTTTATGAAAATGGATTTTTAGAAGTTTCATTTGAACTTTATGTTTGGGATTAAATAAATGTGTAATCTCTTAATTTTTTTTAAAGGTCTTCTTTCAAGTTCAAGACTAAAATAAGTTGGTCTAAGTAATTAAATAGAGTAGAAATAGCAAATTTTCTTAAAGGCTCAAATTTTGGATTTTCGCCACCCTACTATGCTGTATGATTCCGACCCTTAAATGACCTTAAATATTTTAATTAACTTTATAAATAGATAGATCTTTCAAAGTAGATAGAAATCGGTATATTACAAGCTTAATTTCGAGTTAAAATGAGTTAGATATGACCTTTTTAAACTAAGAATTCAACCTAGGCGAGAATTGACGAACTTAGTAAATAAAATTGTTAAGTTTAATAGAACTTCATAAGAGATAATCATTGAGGGTATTCTTTGTACTTAGGTAATTTGGAGGACGGGTTACCACTCCCCGAGGACTATTACGACTAGTGGATTTCACTACATGGACAAGTGAGTTCATTTCTCAATTAATTATGCTCTTGAGTGTGCTTGTAGTAGTAGTGGCATTAGACTTAGGAAAAGATAAAATTGTGATTGAATGGTGATCTAAACTTGCGTGAATGAACGATAAGTATATCGAGGCAAGATTTGTTGCAATAACCTTGTATGAGCTAGTATAGATTTGGAGTGTCTAAAATCTGTATGATCACTTTTAAATTATCTAATTAATATGCCATGATTATATGAATAAACTGTACATGCATATTACGTAGTGAGTCAAATATCATTGTCGAGTATGCCTTTAGTGGGACAAAGGTGTATTTGGGAGGCAGCGGGTCTTTAATTAATGGAACTAGGGTTACATGACTCATGGACCAACATTAAAAATTGTGGTTGCATGTCTTATGGACCACCCCACTTAAGATTGGGACTATGGTTGCATGTCTTATGGACCAACATTGGAACTGTAGTTGCATGACTTATGAACTACCCCAAACCCCGAATGGAGGGCGTAAATCCATTCACATATGACTACCAGAAAGTCATATGCTTGCTTGCTCATTTGCTTGTGTATTCATATGGTTGCTTAATTATAACTTGCTTGCATAGATATTTTAGCTTGATCGAGTATGTTACTTGGAAAGTGAATCTCACTAAGCAATTAGCTTATACCCCAACAGTTTTTGTTGTAGTGTCCTTGTTCCGAAAGGACACTTTGTGCAGGTTTATCACATTGGATTAATGAGTTTTTGAGGAAGTCGGGACCTAGTATAGGCGTGGACTTCTAGGAAAATCTCTTTATGTAGACTCAGATATTTGTAATTTGGAGCTAGACGATGAAGACTCCCATTATTTTGGCGGGGGTATGCCTCCTTGGTTTTTTGTAAAATTTAACTATTTATCTGTTGTGATTTCTATTCTTAATGCTATGTATGCTTCCTTATGACTACTCGATTCAAAGTGATCCTAAAAGTTGTGTAAGTACACCTTACACCCGATATGTAAACTTATGGGATGACTAAGGTTGTCATACTTAAGTTTAGATATCGAATGTGGTGGACTGTCACGTTTAGGCACCCCTTGGGGCGTGATAGTTTTAGTTGGTATCAAAGCATGGTTGACAGTTTACAATCATAACTACAAATAAATAGCCTTAAGAAAGGATCAAAAGGAAGGATAGAATAGAATTACTAAGGAAGACTTAGATGGGAAGACGACCATGGTATATGTCACGCCCCAAAGTGTGCCCTACACGTGATAGTCCGCCACACTCAATATTTAAACTCAAGTAAGACAACCTTAGTCTTTCCATGAGTCTGAACGTCGGGTGTAAGGCTCGCTCTCCACATTTATAGACCATACTTTGCTTCGTAGTAGCTTAAGGAGACATACATAGCAGCAAGAACATAAATCATGACCGTCTTATAGAGAATTATTCTATTACATGAACTAGGGGGCATACCCCCGATAACAATGCTAAGAATTCTCAAGCTCACAAAATTCCTTGTATTATCCTTCGGACACTAGTTCTAGGAAACAGGATTAGCATTCCATTTCTACTTTTAGGTCCCGGCCTTAACAAAAGCTCCTCAACCTCTAAGAGCTGTACCTGATGTCCCCGGGTCCTCAGAGATAGCCAAAGGTATTCATACTGCAATAGGAAACTATTGGGGTATAAGCTACACTAGCTTAGTGAGTGAAAACTTCCGAATCACAATTAATACAAATATTCAAGCAAGTAATTTATCAACCAAGTGAAATGCATCAACCGAGTGAGTTCAACAAACATATAACCAGCCGGAAATCATATGTGGATGGACTTGCGCCCTCCATCCCGGGTTAGCAGATTTATGAATCCTCTGGTACAACACCGTTTAAGCTCACGGTCAACTGAACAACATTTCGTTTTATGGATCACGATTAACCAACATATATTCGTTTTATGGATCACCATTAACCAACATATATTCGTTTTGTGGTCACGAAAACCAACAAATGCTAATGCTCCATCCCTATCGTGATATGAATGAGTTCAATTATAATTGAGGTCCAATAATAGATTAATCCAATTCTTTTAGGTGGCCAAGCAATGTTCACAGACAATCCATTTTAACTCATCTCCACACAAACAATAACTTATCACCCGGTTTCGATATTCCTTAAGTTCAATTTCGCATATCAACAACAGACAATCATAATTCCCAACTAACCCCATCATACATAATCATTCTTTTTATCTTTACCTAGCAACTAGTGCGGCTATCATTACAATCATAAGCAATAATTGAAATTGGAAGAGGAACTCACTCGGCCATGGTACGTCGATCTTTTAATAACGGTGGTCGGGTAATATGGTATCGTCGTGCTTGGGATCACCTACCAAATAAGAATAATCCTAATAAGAATCTCATCACTAAACTAATTCAAGCTATGCATCTAAACTATATGGAATCGGAATTCTCGCTATTTGCGGAAGCCCCAACTTAAAACGGCCATAACTTAGTCATTTTAACTCGGAATTTCGCAAATTTTATATTGATCTCTATCTAATTCGAAAGATCTATCCATTTCTAGTATCATTTTCAAGTTTTGAAAACATTAAGGTCATGAAACAGTGGGATCAGTTCTGTTCTGTCACTTTTTCAATTCCAAAAAATCGTTTCGCATTTGATAAAACTGTTCCTAGTTGATGATTCATGTATAGATGGTATATGAATGAATTCCTAATATGAATGTCATGAAATGAGCTCAATATATGCATGGTTTTGATGATCTTTGATGATGAGCTCTTATGAACTTCTATTTAGTAAAAATTCTATGATAATCACTTATGAAAAGCTATTCTTTCCAACTTTACATTCCTAGTGTTTTTATGATTTTATCCTTGGAATTTACTTGTTACCTAAATAAGAATGAGCTCTCAATGTCTATACTAATCATAACCTTCATTTATGCATAGAAATTCACATTTTTCATTTGGCAAATATGTCTTTGAACATGCCTTTCACAAAAATCCGAATTTTGAAAATTTCCTTTTCCTGCATTTTCTTTGAGAAAACTTGCTTAATGCATCAAAATTGACTTTACTATATATCGATTGTCTAAGGAATCCATTTGACTCATAAAACATGCAATTTAAGCTTGGACACTAGGTGTTTATGTAGGCATTATTTCAAAATACGAATTTAACATACTAATCACTATCTCAATATTTTTCATTCTAACTCCACTACTTGTTTTATATTTTACTCATGGCCAATCTCATTTAAACTTATGAAAATTATTCCTTAAGGGTATCTATTACATATACCTTCCATTTCTTGTGTAAAATATGAGTTTTAAAGTGATTTCAAGGGTTTTTAAAATGGGTTTCAAAAATCATCCGAATTTCCATAAAACATTCCTAGTAAAAATCTTTTCTTTTTCAAGTTTCTTACTTCCTATACATGAAGATCCACCATCTAACATTTCTATACATAGGCAAGACTACATTTTTATGATCATCCATGCATGAAAATTAAAATAACCATATGATCATGAATGTAGATGAAGATATAAATGTCTCAACACTAGATCTACTAAATATAATGCATGAATCATAAGTCTCATGGCATGAACATCAATATATATACAAGATCTTTACTTTAAATGCATGAACAAGAGATTATCTTGACATAAACTCATCTAAACACTAGATCCATGTCTTGTGATGGCTTGATATTCTTGTTCAAGTGTTTTCATGTCCCTAGCATATGCTCATTGAGATTAAATGAGAAAACACACAAGATATAGCTTTGCCATTACAAGATTTAGGAAGAACAAAGCCTAAAATCAACATACCAATGGAGTTTTGGGGTAGAAAAGAAGCAAATTTGAGCTTGAGTGTGTGTGGGAGAGAGGGAGGGGCTCACGGCATCAAGGGAGGAGGAGGAGAGAGTTTTTCACCTTGGTAAAAATTTGAAACAAGTGAAATGAAGAGAGAGAATGAACATTTAGTTTGTATATTAGATGGATTAGGGTTTTAGTTATTAAAATAAATGAAGAAAAGGCAAAAATGAGAGGGGAAAAGAAGGGGAGGGGCGCCGGCCATATAGGGGAGGGGATGTGTGTGTGTGTGAAATTTGATAAATTTGAAATTTGTGTAATAAAATGTAATAAAATGATAATTTAATAGGAGGCAAAAATTTCTTGGAAAAGAAAATATAATTGAGTAATTGTAAGGATGTAAGAATAGGGTATGGGTAGTGTGTAGTGTAGGTTGTACTTGCAAATAGTAGACAAGACATCTACTTTATCGGTTGTAACGAAAACACGGGAAAAGACTATAACTGTAATTTTTATAGCCCGGAAAATTATAAAATTGATATTTTTGGAATCCTTATAAAATTACGGTTCTAATGAATATTCCAGAACATTTTTCTGAGTTCGTGGTCCCGGGGCAGTAATTGAGCTCGGGAAGGCCCGGAATTGAAAAATTCCCGAATTTAAAACTTTCAAAGGTCTAAAATATACTTTAGAATGATAATTCATATTCATTCATTTTATAAAAATTCTTTTATTATGAAATCAAAGAAAGCCGGATCTAGGTTTCTAAGCTCCTCTCACTAAGCTTGAACTAGACTAATATAGGGTTTCGTTCTCGGTTTTCGAAGTTTATTTCGATTACTACGAAGCTAGGGTATATATTACAAAAAAAAAATAAAAAAAATAAAATAAAATATGTAATGAATAGTGGTAGATCGTACTGAAAGACCCCCTAATTATCGGTATTACAGAAATACAGATAAATTTGCAAAAATCAGGAAATTCTAGCTATTGAAAACTTATAAAACTAATATTTTAAAGATCATTATAAAATATGAGTCTAACGGCATTAATAACATATTTTTAATATTGTAGATCTCAGGGCGCGCTTTTCGAAGTCGGTGCTTGACTGGATTGGAATAGATCGAAAATTCGTTAATCTCATCTTTCCAGAGCATCCTAAACTTAATACGAACCTATTACACATTTTCCTCTTTTTCCAACCCCTTGGTTTAGGAATACGAGATTGCCAGATCTAGGTTACTGAGTTTCTTGGGAGTTTTGGAGACTCAGTTTTCCCGGTTAACCTTCCGGTTTACACCATTGCCAATATAAAAACTGATTTTTCATACTTATATGACTTATCTGATTGGTGAAATTTATTTTAAGGTCGATTTTCATAAGTATTTAATATCTCACAACGTTCTCGGAATTCTTTTGGATTGAGTTTTATTCCCGAAGGTTAATCACTATTCACTTCTTAACAATTTGTTTTAGGGCTCTATTATATCCGAATTTATAAGTTGGAGTTAAATATAAAATTTTTCGTACGTAGAGGTTTTAGAATGGAAGTATATTGGGTTGCTATTTTATTTCTGAGGTTCCTTATTTTTCTCACGATTCAGAAATTTCCAGATTCGTTCGGAATTTGGGACTTGTCGAAGTTCGGTTTTAATTCGGAGTGACTTTCAGGGTTTTATTTCCCGAGTTCATCTTTAGAATTATTTACTGAAATTTTCCAGGGCTTATAGTATAGGTCCTAAAATCCTATCACTCTAACCCTTGTGGATAGTAACCACTAGGAAACAATCAACTTAGTATCGCAAAACCTTCATAGGTGACCTAATGAGACTCTCATAGAATGTCGCTTAGTTGCTTTAGTTGCTCTTGGTATTGTGTTGTTATTGTTACATGTTGACTGTTTCGTTGTTGCTTCTGGTATAGAATTTTACTTGATTTTTGATTATGAGGATTTTTGCACGTGTTGTTTAAATTTCAATAAAGCTATATTTATGTTTTATGATTTCAGAATTTTATTACTTAAATTCCCTGATTTACCTTTTCGCACTTTTATTTTTCCACTCGCATTACTACTTCCTTTATTTCCGTTACCTCGTTTGAAAACATTAATAAAATATATTGAGAAGATTACTTATCTAGACAAAAATAAAATTTTCAACAGCCGAGGTAGGAGAAGAAGATGTCAGGAGGAAAGTGCCTCCAATCAACCTAATATGGAAGAAGGGCAACAAGCCGCCCCTCCTCCAAATCCTCCTGCAGATGCTACATAGGTAGCTTTGCAAACCATACTTGGACAGATGGCACAAATGACTCAAGTGCTCAAGGCACTTCGACAAAGTTTGCCGGCAGCAGCACAAACACAAGCTCCAGCTGCAGCTCCAACTCCGCCACCACTTGCACCCCAAGCTTCTGTGGGGATGCCAGCACAGGAAAGCGTGCACTCTCATACTACGCCTTTGCCTTTTCTACCACCTATGAGGCCATATAAAAGCTCCCTACCCGAGTTCATTAAGAGTAACAGATATTTTGAAGGGACTTTTGGGAGACCGGATGAGGCTAAAGATTGGTTAGCTCAGATAGAGCGATCCTTCAGGGCTTTTGAGGTGCCACACCACCTGAGAGTTGACTATGGCACTTACCTGCTTCGGTTGTAAACCCCGGTAATCTTAGTAGTTAAGAAAACCCCGGGAGTTGAAAAGCGAAACCCTAATCCGGTTCAGTTTAAGTCTAGTGAGAGGAGCTTAAGAACCCTAAATCCGGCTTTCCTTCGGTTTCATAATAAAAGAAGTCTTATAAAGTAAATGAATATGAATTATCATTCTAAAGTATATTTTAGACCTTTGAGAGTTTTAAATTCGGGAATTTTTTAATTCCGGGCCTTCCTGAGCTCAATTACTGAAAAGCGTGCCCTGGGACCATGAATTCAGAAAAATATTCCGGAATATTCATTAGAACCGTAATTTTATAAGGATTCCAAAAATATCAATTTTATAATTTTTTGGGTTATAAAAATTACAGTTATAGCATTTTCCCTTGTTTTCGTTACAACCGGTAAAGTAGATGTCTTGTCTACTATTCACAAGTATACCCTACACTACACACTACCCATACCCTATTCTTACATCCTTACAATTACTCATTTCAATTTTCTTTCCCAAGGATTTTTGCCTCTTAAATAATTATTACATGTTAATTACTTAAATTACAAATCAAAATTTCACACACACACATTCCCTTCCCCAAACCCCCCCCACCCCCCCCCGGCCGGCTCCCCTCCCCTTCTTTTCCCCCTCATTTGATTTATTTACTATTTTTATTCACTAACAAACCCTAAATTATTCATAGTAAACATATTTCTCTCTCTCTCTTCATTTTCACTTGTTTCAAATTTTTACTAAAGTAAAAACTCTCTCCTCCTCCCCCTTGATGCTGTGAGCCCCCCTCCCTCACTCACTCACACACAAAAGCACAAATCCTCTTCTTTTCTACTCCAAAACTCCATTGGTATGTTGATTTAAGCTTGTTCTTCCTAAATCTTGTAATGGCAAAGCTATTTCTTGTGTGTTTTCCCATTTAAACCCAATTAGCATATGCCAAGATCATGAAAACACTTGAACAAGAATATCAAGCCATCACAAGACATGATCTAGTGTTTAAATGAGTTTTTGCTAAGATATCCACTTGTTCATGCATGTAAAGAAGATCTTGCATATATATTGATGTTCATGCTATGAAGTTTATGATTCATGCATTATATTTAGTAGATCTAATGTTTAGACATCCCACATCTTCATCTACATGTAATGTTCATATAGTTATTTTGATTTCCATGCATTGATGATCATAAAAATGTAGCCTTGCATATGTATAGATATATTAGGTAGTAGATCTCCATGTATAGAAGGCAAGAAGATTGAAAAAGAAAAGGTTTGTTAGAAATGATTTGTTGGAAATTCGGATGGATTTAGAACCCTACCTTAAAGACCACAAAAACCACTTTAAAACTCATATTTTTCATAAAAATTGGAAGTAATAAGTAATAGATTCCCTTAAGATGATTTTCATAAGTTTAGATGAGTTTAGGCATGATAAAAATGTAAACAATTAGTGGAGTTAGAATGAAAAATATTGAGATTGTAATTAGAAGTAAAATTCGTAATTTAGGATGGTGCCTACATGAACACTTAGTATCCAAGCTTAGATGGCATGTTTTATGAGTTAAATGAAGTCTTTAGATGAAGATAATTGAGCTTCAATTTTGATGCATTTAAACAAGTTTTCTTAAAAGAAAATGCAACAGATGAAATTTACAAAATTCGGATTTTATAGGTAGCTTGTTTAAAAACATGTTTACCAAATGAAAAATGTGGATTTTTATGCATAAATGAAGCATGATAATATAGACATTTGAGAACTCATTTTTATTCAGATAACAAGTAAATTTTCAAGAATAAAATCAAGAAACCCTAGGAGTGTAAAGTTGGGAAGAAAGCTTTTTTAGAATAACCTTTATGGAATTTATAACAATTAGAAGTTCATAAGAGTTTCATCATCAAAAATCATCAAGACCATGCATATATTGAGTTCATTTATGACATTCAGTTAGGAATTCATTTATATACCATCTATACATGAATCATCACTAGGAACATTTTTATCAAAAGCGAAACAATTTTTCGGGATCGGGAAAGTGACAGAAAAGATCTGACCCTACTGTTCCGTGCCTTTACTGTTTTCAAAACTTGAAAATAATACTAGAAATAGATAGATCTTTCGAAGTAGATAGAGATCGATATAAAATTTGCGAAATTCCCAATTGAAATGACCAAGTTATGGCCGTTTTAAGTTGGAGCTTCTGCAAATAGCGAGAATTCCGAATTCTTTTAGCTTAGATGCATAGCTTAGATTAGTCAAATGATAAGAATCTCATTAGGATTATTCTTTTTTGGTAGGTGATCCTAAGCAAGACGACACCCTACCTCCCGACTATTACTACTAAAAAGACCAGCGTCCAATGGCCGAGTGAGTACTACTTCCACTCTTAATTAATGTTTGTGATTGTACTGTTAATGGCACTAGTGGTACAGGCAAAGATAAAAATGGATATGTATGATGGGGTATATGGGAATTATGTATTTGTCTGCTGTTAATGTGTGAAATGGAACTTATGAAATATTGAAACTAGGTGTTAAGCTATTGATTGATTAGCTAGCATTTTATATTAATTGTCTGCGAATAATTGTTGGTCACCTAAAAGAATTGAATTAATATATATTTGACTTCAATTATAATTGGACTCATTCATAGCGCGATGGGGATGGAGCATTAGCATTGGTTGGTTTTTCATGATCCATAAAACGAATATGTTGGTTAATCGTGATCCATAAAACGAATTATTGTTCAGTTGACCGTGAGCTTAAACGGCGTCGTACCGCAGGATTCGTTAATCTGCTAACCCGTGATGGAGGGCATAAGTCCATCCACATATGATTTCCGGTTGGTCATATGTTTGTTAAACTCACTTGTCTGATGCATACATTTGCGTGAATAATCAGTTGTTTGAATGAATTGTATTAATTGTGATATGGAAGTTATTACTCACTAAGCTAGTTAGCTTACGCCCCCATAGTTTTTATTTGTTGCAGCACGAGTTTATTTGGCTTAGGCCGAGGCAAGCCACAGCTCAGGTACCGGAGATAGGAGTTTCCCATAGAAGTTTACTTCGCTTTTGTTTAGACTTCCGTTGGAAACTAAAGGACTCTGGATGACTGTAATGGACTTGATATTATTTTGCGAGGGAATGCCCCTTAGATTTTGTAAAGTTTATATATGTGTTTTGGTTTATTGTCTATGGCTCATGAATGCTACATTAAACTTCTTAACTCCATTGATTGAGTATTCTATTGTCGTAAAGGGATTTACATCTATACAAGACTCTCGAAAGGCTCGAATAGAAATTCGAGAGTCTTTTATAGTATGTAGCGGGTTGTTACGTTTAGGATACCCTATGGGGCGTGACATCGATTGAATGCATAGGTTTGGTGGGAATCGAAAGAAAGAGAGCTCATACCACCAGTTACTTGGGAAAGGTTCCGCCATGAGTTTTTGGAGAATTACTTCCCGGAGTCTCCGGGTGCAGTTCAGCTCAGAATTCCTGAACATTGCTCAGAAGGGAAGGACTGTGGAGCAATATGAAACTGAGTTTAGTCGATTACTGCAATATGCTCCGGATTCTTACAAGCACAGTGAGGAGCTAAAAATACGAGTTTTCTTAAATGGATTAGATGAGGAGTTGAGGATGAGGCTAGAAGAGTTTAATATTAAGAACTTTGTTGAGCTAGTAGAAAGAGCCCGGATAGTGGAAGGGGCTAAGAAAAGGAAGGGCAAGACTGCTGAGAAGCCACCCTCGGTTTTTGGAAAGAAGTTTTATGGGGGATCAGGATCTGGATTCTCCCACAAGAAGTTCAAGCCGTCTTATGGCTATAAGGGTAACACTAGTGGGGGACAGGTACCCCTAAGAGTGTCAGTTGCTGGAAATGTAAGGGGGATCACTACCCAAGAAATGCCCACAGTTAGCAGATAAGTGTTATTTCTGTGGCGACTCATCCCACAAGATTGCTAACTGCCCAAGAAGACTACTACCATGTGCTTTGTCTGCAAGCAATTTGGTCACTTTGCCAATGAGTGCCCTCAAAGGAAGAATGCTCCAGCTAAACCTTTTGGGGATCAGCGCAGCAAGACCCGGAACGGGAATGGTGGGAATAATAGCAGCCGTGCTGGGTCAGCAATGCACGGAATGAGGATCTACAACCTCGAAGGGCAATGGGTATGCGAAGAGATGGGAAATGAAGAGACTGCGGATTGGCTGCTCTCGAGGAGGATAATGGCCCGGACTTCGGTCTTGTGACAGGTAGGTCTCCTAACTCTTGTCTTTGTTTTTCTGCTGCTTTGATTTGTTAAGATTCAAGTATAAGAAAAGAAAAACAAGTTTGGTTAAGTTAAAGAAGTTAGGAAGATAAGTTAGGATGGTGTGAAGGTAGTGATTAGTAAGTGTTGGACGCAGGACACATACGGATAGCTAAGACGACTGCTTATGCTCTTTTTGACACGGGAGCCACACATTCGTTCATCACCACCAGATTGGCTAGACAAGTTGGTTTACCAATAGCCACTATTGCCTCTAGCTTTCGTGTTAGAACCCCGACTGGGAGTGTGGTGACGACAAATGAGATGCTAAAGGATTGTCCAATGGAGATTCATGGGCATGGTACGAAGTGTGATTTGATAGTATTGGAGATGAGTAAATATGAAGTGATTTTGGGTATGAGTTGGTTAGCCATTGCTAAAGCCGTTGTGGATTGTCGAAGGAAGAAAGTAAATTTCAAGAATGTTGATGGAATGGATGTTGAGTTCACAGGTGAGACTGTAGTTTCAAGAGGAGCAGATCTATGCTCATTTGAGTTGCTTATGGATGGAGAGGATGAGATGGAAAGTGAAGGTTGTCTTAATGCAACAGAAAAAGAAGAAGGATTACCTAAGATTGAGGATATAACAGTTGTCAAGAATTTCTCGATGTCTTTCCGGATGAGCTACCAGGTTTGCCACCTAAGAGGGAAATTGATTCGAGATTGACTTGGTGCCAAATACTGAGCCGATATCTAAAGCACCATATCGTATGGCCCCTGTTGAGTTAAAGGAATTACAAAAGCAATTGCAAGAACTCTTGGACCATGGATTCATAAGACCAAGTGTGTCACCATGGGGTGCACCTGTATTATTTGTTAAGAAGAAGGATGGTTCAATGAGACTATGTGTTGATTATCGGGAGTTGAACAAGGTTACAATTAAGAATAAGTATCCACTTCCAAGGATTGATGACCTTTTCGATCAGCTACAAGGAGCAAGTGTATTCTCACGGATTGATCTACGATCAGGGTATCATCAGTTAAGGGTCAAACCTGAAGATGTGCCAAGACTGCTTTTCGGACTCGTTATGGACATTATGAGTTCTTAGTGATGTCTTTTGGATTAACAATGCTCCTGCCGCCTTCATGGACTTGATGAATCGAGTATATAAGCCATTGTTGGACAAATGTGTGATTGTGTTTATAGATGATATTTTGATATACTCGAAGACAAGAGAGCAACACGAAGAGCACCTTCGCATGGCCTTACAAATCCTAAGGAACATAAGCTATACGCCAAATTTTCTAAGTGTGACTTTTGGCTAGATAGGATTTCATTTTTGGGACATGTTGTGTCGGGTGAAGGCATATCAGTAGACCCCGAGAAGATTAAGTCTGTGGTGGAATGGAAGCCACCTAAGACCGTGACTGAAGTAAGGAGCTTTCTGGGTTTAGCCGGATATTACAGGAAGTTTGTCCAAGACTTTTCCAAGATAGCCAAGCCGTTAACTCAGTTAACGCAAAAGAATGAAAAGTTTGTTTGGACGGAAAAGAGGGACCAAAGTTTTCAAGAATTGAAGCAAAGGCTTGTCTCTGCTCCGATTTTGGTTTTGCCAAACCCCGAGAAACCCTACGGTACATAGTGATGCTTCGAAAAATGGTCTCGGATGCGTTCTCATGCAAGAGGGAAGGTGATTGCCTATGCTTCAAGACAGCTAAGGCCACATGAGCAAAATTACCCCACGCATGACTTGGAACTAGCCGCTGTTGTCTTTGCCTTGAAGATATGGAGACATTACCTATATGGACAACGGTGTGAGATCTACACCGACCACAAGAGTCTTAAGTATTTGTTCACCCAAAAGGAGTTGAACATGAGGCAGCGAAGATGGCTAGAGTTAATTAAAGATTACGATTTGGGGATAAATTATTGCCCGGGAAGGGTGAATGCAGTTGCCGATGCCTTGAGTCGCAAGAACCACGGGGAGGTCGCAACTCTTTTGACGGACCAGAAAGAATTGATTAAAGAATTTGAGAGGCTAAGCATCGAATTTGTTGGGCAAGACTTGGAAATGGAAATAGCAAATTTGGTTGGAACCAACTTTGGTGGAAAGGATTAAAGAGGCTCAGCGCTATGATGAAGTGATACAAAGGATAAAAAGGAAGTTCAGGAGGGAAAGTATACTGATTTTTCAATAGATGATGAGGATGTGGTAAGGATGAAAGGACGATTGTGTGTGCCTGATGACGAAGAAATGAGGAAGGAAATCATGAGTGAAGCACACAATTCTGGGTACACGGTACACCCGGGAGGAACCAAGATGTACCAAGACCTTAAGGGACATTATTGGTGGAACGGAATGAAACGGGATGTGGCAGATTTTGTGATTAAGTGCCCAACATGCCAACAAGTGAAGGTGGAACATCAAAGGCCGGGTGGATTGTTAAAACCTTTGCCTATACCAGAATGGAAGTGGGACCAGATTTCTATGGACTTTGTTTGTGGTTTACCAAGGACACCGTCAGGTCATGATGCTATATGGGTTGTGGTTCGGTTAACTAAGTCTGCTCACTTCTTGCCAATAAGTATGACTTTCTCCATGGATAAATTGGCGAGGCTGTACATGAAGGAAATTGTTCGCCTACATGGAGTACCGGCCGGGATTGTGTCGGATCGAGACCCGAGATTTGTGTCTAAGTTCTGGATAAGCTTGCAGAAGTGTTTGGGGACAAAGTTGCATTTTAGCACAGCCTATCATCCTCAAACTGATGGACAGTCGAAAGAACGATCCAGACTTTGGAAGATATGCTTAGGGCATGTGTGATGGAGTTCAAGGGAAGTTGGGAAGCGCACTTACCTTTGGTTGAGTTCGCTTACAACAATAGCTATCACTCGACTATCAAGATGCCGCCTTATGAGGCCTTATATGGACGTAAGTGTAGATCCCCGTTGTTTTGGGATGATGTTGAGAAGGTAGTTCTTGGACCCGATCTAGTGCAAGATGCCACCGACAAGGTTCGGATAATCCAACAACGAATGAAGGAAGCTCAGATAGACAGAAAAGCTGGGCAGATTTGAAAAGAAGGGTTCTTGAGTTTCAAGTGGGTGATCATGTGTATTTAAAGATAAATCCTATCAAAAGTATCCATCGAGTTCGCTCACAAGGAAAGTTGAGCCCCCGGTATATTGGTCCTTTCGAAGTATTGGAACGGGTTGGAGAATTAGCATACCGCCTTGCCTTACCGCCAAATCTTTCGGGAGTGCACAATGTTTTTCATGTCTCGGTTCTTCGCAAGCACATAGCCGACCCGGATCAAGTTATAGAATTGGAACCGGTGTTATTAAAAGAAAACCTCACTTACGAGGAGCACCCGTACAGATCTTGGACACAAAGATACAAAAATTAAGGAATAAGGAAATTAAGTATGTGAAGGTTCTTTGGAGGAATCATACACATGAGGAAGCAACTTGGGAGGCAGAAAGTGAAATGCGGCAGAAGTACCCTAGTTTGTTTGAGGATCAGGTACGTCTTTCAAGTTTTGCGGACAAAACTTTCTTTAAGGTGGGTAGGTTGTAAACCCCTGTTTTCTAAGCCTAAACCTTAAGCCGGAAAGTCTACCGGAGACCTTAAGTCAACGATCTTGAGTAAAACCCTACAGTTTAGATCCTGCAAACCCGAGTTCGTAAATCGAGGAGTCGAAAAATAATTAAAGTGTTTAGAATAGTCCGTAATAATATTTGATTTATTAAAAATATCAGATTGGTTTATTTTGGCTTATTTCGAACCCGTTTGGATACTGCTTTGGAAAGCGTGTCCCGGGCTCGGAAAATTAAAAATATATCTTTAATATTTTTAGACTCGTATTTTTATAAGGATTTCAAAAATATCAAGTTTATAATTTTTCGGATTTAAAAATATCAGTTATAGCTCATATAAGCTTATTTTAATCTTACCGGTAACTTATTTGTTAAATTTCTAAAAATAATTTATTTGATTTTAAAAATATCAGCTGCCTTGTTTTATTTTTTTTTCTTTCAATTATTTATCACACTTTCCTCTCTATTTAAGTATCTCATTCTCTCACTCTTTCACCTTTACAAACCCTACACTTTTCCTCTCTCTTTTTCCCTTTCGTTTCTCTTCTTCTTTGCTTTGTTCTTCTTAAGAACAAGCTGCCACCATTTTCTTTCCTTGCTCATACACACTTTTCTTGCAAATATTTGAGGTAGTCATCATCTTTTAACTTCCATAGGATGTTGTAGGATGATATTATGGGTGTTTCATGCATCAAAGGATATTCCACAAGCTTAAAAAGCTATGGATGATGATGTTAAAAATTGAAACACTCCTCTTGTTGATGATCTCTTTTTTTTGGTTATTAGTATATTTGTTATCTTGAAGGCTTGTTTATCTTCTTATTTTTGTGATAATTGTAGATCTAGAGTTTTACAAAGCTTTAGTTATGTTTATGTGTAGATCTAGAAGTTTAAGGCCTTCTACCAAGTTTTTCTTATGTTTTCATGGTTGTATTTTGAGTAGATCTTAGATTCAAGTTTGAATGAAAAAGTAATTTTCATAACTTGTCAAGGCACCATTTCAAAAACCCTCTTCCAAGTCTTAAAATGGAAGTTTTTGTTAAGAAAATGAAGGTTTGATGGATGTATATCATCAAGACTTCATCTTACAAGAATCAAAGTTGATTTTCAAAGTTTATTTTCAAAAAACAAAAGTTGTATTTTCGGATCAAGACAAAGATCTAAAATAAAAACATATTTTCCAACTCAAAAATGAGGATTTTATTCAAGAAATGAAGAGTTCTTAAGATATGATATGTAATGGGTTGTTTTTCATGAGTTTTGATGAATTTTCTCAATAAATATGATCAAAATAAATTTATGAAAATTCGGATCTAGGCCAAGACCCATTTTTGGAACCCATCATTCAACTTTAAAATGAAGATTTAGACAAAAATATAAAGGGCTCTTGGTATAGATATCTTAAAGAATTAATTTTCATAAGTTTAAATTAGTTTTCCTAAAAAGTATTTCTAAAATCAAGTGCTTTGTAAAAGACAAAATTTAGGTCTTGTTTTCATTATAAACTTCAAAGAGGAAATTCGTATCTAAGGGGAGACCAATTTTGAAAACCTCCTTTTAGATCTCAAAACAAGTATTTTATATTGAAAATGGAATGCCTTGATGATATATAATATAGGAAAATTATTTTCATTGAACTAAGTAAGTTTTAGTAAAAGAATTACTCAAAACAAGACAATGAGTTTTCAACTTATAAATTTCGGTTTTATGAAAATGGATTTTTTGAAGTTTTATTTGAACTTTATGTTTGAGATTAAATAAGTGTGTAATCTCTTAATTTTGTTTTAAATGTCTTCTTGCAAGCTTAAGACTAAAATAAATTGGTCTAAGTAGTTAAATAGAGTAGAAATAGCAAATCTTCTTAAAGGCTCAAATTTTGGATTTTCGCCACCCTACTATGCTGTATGATTCCGACCCTTAAATGACCTTAAATGTTTTAATTAACTTTAGAAATAGATATATCTTTCGAAGTAGATAGAAATCAGTATATTACAAGCTTAATTCCGAGTTAAAATGAGTTAGATATGACCTTTTTAAGCTAAGAATTCAACCTAGGCAGGAATTGACGAACTTAGTAAATAAAATTGTTAAGTTTAATAGAACTTCATAAGAGATACTCATTGAGGGTATTCTTTGTACTTAGGTAATTTGGAGGATGGGTTACCACTCCCTGAGGACTATTACAACTAGTGGATTTCACTACATGGACAAGTGAGTTCATTTCTCAATTAATTATGCTCTTGAGTGTGCTTGTAGTAGTAGTGGTATTAGACTTAGGAAAAGATAAAATTGTGATTGAATGGTGATCTAAACTTGCGTAAATGAACGATAAGTATATCGAGGCAAAGTTTGTTGCAATAACCTTGCATGAGCTAGTATATATTTGGAGTATCTGAAATCTATATTATCACTTTTAAATTATCTAATTAATATGCCATGATTATATGAATAAATTATACATGCATATCACGTAGTAAGTCACATATCATTGTCGAGTATGCCTTTGGTGGACAAAGGTGTATTTGGGAGGCAGCGGGTCTTTAATTAATGGAACTAGGGTTGCATGACTCATGGACCAACATTAAAAATTGTGGTTGCATGTCTTATGGACCACCCCACTTAAGATTGGGACTATGGTTGCATGTCTTATGAACCAACATTGGAACTGTAGTTGCATGACTTATAAACTACCCCAAACCCCGAATGGAGGGCATAAATCCATTCACATATGACTACTGGAAAGTTATATGCTTGCTTGCTCATTTGCTTGTGCATTCATTTGGTTGCTTAATTATAACTTGCTTACATAGATATTTTAGCTTGATCGAGTATGTTACTTGGAAAATGAATCTCACTAAGCAATTAGCTTATACCCCAATGGTTTTTGTTGCAGTGTCCCTATTTTTTTTGTTCCGAGAGGACACTTTGTGCAGTTTTATCACATTGGATTAAAGAGCTTTTGAGGAAGTCGGGACCTAGATAAGCTTGGACTTCTAGAGAAATCTCTTTAATGTAGACTCAAATATTTGTAATTTGAAGCTAGACGATGAAGACTCCCATTATTTTGGAGGGGGTATGTCCCCTTAGTTTTTTGTAAAATTTAACTATTTATCAGTTGTGATTTCTATTCTTAATGCTATGTATGCTTCCTTATGACTACTCGATTCAAAGTGTGATCCTAAAAGTTGTGTAAGTACACCTTACACCCGATATGTAAACTTATGGGATGATTAAGGTTGTCATACTTAAGTTTAAATATGAGTGTGGTGGACTGTCGCATTTAGGGCACCCCTTTGGGGCGTGACAAACCATCTATTTGCTATATTTCTATTTATATATTATTTTACTAGTATGAAAAATTCTCGCGGTTTACAAACACATGCATATAAATAAGCATCATACAAATTTCACATGCAACCTAATAACTTATGCAACAAACATAGGTTATTATCTTTGATTAGCCAAGTAAACAACACAGTTTAGAACGATTTGCAACTAGTCCTAAACTTAAGTAAGTTGTGGCTCCTTGAAAACAAGTTTATATACAAAATACTTTTATACATATATATTGGTATTGGACACTCCCCACACACCCTGGGTATCATACTTGTACCACTTCTAAACTACCAGAATCATCTCTGTGCAAAACTCCACTCGAGACAATGCCACACAATCATCAGGGCACTGTCCTAGTAACACATTACTTTCGATCTACTTGTAAACCCTTGAATTTTTTCTAAGTCTATTAATAAGAGCGTATAAGTCATATCAAATAGTAAATAATAAAATCCAATAGAAATCCTATGACAAGCTCTAAAGCAGCGCACCTATCAATTGCAAAATAGAATTACTACGAGTGTCGTCCCCTAGGATCTAGATATCAAGTACTAGTATTACCGTTTCTTACTATTTAACCTAACAATTGAGATTATATTAAAAAATTTTTCTAATCAATAACTCTAGTATTTAAATATGAGTGCTTTCAAAGGATAAATTCAATCACAAAACTTACCCTACATCGTGATCCATCCTAAACCGTAATTTCTTACAACAAAATATTGATCAATGAGTTATTTATACTTTCACTGTAGAATCACATAATTAAATTAATTACTCCCTCGAGTTAATCAATTCCTAACTCTATATGAGATGGTAGAGACCTCTTCCTCACTTACACCACATAAGATTGCATTAAAGATCTGGATTTCTAAACAAAATGAAATCTTTATGCAAAAAATCAAAGTTTTCCCACCTCTAAGTGAAACATGTAATCTCTCTATTTATGAAGATCTATCTTATTAGATGAAACATCTTTCTATCTAACAAGAATCATATAAACAATCAACTTTGTGCATAAATCAATCGAAAGACAATTAAAACACATGAATAGATACAAAGACATAAACTTTTCATAAATTAAAAGTAATTCAAATCATATGAGGGATTTAGGGTTTCACAAGAATTAGTTCATAAAGATTTACTCCTCCATGGAGTTTACAATAAAAATAGAAGATCTAGAAAAGTAATCTATAAACATGATATAAACAATAGAACCCTTTTTGATGTCATGTGGTTTTCGATGAGGCTCAAGCACTTTTCCTCCTTGAAGTTTGTAGTTTTTGCTTTCCTAAGGTTTAAAATATGTCTAGGGTTTAAAAATATAAGAAGAAAAGCTGCTATTTTATAGATTTGTAACCGATGAAAGTTGTGCCCTTGCTCCTGCACGGCCGTGCTTGAGGTTGTGCACCTTGGGAAGTCTTCATTTTCTTCTTTAGTAACATTTTTTTCTCTAACACTACTTGGGCAGTAGCTGAGACACAAATTAGGATATTTTCTGGTCACTTTTCACAGTCCAGCACTAGTGTCTACGTGGCCATACTAAAGGTTGTGCACAAGTGAAAATCGACATTTTTGACACTTTGCCAAATTTGCTTTGTTTTTGCTTGAATCATCCTTATATCTTTTAAAATGTCTCCTTTAAACCTTAAATCAAATATCAATCAATTAAGTATCCTTTCCTTAATAAATTCACAAAAAATCCATACAAAATTTTTATTCATTGAGTACTAGAATTAAGGATCTTTTAACACTTATCATCTATGCTTAAATATTAGAATTAGAAGTTAATCGGAAACCCTAAAAGTCAACAAAAAACTACAACAAACCTTAGTATTTAGATCCGACAATCCCGCGCTCTTAAACTGAACAACGGAATTGAAATAATTATGGAGAATAGTTAGTAATAATATAGAGAAGCTTAAAAATATCAGATTTGCTAATTTTTAATGTATTCCGGATCCAAACGGGATGATTTTCGAAAAGCAGGTCTCGAGGCTCAGAATAGTAAAAATATTCCAATGACACCATTAGATTCGTAATAATACAAGAATTTAAAAATATCAGTTTTATAATTTTTCGGTAGCTAAAAATATCATATATCGCATTTATACGCATATTTTCTTTACTACCTATGTAACACTAGTCTTGTTTACTATTCATTGTCCTATTCTACTATTCATTGCTATTTATTTATCTCTATTTTTTCTTATTACCTATTCTTATCACGCTCCAAGGGTACCCTAGACATGGTAGTCCGTCACATATGGTATTAAAACTTAAGAATGACTTCCCGAAGTCATTTGAAAGCTTCAACACCATATGTAAGACATCTACCACAATAATAGGAGACTCTGGTGGGATATGATCAAGATAGTAAATATAACATGCAACAAATCTAGATAAATATCTAATTCCAACATTATAGAAATATGGTCCTTACATCATCTTAGGGCATTCCCTCGATAAATCCCGAAAGAACAACATATCAACTTAGTCTTTCACATAAAGAAACAATACAAAACTAAAGATTTTAAAGGAAATCTATTCTAAGATCTTCAAAAGGGTTTCCCTAAAAGCTTCCCAAAGCATAGTTCCACTCGGATATATGAAGTCCTCTAGCAAAAGAGATATTGATCTTGCATCAACAAAAGTCTATTAGGGGTATAAGCTAAAGTAGCTTAGTGAGAATATTCCCGGATTAGTGTACTCGTATCAATAAACTCAAACAAGTCATTAAATAGCATATGAAATGCATCAGATAAGTGAACAAACAATATATATGATCTATCGAAAATCATATGTTTGAATGAATTTACCCCTCCTTTGGGGGTTAAGTGTTTTGGGCTCTTTAAAACCCATCTTTGAAATCTAACTTTGTAGTTTATTTTGGGCTCCTACTTGCCCATCCTGAAATAGTTTGTCCAGGCTCCTATTCATCCATCCTTAAATAGTTCTTTCGGCTCCTATTCACCCATCTTGCAGACTTATGGGTTTCTGCGAACCCTACTACTATACTCTTGTCCCATCGAGCATAGTAGCTAATGAAATGAGACTAACTACGTGATATGCATGAATCAATTAATATAACTCGTAATAAATGGTTAAGGTAATTTAAAGGCGATCATAGAATTTGCAAATACCCCAGTATGACAATAATAAAACAAAATTTAATTAACAACAATTCATGTCTCGACATGCTTAGTATCCTTTCAACCAAATTATCATGCATAATTCATTTTCATCTTTTCTAATTCTAGTGCATCTAACTACAAGTACAAACAAGTACGTAAAAATAGGAGAAAAACTCATTCGGCCACCCTTATCGCAAATCTTTATTTGTAATAATCCTTCGAATACGGATCCTCCCAAGCTTGTTGCCAAAACGAAAGAAATACTCAGAGTGAGTATTTCGTGAAAGTTCTACTTGAACTAGTAATTCTATTCTAGTATTGATTTAAAATTTGGGTATAAGAAATTCCAACTTAAAAATAGCCATAACTTGCTCATTTTAACTCAGAATTTCGCATATTATATATCGTTTTCTATCTATTCGAAAAGATTTATCCATTTGGTTTTTTTTTCATAAAAAGCTATTTGGGTTGCAAAACACCACAATACATAATAATCATAAAATTCCCAACGTTTAAAATATGATTTTCGAAACTTTTCTTTATCCAAAAACCCTTAAACAAATATATAGACATGCAAATGGTTGGAAAAATCCTTTTGATACATAAATATATGCTCATATTGTATGCATGATTTTTGTAATATTATCTCAACATTAATTTTTGACAAAACAATTTATCTTTAAGAGTTTTAAAAGATAAAGATTTTGAAATTTTTTTTTAAATTGCTAGAAAGAAAATTTAAAAATTCTTAGGTTGTTATAAGTGAGTGTTTTCCTATTATAATTTCATTTCCTAACTTTTCAAAAATAAATTAATTTCTAAAATTTAGTCCTTAAGTTATCTACCAATTTTATTTCTAGTGATTAAAAAAAAGGTTTTCAAAATTTTTCTTAAGTTGTCGGTGTTGTCTAATATTTGGAGCTGTGTTAAATGTATATTTTCCTTTTATTTTTATATTCTTTGACTTCTTTAGAAAATAAGTTTACCTTTTTAAAACTCACTTTCTTGGCAATTTTATTTCTCTAAGTTGGTTTCTAAAATAATATGTTGATTTTACATTGATTTGAAAAACTTGCTTTATTCTTAATATTAATCAAGTGGTGGCATAATCCTTTTAGATAAATTTATAAGAAAAGCTTTCATAATAAAGAATTATAAACATTAGAACTTAGCAAAAATTTCATTTTAACTTTTAAAAGAGATTGACAATATTAAGAATTAAGTTTTGTAGAAGCTTACTTAGTAAGTGATTTTCAAAATCTATGACGAATCTATTTAAGTATTATAAAAGATATGGTTGAGTTAAAATATTAAGTTTAATGCTAAAAATTATATTTTTACGGAGTATTTAGTTCTGATTTATAAAAAAAATGAGATCCTTTTATCATTTGAAGAAATCTTCATTACTAATACTTTAAAGTTCAAGGTTAGCTTGTTTAAGCTCTTGAAAAGAATTTATTAAAAACAATACTTAGATGTTTTGTTGAAAAATCCTTTGTCAAGTGATAAGAAATTTAGTTTACTTTTCTTTATTAACAAAATAACCCATATTTTTTTTTTTATTAAGACAACAACATTCTAATCATGCATGAATATGATTATGTAGCATTGAAAAATGGTAAGAATAATACATAATAAGATAGAAAGAAATATAATAAGCAAATAAACAAAGTAATATGGTCAAGTATTGGGAACCTTAGCTTCATCAAGATATTCTGGTCAAGTATTGGGAGCCTTAACTTTATCAAGGCTTTCTGGGACTAAGAATAGACTAGTCCTAAAAGAAAAAAAAAATAAAAATCATAATAAGAACAATAAAAATAAGAGCATGTCAGTGAGAAGTTAGTAAGCAATTTAGACTCTAAGAAATATAGATATACATATATTTAATAATATATATAAGGTTAGATTATGAGCATAATAACAACATAATAACAATAATATAACAAAATAATATAATCATTATTGTTAGCATGTGCAAGAATAATACATGAACATGTTGTTACTTCTACAACTCGCATGAGTCTTTGAGAAAAAATCATTGTCATGCTAAGTTACATGACATGGAAAAAAATAAATGGTTGAAAGCTTTTACCTTTAAGTATTTTTGAGTTGAAGTAACATGGTAGATGAGTGTGGTATTATTTAAGTAGTCATAAGTAGTAAATGGTTTTATGTGTAGAGAAATATTTTGGGAGGATTTGGTTGTAGAGAGTTTTGGTAGAGAGGAATTATAGAGAGAGGATTTGTAGAGTGAATTTGAGAGAGTTTTGTTATGTAAAATGAAGGTGTGAAAGAAGTGGAGGGAAATGTGGTACTTATAGAATTTTGGAGTAAAAATTAGAAGTAACAAAATAAATTGAAAAAGAAATAAATAGGAAAAGAGAGAGAGAGAGAGAGAGAGAGAGAGAAACTAGCAGCATTGGAGAGAAAGGGAGGGTGAGTTTTGATTAAATTTTGAATTTTTGTAATGAAAAGCAATAATGTGTAAGATGTGATGTGAATAAAGTTGTGTTAGAAATGTAAAAGTGTAAGAATAGGTATGTAGATTGTAAGAAGTAGGTTATAAGAAAAAGTAGAGGTAGGTCAATAGTAATAAATCGTAGAAACAGTACTATGAATAGTAGACTAGACAAATAAAATACTGATAGTAATAAAATTACGCATAAACAAGCTATATCTGCTATTTTTAGTTATAAAAAAAAAATGAAACTGATATTTTTGAAATCCTTATATAATTACTAGTCTTTTGGTGTTATCAGAATATTTTCACTATTTCGAGCAGCAAGGTACGTTTTTCGGGAACTATTCCCATTCGGGTTCAAATTGAATAGAATTTTGACAAATATAATCTTTTTAAGCTATCTTATATTATTTCGAACTATAATCCATCACTAACTTATTTTTATTGTTGTCATTTTTCGAGCATGAGATTGTCGGAGTTGAAACTGCTAGATTGTCTTGGTCTTAGTTGACTTTTAAAACTCTAGTTGACTAGGGTTAGGGTTTAATCCAACTTTACCCTAGAAATTGAAGGGTTTACAATTCTTATTACCTACACACCTATATCTTTTTTTTTCTTTTCCAATATAACTTCACATCTTTCATATCTCACATCTTAATCACTTTTCATTACAAAAATATAAATTTAATAAATTTTCTCCCTTTTTTCCCTATGGTTGGCGCCTCCGCTCCTTTCTCTATCTCTATATATTTATTTTTTAATTTATTTTATTACATCTAATTTCCCTCCACAAAATTCTATAAATACCCTCTCTCCATCCATTTCTTTTATACACTTCTTTTACATACCAAAACTCTCCTAAAATCGCTCCACAAAAATCCTCTCTATAAATTCTCTCTACCACTTTTCCATCTTCTTCTAACCAATTGGTAATTATCCTAAAACCTTTCTTCATGTTTATGTAACATCGTATGAGCTTAATGTGTATTTTCTAAAAACCCATAAGAGGTTAAGAAAGCAACAATAGGTTTATACTTTGTTCTTGTTCATACATCCATTCTTATATTTTTTAGATTATTAATAGATTATTTATTATGTTCATCTAACCTAGCATGAACATAGTGTGTATTTTTTAAAAACCCAAAGAGGTTAAGAAAGCAACATTATATTCATATTTTGTTCTTCTTCATATATTATGTTTTTATTATTATGCTTTTACTATTTTGCTCATATTATTATTGTGCTCTTATTATTGCTATTATTATGCTTCTTCTTTCTTTCTTTTTCTTTTTCTTTTTCTTTTGGGACTAGTATATTCTTAGTCCCGACCTACCTTGATGAAGCTAAGGCTCCCAATATTTGACCATATTATTATGCTTATATTGCTTCTTGTATATATCATTATCTTATTATATGATATTATTCCTTTCTCATGACTACATATTCATA
Organism: Combretum micranthum; assembly: GCA_024138025.1. NCBI lineage: Eukaryota > Viridiplantae > Streptophyta > Magnoliopsida > Myrtales > Combretaceae > Combretum > Combretum micranthum. The sequence continues at coordinate 1,048,725 of JAMXBD010000138.1, forward strand.
AACATACATGAACATGTTGATATTGTCTCAACAAAAATAAATAAAAGGAATTTTCTTAAATAAAGAAAAATGAGAACTCACTTTAAAGATAACTTTTTGTCATTTGAGAAACGGTTTTTCCATAGAAACCTATTGTTTTATCTTAACAAATTTTTTTCCAAAATTTAGATAGGTCCATCACAAGTTCTAAGTAATAATGGTACATTGGATTTCATTAAAGAATAAACAAAGTAGATTTATCACATACACTCTTTTTAAATCAATAAAATATGAAAGTTTCTTTAAAACTCAACCTTGTTTATTCCTTGGTTAACAAAGGTTTTCTTAAACTTATTGTGAAAATTTCACCAACACTCTAGAATACTAAGAACTAAGCATGTTTTACAAGATCATAAAAAATTAACTATCTAAAGACAAATCATGCTTAGGAAATAAAAATTAGTAAATAAGCTAGAAGATCATTGGTAATTATTTAAAGTAAACCTAACCTTGGAAAAATTAAGAACAGATAAACATAACTACTTTAAGAAATTTTAGTCACTACCAATAAATACTTAGAGAAACTAAATTTTTCAACCACTAGAAATGAAATTTGTAGGAATCTTAAAGAGACTAAATTTATTTTTGGAAAATTAAATTATTCTCAAAAGGTTAAGAAATAAAGTTAAAAGAAGGAAACACTGACTTATAATAATTTAAGATATATTTCCAACAAACTAGGGTAATACTTTTTCCCAACTTTAAGACACATTGCTTACATAAATTATTATTGAGACAACACCACTAAATTCATGCATACAATATGAGTTTGTATGTATATATATAAATATATATATATTTAAAGGATTTTTCAACTATACAAATATCTATATTTTTATACAAGAATTTTTTTTATAAAGAAAAGTTTGAAAAATTATGTTTTGAAAGCTGGGATTTTCATGGTGAATCTGCACCTCACTATTTCAGGACCCAAACGAAATTTTTATGACAAAAATAATCTTAGAAATGGATAGATATTTTTTAGTAGGTAGAAAACAGTATATAATATGCAGAATTCTGAGTTAAAATGAGCAAGTATGACCATTTTAAGTTGGAATGTCTACTAATACAAATTTTATCGCAACTAGAAGATAGAATTAGAAAATTTGATTAGAAATTCCATGGAATATTCATTTTGGGGCATTTCCTTTGTTTAGGAAACGAGGAGGACGACGTTTACTATCCCTAAGATTATTTTGATTAAGGGAACTACCATCATGACATGGCCGAGTGAGTCTACTTCCCTTGTTTTTCATACATATGATTGTGCTTGTAGTATAATAGCACTAGAAATAGGAAAAGGATAAAATGGGAAGTGCATGTAACTTATAATGTTGATGAAATAATTTTAAGCATATCGAGTCATGAAATTGCTTATAATGATGTAATGCTCTAATCTGTTGGCATTACAACCCGCCACGTGTCCTCTCTTAATAGGGCACGCTAAGGCTATAATTTCCACAATTAACCTTAATAACTCTTGTATAACTCATAAGGTATAGAAAAAGACATATGGTCCTCATAAATAAATCATATGACAAGAATGAAATCTCCATAATCAGAAAACTAAACATTGTTGACATAACTGCAAGTCAACAAGTCAAACCATACCCTAAGACTATCACCACAAGAAAACTCCAAATACAACTTAAATGTTCAATGAACAAAATATAAATTAGACATAAAAAGTCTTCTATGATCCATCCTATATCATCTATGACTATACAACTAGTCATCAGCAGGGTAGTCAGGACGGCTAACACCATCCCCATCCTCATAGACGATATCAAAACCCGATAGATCATATATCACGCTATCATCTCCTGTACTTGAAATATAATAGAATGAGCGACGAAGCCTAGTACGATAATATCCAATCCATTTCAAGCAAGGTTATGTACATACAACCTGTATAAATATATGCAACTAAACTAAATGCATACAACAGATTATTATCTATTTTAGTCCAGCAAAACAACAAGGTTCAGAATCTAGTATACATAAATCCTGAACTCAAAGTAACTCAGACTCTGCTATAAAAACAACCAACTGATTTGAAAATAAGTAATCATATACATATATAGATGAGTGGGTACTCCCCAAACATCCTAATTCCTGAATACCTAAATTCTACCGGAATCATTTCTTAGCACGAGTCCACTCGGGACACCCTCACACTAAGATCATCAGGGTGCCTCACCAGTATCATTGTCTGCCAGGTCTCTACTGTCAAAGCCAACCACAACCAGACAGACAATTATTAAGCCAAATTTTTATTACGTTCATTATGCAATCATGTTCCTACATCCATTCACAAAAATTCTAATCTACAAGCACATACATCAAACAATGGATTGGTCATACCTTCTAAATCTCAGGAATATAAATCAAATCCTCTGAATTTAATACCAACAACACAAAGTCAACCCAAACTCTACCAACTCCTATATCCACATCAACAACAGTTTCACAAACTCCAAATATCCTGTTACAATATATATATATATATATATATATCAACAGACATGATAGCAGTATCTTAACAAACATGAATTTTCCAAAAATCCTAACCTGAAAAGAAATCTCCGTTATCTGCACCATCTATTCCGATCAAACTCCACAATTATCTTCAAGAATAATAAGGAACCGCACAAAATTCCACAATCACCAAATATTTTTACCAAAACCCTAATTCGCAATACATTAAGAACATATAAGGATTGTTTGGATCGTATTTTGTTGGAATCTATAATAGAGGAGATTTACTTACTATTTTGAATTGCTAAAACCCGTTTCGCATTCACCAATTCACTGATCTTACACTTGCTAGGGTTTTTCTCCAAAAACATTTATATAAAAAATTTAATCAAACCCTAAGAAACTTGTATAAATTTGTAGAGAATCCCAATGAAAAGATTAAGATTACTTACTTTGGATCAGAAAATATTCTCCCAATGATTTTCCAAGCATATGTCTCCAAGAACTCTCCAAAACTCTCTTTCATGAAGGAGAAATGATATAAAGAAAAATCTATCGAAAATGATTTTCGCGTCTCATATTTATAGAAATTTGGTGATACGCCGGTCCTGAACCGGCGACGTACCTACAGATTTTGCCGGCTTACACCATACTCTGGCAAGATCTACCTGAATGCCAGCAGCGTTCGTCGAGGCTTTGATCTCTATAATTCAAATTCTCCCATCGTACGTCGGCAAATCTTTGACCTACGCCAGCGGCTTTCATGCCGGTGTTGAGAAGAAACCCTAAGAATGCCGGTAGCTTTCCTCTCAGCGTTAAGAAAAACGCTACTGTTCCCATCCTATGCCATCTCTAAGCCGGCGGCGTAGATTTTCTAGGAGGCAGCGTACAGTCTGTACAGAGTATGCTGGCAAATTTAAAACCTAGGCCGGCGGCGTTCTTCATCAGAGATGCGGCCTTCATTGCAGAAATTAATGAAATTAATCCAATTGATGCCAATCTTTTTCTAACACAAATTGATCAAACTTAACCTATTTTAAACATCATAAAGGCATATTAGAATCTAGTAGCTTGTAAACACTTATCACTTATTTTTTGAATTACATTTATCTCCCCCTAAAAGAATTTTCGTCCTCGAAAATTTACCTGAATCATTGAAATATCTCGGGATATCTGGATCTCATGTCCTCCTCCAGTTCCCAAGTAGCTTCACGTTCTGTTGATTCGTCCATTGTACCCAAATATGATAACCTTGTTCCTCAAAATTTTCTCTTAGAATCAACAACTTTTATGGCTTTTCCACTGTAGTAAGATTTGGTTGAACATTTTAACGGTTCAAGAGCATGACTTCATTCGGATCCCGGACATACTTTCTAAGCATTGACACATGGAACACATATTGTACCCCTTCTAGGTTAGGCGGGAAGGCCAATCTGTAAGCCATGTCAACCTATCCTTTCTAATATTCGTACGATCCCACGAATCGAGGGTTTAACTACCTCGTAGTCCAAATCTGACAACCCCTTTTTGGGTGATTCTGAGCAATCCATGCTCAACCCACTTCAAATTCCAAGGGTCTTCTTCTTTTGTCCGGCATAGCTCTTTTTCGACTCTGAGCAGCTTGTAACCTTTGTCTGATCAAATTGATTTATCGACTGCAGCATCCTGAACCAACTCAGGTCCTAATAATTGTCTTTCACCTACTTCATCCCAGTGAATAGGTGATCTGCACTTTCTACCATACAACGCTTCAAATGGAGGCATACCAATCGAAGCTTCATAGCTAATTATTATACGAAAACTCTACTAAAGGCAGATACTCGTTCCATGATCCTTTAAAGTCCAACACGCAACGCCCCTCACATGTCTTCTAAGGTCTGAATAGAGTCGTTTCGACTGACCATCAGTCTGTGGCTGATAAGGTGTGTTCTGAATATCACTTTCGTTCCCATGCCTGATGTAGACTCTTCCAAAACCTTCCCACAAACCTCGTGTCTCGATCTGATATAATGGATACTGGCACTCCATGCAACTCACAATTTTGCTTAATGTACAACTGAGCTAACTGTTCCAACCTTATACCCGGTCTTGAAAGGTATGAAATGAGCTGCTTTCATGAAGACGATCCACAAAACCCAAATCGAATCAAACTTCTCTTTCGTCTTAGGTAAAGCGGAAACGAAATCCATCATGATGTTCCCACATCTACTGTGGTATTGGCAACGGTTTCAACTCCTGCCGATCTTCGGTGTTCGATAATTATCATTTGACACGTGTGACACTTAGAGACGTATTCAGCAATTTCCTTTTTCATGTATTCCACCAATACAACTTTTTCAAGTCCTGTTTACATCTTGTACCCTCCCGAAGTATGGAATAATTAGAATAGTGTGCTTCCTTTAGCAGTTCTTTCTTTAAATCTTCCTTGGATTGCACACATAACTCCTTTTGTACCGCAAAATACCTTCATCGTCAACATAAAATTCTGGTGCTTGTCCCATTTCCATTCTTCTTTTGATCTCCAATAACATTGATCATATGTTTGACCCGTTTTAATCTGTCCACAAGAGTAGGTTGTATTCTCATGTTAGCCAAAAGTTCACCTACTTGTCTTGTGACTATCTCTAATCCGAATATCCTCATAATCATCAATCAAATGCCGTTCTGTAGTAACTGATAATGTCATTAGACCCTTAATTTTGGTGCTATTTAAACATTCTTGGTATGTAAATTTTGAGATTTCATGGAGAAAAGGACATTATTTGTGAAAAATTCATTTCTTGGCTTAAAGATCATATTTGGAAGTTTTTATGATGGTTCAAAGGAAATTAAAGCAAATTAAACAAGTTTGAATCAATTTTGTTCAAGAAGGAAGTTTATGTTTTCATCCTTCTATTCATCCTTGGCAGGGAAGGACTGGGAGGAAGAGGTCAGAATGCAAAAGAGAAGTTTAATCTTCATCCTTACCTTCATCCTTAGCCAGGAAGGACGCGAAGGATGCGAACAGCAACTACACATGAAGAAAAGTTTTCAGCCTTTTATTCATCCTCACCCAGGGCTGACAGTCAAGGAAGACATCAGAATGCTTTTAAACAAGTTTTAGTTATTTTTGCCTTCATCCTTGGCCCGATCCTGGCCATGCTGACGCCTGAGGATGAACTGGGATTTTTCCAAAAGTATAAATAGAGCTCTGTTTTCTTGTTTTACATCTTTTAGATCATTTTTTAGGCTCTAAGACAGAAATTACAAAGGAAATTACGAAGAACTTTGCTAGGGCATCCATTGAAGATCTCAAGACATCAATTAGGGTTTATTCTTTCTATCATGATTCTTTCTATTTCCTCTAGATCTTTTGTTCTTATTATAAATCTCACGGAGGAGTAGATTCTTATACTCTTCATCTTGTGAAACCCTAACCATACGAATTGAAATGTCTTTTGATTAATGAATGTTCATGCCTTTGTATCTATTCATGTGATTCAATAGTCTTGTGATTGATTTGTGCACAAATTAATTGCATGTTTGATTCTTATTGTATTGAAAGAGGTTTCATTCAATTAGATAGATCTTCATGAATAGAGGAATTGCTAATTTCACCTAGAGGTAGGGAAATTACGATTTTCTGCTATAAAGAATTTAATTCTTGTTCAAGGATCATGATCTTTAATGCAATCTATGTGATGTTAGTAAGGGAGAGGTCTCTACTATCTCATTTAGGGTTAGGAATTGATTAACTCGAGGGAGGAATTGATTTACTTGTTGAGATCCCGCAGTGCAAAGCATGAATGATTCATTAATCAATCTTTTATCATAAGAACTTTAGGTTTAGGGTGGATCAAGGTGGAGAGTATGTCTTGTGATTGAATTCATCTTTGAAAGCAAACATTAGTTGATCTTAGAGCTTGCTTAATCTTTGCTTAGTAGTTAATTGTAGATTTCTCTCCAAAATTTAGGCTAAATAGTAGAGAACCGGTAATACTAGTACTTGTTCTTCAAAATCCCTGAGGACGACACCCTAAAATCTATGCTACATCGAATAGGTGCGCTTGCCTAGCTTTGATCGTAGATTTAATCGGGTTTATAAATTTTAGAAATTAATACGATCGGTAAAACATCATCAAGTTTCTTGGCGCCGTTGCCGGGGATTTTGAAAAGCAATATTAGGAAAAGCCATATTATCTACTACTTTAGTCATTTTTTTTTTTTTATTTTTCTTCTTCTCCTGCTTTTCAATAATTCTGATTAGTTCTTGTTGTTGTTATAGGTGTATGACAAGGAGCCTTCCGACGATCTTCTCGATTTAGACCCTGAAATCGAGAGAACACTCCGTAAAATTAGAAAGAACATAGTTGCTGAACATTCTGAGCAATCATCCAGCTTAAGCAAGAGGAAGAACAAGTCATGGCTGGAGAATATCCTAAAACCAATTTGGAGTATTCAAGGCCTACTCTTGATGGCACCGGTCCAACTATTGTGAAGCCTCCCATTGGGGCTAATAACTTTGAAATTAAAGGTGTTGTCATCCAACTTTTGCAGCAATATTGTCAGTTTGATGGACTTCCGGATGAGGATCCACATGCACATATCCAAAGTTTCTTAGAAATTTGTGAAACTTTTAAAGCAATGGAGTTGCTGATGATGCCGTGCGTCTTAGACTTTTTCCTTTTCATTGAGAGGGAAAGCTAAGAATTGGTTGACTTCCTTAGGAGCTGGAGCTATTACTAGTTGGGAGGATATGGTTAAACAATTTTTGGATAATTACTTTCCTCCATGTAAAACAGCCAAGCTAAGGAATGATATCTCTTCTTTTGTTCAAAATGATTCAGAAACTTTGTATGATGCATGGCAAAGGTGGAAGGAATTGTTAAGGCGATGTCCACATCATCAATTACCATCATGGATGCAAGTGCAAACCTTTTATAATGGTTTGAACACAACTACAAGGCAACTAGTGGATGCCTCAGCTGGAGGTACTTTGAATTCTAAGACACCGGAAGAGTCCTTGAAGCTTTTTGAAGATATGGCAAAAAATTACCAATGGGGAAATAACCGAGGCAAACAAAGAACAGCTGGATTGTATGAGGTAGATCTCATGACCTCCATTGTTGCTAAAATGGATGCTTTGAGTAAGCAAGTTGCTAGCATCAAGAACACATCAAATCCTATAAACCAATTTGGAGAATCATCGGAAGATCATAGCAACTTCTTTGATCATCAGGAGCATGTTGATTATTTGGGAAACCAAAATAGGCAACAAAATAATCCTTATAGCAACACATACAATCCGGGTTGGCGCAATCACCCCAATTTCAGCTATGGTAATGCAAATCCTCAAAGGACTAATTATCCACCTCCGGGATTTCAAAGATCAAATCAACCTCCACTTCAACTTCCAGCTCCACCTCAACCTTTGCTGCAACTTCCAGCCCCACCTCAACCAGAAAAGAAATCAAATCTGGAAGAATTGTTGACTAAATTCATTCAAGGCTCAGAAGCAAGGCATAGGAATCAAGAAGCTTCCATCCACAATCTTGAAAATCAAATTGGTCAAATGGCTAAGTTGTTATCTGAAAGGCAATTGGGTTCTCTTCCTAGTAACACCGAGCCTAATCCAAGAGAGCAAGCAAAGGCCATCACCTTAAGAAGTGGAAAGGAGTTGCAATCTGAAAAATCACAGGAGCAAGAAAAGAAGAAGTTCCAAAGGCTAAATCAGAAGAATTGAAGCAAAAAGAAGTGGAACCAGCAAAGAAATCACCATCTCCGCTGTGAAGGAGTATGCACCACGGATTCCTTATCCTTCCCGCCTCAATCAAACAAAGGACAAAGAACAATTTGGTAAATTTCTTGAGCTTTTTAAGCAATTGCATATTAATATTCCTTTTGTTGAAGCTCTTTCACAAATGCCAAAGTATGCTAAATTTTTAAAAGATCTCTTGTCCAATAAGAGGAGATTGGAGGATGTTGCTACTGGAAGTTGGAGCTAATTGTTCATCCATTATTCAAAATAAGCTTCCACCAAAACTTAAGGATCCGGGGAGTTTCACAATTCCTTGTGTGGTTGGTGATATCACTGTTGATAAGGCTTTAGCGGACTTAGGAGCTAGTATCAATTTGATGCCCTTTTCATTCTTTAAAAAGCTAGGTCTTGCAGAACCAAAACCTACTAGGATGAGTTTACAACTTGCTGATAGATCTTTGAAAATTCCTAGGGGAATCATTGAGGATGTTTTGGTAAAGTTGGAAACTTCATCTATCCGGTTGATTTTGTGATCCTAGATATGGATGAGGATAGGGATGTTCCTTTAATTTTAGGAAGACCTTTCCTTGCAACAGCCAGGGCATTAATTGATGTAGAGAAAGGAAAGCTTACTTTGAGGGTAGGAGATGAAGACTTAGAAGTGAAGATTGCCCCAGCCTTGAAATATCCAATGAGTATGGATGATTCATGCTATGCATTGATGTGGTTGATTTTTCAGTAGAGGAGCATCTTGAAGAAATTTTGTAAGGATGAGTTACAATTGAGCTTAGTGCATAAAGAAGGAAAGGATGTAATAAATTCAGAGGTTAATTCAATGATATCACAGCTTAATTCAACAAAAGAAATTACACCTCAAAATGAATTTGAAGAATGAAAAAAGAGTGTAGCAAGACTTAAAACTTCCATTGAAGAGCCTCCGGTTTTGGAATTAAAACAACTTCCAGATTATTTAGAGTATGCTTTTCTAGCAGAAAATTCCAAATTACCGGTTATCATTGCTTCGGATTTGTCTTGTGAACAAAAACAACAGCTTTTGAAAGTTCTTAAAGCACATAAGCAAGCCATTGCTTGGAAAATTTCTGATTTAAAAGGAATAAATCCATCTTTTTGTACACATAAGATTTTGCTTGAAGAAGGTTTCAAATCTGTTGTGCAACCTCAAAGACGGTTAAATCCAAATATGAAGGAGGTTGTCAAGAAAGAGGTGATCAAATTGTTAGATGCTGGGTTAATTATCCAATTTCGGATAGCTCTTGGGTTAGTCCAACTCAAGTAGTCCCAAAGAAAGGGGGAATGACTGTGGTTCCCAATGAAAAGAATGAGTTGATTCCAATGAGGACTGTCACGGGATGGCGAGTGTGTATTGATTATAGGAGACTAAATGATGCAACTAGAAAAGATCATTTTCCCTTGCCATTTGTTGACCAAATGCTTGAAAGACTTGCTGGACACATGTTTTATTGTTATTTAGATGGAATGTCTGGTTACTTTCAAATTCCTATAGCCCCGGAAGATCAAGAGAAAACAACTTTCACTTGTCCCTATGGTACTTATGCTTATAGGAGGATGCCATTTGGGCTTTGCAATGCACCTGCCACTTTTCAAAGGTGTATGCTTGCAATTTTTGATGATTTGGTTGAAAATATTATGGAAGTCTTCATGGATGACTTCTCAGTTTTTGGTGATTCATTCAATGACTGTTTGGCCAATTTAGAGCAAGTTTTGATCCGTTGTGAAGAGACAAACCTAGCACTTAACTGGGAAAAATGTCACTTTATGTGCAAGGAAGGTATTGTGTTAGGACATAAGGTTTCTCACAAGGGAATTGAAGTAGACAAGGCCAAGATAGATGTCATTTCAAGGCTTCCACCTCCAACCTCTGTCAAGGCCATCAGAAGTTTCTTAGGGCATGCCGGTTTTTATAGGCGTTTCATAAAAGATTTTCTAAAATTGCCGGCCTATGACAAGGTTGTTGGAGAAGGATATGCCTTTTGATTTTAGTCAAGAATGCTTACAAGCTTTTGAACTTTTGAAGGAAAAATTAACAAATGCTCCTATCATGATTACTCCGGATTGGAGTCTTCCATTTGAAGTTGTAGACACCCAATTTTTGCCGAATTAATTAAGGCTTAAATTTATAAAGTTAATTAAACAAAATCTTCATTTTTGTTTAATTAAACTCATTTTTCCAAAAGCCTTAATTAAGTAATGAGTTGGCTAAATGATCAAGGCACAGGCCAAATGGCCTGTTGGTTAAATACATTGACCCAAACACACACCCAAGCTCAAGGACCCAGGTTCAAACCCTAGCAAAGGCAAATTTTTGCCTTTTTATCATCTTAATTTTTTGCCTTCTCAAAGTGACTTTTTGCCTTACTTTGCATCAATTTTTAACTGACAAAACATCATTAATTGTTGAAATTGATGATGCCATTGCAAAGTAGACATGGAATATGTAAGATCAATACACAATTCATGTGTAAAAACAATCCAAAAGTCACAGAATTCGTGCTAGAAAAATTGAAAAAAAAATACAATTTATGAAGCATTCAATTGTCCATTAATGAAGATTTACAAGAATTGATAAAATTGGATGATTGATGGAGAATATGAAAGATCAATCATCAATTCATCAGTTTAAAACAAATTAAACACGAATTATTGGATTAAATTCGTGAAAATAAAGAGGCAAAAATCGATTCGTTTCTGAAGCAATACGAAACGTAAAATTGAGCTTGCAACCTATAAATAGAGGGTACTAGGATCAAAAGGCACAACTAAATTGCAAGAAACACACATACAACAAGTTCAATTCGAAATTTTCGAATTTAGAGTTTAGGATTCGAATTTTTCAAATTCGAAATGATTTGATCAGATTTGGATCAAATTGAGAGTTTTATCAGTGTTAGAAACAAGTTTTGATTGTTTTAGTGTGCTTGGATTTGATCAAATTAATCAAAATCATCTCTGTAATTTTCTTTTTTATTTGAAAACCCTCACCGCCGGCAACCACCACCACGAACCGCCGCTTACGGTGGATCTGGGCGCGATCTACCACTGCCACCAGCTTCGGCTTCCCCACAGGCGTCGGGCCGACAAACTCCCAGCCGCCGACGACCGCCAGAGCCACCGGAATCCTCCTCGAAAAGCTGCGACTTCGTCTTCTTCGCCCGATCGGGTCGGATCCGACCCGAAATTTCACCCAAAAATCCGAAGTCCAACCCGCCCCTGGTCAACGGTCAGCTCAGATCAGACGGCCCAGATTCAATCATCCAGATCAGACGGTCCAGATTTGATCAAGCAAATCAGCGGCCCAGATTCAATCATCCAGATCAGACGGTCCAGATTTGATCAAGCTGATCAGCGGCCCAGATTCAATCATCCAGATCAGGCGGTCCAGATTTGATCAAGCAGATCAGACGGCCCAAATTTCATCAAACAGATCAGATGGCTCAGATTTCATCAAGCAGATTAACGCCCCAGATCGAGTCAACGATATCAGACGGTCCAGATCAAGAAAGCGCGACCGACGCTCCAGATTTGATCCGCTCCATCCAACAGCCCAGGTCAATCTGCATTATTTTATTATTAGTTCATTATATAATAATTTCATAAAATAGCAAAAAATAGTAAAAAATTCAGAAAAATTCATAAAAAAATTCAGAAAAATTCAGAAAAATCCAGAAAAATCAAAATAATTATTTTTCATATAAATTAATTTTTTTATATTTTTGAATATTTTTAATATGTATTTATACATAAATTGCTTTTAGAAATGCATATTTCATGCATGAAAAATAATTTTAATATATTGTAAAATATTTTGAATATGTTGTGAATTTATGTGATAATTAATTAAATAATAATAATAATAATAATAATAATAATAATAATAATAATAATAATAATGACAAAAATAAATAAAAATGACAAAATTGGATTTTCCAAAACCAAATTTTTGATTAAAAAAATGATTTTTGGACTTAGAAAAATATATTTTCATAAAATAAAAAATCAATTGATTAGATCATAGGATCATCAAAAATGGTTTTAATAAAAATTCAAAATTTAATGAATTTAAAGTGAGAAAAGTTCAAAAATATAAAATTGATCAACAAATTAAAGTTCTTTTTTTAAAAGAACTACGTTTTGTCTGATCTCGATTAGCGAGTACGTAGGCACCTGCGGGGCGACATTAAAAAATAAAAAAATGTTTTTTTTAATATTGTGAATAAATATTTTGTAAATATAAGATATTTTATTGATATTCATGTTCTAAAAAAATAATAAAAAAATAAAAATGAATGATTTGACTTGTAAATATTTGTGCTATAATGTTTTACTTAAGTTTTTGAGCATGAAAAGGATAGATTATAAATTTAAAATTCCGAAAGTGGTAACCAATTTGGTTTTAATAGGTTAGCCCCCGAATCCATGATATCTGGTTTTAAAAGTTTGGTTTTTAAATCAAATTTTCGCAGACTAGTAGCTAAGTTAGGATCAACCGACCCATTGATCCTAGCTTTTTTATTTTTTTTTCGATTTATATCGGGTGGCGACTCTAAATCATTTTCAAAAATTTAAAACTTCTCTTAACCCTTAGTGGAGGATTCATGTTAAATGGGTTCGGGTTTAATGTGAGTCGGGTTAGGAGAAATAAACCAGATAAATGAAAAAATTCAGGCTCGACAGCTTGGCGACTCCACTGGGGACTACTAGATTTTTTAAAAAAAAAAAAAAACAGAGAGGGCTAAGCCACTTAGGAATTTTAAATTTTAAATTTATTCTTGCTCAATTTTTGTGAATATATGATTCTTTGTATATTATATTGAATAATTGTTTTGTAAATATATATACTAACCTTGCAAGTATGTAAAATAGAAAGCGAAAGCTTGATTGTTTGTTTATTTATTTATTTGCATTAGCATAAATGTGTGTTAGATACGGTTGGACCCAGGCCGTCTTAAGAGCCTAAGCGAGGAGGACGAAGTAAGGTCCGGGGGCTGTGGCTTTCCACCCTCTAGATCAAGAAATGTCCTCCCACTCCGGTTTAGTACCACTAAATCGGGGGACCTATAGAACCCTACCAAATCATGCATTCATCAACATGGGATATGACCAAATTTTTTCAAAAAAAAAAATGGAGTTGTATCATTTTTTTTTCCAAATAAAATATTTATTAAAAATAAAAAAGGGGTTTCAAAAAGAAAATTAAAAAAAATCAAAATTCAAAAAAATAAAAAATCAAATAAAACAAAAAGTTTTTTAACCAATTCCAACAAAGTCTAAAAAATGTGGAGTAATATTTTTTTTAGTATTAGTTGGCCCTATAAGATAAATAAATAAAAATGATTTGATAAAGGTTTTTGAAACTATTGTTTTTAATACAACTCCTGTAAATATTTTTCAAAATTCTATTGGTCATTATCCCCATTTGCATCCGTGTGCTAGCATATGTGCATATTTGCATCCTTGCATTTGTATATATTTTCTTAAAAAATGTGTAGTAGACTTGTATATATCCATAGAATATATATATAGTTATAGGGTCTTTCCAACCAAAGTTGGACTTGTATATATCCATCGAATGTATATTATTCACCTATAGTTATAGATTCTTTCTAACAAAAGTTAGACTTGTATATATCCATAGAGTATATATTGTCCACCTATAGATATAGGTTCTTTCCAACCACAGTTACTTTTGTCATAGGTATTCCACTTCGTTGTCATCAAGTCTATCGTTTTTGTAAAATATTAGCCCCTATTCGAAATTTTTGAGAGAGTCATTGTTTTTTACCATTATTCAAGAAAAATAGTTTTTGTTTTAAAATACTTTTTCCACTTTAGGTTTTAAATAATCATTTGTAAATTTTTTGTGAATATCCATTATTCTTTCAAACAATTAATTCTTTGATAAACTTGAAAAAATAAAATAAAAGTTGTAAATAAAAATGTTCCAAACTTTCTTTTACAAAAAAACAAAAAAGAAACAAAAGAAATGAAAAAACAAACAATATAAAAATAAAAAAAAAGAAAAAATAAATAGGAAATATTTTGCTAACAAGAACATAATAAGATTTTAAAATTGCTTTTGAGCAGGTTCAGCTAACCCCTTACACACTAAGTCAAGATGGCTAACAACAACAATACTCCTAATCAGACTACTGAATAGAGACCCAACACCATGGAACAAACCCTGTTTAGAATTGCTGAACAAATGCAGACTTTAACCCAAAGTCTTGCTCAGCTTAAGACCCCTACAACATCTGAAGGATCCTTAGGGCCACAGAAAGGGAAAGGAATTGAGGGGCAATTCATTGATCAGGATGACATACAAAATGAGTGTAATGTAGCTGAGCTAAAGAAAGAACTAGAAGCTCAAGCTAGGGAGATAGAGAAAAAATTGGTTGAAAAAATGAAGACATTTGATGGCTTTGACCAATCTGCAATCTTAAGCTTACCACAGTTTGAAGAAGGTGCCTTTCCTGGAAAATTTAAGGCACCTGAATTTAAAAAATATAATGGAACCGGTTGTCCCAATATGTATACAAGACTACATACGACGTATGGGGCAATATGCCAAATTTGACAAACTGATGGTACAAACTTTTCAAGATAGTCTTACTAGTCCAGCCTTAGCCTGGTATGTCCAATTAGATCACCAAGAGTTGATACTTGGGATAAGTTAGCCAGAGCATTTTTCAACCAATATAAGTTCAACCTCGAAATGGTACCCTCAGTTTGGGACCTGAACAATATGAAAAAGAAGACAGAAGAAACATTCAAGGAGTATGCCCAATAATGGAGAGCTTTAGCTGCAAGAATCACCACCCCGATGCCTGAAAAGGATCTGACAATCACTTTCATCAATGCTCTGGATGAACCTTTCTTTTCACATCTTGTGGGACATGCATCAGCAAGTTTCTCAAAAGTAGTAGTGGCAGGGTGCAGAGTTGAAAATGCCCTCGATTCTGCTAAATTGCAAAGCAACGAAGAACCAGAAGCAGAAGAGGACACAGTCAATGTAGTGAGTTACAACAATCCTACACAGAAATCTAGGAGGAAATTCACTCAAATCCCAGTCCCTCTATCTCAAATTTACCAGAAGCTGAAAGAGGATCATTTATTATACCCTAGTGAGCCAGTACCAGGGTATAAACCACGAAAATATGACCCTAATGCACATTGTGAATACCATATGGGTCAACAGGGGCATGCTACTGATGTTTGTTGGGAATTAAAGAATAAAATTCAGGATTTGATTGACTCAGAAATGGTCCAATTGCAATTCGTTGATAAGCTAGTGGCTAATGATGAAGAACCCACAATTAGCATGCTCCGTGCACGAGAAGTCAGCAACACCTCAAATCAAAGAGGTAATTCACGAGAGAAAGATCAAAAAGAGCATGGAAATCTTGAGCAAAGACTTGCAGCAATGACAGAAAGGATTGAAACCCTAGAGCAGGTTATGAAGCACGTGCTAGATAAACTCCAACATTTAGGCCTTGATGCTAACAAGGTGCCATCTTAGACTCAAAAAGGATCATCAAGCTGCAAGCCAAAGAATATGAGGCAAGAAAAGAAGCCTTTGAATTCAAAAGCATAGGGTAAAAAGAAACAGGATTGTTTGACACAGCAAAGGCGTCTCACACAATTTGAGATTCCGATGATTCAAGTTCTTAACCGGTTAAGAGAACAGAATCTGATAACATTTGAAATCCCAAAAGAAGGGTACAAGCCGAGGAAATATGATCCAATGTCCAATGTGAGTACCACATGGGTCAAACGGGCCACTCTACAGAGATTGTTGGAGATTAAAGCACAAAGTCCAAGATTTGATCGATGCTAAGCTTATCCAACCCGAGCTCCTGAAATCTATGAAGCCAATTGATGATAATGATCCTATCCCAACTCCGACAGGGTTTCCAAGCGTCACTTCATCAAAAATTGAGAGTTTGTTGTTCATATATAAAGTAGCCTATCATATGCAAAAGTTGAATGTGCCGGTCAACACCAATAGGGCAGGTAGCTTAAGAAAGAAGATCGACATTGATGACTATCTTGTAATAAAAATGATAATGAAATCTTCTATTAATATTTGGGGCAATTTGAATGGATGTTTGTCTATGGATATTTTTATTGCTTGAAAATGTTTTGACAAAAAAGAGCAACCAAATACCAAACACTAACCACTGAACACTTGAGAGTTGAGTGATTGTGAGGAAATTTATAAGGCTCATTCCTTAAAAGAAGTCTATTTTGCACTTGATACATAGGTTAAGATGATACCAGGCATTCATTTCAATAACCAAAATATATCCCTTGTTAACCCCGTTGGGCCTAAAAAGAAGGAATTCTTAAAAATAAACCCTGTCAAGAACCACCCCGCATTGGGGCACCCCACAATGGGGCAATTTGGAGGTTAGGGTCATTAATAAGGAGAAAAGGAATAAATTATATGCACTTGACCTAGTCGCATCAATTCAAGAGTAGTCAATTGACACAAATAAATCATTTCCTATGAAAGGAAAAAGAGTCTTCATTTCAAACCATACACAGCACATACACTTTGAGCTATAAAAGAACAAATCACCTTGAATTCGTCTCCCAAAAGGAAAAAAGAAAAAAAAAGAAGAGAAAAAAAAAAGAAAGAAAAGAAAAAAGAAAAGAAAAAAAAGAAAAAAAAAAGAGAACAAGAAAAAGATATTAGGCAAAAAAGGTGATAAAAATCAATGATTTGAAAATACATAGCTCAAGATCATTAAAATTCAAAATTCATCAAGTCCCACCCGCAAATTCCACCCTTTAGAGACTCTTTGGATCAAAGGAGTTGATTTATTAATACCCTTGAAACTAGGAACAAGTGCATTATCAAGTTTTCCTTAAGGGTTCTTGACTTGTAAACGCGGGATGTATTGAAATTTTTTTCAAAAATAAAAAGCCTTTATGAAATATCCTTTTGATTAAAGCCAATGACCAAAAGCTCAAATTTTTTACCCAAGAAAAGTCCTGATAGATTAACCAAAATGTATCATTTGAAAGTCATGTGTGAAAATAAGCCAAAGAGTGTGGGAGGAAGTCCTCTTTAACTTAGTATTTCAAGCATAAGATAATCAATCCAAGTTCATGGGAATGACGAGAAAAAATGAGAATTAGTTTGCCCCAAAGGCAAGAAAGTCAAATTGGAGATTTTGCCCCTTAATCAAGAGGAGAAAAGAAGGCTACCAAGGATTGACCTTCAAAGAAAATAAGTAAGGGAGAAGTTGTCGCTCATTAGCAATTTTGAAATCAATAAAATTCTTTGCTTGTTAGCAAAATTGAAAAATGATGAAATAAGTGAAAAAAAAAAGAGAGAGAGAAGTTTTTTTTCAAAAGTTTGTTTTTCAAAAAGAAAAAGAACAAGAAAGAATAAAGGAATCTCTAAATTTTTAAAGAGATAAAATTTTGAGAAAAAAAGAGAGAAGAGTTTTAAACTCAAAAGTTTTGAAAAAAGGCATTTGCCCTTAACAAAAATGAAAAAGAAGAAGTCTTGACTCAAGAAAAGTTTTCAAGTTAGCACAGTTTTCGAATTATAAGATTTCAAAAAAATCAATCGTCATTGTTCTTCTAAATTAGGATCACTTGCTCAAAGGAGCGTCGTCCTATTGTTTGAAAAAATTAGGGTCACTTGCTTAAAAGAGCGTCATCCTGCCTTTAAAAATTATAGTTACCAGTCCAGCCAAGAATCAGTTCAAGTAGCACCAATTCAAACCAAGAATTAAAGCCCATAGGCCCGACAGATGGCCTATCATTTTTCTAAATCTAGACCCGACAGACGGTCTATCAATTTTTTAGTCTAGGCCCGACAGATGGCCTATCATTTTTCTAAATCTAGACCCGACAGACGGTCTATCAATTTTTTAGTCTAGGCCCGACAGATGGCCTATCATTTTTCTAAATCTAGACCCGACAGACGGTCTATCAGTTTTTTAGTCTAGGCCCGACAGATGGCCTATCATTTTTCTAAATCTAGACCCGACAGACGGTCTATCGGTTTTTTAGTCTAGGCCCGACAGATGGCCTATCATTTTTCTAAATCTAGACCCGAAAGACGGTCTATCGATTTTTTAGTCTAGGCCCGACAGATTGCCTATCATTTTTCTAAATCTAGACTCGACAGACGGTCTATCAATTTCTTAGTCTAGGCCCGACAGATGGCCTATCATTTTTCTAAATCTAGACCCGACAGACGGTCTATCAGCCTAGGCCCGACAGATGGCCTATCATTTTTCTAAATATAGACCCGACAGACGGTCTATCAGCCTAGGCCCGACAGATGGCCTATCATTTTTCAAAATCTAGACCCGACAGACGGTCTATCAGTCTAGACCCGACAGATGGCCTATCTTTTTTCTAAACCTAGACCCGACAGACGGTCTATCAGTCTAGGCTCGACAGATGGCCTATCGTATTCCAAAATCTAGACCCGACAGATAGTCTATCTGTCCAAGCCCGACAGACGGTCTATCAGTCTAGATCTGACAGTTGACCTAGCAAATCTCAAAACCTAGACCCGACAGACGGTCTATCAGTCTAGGCCGACAGATGGCCTATCGTATTCCAAAATCTAGACCCGGCAGATGGTCTATCAATCTAGGCCCGATAGATGGCCTATCATTTTTCAAAATCTAGACCCGACAGACGGTCTATCAGTCTAGGCCCGACAGATGGCATATCATTTTTCAAAATCTAGACCCGACAGATGGTCTATCAATTTTCTAAGTCTAGGTCCGACAGTTGACCTAGCGAATCTCAAAATCTAGACCCGACAGATGGTCTATCAGTTTTCTAAGTCTAGGTCCGACAGTTGACCTAGCGAATCTCAAAGTCTAAACTCGACAGATGGTTTAGCACGAGATAAAAATCTCTTTGTTGAAAATAAAATTTGAGAGGAGAAGCTAAGCAAAAATTGGTTATCTTTTTGTCTTTGTGGCAAAAGTTTTGTTCAAACTTTACCACAAAGAGGGGCAGCTGTAGACACCCAATTTTTCCCCAATTAATTAAGGCTTAAATTTATAAAGTTAATTAAACAGAATCTTCATTTTTTGTTTAATTAAACTCATTTTTTCAAAAGCCTTAATTAAGTAATGAGTTGGCTAAATGATCAAGGCACAGGCCAAATAGCCTGTTGGTTAAATACATTGACCCAAACACACACCCAAGCTCAAGGACCCAGGTTCAAACCCTAGCAAAGGCAAATTTTTGCCTTTTTATCATCTTAATTTTTGCCTTCTCAAAGTGACTTTTTGCCTTACTTTGCATCAATTTTTAACTGACAAAACATCATTAATTGTTGAAATTAATGATGCCATTGCAAAGCAGATATGGAATATGAAAGCTCAATACACAATTCATGTGTAAAAACAACCCAAAAGTCACAAAATTCTTGTGCTAGAAAAATTGAAAAAAAATACAATTTATGAAGCATTCAATTGTCCATTAATGAAGATTTACAAGTATTGATAAAATTGGATGATTCATCCCACATTGAATGATTTGATGAAGAATATGAAAGATCAATCATCAATTCATCAGTTTGAAACAAATTAAACACGAATTATTGGATTAAATTTCGTGAAAATAAAGAGGCAAAAATCGATTCGTTTCTGAAGCAATACGAAACGTAAAATTGAGCTTGCAACCTATAAATAGAGGGTACTAGGATCAAAAGGCACAACTAAATTGCAAGAAACACACATACAATAAGTTCAATTCGAAATTTTCGAATTTAGAGTTTAGGATTCGAATTTTTCAAATTCGAAATGATTTGATCAGATTTGGATCAAATTGAGAGTTTTATCAGTATTAGAAACAAGTTTTGATTGTTTTAGTGTGCTTGGATTTGATCAAATTAATCAAAATCATCTCTGTAATTTTCTTTTTCATTTGAAAACCCTCACCGCCAGCAACCACCACCACGAACCGCCGCTTACTGTGGATCTGGGCGCGATCCACCACCGCCACCAGCTTCGGCTTCCCCACAGGCATCGGGCCGACAAACTCCCAGCCGCCGACGACCGCCAGAGCCACCGGAATCCTCCTCGAAAAGCTGCGACTTCGTCTTCTTCGCCCGATCGGGTCGGATCCGACCCGAAAATCCGAAGTCCAACCAGCCCCTGGTCAACGGTCAACGGTCAGCCCAGATCAGACGGTCTAGATTTGATTGATCAAGCAGATTAGCGGCCCAGATTCAATCATCCAGATCAGATGGTCCAGATTTGATCAAGTAGATCAGCGGCCCAGATTCAATCATCCAGAAGCAGATGGTCCAAATTTGATCAAGCAGATCAGACGGCCCAGATTTCATCAAGCAGATCAGGCGGTCCAAATTTGGCTCCAAATTTCATCAACAGATCAGACGGCCCAGATTTCATCAAACAGATCAGACGGCCCAGATTTCATCAAGCATATTAACGCCCCAGATCGAGTCAACGATATCAGACGGTCCAGATCAAGCAAGCGCGACCGACGCTCCAGATTTGATCCGCTCCATCCAACGGCCCAGGTCAATCCGCATTATTTTATTATTAGTTTTTATATAATTAATTTCAGAAATAGCAAAAAATAGTACAAAATTCAGAAAAATTCATAAAAAATTCAGAAAAATTCAGAAAAATCCAGAAAAATCAAAATAATTATTTTCATATAAATTTATTTTTTTTGATATTTTTGAATATTTTTGAATATTTTTAATATGTATTTATACATAAAT
The DNA here is from genome assembly GCA_024138025.1 of Combretum micranthum. Taxonomy (NCBI): domain Eukaryota; kingdom Viridiplantae; phylum Streptophyta; class Magnoliopsida; order Myrtales; family Combretaceae; genus Combretum; species Combretum micranthum. Next base: position 1,069,754 of record JAMXBD010000138.1, read on the forward strand.
TGCTTTTAGAAATGCATATTTAATGCATGAAAAAAATTTTAATATATTGTAAAATATTTTGAATATGTTGTGAATTTATGTGATAATTAATTAAAAAAATAATAATCATAATAATGATAAAAATAAATAAAAATGACAAAATTGGATTTTCCAAAACCAAAATTTTTGATAAAAAAAAATGATTTTTGGACTTAGAAAAATATTTTCATAAAATAAAAAATCAATTGATTAGATCATAGGATCATCAAAAATGGTTTTCATAAAAATTCAAAATTTAATGAATTTAAAGTGAAAAAAGTTCAAAAAGTTCAAAAATATAAAATTGATCAACAAATTAAAGTTCTTTTTTTAAAATAACTATGTTTTGTCTGATCTCGATTAGCGAGTACCTAGGCACCTGCGGGGCGACATTAAAAAATAAAAAAAAATGTTTTAGTTTTTTTTAATATTGTGAATAAATATTTTGTAAATATAAGATATTTTATTGATATTCATGTTCTAAAAAAATAATAAAAAAATAAAAATGAATGATTTGACTTGTAAATATTTGTGCTATAATGTTTTACTTAAGTTTTTGAGCATGAAAAGGATAGATTATAAATTTAAAATTCCGAAAGTGGTAACCAATTTGGTTTTAATAGGTTAGCCCCCGAATCCATGATATCTGGTTTTAAAAGTTTGGTTTTTAAATCAAATTTTCGCAGACTAGTAGCTAAGTTAGGATCAACCGACTCATTTATCCTAGCTTTTTTATTTTTTCCCGATTTATATCGGGTGGTGACTCTAAATCATTTTCAAAAATTTAAAACTTCTCTTAACCCCTAGTCGAGGATTCATGTTAAATGGGTTCGGGTTTAATGTGAGTCGGGTTAGGAGAAATAAACCAGATAAATGAAAAAATCCAGGCTCGACAGAAGTCATGTGCGATGCAAGTGATTTTGCAGTGGGAGCGGTTCTTGGACAGAGAAGAGAGAAACATTTTCAACCAATTTACTACGCCAGCAAAACACTCAACAATGCTCAAGAAAATTACACAACAACAGAGAAAGAATTGTTGGCGGTAGTTTTTGCTTTTGAGAAATTTAGACCTTATCTTATTTTGTCTAAAGTTGTTGTTTTTACAGATCACTCAGCTCTCAAGTTCTTGTTGTCCAAAACTGGTGCCAAGCCAAGACTTATTCGATGGATTTTGCTTTTGCAAGAATTTGACTTGGAAATTCGTGACAAAAAGGGAGCCGAAAATTTAGCCGCCGATCATTTATCTCGGTTGGAAAATCCATTCTTAGAGGAGCTCAAGGAAGATGATATTGATGATATTTTTCCTGAAGAAAAATTGTTTGCAATTTATGATCTTTTTAATGTTAAAACTCCTTGGTTTGCTGATTTTGCAAATTTCCTTGCTGCAGGGATCTATCCAAATGATTTAAATTTTCATGCTAGGAAGAAGTTCTTTAGTGAACTCAAGCATTACTATTGGGAAGATCCTTTTCTTTTCCGTGTTTGTGCAGATCAAATAATAAGGAGGTGTGTTTCTCATAATGAAGGTTGGAAAATTTTGAAGGACTGTCATTCAGGTCCAACCGGTGGTCATTTCAATGCCAACCGGACTGCTCATAAAGTGTTGGAGGCTGGTTTTTATTGGCCTACCATATTCAAGGATGCCCAACACTTTGTAGCTTCATGTGACAATTGTCAAAGAACAGGTAACATATCAAGGAGGAATGAAATGGCTCAAAATTACATTTTGGAGTGTGAAATTTTTTATTTATGGGGTATTGATTTTGTTGGGCCACTCCCTAATTCTTTTGGGAACAAATACATATTAGTGGCAGTTGATTATGTATCTAAATGGGTTGAGGCACAAGCTTTGCCTACTAATGATGCCAGAGTAGTATGTAGGTTCCTAAAGAAGCTCATTTCTCGGTTTGGAACTCCCAAAGCTATTATCAATGATAGGGGAACACATTTTTGTAATTCTCAGCTAGAAAAGATTTGAGGAAGTATGGGGTAACACATAGAGTTGCAACATCTTACCACCATTATAGACACCCAATTTTTGCCTAATTAAAAGTTAGGCTCAAGTTTAGATTAAATTAATGTCATGTTGAGTTCATAAGATATAATAATAAAAATAATAAATAATAGTATAATAAAAAAGAGAAAAAAGAGAAAATAGAAAAAATAAAAATATAGAGGAATAAAATATGTATAATAAAATAATTAAATGAATAATAGTAATATAAATAAAATATATGTAAGAAAAATTAAAATAAATAATTATTTAAGCTTAATACAATATATATTTTATTAGTCTTAAGTATTAGTGGGTTAGCTATATGAACAAGGCACAGGCCAACGGCCTAACGGTTCAGACCATGGACACAGAGCAAGGGGACCCGAGTTCGATCCTAGCCCAAGGCAGATTTTGCCTCTTTTTGTCCAATTTTTTTTTCCCAAAAACACATCGGTTCATCCACTTTGAGGCCTCATTTGAGCAACGAATCTTTGTGTTTTTTCGAAATTAATTGTACAGACACAAACTAGGCATGGGATACATCACATCTGTACACAATTCGTGTATTATTTCATCCTAAAAGGCACATTAATTGAGACATGAAAATTAGGAAAAATTCGAATGGACATGATTTTTCAAATTTTAAAATTGGCCGAATTGTGTTCTTTGATCAAATTAAATACACTTAATCAAAGAGTTATGATGTATAAACATAAGATTCGTGATCAATTTGAACCAACAATCACGAATCGAGTCCCAATTTTGAATCGTTTTTATTTGAAAAAGTATAACGATTCGTGATTCAAAAATTGAACAAATACGAAGCTTCGAAATGACAAATTGTTTCGAAATCTATAAATAGGATCACCGCACAAGCAGAAACCACAATTCAATTTCGAAAAATACACACCACACGATCGAGATCTGAAAATAGAGTAGAAAGTGTTCGAATTGCGAAAATTGCAAATTCGAAGTGATCGAGAGGATTTCGATCCAATTAAAGAGTGTTAGGATCATCTAGGAAGTGTTCTTGATTGATTATAGTGTTTAGATTTGCTCGAATTTGCATTTGGAAGTTCTGCAAATTTTTTCGAAATTTTTAATCCTTGCCGCCGTTGGGCCACCGCACGAACCGCCACTTCTGGTGGTTCTGGGAGTGAACCACCACCACCAACGGACGCAGCAGCCCCATCCACGTCGGGCCGACAAGGTTGCAGCCTTCGAAAACCACCAGGAGCGGCCGAGGAACGCCTTGAAGTCACCGTCATCGTCTTCTTCACCCGACGGTATCCAAGATCCGACCCGAAATCCGAGATCCAACCCGGTCGGTCATCGGTCAACGGTGGTCGGTCGTCGGTCAACGGTCGTCGGTCAAAAGTCAGCAGATCCTGTGGTCTAGATTTGATCAGGAGATCCTGTGGTCCAGATTTGATCAGAGGATCCTACGGTCCAGATTTGATCAGCAGATCCTACGCTCCAGATTTGATCAGTAGATCCACGGTCCAGATCGCGAGTCAATTCCATCAGACGGTCAGATTTGGTCCACAGATCAGACGGTTGAGATCTGATCCGAGAAAATCCAACGGTCCAGGTTAGTCTGTATTATTAAATTATTTATTTATTATATATTTAATTTCGGAAAATAGGAAAAAATTAATAAAAATTCGTAAAAAATCCAGAAAAATTCAGAAAAATCCAGAAAAATTAGAATAATTTTTTTAATATAAATTTACATGTTTTAGTAATTTTTGATATTTTTTGATATTTTTGAATATGTATTTGCATATAGATTGATCTTTAAATATATATTTGATGCATGAGATGTTTTGTTTTTGTATTTTAATTTTGTTATGATATATTTTGAATATGTTCTGGACATATGTGATGATTATTGAATTTTGAAAATAATAAATTGTTAATAGATTTTTTAAACCAAAATTGTTGTTGAACAATAAAGATAAAAATTGTTTTTTTTAAAAAAAAACCATGATATTAATTAAGTTTTTATCAAATTATCTTTATAAATTTGCTATAAAGATAATACTCAAAGTTTTCAAAATTGATTTTCATGTAGCATTAAATTAGCCATGAATTATCATAATTTTTTTTTTAGAAAAAATGATTTTTGGACTTAGAAAAATATATTTTTTATGAAATAAATTCAATTGATTAGATCATAGGATCATCAAAATTAGTTTTCATAAAAATTCAAAATTTAATAAACCTAAAGTGAGAATATTTTAAAAATATAAAATTGATCAACAAATTAAGTTCTTTATAAAAGAACTACGTTTTGTCTGATCTCGATTAGCGAGTACGTAGGCACCTACGGGGCGATAATAAAATTAGAAAAAATATATTTTGTTTTGATAGTTTGAAATAATCATTTTGTACATATTATAAGTTTTTTTTTTAAAAGGAAAAATACAAATGTTTGTTGATATTTAAATCCTAAGAAAAAATACATAAAAATAAAAATGCATGATTAAACTTGTAGATATTTGTTTTATAAATGTTTTGTTTGAATTTTTTAGTATAGAAAAGGATAAATTCTAAATTTTAAATTTAAAGTGGTAACCGCTTAGGTTTTAATAGGTTAGCCCCCGAACTCAGATATCTGGTATTTTTAAAAAAATTTGATTTTTAAATCAAACTTTTCGCAGACTAGTGGTAAGTTAGGATTAACCGACCCATTAATCCTGGCTTTTATTTTTTTTCCCGATTTATATCGGGTGGCGACTCTAAAAAATTTTCAAAAATTAAAATTTCTTTTAACCCCTAGTCGAGGATTCATGTTAAATGGGTTAGGGTTTAATATGAATCGGGTTAGGAGAAATGAACCGGATGATTTTCAAAATCCAGGCTCAACAGCTTGGCGACTCCACTGGGGACTCGCTTATTATTATTATTTTTTTTAAAAAAAGAGGGCTAGCCACTTAAGTTTAAAATTTAAAATTTATCCTTTATTTTTGTATACTGTATAATTATCTTTTTGTATGTGTTTTTGTATATATGTCTGTGATTTAGATTTCAAATTAGTTCATTTCACTTGCATGTGCATTTGCATGTATGCACACAATGTGTGCTAGATACGGTCGAACCCAGGCCGTCTTAAGAGCCTAAGCGAGGAGTTCGAAGTAAGGTCCGGGGGCTGTGGTTTCCACCCTCTAGATCAAGAAAAGACTCCCACTCCGGTTTAGCCTTATGATTTGCTAGACCGGGGAACCTATAGAACCTTACCAAATCATGCATTCATTCATGGGATTTGACCAATTTTTTTCAAAAAAAAAATGGAGTTGTAAATTTTAAAAAAAAAAAATTTTAGGATTTGTCTCCTAATAGGGTCTTTATAAATCCTCAGGAAATGATTTCCTCGAGTTCGGACAGTAGCGATAGCCTATGGGCTCGTCTCATCAAGGAACCCCGAGTAGAGACTTTCAAGGATCCAATGCTGTTACTGGACCGATGGTTGGTCAGTTTTGACCCCGATCAACAATCATTCATTAAGGATAGGTTGGGCCCGATCCTCAATTTACCTAAGGTCCAAGTTCCATTTACCATGTTTCGAGCTCTTGTTCATCTCTGGGAACCCAATGAAGTGGCATTCCGTCTAGGTCAACACGTGCTAAGTCCTACCATTGAAGAATATGCTAGGTTGCTTCAATCCCCACCCACTTCCGAAGGGATCTATGTACCAAGCCTTACTCAAAGTCCGATCTGCATCATTTCAGAATTTTTGGGATTAAAAAAGAAGCAGTAATTGAAGCCATGAAGGGTTGCAATGAATTCTCCATCCGATTAACTACTTTGATGGATTGGTTTGGAAACTTTGATAATTACATAAGCAACCGAGATTCCTTTACGGTATTAGTTGTGACCTGGAATGAAAATCGGGTTAATGCTTTCATAGTGGCTGCTTTTGCTACCATACTCTTTCCACATGGGAACCTGTTCATTCACTTCCGAGTCATCGAGCTTGTAGCACAATATCTAACTGGCAAGTCATATGTTCCCGCCCTTCTAGCAGAACAAATCAGAAGTTTGAATCACATCAAGTCTAAGGGCAGGGGCAGTTTCAAGGCAAGCATGCATCTGTTGATGGTTTGGTTCGCTAGTCACACCAAGTACTACGGAAAAGATCTAGCTAATGGGTCCCTTATCGCCCGAATTATGATCTCATCCAGTCTTTTGCTGAACGGGTCCATATGGAAGACAATGAGCCTTTCTGGTCTATACTTGCAATATTTGAAGACATGAGACCTGAAGACTTTATGTGGCAAGCCCGTTGGTTTAAGTGTCCCGTTGCTATCTTAAGTTGCAAGAAATACCTAACTGTGCCTCTCATTGGAATCACTGGCTGTACAGGCTATTACCCCTCAAGTGTTATCCGCAATATGGCATGCTACAAGACATTACTGTCAAGCCAGAGTTGGGACGAGTTATTCTCGACTATATGGATCCAACCATGACTCAGATAGCAAGCAGTCCAAGGTAAACCAAATAAAAGCCATCTGGGATGATAGAGAAATCAAGCCAGTTTTCGAAGTCGAGCCAGAAAATAAAGTGACTCGGGATTATAGAGCAACCAGGTGGTACATAGCCAATCAAATGAAGAAGAATAAGGACATCCAATATGAAGCTCCTAACATTCTTGAACCAGCACCACCTGAACCTGATCCTGAAATGATTGCTTACATGGAAATGGTTTCAGCTCGGCTTGAAGTCTGTCATCGGGATTACTTGCAAAGAGATAGAGAGATGATTGACCGCTTGGAAAAAGCTCACAATAGGATTGCACTGTTAGAGGATGAATTGAAGAAAGCTCGAAAAAGGACTCAACTACTTGAGGATCAAATCATCTGCCCTGCCAAGACTAGAAGACTAGTTTAGAAGTCCTGAGTTTAGTTTTAGCAATTAAGGTTCTTGAACTTTTAGTATAGTAATTTAACTTTGTATGAAATATTGTTTTTGAATTATTACAACTCCAATAAATGTGTTTATCAAAATTTGATGGTCATTATCCCCATTTGCATTCATATTTGCATTGTGTTGTATTCTTATCTTCTTACTTCTTACGGTCCAGTTACGAATCAAGTCTAGCGAATCCAAAATCCTGAAAGATAGCTTCCAAACCAGTTAGAAGTCCCATTTATACTAGATCACGAGCAAAGATGGCTAGTACCGGGAACACTACCCCTGATCAGACCACTGAACAGAGACTCAATGCCATGGAACAAACCCTGCTTAGAATTACCGAACAAATGCAGACCCTTACTCAGAATGTTACCCAGTCCAAGACCCCTATAGCATCTGAAGAATCTTCCGGGGAACAGAAAGGAAAAGAATCATGCAGCAACCAGTCAACGTTGATGATTCCCACACTGAGTTCAATATGTCCGAGCTAAAGAAAGAACTTGAAGCCCAAGCCAGAGACATGGAGAAGAAACTGTTTGAAAAGATGAAGGCATTTGACGGCTTTGATCAGACTGCGATTTTAAGCCTGCCACAATTTGAGGAAGGTGCTTTTCCTGAAAAATTTAAGGCACCCGAGTTCGAAAAATATGATGGAACTGGCTGTCCTAACATGCACAAGATTATATGTACGACGTATGGGGCAGTATGCCAAATTTGATAAACTGATGGTACAGACCTTTCAAGATAGCCTTACTGGTCCAGCATTAGCCTGGTATGCCCAATTGGACTCACAAGAAATTGATACTTGGGATAAATTAGCCAGGGCATTTTTCAACCAATACAAGTTCAATATCGAAATGGCACCCTCGGTCTGGGATTTGAGTACTATGAAGAAGAAGAAAGACGAAGCTTTCAAGGAATATGCTCAGCGATGGAGAGCTTTAGCTGCAAGAATCACCAATCCAATGCCTGAAAAGGATCTCACTTTTACTTTCATCAACACACTAGAAGAGCCATTCTTTTCTCATCTCATAGGGCATGCGTCAGCAAGTTTTTCAGAGTGGTAGTAGCCGGATGCAGAATTGAGAATGCTATCTCAGCCGGAAAGCTACAAGTAGAAAAGAAATATACAGCACCTAAAAATGTCACGTACAAAGGAAAGGATTCGACTGTCGGTATGGTCAATATCTCAAGTCAGCAAACCCTACTAAATCCATAGTCCTGCCGACCAATCAAGGTCAAAGTCAACAAAGGGTTGTTTCGAATCAACAATCAAGGCCTAACCGACGCAATTTTACTCCAATACCGGTTCCACTCAGCCAAGTGTGGGCTAAATTGAGAGCCGATAATCTGATTGGCTTTGAAGTACCCAGAGATGATTATAAGCCCAAGAACTACAACCCTGATTTAAAATGTGAATATCACATGGGGCAAATCGGGCACTCCACTGATTATTGTTGGAGACTCAAACATAAGATTCAAGATCTTATTGATGCAAAGACCATCCAATTAGACTTTGTGAGCCTCCAAATGTTTCTACTAATCCATTGCCAAATCATGGGTCGGTTATTAATATGATCACTGCCGAAGCGCCGGACCCAGAAGTCAACTTGGATGAATTGCCTATCACCATAGAACAAGTGGCGTGGAATCTCCGCCAAATGGGACATTTACCCTATATCAATCTGAGAGATCGCAAAAACCAGACCAGCCATTTACAACTTGTTGCAAAATGGAATCATAAAGAAAGAAGATATCATGGAAATGCTGGTCCCAAACCAAGAAAGTCAAGCACACAGGCAGAATATGGGCAAGATACCAAGCTGGAGACCCAACTGTCGGAACTCTAGGAGATGATGGAAAGTACCAATATCTGGTTGACTATTGGTTTGAACCACGCGTATATGCCGATGCTCCTCCCACTGGATGGGGATCAGAGTCTGAAGATGAAGAAAAGCCTGTACCTGAAGATGAAGAAAAGCCTGTACCTGAAGATGAAGAAAAGCCTGTACCTGAAGATGAAGAAAAGCCTGTACCAAAGAAAGAAGAAAAATTTATTGGCATGATCACATGTGAACCGAAGTTAATCAAATTTGAGATGAACAACCATAAAGAAGAGGCAACTGTCTCGAAGCCTAGAAGTTATACTTTTCAAATCCCAATTGCTGTAAAGGATTACAAAGCTGCCCCATTTGATTACCAGACAGTTAATCACGCTTCTATGATTGGCGGGCTTACACGTTCGGGAAGACTTTATGAACCAACTGCAAAGAAGGTGACCATGGATTCATCGCCGCCGCCGAATGATGAAGAAAAGAAGGAAGATGAGAAAGCAATATTGGCTAAACTCATGAAGGCAAGTGAATTCAAAGTAGTTGAACAACTAGTCAAGACACCAGCCCAAATATCACTCATGGGTTTGTTAATTAGCTCTGATATTCACCGTGAGGCCTTGTTCAAGGTTCTCAAAGAAGTAAAAGTTCCAGAGAATGTGACAGAAAAAACCTTGGAACAATCATTAATTCTGTCTTTGCAAATGAGCAAATTAGCTTCTCATCTGAAGAATTAGAAGAGGAAGGTGGCCAACATAATAAAGCTCTTTTTATTGTTGTCAAAAGCAATGGCAGAATCATCTCCCGAGTGCTTATTGACAATGGATCTTCTCTAAATGTATGCCCCCTGGCTACTCTGAATTTGTTGGAAGTAGACCCGTCAAATATCAAGCCAAGTCCTACTGTAGTACGAGCATTTGATGGATCAAAGAAGGAAATAATTGGAGAAGTGGAATTAGAGGTCACTATTGGGCCTCAAACTTTCCTAATTCCTTTTCAAGTAATAGATATCCCAAGAACATTTAATTTGTTGCTTGGAAGGCCATGGATTCATGCAGCAAGAGCAATACCCTCAAGCTTGCACCAGAGGGTTAAATTTGTAGCAAATGGCCAACTTGTTACCGTTATGGGAGAACAAGATTATGCCATCTATCAAGAAACGGCTATTCCATATATTGGAAAAGGTGAAGAAGAGGACTTCGGCTCCAAATTTTGAAGAAGTCTGTGTAATAAATGAAGAAAAAGAAGCTCAGATAGGAACTTTTGGCCTAGGATATTCTCCTACTCAAACAGAGGTAGCAGACATGAAGAATAAGATGAGAACAAGGAAACTTAATAAAGAATATGATCCAGACATCGAGATTCCGCACATCAGAAGCTCTTTCCAAAGCCTCATCATGTCCAGAGACAGATGACTCCAAGGAAGATGATCCACCCAAGAAGATAGCTTTGAAGAATTGGTTTTCCATACCTTGTGCTAGTTTTATTTTTTAAGTAAGGACCGATATTAGATTGCGTTTTGTATTTTTCTGCTTTATGTGTTGCTCAAATAAGTGTACTTAAACACCATTTCAAATTTAATAAAATTCTTTTGTGTTTTTCCATATTCTTATTCTTTCCCCATTCATATTCTACCAGATCCGACTTTTGTAATGAGATTCCGGGATATCTCGCGTCTGTAAATACTGAAAATATCGATATCACCTCCAACCCTACTGGGTTAGTCGTTGAAGATGATATCGATTATCAATTGAAAACACAAGAAAATTGGCAAAACTTTGATCATGAAAGGATTGAAACCCCTGAACCCACTAAATTGGTTAATTTGGGAACAAGTGAAGATCCTAGGAATTTAAGAATTGGGGGTAAATTGCCAGAAGAGACAACACAGGGTTTGATTAAGTTACTAGCAGAGTATTTGGATGTTTTTGCATGGTCATATAGTGATATGCTGTCACGTCCCGTAGGGTATCCTAAACGTAACAGTCCGCCACATACTAAGTAAGACTCTCGAGTTCCCTAACCGGGGCCTTCGGGAGTCTTAAGTAGATGTAAAGCGTTCCCTTACGACAATAGAATACTTCAACAAATGGAGTTTAACAGTTTAACGAGGCATTCATTAGCCATAGATAATAAATCAAAACGCATAAATCTTTAAGGTTTACAAAATCTAAGGGGCATTCCCCTGCAAAAGAATAACAGTCTATTACAGTCATCCAGAGTCCTTAGTTTCCAATGGAAGTCTATACAAAAGAAATGAATCAAACTTCTATGGGAAACTCCTATCTCCGGTACCTGCGCTGTGGCTTGCCTTGGCCTAAGCCATATAAACTCATGCTGCAAAAGATAAACACTATCAGGGCGTAAGCTAACTAGCTTAGTGAGTAATACTTCCATAACGCAATTAGATACAATCAATCAAGCAAGTGTTTATTCAAGCAAGTGTATGCACCATACAAATGAAATCAACAAACATATGACCAACTGGAAATCATATGTGGATGGACTTGCGCCCTCCATCCCGGGTTAGCAGATTAACGAATCCTGCGGTACGACGCCGTTTATGCTCACGGTCAACTGGTTAAAAGCTCGTTTTATGGATCACGATTAACCTCACATTCGTTTTATGGATCACGATTAACCTCACATTCGTTTTATGGATCACGAAAAACCAACCTATGCAAATGCTCCAACCCCATTGTGACATGAGTGAACTCAGTTATAGTCGGAGTCGAATAGTCATTAATTCGATTCTTTTAGGTGACCAACAAGTATACTCAGACATTCTTCATATGATTCTAAATAAACAATCAATATCTTAACACCCGGTTTCGATATGCTTTAAGTTCCATTTCACATATCAACAATTCACAACACAAATAATTCCCGCATACCCCATCATGCTTATACAATTTCTTTTATCTTTGCCTACATCACTAGTGCCACTACATTACATTCACAAGCATTAATTGAGAGTGGAAGTAACTCACTCGGCCATGGGTCACCAAACTCCTTAATAGTAATAATCGGGTGGTAGAGAGTCGTCCTGCTCGGAATCACCTACCAATCAAGAATAATCCCTATGAGATTCTCACCATGTAATTAAATCAAACTATACATCTAGACTAGTTGAATTCGGATTTCTCGCTATATTTGGAAGTTCCGACTTAAAACGGCCATAACTTGGTCATTTTAACTCGGAATTTCGCAAACTTTATATCGATCTTCATCTACTTCGAAAGATCTATCTAATTCAAGTATTAAATCCAAGTTTTGAAAATAATAGGGTCACGGAACAGTGGGATCAGTTCTGTCCCGCAATTGTTCCATCTTTGAAAATGTGCTTTGCTTTTGATAAGAAATGTTCCTAGTTAGTGATTCATGCATGAATGATTTAGGAATGAACTACTAATGTGTATGCCATGTAGTGAACTCAACTTGTGCATGGTCATGATGATTTTTGTAGTAATAAACTTTTAGGAACTCCTAAGTGTTGGGGAAAGTTTCATAAAGGCTAATTCTAAGAAGTTATTCTCCCACATTATACTCCTTAGGGTTTCTTTGGTTTTTTTTTTTAATCTTGTAATCTACTTATTATTTGACTAAAATTAGGTTCTCAAAGTCTATAATAGTCATGGCCTCCATTCATGCACAAAAATTCACATATTTCATTTGGTAAACATGTTTTCAAATAAGCTAGTTATAAAAATCCGAATTTTCCAAATTTTCTTTTCTTACATTTTTCTTAAGAGAAATCTAGTCTAATGTATTAAAATTTGGGGCTTCAATGTATACATTATCTAAGGACTCCATTTAGCTTATAAAACATCCATTTTAGACTTAAATACTAAGTGTTTATATAGGCATTACACAAAGTTACGAATTTGACTACACATTTAAAGTCAACATTTTTCATCCTAACTTCACCTCTTGTTTTCTTATTTTTATCATGCCTAAACTCATCTAAATTTATGAAAATAATTCCTTCAACATATCTATTACACATACCCTTCATTTTTCTTATGAAATATAAGTTTAAAATTGATTTTGGAGGTCTTTAGGATAGGGTTCCCATTTCATCCGAATTTTCAATTCTTCATATCTAACAAAGTCCTTCCTTTTTCAATGTTCTTGCCATCTATATGTGGAGATATACTATCTAGCATCTCTATACATGAACAAGACCTCATTTTTATGATCAATAAAGCACATAAACAAAAATGAACCTATGATCATGCATGTACATGAAGTGGTGGATGTCTAAACCTTAGATCTACTACATATGATGTATATAACATGAATCTCATGGCATGAACATCAATATAAATACAAGGTCATTACTATATATGCATGAGCAACATGAAATCTTAACATAATGCATTTAAACACAAGATCCATGTCTTGTGATGGCTTGACATCCTTGTTCATGCATTTCCATATCCCTAGCATGAGCATCATAGGGTTTTGATGAGGAAATACACAAGGTATACCTTTGCCATTACAAGAATAGGAAGAACAAGGCTTACATACACATACCAATGGAGTCTTGAAGTGAAAAGAGAAGAAGCAAAGTTGGAAATGTGATGGAGGGGGAGGGGAGCTACCTCACGGCACAAAGAGGGTAAGAAGAGAGAGTTTTTCTCTTTTCAAAAGTTAAAATGGAAGAAATGAGAGAGAGAGAGAGAAAAATAAGTATATATATCAAGTGATTTAGGGTTTAGTTAATAAAAATATAGCAAAATTAATCACAATGAGAGGGAACAAGAGGGGGGGGGGGGGGGCGCCGGCCAACATGCATGGGGTGTGTGTGTGTTTAAAAATTTGATTTTTTGTAATTTAGTAAATGAAAATGTAATAAATGTAATAATTATTTAAAAGACAAAATTTCTTGGAAAAGAAAATTGAAATGAGTAGTTGTAAGGATGTAAGAATAGGGTATGGGTAGTGTGTAGTGTAGGTTGTACTTGTGAATAGTAGACAAGACATCTACTTTACCGGTTGTTCCGAAAACACGGGAAAAGCTATACCTGTAATTTTTATAGCTCGGAAAATTATGAAATTGATATTTTTGGAATCCTTGTAAAATTATGGTTCTAATGAATATTCCGGAATATTTTTCTGAGTCCGTGGCCCGGGGCACGCTTTTCCGTAATTGGGCTCGGGAAGGCCCGGAATTGAAAAATTCCCGAATTTAAAATTTTCAAAGGTTTGAAATGTACTTAGGAACAACAATTCACTTTCATTTACTCCATAATATTTATTTTACTATGAAACCGATGGAAAGCCGGATTTAGGGTTCTTAGGCTTCATTTACTAAACTCAATCTGATTGGGTTAGGGTTTTGTTTCCCACTCCTGGGGTTTTCTAGCTACTGAGAATTTCCGGGGTTTACATATGCCCGGTTTAGATCCGTCAATTGTGGTCCATAAATTGCCAACCAAAGAAGGCATTAAGCCTAAGAAGCAAAAACTAAGGCGATTTAGACCCGATTTGCTACTTAAAATTAAAGATGAGGTCAAGAAATTACTCGAAGTTGGATTCATTGAAGTTTCGGATTACTCAGATTGGGTATCAAACATAGTACCAGTACTTAAGAAAAATGGGAAACTTAGAATCTGTGTGGACTTTAGAGATTTGAATCAAGCGACCCCAAAAGATAATTTCCCGTTACCACATATTGATGTCTTGGTAGACAATACAGCTGGAAACCATCTATTCTCATTTATGGATGGATTTTCGGGATACAATCAAATATTAATGGCCGAAGAGGACAAAGTCAAAACCACATTTGTCACAGCCTGGGGAACTTTTTGCTATAAGGTCATGCCATTTGGTCTCAAGAATGCCGGAGCAACTTATCAGCGAGCAATGCAGACCATATTGCATGACATGATGCATAGAGAGGTGGAAGTATATGTTGATGACATGATTGCCAAATCAAAAGAAGGAGAAGATCATGTAGAAGTATTAAGGAAACATTTTGAAAGATTGAGAAAGTTTCAATTAAAATTAAACCCAGAAAAATGCATTTTTGGAGTAACTTCTGGGAAACTATTGGGATTTGTGATCAGTCAAAGGGGAATAGAAATTGATCCTGATAAGGTCAAAGCAATTCAGGAATTACCTCCCCCAACAACTTTGAAAGAAATTAGAGGTCTTTTGGGGAGACTAAATTACATTGCTCGATTCATTTCCCAGTTGACGGATAAATGTCAACCACTATTTAAGTTATTGAGAAAAAATGCCCAAATTGAATGGAATAAAGAATGTGAAGAAGCCTTTAACCGAATTAAACAGTATCTGACAAATCCCCCAGTTTTGATCACTCCAATACCCGAAAAGCCTTTGTTCTTATACTTGACAATTTTTCCGGAATCCATGGGTTGTGTACTCGGGCAAAAAGATGAAGATGGGAAAGAAAGAGCTATTTATTACTTGAGCAAAAAATTCTCAAATGGAGAGCAAAAGTACTCAGAGATAGAAAGAACTTGCTGTGCATTAGTATGGACTATGCATAGACTCAGGCAATACACGCTCTTTTACTCAATCGAGTTAATTACAAAGCATGATCCTTTGAGATATCTGGCAAATAAGCCCGCCTTGGTCGGTCGAATTTCAAAATGGCAAATGTTGCTGACTGAGTTTGATATTACCTATGTTAGACAAAATTCAATTAAAGGACAAGCCTTGGCTGATCAACTCGCTGAAAGCCCGGTTGATGAGGAATTAAAGGAACAAGATCAATTCCCCGATGAAGGGATTCGGGTAACACAAACGGAAGATGAAAGAATGCCGAATTGGAAATTGTATTTTGACGGAGCAGCTAATGTATATGGATGTGGAATAGGGGCAGTCCTAATTTCACCTGAAGGAAATCAATACCCAACAGCGGCCAGATTAATGTTCCCTTATACAAATAATATAGCAGAATATGAAGCATGCATTTTGGGTTTAGAGATGGCAATCCAAATGGAGATTCAAGAACTCGAAGTTTTTGGAGATTCATCACTTATTATTTTTCAAACTCGAGGAGATTTTAAAACAAAGGATCGCAAGTTGATTCCTTATCATAATCACTTGGCAGAATTGATAGAAAGATTCAGGGAAATCTCCTTTGTATATGTGCCAAGAACTCAAAATCAGTTTGCTGATGCTCTGGCCACTTTGGCCTCATTAATTCAGTTTACTGAAGGAGCAAGAATCCAACCTTTGCAAGTCCGGGTGAGAAGTGAACCCGCATTCTGTACCATGATCGAATCAGATGAACCCTGGTTCCAAGATATTAAAGTTCTTTTGCAAACGGGTAATTATCCTGAAGGTGCTAGCAAGAGAGATCAGAAGTCATTGAGGCGTTTGGCCAGTCATTTTTTGCTAAGTGGAAATACGTTATACAGAAGATCATTCGACACGACTTTGTTAAGATGTATAGATGAAAAAGAGGCCTAGAAGCTCATGGAAGAAGTTCACGAAGGAATTTGTGGTCCTCATATGAGTGGTTACATGTTAGCCAAAAAGATTATGAGATTAGGATACTTTTGGTTAACTATAGAATCAGACTGTATCAAACATGTGAGATCGTGTCATTTATGCCAGATCTATGCAAACAAGATAAGTGCCCCTCCAAAAGAATTACAGTTAATGTCAACCCCATGGCCTTTCTCAACATGGGGGATAGATGTTATTGGGCCAATTTCACCTAAAGCTTCAAACGGTCATCGGTTCATATTGGTTGCAATTGGTTGCAATCGATTACTTCACTAAATGGGTAGAAGCCGCTTCTTATGCAAGTGTAACGAAATCCGTGGTTGTGCGGTTTATCAAAAGAGACATCATCACTAGATATGGAACTCCGGAAAGTATCATCACTGATAATGGTACGAATTTGAACAACAAAGAAGTAACAAATTTGTGTCAGCAATTCAAGATCAAGCATCGGAATTCCACTCCGTATCGGCCACAGATGAATGGGGCAGTTGAAGCCGCCAATAAGAACATTAAGAGAATTATTGAGAAGATGACCATTGTCTATAAAGATTGGCATGAAATGTTACCGCTCGCATTAATGGCGTATCGAACATCTGTAAGAACATCAACTGGGGCAACACCATATTCCTTGGTATACGGAACTGAAGCTTACCTGTAAAAGTTGAAATTCCATCACTTCGTATATTAGTAGAAACCAAACTCGATGAAGCTGAGTGGATAAAACAAAGATTTGAAGTTGAATCTGTTAGATGAAAAGAGGCTGACTGCAATGTGTCACGGCCAGTTATATCAGCAAAGAATGGCTAAAGCATTCAACAAGAAGGTCAAGCCAAGAAGCTTCCAAGAAGGTGATTTGGTTTTGAGAAAGATGCTGCCAAATGTACAAGACTCCAGAGGAAAGTTCGCACCAAACTATGAAGGACCGTATGTTGTTAGAAAAGTATTGTCGGGAGGAGCATTGATTCTTTCCCAAATGGATGGACCTGATTTAAAGGATCCTGTAAACTCAGATGCTGTAAAGATGTATTATGAATGATCAATAAAATTTGTCATTTTCTGTGTTCAGTTGATTTCATTTTTAGTTTTTACAAGCAAAGTTGATATTCCAAAAACTTTGAACTGAAGTCAAATCTCAACCCGTTAATTAAATCATTCAAACAAATTTCCAAAAATTCTCAAATCAGACCAAATCTCATCCCATTCATCACCAAATAACCATAAATTTTCAAACCAGATCAAATCTTAACCTATCACTTAAACAAACCCAAACTAAAACTATTAGAAAGTAATTTGAGCATCTCATATGGCCTTAAAATGCATATATGCAATTTTATCTGGTAATTATATTGCACAAGGTAACTAGTTTTTGAACACGGTTATGTGAACAACGGAAAAGCCCTAAACACATTAACCGACGTAAGATCAAGATTCTTCAAATGGATCAAGAAGTTTAAAGTGGATCAAGAAAGATTAAGTTTTCCCAAATGAATCAATAATTCAAGTTTCTGAGAAAATCAAGATTCCCCCGAGTGGATCAAGATAGATCAATTTTCCTCAAATAGATCAAGATAGATCAATTTTCCTAAAGTGGATCAAGAAGATCAAGTTTCCTTAAGTGAAAAAAAAAAAAAAAAAAGATCAAGTTTTCCCAAATGAATCAACAAGTCAAGTTTCCAAGAAAATCAAAAGTCCCCAAGTGGATCAGAAGATCAAGTATCCTATAAGATCAAGTTTCCCGGAAGATCAAGAATTCCCAAATGGATCAAGAAACCAGATCTTTAGAGTTTCAAAAATCCCCAGTAAACCAAAGCCCATAGGTCCGGCAAATGACCAAACCAAAGCCCATAGGTCCGGCAAATGACCAAACCAAAGCCTACGGGTCCGGAAAATGACCAAACTTAGGTCCGATAGATGACCTAGCAGTTTTCTAAAATTTAGACCCGACAGACAGTCTATCAGTTTTTTAGTCTAGGCCCGACAGATGGCCTATCATTTTCTAAATCTAGACCCGACAGACGATCTATCAATTTTTCTAAGTCTAGGCCCGACAGATGGCCTATCATTTTCTAAATCTAGACCCGACAGACGGTCTATCAGTTTTTTAGTCTAGGCCCGACAGATGGCCTATCATTATTCTAAAATCTAGACCCGACAGACGGTCTATCATTTTCTAAATCTAGGCCCGACAGATGGTCTATCATTTTTCTAAATCTAGGCCCGACAGATGGCCTATCATTTTTCCAAAGCCTAGGCCCGACAGTTGACCTAGCAAATTTTAATGTCTAAACTCGACAGATAGTTTAGCACAAGATAAAAATCTCTTTGTTTGACAGGAGAAATTAAGCAAAAATTGGCTATCCTTTTGTCTTTGTGGCAAAAGTTTTGTTCAAACTTTACCACAAAGAGGGGCAGCTGTAGACACCCAATTTTTGCCCAATTAAAAGTTAGGCTCAAGTTTAGATTAAATTAATGTCATGTTGAGTTCATAAGATATAATAATAAAAATAATAAATAATAGTATAATAAAAAGAGAAAAAAGAGAAAATAGAAAAAATAAAAATATAGAGGAATAAAATATGTATAATAAAATAATTAAATGAATAATAGTAATATAAATAAAATATATGTAAGAAAATTAAAATAAATAATTATTTAAGCTTAATACAATATATATTTTATAGTCTTAAGTATTAGTGGGTTAGCTATATGACCAAGGCACAGGCCAACGACCTAACGGTTCAGACCATGGACACAGAGCAAGGGGACCCGAGTTCGATCCTAGCCCAAGGCAGATTTTGCCTCTTTTTATCCAATTTTTTTTTCCAAAAGACACATCGGTTCATCCACTTTGAGGCCTCATTTGAGCAACGAATCTTTGTGTTTTTTCGAAATTAATTGTACAGACACAAACTAGGCATGGGATACATCACATCTGTACACAATTCGTGTATTATTTCATCCTAAAAGGCACATTAATTGAGACATGAAAATTGGAAAAAATTCGAATGGACATGATTTTTCAAATTTAAAATTGGCCGAATTGTGTTCTTTGATCAAATTAAATACACTTAATCAAAGAGTTGATGTATAAACATAAGATTCGTGATCAATTTGAACCAACAATCACGAATCGAGTCCCAATTTTGAATCGTTTTTATTTGAAAAAGTATAACGATTCGTGATTAAAAATTGAACAAATACGAAGCTTCGAAATGACAAATTATTTTCGAAATCTATAAATAGGATCACCCCACAAGCAGAAACCACAATTCAATTTCGAAAAATACACACCACACGATCGAGATCTGAAAATAGAGTAGAAAGTGTTCGAATTGCGAAAATTGCAAATTCGAAGTGATCGGGAGGATTTCGATCCAATTAAAGAGTGTTAGGATCATCTAGGAAGTGTTCTTGATTGATTATATGTTTAGATTTGCTCGAATTTGCATTTGGAAGTTCTGCAAATTTTTTCAAATTTTTAATCCTTGCTGCCGTGGCCCACCGCACGAACCGCCACTTCTGGTGGTTCTGGGATGAACCACCACCACCAACGGACGCAGCAGCCCCATCCACATCGGGCCGACAAGGTTGCAGCCTTCGAAAACCACCAGGAGCGGCCGAGGAACGCCTTGAAGTCACCGTCATCGTCTTCTTCACCCGACGGGTATCCAAAATCCAACCCGAAATCCGAGATCCAACCCGTCGGTCATCGGTCAACGGTGGTCGGTCGTCGGTCAACGGTCGTCGGTCAAAAGTCAGCAGATCCTGTGGTCCAGATTTGATCAGGAGATCCTGTGGTCCATATTTGATCAGAGGATCCTACGGTCCAGATTTGATCAGTAGATCCTACGCTCCAGATTTGATCAGTAGATCCACGGTCCAAATCGCGAGTCAATTCCATCAGACGGTTAGATTTGGTCCACAGATCAGACGGTTGAGATCTGATCGCGAGAAAATCCAACGGTCCAGGTTAGTCTGTATTATTAAATTATTTATTTATTATATATTTAATTTCGGAAAATAGGAAAAAATTAATAAAAATTCGTAAAAAATCCAGAAAAATTCAGAAAAATCCAGAAAAATTAGAATAATTATTTTTAATATAAATTTACATGTTTTAGTAATTTTTGATATTTTTTGATATTTTTGAATATGTATTTGCATATAGATTGATCTTTAAATATATATTTGATGCATGAGATGTTTTGTTTTTGTATTTTAATTTTGTTATGATATATTTTGAATATGTTCTGAACATATGTGATGATTATTGAATTTTGAAAAATAATAAATTGTTAATAGATTTTTTAAACCAAAATTGTTGTTGAACAATAAAGATAAAAATTGTTTTTTTTAAAAAAAAATCATGATATTAATTAAGTTTTTATCAAAATTATCTTTATAAATTTGCTATAAAGATAATACTCAAAGTTTTCAAAATTGATTTTCATGTAGCATTAAATTAGCCATGAATTATCATAATTTTTTTTTTTAGAAAAAATGATTTTTGGACTTAGAAAAATATATTTTTTATGAAATAAAATTCAATTGATTAGATCATAGGATCATCAAAATTAGTTTTCATAAAAATTCAATTGTCTGATCTCGATTAGCGAGTACGTAGGCACCTACGGGGCGACAATTAAAATTAGAAAAAATATATTTTGTTTTTGATAGTTTGAAATAATCATTTTGTACATATTATAAGTTTTTTTTTAAAAGGAAAATACAAATGTTTGTTGATATTTAAATCCTAAGAAAAAATACATAAAAATAAAAATGCATGATTAAACTTGTAGATATTTGTTTTATAAATGTTTTGTTTGAATTTTTTAGTATAGAAAAGGATAAATTCTAAATTTTAAATTTAAAGTGGTAACCGCTTAGGTTTTAATAGGTTAGCCCCCGAACTCAGATATCTGGTATTTTAAAAAAATTTGATTTTTAAATCAAACTTTTCGCAGACTAGTGGTAAGTTAGGATTAACCGACCCATTAATCCTGGCTTTTATTTTTTTTTCCCGATTATATCGGGTGGCGACTCTAAAAAATTTTCAAAAATTAAAATTTCTTTTAACCCCTAGTCGAGGATTCATGTTAAATGGGTTAGGGTTTAATATGAATCGGGTTAGGAGAAATGAACCGGATGATTTTCAAAATCCCGGCTCGACAACCATCAAACCAGCGGTCAAGTTGAAGTATCAAATCGAGAACTAAAGCGCATTCTTGAAAAAACAGTTGATCATCATCGTAAAAATTGGGTTGATAAATTGGATAATGCCTTGTGGGCGTATCAAACTGCTTTTAAAACACCACTTGGGACTACTCCTTATCGTTTGGTATATGGAAAAGCATGCCATTTGCCAGTTGAAATCGAACATAAAGCATATTGGGCAATAAGGCAGATGAATTTTGAATTTAGCAAGCTCAGGGATCAAAGAAAGTTGCAGCTTAATGAACTTGAGGAATGGAGGATGTTGGCTTATGAGAATATGAGAATTTACAAAGAAAGAATGAAAAAAATCATGATTCTCATATCCGTCACCCTAAGAAGTTCAAAGAAGGTGACAAGGTGCTGCTATTCAATTCTAGACTTAGACTTTTTCCCGGAAAGTTAAAATCTAGATGGTCCGAACCTTTCACTGTTAAAAGAATTTTTCCACATGGAGTAGTTGAGCTTACACATCCAGGGCATGATGATTTTAAGGTCAATGGACAGAGATTAAAGCTTTACTTAGGAGGTGAAAATGAGACTGAGAACCGAGAGGAGTTTAGACTCCTAGCACCAGATGTTTAAGCTGCAATTTTGTAAGATAAAGTCGAGCCAACGACGTTAAACAAGTGAGCTTCATGGGAGGCAACCCATGTCTAACTTTGGTGGGTTTTGTTCTTTTTGGTTTTCTTTGTTTTTCACGAATTCTAAGTCCAAAGTTTTGTTAAAGTTGCAGGTGTGAATGTTTTGCACAATCAAGAGAAGATGAGAGTACATTTTAAGTGTAGGGAAAATACAATTTGGTACGTTTTTAATTTCTAAAAAAAAATGAGGTAAGTTTTCATCTCAATTTTAAGAGTTTTGAGCTAATTTCATGTTGAATTCTTGATGAAAACTTTGAATTTTCTGCTGCATTTTGAATAAATTGGACATTTACTCACTCAATCTTGTTAGAATAAAGTTTTATGCAGAAAAACTTTGCTTCTGTATTCATCCTCATACCTTTCCTTGGCCATGGAGAGGATCGGGATCAACTCAATGAAGCTACTGATCTCATCATCACCATTCATCCTGCCCTAGGATGACGATAGGGAAGACTTTTCAAGGAGTTAAAATGTAGCTACTGTTGGCATCCCGGCCCCGATCCTGGCCGGGAAGGAGGGCGGGCTGACTTCGGTCAGTCTCTAAAAAAAAAATACATAAAAATAAAAATAATAAAAATAAAAACAAAAAAAATAATAAGGTTAAAAAATATATAAATAATAATAATAAAAAAATTTTACTAAAAAATTTAAGAAAAAAAAAGTTATAAAGATACGAAAATTTAAAACACATTCAGGTTAAAAAAAATATATAATAGAATAAACTAAAACTAATTCGTTCTTTTCTGCATTTTTTTTTTTTTTACCTCTCATTCTTTTTACTCTCATTTGCTTTCTCTCATCTTCATATCTCTACATTTTTGCAATTAACATCTCGAGGTTTCACTCGCCATTGTCAACAACAAGTAAGCTTCCTTATTCTTTCTCTTTGTTTCTCTTCGTTTTTCTTTGTTTACATGCATTTAACTTCTATTCGTGTTTCTCTTTATGATGCATTTTACTGTTTTAACACTTGTGCGTTAGTTTGATGTGGTTACATGCTTCGTTCACTTAGGGATTGAAGTTTCTATGATCAAAATATTGCATGTTTGGGCTTTATTTTTGTTGATTTCAGTTGTCAATAAAATCATTCTCGTGTTGAAGCTATGTTTCCTATGGTTCTTGTCGAAAATTTGATGATCATAAAAATTAGGGCTTTTATTTGATTCGTGCAATTACATGCTGCTTGAGCTTTAAAATGCAATTTGTTTTGGAAAATCTTGGCTACATTGTTCGAATATGGACTTCGGTTTCTTTTCGGTTCTGTTTGGGGACTTTAAGTTCCTCGCTGCTTTTGCTGTGTTGAGGGTGTTCTCTATCTTGTTTGTACTTCCCTTTGATATTGGAAGTTTGTTCCTAGTTTTTAGCATGTTTTGTTTCCCCCGCTCGTTTGGCTTGATGCGAATTGATGAGTTCGTTTTGCTTGTTTGTTTTCTCCATATTATCCAATGTTGAATTTTAGTATCATCTTAACCATGTGAATCTGGGCTGTTGCTGTTGGTTTAGTTTTTATGCCCTTATCTGTGAACTTATCTTTGCTAGGTATGCGTACCAAGCGAGCATGTATTAAGAAGGGCAAGCGTCCTATCGGGTCGCCAGAATCTCAACCATCCAAATCTCGCCAAAGAACTAAAGAGCCTTCACCACCATTACCAGCTGGAGTGGAAACTTTTTCTTATAGTGGTGGTGCAATTTCAACCCGTACATGGAGTTGGGCAAGAAAGGCTAGGCTAGAGAAGTTAGAGTTTCATAATAATAAGTATTTGGATTGGCAGCTCCTTCGCGAATTTGGTATAGAAGACCGTGTTCGTCAGACTATTGCTATTGGTCCTTGGGCTCAATTGTTTGAGATTAATGAGCCTGCTTATTCTGATATCACCATCGAGTTTTTATCTACTTTGGAGATTGACACACTCTCGTACTCACAAGGTCGATAGTATAATCACTTTTCAGGTATATGGCAAGTCTTACAGCTTTCATTTATCCAAGTTTGGACTCTTTTGGGTTTATATTCTGCAACTGAGATTGAAACACCTGAATATCTTTCTATGCCTAATGATTGGCCCCCTGAGCAAAGTATGAATACTTTTTGGCAGCTTTTATGTTTTGATAAGCCTGTTAAATTTCTTCCGTCCAAATCCAAGATTTCCTCTATCAATGAGCTTACTTTGAAGGTGGTCCATCATTTGTTAGCTCATACACTAGGGGGACGTAGCAGTAGCCATGGGATTGTTAGTTCCTTTGAGCTGTTTTATATGTATAGTATGCGTAGGAACTACCCCATCAATGTAGGTGTGGAAGTTGCATTGTTCCTTAAACGCCAAGCTACTGATCCTCGAGTAAAGGGGCTTTATTGTGGAGGGTACATTACCAAATTGCTTAAGGGTATGAATTTGTTTCGAACACCAGCACCTGGTACTCCATGTGTACAATCTGAGAGGATCTCTGATGGTCCATTTCATGGATATGGGATGTGCAAAATTGGTACTAAATCTCCTCCCGCTTCTGGTCCTGCTAGTGTTTCCACTATATCATCCTTACAGGATTGTGAGTTTCGTCGGCTGAGGAGAGAATTTCATGACGAGCGCAAGAAGGCTAAGCGCTTTAGGAAAGCTGTTTGGGGTTTTTTGCAGTCATTGGCTACCTGTTGCTCACCACCACCCCCGAATATACCTCATTATGAATCTTCTTCAGAATATGGTTCTGACTCATCTTCTGATATTGATCCAGATAGCATTCACATTGTTATGGATCTAGATGATGATGGTGGTGTTAACCAAGATGAGGATGTGATGAGGCTTCTGATGATGCTGCTGCTGCAGATGATTGATGGTGGTGTTGACCAAGATGAGGATGATGATGAGGCTTCTGATGATGCTGCTGCTGCAGATGATGATGGTGGTGTTGACCAAGACGAGGATGATGATGAGGCTTCTGATGATGCTGCTGCTACAGATGATGATGGCGATGCATGATTTTGCCTTTCCTTTTCTTTATTCTGTTTTTCTATAGTTTGTACTTTTTGAGCTCCCGCTTTATAGGAAGACTCTTATTTTGTTGATGGAACTATGTGTTTACTCTTTTTGGACTTAGTATAAATTTTTCTTGCTTTACCCTGCTATTTTTGTTCTGTTTTTGTTTTTCTTACAGGTGTTAACTTCTAACTTGGTCGGATCACAATTGATTTGCTGCTGTTGATCAACACTATCGCATTTTCTTCCTTCTTTTTCTGGTTTTACAACTTCATGATGACATCAACACTAAACCAGGGAAGTTATTTAGTGTCCTTTTCTAATAATTTCTTTCTTGTCCTTTTTCCTTGCTTGTGCTTCTCTAGGAAGACTTTGGGGACAAAGTCTTGTTTTAAGTGTGGGGAAGGGATTTTATAGACGAAAGAAATTGTTTGGGTCTTTATTTGAATTTCATTTTGCATATGCTCTTGTTAATCAAAATTCCCCCATTTAAGAGTTTGCTAATGAGCTTTTAATGTTGATATGATCTAATATGTTAAAATCTTGAAATTATACTCAATTTTGTTTAGAAAGATAGCATAAAAAATGAAAAAAAAAATTTAAAAAAATAATAAAATAAAATGAAGAATAGTGACTTTGTGTGCCTTACTCACTTATTTTGAACTTAGTTTACTTAGTCAAAATTTTGAAATCAAATCTAAGTGAGGTAAATTTACTTGCCATTTAATGATTGAATTTAGGGTTATGAAAGAGGTCAAAGTCCCTAGTCTAAAGTTTAATGGTTTTGTTTCTAAGCTTGTTAGTAGTATATTTATTTTTTCAATCACTTTGAGAGCTCTTCTAATTTTTTGTGAAAGGGGCATATGAAATCTATCACTTGGTGATTCTTCTTAAATAATCTCTAAAAAAAAAAAAAAAAAAAAAAAGCCTTTACTCCAATGACTCAAGTATTTGAGTTATGAGTATCCAAACTTGAATGTTAGAGTGAGTAGAGAGTTCTTAGGGGTCTCTTTAAAACCTGGTCACTTGGGTGATGCGCCCGGGATGTGCCGACTCGATGAACTCACTATAACGAGAAGGGCGGAAAGGCAAAAGTTCATTACATGAACTTGAAAAAGAAATATATATAAAAGCTGAAAGAAGCGGGCAAAAACCCGTCCAGAGGTAGAGAAAAGATGGAGGCAAAAACCTCCCCCTTTGAAGGCTAAAAAAAAAGTTTTTTTTTTAAGAGATTTAAAAAAAAAAAAAAAAGAGGAAAAAATCTAGGGGAATGATGAATGCCATATACTTTCACTTAGGATTATTGTGTTTAGAGAGGTGATTGAACGGTTTATATGCTTGCTAGTAAGTGGTGAGATGTGATCATGACACTTTTTGCTTTGTTTGAATTTGTATCTCCTTTATAACTTTGGAATCGGTTATTAAATGTTAAGATTAACAATTTGACTTACTTGGATTAGTTTTGAAATTTTGATTGTAGTATGCTAAGTGCAAGTACAAATATGATAGGTTTGAGCAATAGGTACTAATGAGTCACTTTGGCTTGGTGGAATTAAAGAATGCTATGTTTGATGTGAAATTTTCTGATGAGTATAATTGATGATAGATTCTTTTGTTCTTGTTTTGTTTGCTTGAGGACAAGCAAACGATTAAGTGTGGGGAAGTTTGATAAGTGTCATCAGACCTTAATTTTGGTGCTATTTGAACATTCTTGGTATGTAATTTTTGAGATTTCTGGAGAAAATGACATTATTTTTGTGAAAAATTCATTTCTTGGCTTAAGATCATATTTGGAAGTTTTTTGATGGTTCAAAGGAAATTAAAGCAAATTAAATAAGTTTGAATCAATTTTGTTCAAGAAGGAAGTTTATGTT
Source organism: Combretum micranthum (assembly GCA_024138025.1). Taxonomy (NCBI): domain Eukaryota; kingdom Viridiplantae; phylum Streptophyta; class Magnoliopsida; order Myrtales; family Combretaceae; genus Combretum; species Combretum micranthum. The sequence goes on from JAMXBD010000138.1 coordinate 1,096,697, forward strand.
TTCATCCTTCTATTCATCCTTAGCAGGGAAGGACTGGGAGGAAAAGGTCAGAATGCAAAAGAGAAGTTTAATCTTCATCCTTACCTTCATCCTTAGCCTGGAAGGACGCGAAGGATACGAACAGCAGCTACACATGAAGAAAAGTTTTCAGCCTTTTATTCATCCTCACCCAGGGCTGACAGTCAAGGAAGACATCAGAATGCTTTTAAACAAGTTTTAGTTATTTTTGCCTTCATCCTTGGCCCGATCCTAGCCATGCTGACGCCTGAGGATGAACTGGGATTTTTCCAAAAGTATAAATAGAGCTCTATTTTCGTGTTTTACAACTTTTAGATCATTTTTTTAGGCTCTAAGATAGAAATTACGAAGGAAATTACGAAGGACTTTGCTAGGGCATCCATTGAAGATCAAGACATCAATTAGGGTTTATTCTTTCTATCATGATTCTTTCTATTTCCTCTAGATCTTTTGTTTATTATAAATCTCATGGAGGAGTAGATTCTTATACTCTTCATCTTGTGAAACCCTAACCATACGAATTGAAATGTCTTTTGATTAATGAATGTTCATGTCTTTGTATCTATTCATGTGATTCAATAGTCTTGTGATTGATTTGTGCACAAATTAATTGCATGTTTGATTCTTATTGGATTGAAAGAGGTTTCATTCAATTAGATAGATCTTCATGAATAGAGGAATTGCTAATTTCACCTAGAGGTAGGGAAATTACGATTTTCTGCTATAAAGAATTTAATTCTTGTTCAAGGATCATGATCTTCAATGCAATTCTATGTGATGTTAGTAAGGGAGAGGTCTCTACTATCTCATTTAGGGTTAGGAATTGATTAACTCGAGGGAGGAATTGATTTACTTGTTGAGATCCCGTAGTGCAAAGCATGAATGATTCATTAATCAATCTTTTATTATAAGAACTTTAGGTTTAGGGTGGATCAAGGTGGAGAGTATGTTTTGTGATTGAATTCATTTTTGAAAGCAAACATTAGTTGATCTTAGAGCTTGTTTAATCTTTTGCTTAGTAGTTAATTGTAGATTTCTCTCTAAAATTTAGGCTAAATAGTAGAGAACCGGTAATACTAGTACTTGTTCTTCAAAATCCCTGAGGACGACACCCTAAAATCTATGCAACATCGAATAGGTGCGCTTGCCTAGCTTTGATCGTAGATTTAATCGGGTTTATAAATTTTAGAAATTAATACGATCGGTAAAACATCATCAGTAACCATAGCTGCCAAATTCTCTATCCGGTTCCTGCTCAACGCATCTGCTACGACATTTGCTTTCCCTGGGTGATACTGTATGTCGATGTCGTAATCCTTAATCAATTCCAGCTACCTATGCTGTCTCATATTCAATTCCTTCTGTGTGAATATATACTTGAGACTCTTGTGATCTGTGGACACTTTACATCTCTCACCATACAAATAATGTCTCTAAAGTTTCAAAGCGTGTACAACTGCCGTTAGTTACAAGTCATGTGTAGGATAATTCTTCTTGTACGGTTTCAACTGTCTTGAGGCATATGCAATAACCCTACCCCTTTGCATCAAGACACATCCTAAACCCTGAATCGAGGCATCACTATAGATTGCATATTCATCACCACTCACTAGCAATGCTAACACTGGTGCTTTTACTAATCTATCTTTCAACAACTGGAAACTGTCTTCACACTTCTCACACCATTCGTACTTAATTCCTTTCTGTGTCAACCTCGTCAAAGGACTGGCAATCTTGGAAAAATCTTCTACAAATCACCGATAATAACCTACTATTCCCAAAAAACTTCTGATTTCTAACACAGTTTTAGGTCTTGGCCATTCAACCACTGCTTTGATTTTCTCGGAGTCTACCGATATTCCACTTCCATTTACTATATGCCCTAAGAATGATACCTGTTCCAACCAAAACTCGCATTTTGAAAGCTTAGCATGTAACCGCTCCTCTTTCCACTTATTCAAAACCAATCTTAAATGTTCCTCATGTTCTTCCTTATTCCTCGAGTATATTTAAAACATCATCTATGAATACTACCACGAACATATCAAGGTATTCTCTGAAAACTCGGTTCATTAGATCCATGAACACTGCTGGAGCATTCGTTAATCCAAAAGGCATGACTACAAATTCATAATGTCCATATCTTGTCCTGAAAGCAGTTTTCTGAATATCCTCTGCCTTTATCCTCAACTGATGATATCCAGATCTCAGATCAATCTTAGAGAAAACTAAAGCTCATGCTAACTGATTAAATAGATCGTCAATCCTTGGCAACGGGTACTTATTCTTTATTGTTAACTGATTTAACTCCCTGTAGTCTATACATAACCGCATACTTCCATCTTTCTTCTTAACGAATAGTACTAGAGCTCCCCATGGCGATACACTCGGTCGTATAAACTTTTTCTTTAGCAGATCATCCAACTGCGCCTTAAGTTCTGCCAACTCGATAGGAGCCATCCTATAGGGTGCTTTTGATATCGTTGTAGTTCCTGGCACCAAATCTATTTCAAACTCTACTTCCCTCATAGGTGGTAATCTAGGTAAATTATCTGGAAAAACTTCTGGATACTCGCTCACAATCGGTATATCTGTTACTTCCACTATATGTTTATCTTCTTTTATCATCGATGCCAAAACTGATTTACCCCACAACTCATAAGTTGGTAGCATTGGGGGTTTTTGTGCCACTAACTTATACTCAAACCGATCTCCATCAGGTAAATCAAATTCTATTACTAGATGATGGCAATCTATAATAGCATGATATTTTGCTAACCAGTCTACTCCCAGAATAATATCAAAATCCACCATGTCAATCACAATCAAATCAGCAGGTAGATGTCTATTTTCTATCACAATATCTACAGATCTACAAACTCTATCCAAAACAGATCCAGAACCCAAAGGAGTACTAACGGATACCACATCAGACATGATCTCCACACATAAACCACATATACTCACAAAAGATTCGGATATGCATGAGAAGATAGCACCAGTATCAAATAAAATATAGGCACTATGCTGTAGTATAGATAACATACCCGCAACAGTGTCTATAGAAGCTGTCTCACTCCTCTGAAGAGCATAAATCTTAGCTGGTGCTCACTGACTCTGTCTATAGGAAACTCTGCCCAATTGTCCCTCTTTGCAGTCCACTGCTCTATGTCCTCTCTGACCACATTTAAAACAAAAAACCTGTGGAACTGTCTTCTCTGTGCAAACATTACTTTTGTGTCCCAACTTTCCACATGAAAAACATACGTTCTCTATCCACTTGCAGTCCTTTAAGTCGTGTGGCCCAAGGCATCTAGGGCATCTCTTGTCAAAATCTGCCCTACAGATCTGTACTACTGCACAAATGGTCTCTTTCCTTTATCCTGGGTAATAGCACCGAGAGTTGGTCTTTTCCCTAAATATACCTGATTCCTTGGTGGTTCCCGGCTCCTGATTCTGCTCAAACCCTGCTCAATCATCTTAGCCTTGTTCACAACCGCTGCATAATTGCTCAGATCCATGAAGTTCACCTAGTACTGTATCTCCGGTTCCAGTCCAGTGATGAATCGACTAACTTTTGCTTCCTCACTTTGTTTCAGTGCATCAGGTAAACCTCATCATTCTGTGTAACTCGGCCTTCTATTCCTCAACTGAAAGCTTTCCCTACTGCAGCGTATAATAATCTTGCAACATCTTTTGTTTAATGCTATCGGGGAAGTATTCTCTGAAGAAAGCCTGGTGAAACATTTGCCATGTGATCATCCTTGGCATGTGCCTCTTAGTACTCGCCCACCAGTTATTTGCTCTACCAAATAGCAAATATGATGCATATTCCACTTTCTTGTTCTCAAGAATGTCCAATGCTGCAAATGTTTTCTCCACTTCTCTATCCACACTTGAGCTTCCAATGGTTTTCTCGGCACTGGCTCAAACTTGTGCACTAAATCCACAAACTTGTTAAGGCTTAGTAGATCTGGATGTCGGGCTCCATTACCCCCATGTCCATGCAGCCTTTGTGTCTCTTGCCTCCAAGCATCAGCATTTTCTTGGATATCTGCATGTCCCTCCTCATATTCTGTGTTGTTGACCTACCACTCCTATCAGAGCATTCACAGTGCCATAAGCTGTGTACATCCACTGGTGCTTGTCCTGCAGGTGGAGGTGGTAGATTATCATTGTGAGCTTGATGTTCACCCTCATTTTCCTCAGTATTTCTTCTCCTGGGCGGCATTCTAAAACAAACAAAACCTCATAGATTAGAACAAGGGTATCTAACTTGATTTAATAACTTAAATCTAAACATCAATAGTTTGACTAGACAACAACCCTATTTATCTACCCCTCTCATCTTATCTCACCGTCCTAAGGAGTCAAAACCTAGGTCTACCAAATTTAAAACCTATTGCTCTGATACCAATTAAGCTGTAATGCCCTAATCTGTTGGCATTATAACCCGCCACGTGTCCTCTCTTAATAAGGCATGCTAAGGCTATAATTTCCACAATTAACCTGAATAACACCTGTATAACTCATAAGGTATAGAAAAAGACATATGGTCCTCATAAATAAATCATATGACAAGAATGAAATCTCCATAATCAGAAAACTAAACATTGTTAACATAACTGCAGGTCAATAAGTCAAACCATACCCTAAGACTATCACCACAAGAAAACTCCAAATACAACTTAAATGTTCAATGAAAAAAATATAAATTAGACATAAAAAGTCTTCTGTGATCCGTCCTATATCATCTATGACTATACAACTAGTCATCAGCAGGGTAGTCAGGACCGCTAACGCCATCCCCATCCTCATAAACGATATCAAAACCCGATAGATCATATATCACGCTATCATCTCCTGTACCTGAATATAATAGAATGAGCGACGAAGCCCAGTACGATAATATCCAATCCAGTTCAAGCAAGGTTATGTACATACAACCTGTATAAATATATGCAACTAAACTAAATGCATACAACAAATTATTATCTATTTTAGTCCAGCAAAACAACACGGTTCAGAATCTAGTATACATAAATCCTGAACTCAAAGTAACTTAGACTCTGCTATAAAAACAACCAACTGATTTGAAAATAAGTAATCATATACATATATGAATGAGTGGGTACTCCCTAAACATCCTAATTCCTGAACACCTAAATTCTACCGGAATCATTACTTAGCAAGAGTCCACTCGGGACAACCTCACACTAAGATCATCAGGGTGTCTCACCAGTATCACTGTCTGTCAGGTCTCTATTGGTCAAAGCCAACCACAACCAGACAGACAATTATTAAGCCGAATTTTTATTAAGTTCATTATGCAATTCTGTTCCTACATCCATTCACAAAAATTCTAATCTACAAGCACATACATCAAACAATAGATTGGTCGTACCTTTCTAAATCTCAAGAATATAAATCAAATCCTTTGAATTTGATACCAACAACACAAAGCCAACCCAAACTCCACCAACTCCTATATCCACATCAACAACAGTTTCACAAACTCCAAATGTCCTGTTACAATATATATATATATATATATCAATAGACATGATCGCAGTATCTTAACAAACATGAATTCTCCAAAAATCCTAACCTGAAAAGAAATCTCTGTTATCTGCACCATCTATTCCGATCAAACTCCACAATTATCTTCAAGAATAATAAGGAACCGCGCAAAATTCCACAATCACCAAATATTTTCACCAAAACCCTAATTCGCAATACATTAAGAACATATAAGGATTGTTTAGATCGTATTCTGTTGGAATCTATCATAGAGGAGATTTACTTACTATTTTGAATCGCTAAAACCCGTCTCGCATTCACCAATTCACTGATTTTACACGTGCTAAGGTTTTTCTCCGAAAACCTTCATATAAAAATTTTAACCAAACCTAAGAAACTTGTATAAATTTGTAGAGAATCCCAATGAAAAGATTAAGATTGCTTACTTTGGATCAGAAAATATTATCTGATGATTTTCCAAGCATATATCTCCAAGAACTCTCCAAAACTCTCTTTTACGAAAGAGAAATGATATAAAGAAAAATCTGTCGAAAATGATTTTCGCGTCTTGTATTTATAGAAATTTGGCCATATGCCGGTCCTGAACTGGCGATGTACCCGCAGATTTTGCCGGCTTACACCATATGCTGCAAGATCTACACGAATGCCGACTGTGTTCGTCGAGGCTTTGATCTCCATAATTTAAATTCTCCCATTGTACGCCGAAAAATCTTTGACTTACGCCGATAACTTTCATGCCAGTGTTGAGAAGAAATCCTATGAACGCCGGCAGCTTTCCTCCCAGCGTTAAGAAAAACGCTACTGTTCCCATCCTATGCTGTCTCTAAGCCGGCAGCGTAGATTTTCCAGAAGGTGGCGTACATTTTGTTATAGAGTACGCTCAAATTTAAAACCTAGGCCGGCGGCGTTCTTCATCAGAGATGCCGGCCTTCACTGCAGAAATTAATGAAATTGATCCAATTGATGCCAATCTTGTTCTAACACGAAATTGATCAAACTTAACCTATTTTTAACATCAACATAAAGGCATATTAGAATCTAGTAGCTTGTGAACACTTATCACTTAAAATTATTTTGTATATTACAAATGAATTGTATGATCTACTAGCATGTTGAAGTGTATGAAATTGGTTGATCACTTAAAAGAAATTGATATTAAGTGGCTACTCTCTAAATAAAATTTGATGCATATCCTTCACAAATTGAGTCTCATTGCATTTGTTGTTATACCATTAGTAGGACAAGGGTATGATAGTGGTGGTTGGCATAATCAGTAGTATCTGCATGTAGCGAATAGGAGCCGATAAGATCTACATATCTTTTATGGTGGATAGTAGCCAATAAGAACTATAAAAATGGTTTTGCTAAGAATTGTTGGCTGTAATTGGCCGAGATGCCTAATTCCGAATTGAGGGCGTAAATTCATTCAACATGTGGTTCCTGGAAAACCATATGTCTTGTGTGCTCACGTGATTGTTGCATTGCACTTGCTTGTATAATAAACTTGATTGATATCTTTGTTTCAAGTATGTTAATCGGGAATATTCTCACTAAGCTTGTAAAGCTTACACCCCTATAGATTTTGTACATGTAGGACCATTTGTTCTTATATCCAAGGTCTTTGCATGTCCGAGTAAGTCTTCTTTTTGGAGCTTTTAGGGGAAATCTATTCGAACATTTAGAATATACTTCCTTTATAATCTTTTGGTAAAATTATTTAAGTTTTCTTGTAAAGACTTAGTAATTTTTGTATGATCCTTGGAGATTAACGGAGGAATGCCCTTAAGACTTTTGTAATAGACTCTTAATTGTTATTGTGGGTTAACTTTATTTCTAGATTCTTGCTTGTTCATTATTACTTTCTTAAACCACACTTCCTAATGGCATCTCCTATTATCATGTTGTACGCCTTACATATAATACCAAGACTTTCGAATGATTAAGGTAGTCATTCTTAAGTCTTGATATTGTATGTAGTAGAATGGCACGTTTAGGGTACTCTTTGGATGTGATACTACTAGACCCAACCAAACATAAGTAGCAAATCAATTGAAGCCGGATATCAATTAGTCCAATGATATGTACTACCTGACAAGCACAATCATCAAACAAGGTAAGGATGTACTTGAAACAATGTATGGAACAAAAAACCTAACTTCACTAGAAACACCCGAATACCATCAAATACTCAATCAAAACTTGTTTTTCACAAGATAAATATATTTCTATAGTCATCTAAAACCTAAACTAAAAAGAACTACAACTAGCCTAGGTTGATACATAGCTTTCTTCAGTTGATTATAAAATCGCAAATCTCTAACCACAAAAATTAGGGTTTTCCAAAATTTCCCCAAGAACTTGATTCCCTTCATTACTAATATGAATACTTAGGAAAGATAATACTTTTAGATCACAAAAGGATTGAAAAGAATCAACTTATCTATTACTTGATTCTTGATCCTCCTTCAAGCAAGATCATAGCTTGAAAGATGTCTTAAAGTTTTCTAAAGGCTTATAAGAGGTTCAGAGAAGAAGGAATAAGGGTAAAGTTATTTATAGAACATGGAAAACCTTAAAAATTTCATGTATGTACGCTGGCACATAGGCTGGCGGTGTAGGAACATAAACGGGCAGCTTATAATTTATGCTAGCAACTTAAAACTCAAAAGATGAAATTGAGGCAAAGATGGCCGACACTCAATGCTAGCAGCATAGAAGTCAAGGCTAGCAGCATAAATACGAAGGCCGATGGCTTGGGGGCGGCGTATAGCTATATCCTCTAGTCCATCTTGGATGACTCTCACTTGATCGATCATATGTATGCTATTCACAACAATTTATTCATATTAGAGTGAACCATAAAACCCTCTTATTAATCAATGTACGACACTGTTGCCCTTCATTATAATTTATTTATTTATAGATTACAAGCACAAACATAAATTTTATGCCATAGATGGTAATGGAAACCCATTTTATGTAAGCTACATTTCTACCATTATAACTCTAAATATGAGGGTTTCATCACAAATAGTGTCACGCCCCAAGGGGTACCCTAAACGTGGTAGTCCGTCGTACACAATACTAAAGCCTAAGAATGACTACCTCAGTCACGTAGAGGATTCCATATCATGTACAAGGTGTACATCACAGCTAAGAGAACGCATCAGAGTAGCGCAATTTACATTGATAATGATTAAATAACAAGGCAAGGAGAATACTTAAAACAAAACATAAACATGGACAATTACAATTCTTAGGGGCATATCCCTCTATTGTCTTCAAGTCGAAATAAATACACTTCTTAGAAATTCCAAAAACACCAACATAGCATACATTACATATAAGGAACCTTACAAAATAACTTCATCTTATGTTCCCATTACCTTCATAAAAGTTTAACATCATCCCATGACTTCCTTAATGTCATGATTTTCGATTAAAGCTACGGGCATAGCTGTTTCAACAAAATCTATGGGGGTATAAGCTTACAACTAGCTTAGTGAGGTATTCCTTTTCATTTACACCATGGTTTCAAACAAGTTCATTTAAATTTTTCACACATGTGCTATGCATACAATGCAACAATCACATGATTACACAAATATATATAGTTATCCGGAACCATATATAGAACGGATTTACCTCTCCGTATCGAAGCTTAGGGAATTAGTGAAGAAGATCCGCGACCTTCTACTGCTAGTCCCCAGGTCCCCACCCAAAGCGTTCGGTTGGCTTGACTTCAAACCTAGAGTGCATTCCCTGGACGATTTGGATTCTCTAGAAAGGAACATGGCCCGTGTCCAGCACGATTACAACCAATCTAATTCTACGCGTAGAAGCAGCAGCCTTCCGAAAGAAATGTGACTCGATAGATGTTATGCGTGAGCGTTTTATTTTTCTTAAGCCAAACCTTATTAAGGTTTATTAGGGAAGCGATCAATCAATTTAACGAACAATAAGCAGTCATATAAGTAAGTAAACAAAACACTTAAACAGACAGTTTGAAGTTGCGATATTCTTAATTCATTTCACACATAAGCATAGAATTTACAAGCATAAATAAGGTAATGAATTTAAGAAGAATAACTCAGCTATCCATTTTGCAATCTTCTGAGTCGCAGCAATCCTCAAGAAGGGTAACCTCATATCCTTCGTCATCTAGATAAAAAAATACCTAGGATGAGTATTTCGTAGAAAGTCGACTTAAACTTTCTAATTCTATTTCACTATGTTCGTCAAAATCGCATAGAATGAAATTCAATTTTAAATGGTCATAACTTGCTCATTTTAACTCGGAATTTCACATATAATATACTGTTTTCTACCTATTCGAAAAGATCTATCCAATTCTAAGGTCATTTTTGTCATATAAGGTGTTTAGGTTCCATAATCGTAGAGTACAATTTAAAACGAATATTTCTAGATTTAGCGAAACAATTTCCAACTCAACTTCATTAAAAAATCCTTTAGTAAAAAAAAATATAGATATATATATATATATGATTGATAATTCCCTTGAGTATAAAGATTAGCTCACTTTATATGCGAAAATTCTAATGGTAGTGTCTCAACAATTCATTTTGAAGTGTTAAAACTTAACTTGACAAATTCTTTTCAAGTATTTTGAAGAAATTTAATATTTTCCTTGGTTACTATAAATGAATATATTCTTATTTTATTTTCCTCATTCCTTTTTCCAAAACAAGTCAATTTTCCTTTAACTTTGGTCTTTTATAATTTTTACTTCTAGTGATAAAAGATCAAAGTTATCAAAAGTTTGTGAAGTTGTTGATAACCTATCTATAAATTTGCATGTAGAATGGTTTTAGAAAACGAATCTTTTCTTCTTATATTTCTTGTTTAAAATATAAGTTCTTGTTTTCTCAAACTTGGTCTTTTACTTCCTCTAAAATTTTATTTTAAAAAATTATTTTTATTGATAAAATCCTTTATTTTTTATCTTATCATGTTTATATTCTTTGAGAATAAATCCTTCTTTAGAAACTTGAATATTATTATTTTCCTAAGTGGGTTTATAACTTTATGGTTGATTTTATTTTAACTTTGAAACTAGCTTGCTTGTTTTTGTTATGGAGTTAAAAAAAAAGTTTAATCTTAAGCTTTTTGTGAAAACTTTGAATGCTAACAAATTATTTTACTAAAACTTAGGTTACAATATTATAAAAAGAAAGTGTTTATTTCTTATATTTCCTTGGTAAACTATCTTCGTTATTTGAGAAAACTTTGACAAAACTTGTATTATCCTATTTTTATGTTGTTGATAATAATCTCCATTATTTAATAACAAGTCACAGAATAGAAAATTTAGTTTCAAGTTCCTTTAATAAAGTAAAATTCTACTTTTAAATTTAGTTGAGACAATATCATTATGTAGATGCATGTATTATGACATGTAAAATAATAAGAATATGAGAAAAATACTAGAAGCAAATAATAATAAGCAAGATAATAAAAATATCGAGTATTGGAACCTTAGTTTCATCAAGGTATCCTGGACTAAGAATAGACTAGTCCCAAAAAGAATAAAGAAAAGAAAAAAAAGGTTGTTTTAACTTGATATGGACAAGTTAAGACTAAAAAGACTAGTCTTAAAATAGCATAAAATAAATAAATTGCAAAGCATGAAATTAAATAAATAACAAGTGAGCTTATATGCTCTAAAGAGTATATATAAATACATAATTATATTTAGTTAGATATGCATAAGAAATTAGCATAATAATAACAATAAAATCAACATATATATGAACATAATAACAACATAATAAAATTTGAATTCTATGTAAGAACAAAACATGAACATATTGTTGATTTTACTACTCATTGAGTTTCAAAACAACACCATAGTCATGTTAAGTTACATGATATAGGTAAATAAAAGAATAGGAGTTTTACTTCAAGTGTTTATATTGGTAGGAAGTAGAAGATGAAAATGGAATTATGTTGTTAGTGATATTTGGTAGATAATTTGTGTATAAAGAAGGATTTTTGTGAAGAATTGGTTTAAGAGAATTTTGGTAGAGAGAAATTTTGGGAGAGTTTTGGTAGTGAAATGAGTTATGTGAAAGAATGAAGGAGGAAGGGGGTATTTATAGAATTTTGGAGTGAAAATTAGATGTAATTAAATTAATTGAAAAAGAAAATAATTGAGAGTGAAGAGAGAGAGGGGTGTGGACAAAGGTGGAGAGGGGAGAGAGAAAATTGATTAAAAATTAATTTTAAAAGAAAAGTGTAAGAGAGTTTAGTAATATGTGGTGTAAAATTTTTATGGGAAAAAGAAAATTATAAGAAATAGGTATGTAGGTGTAAGAATAGGTAGTAAAAAAAAGTAGAGATAGATGAATAGTAATGAATAGTAGAAAAGTACAATGAATAGTAAACTAGACAATTAAAATATAGGTAGTAATAAAAATACACGTATAAATGTGATATCTGTAATTTTTAACTATCGAAAAATTTTAAAACTGATATTTTTGGATTCCTTATATTTTTACGAGTCTATTGGTATTAACGGAATATTTTTGCCATCCGGTGTACCAGGGTACGGTTTTTGAAAACTGATCCCATTTGGATCCGAAGGACACTAGAAATTTGCGAATATGATATTTTTAAGCTTCTTTATATTATTACAAACTATTATCAACAATTATTTCTATTTCGTTGTTTAGGATTTAAGAGCGGGATTGTCAGATCTTAAACACTAGGGTTATTTGTAAGCTTTGTTGACATTTAGGGTTCCGGTTTGACTTTCGGTTTTATTGAGATATTTGTATGATTATAAAAATTTTTGGGTTTTTTCCGTATTATATTTTTAGTTCAATGTATATGGTTTATTTCATTTTATTTGTGACTATTTAATATTTTTTTGTTCTCACGATCGTTTAACCGAGTCTAGGGTTATGGGTTGACTCAGTTTGACTTTTGGTGAAAATTGAAATTCTTGATTCTAAAATTCACCGAAGGATTTAAGGTTTTTAGAATTTTGTTGCCGAGCATTATTTGGATATATTGTCTTGATTTGCGTTTTAGGAATCGGATAGATGATTTGATTGGTGTATGGATATTGACTTGACCGATAGTTGGATATTCTATTTTGTTTTGAGAGTTCTCTTTTTCTCAAGATTAAGAATTCTCGTGTTTAACCAAACTAACTAAAGTTACATACTTAAAATAAGATCAAGACAAGCAAAATGAAAATAAATATAAATATATATGCTTTAACTGAAAAGTAGAGTAATAAACTCAAATTAAGTTTAACCACTAACACTTGATGAAATAAACATAAAGTAAGGAATTGAACTTGAAATGAGAATTAAGAATACAAAACAAGAAAGATAGGCATCATCGTAATATCTTTCGGACCCCTAAAGTAACATGGGGAAAAATATACAAAATAATTAGTTTAAATCAATAATTAAAATCTATGTTCGATAAGTTTTCTAATACCTATTCATATATTAAAATTCAAGTTTAAGATACAATAGGTTTCTTTGTATGAATGAGAGTGTAGTAATGAGTATCTGTTATCTCAATTATTAGGAGATACTGATCCATCTTCAAGTTTTTCTTGTAGATTTCTACGACAATTAAGTAAGTATAGACAGGTGAGTATATTCCGATGACCTTCATATCTCTTGTGTTTATAGGATTAGAGTATATTTTTTAATATAAATTAAATGATTTATGTATGAGGTTGGGAAGTTTATGCTTGTGGTTGCTCGTGCTTGTTATTTGTATTGAAAATACTATAATGATTCTGAACATTAAGTATTGATTGTTGCTTAATCATTTGATCTTTACGAGTATCTGATAATTGTCTAATCGCCAAATAAATGGAATTAATAACTATTGGCGTGATAATTACAAGATTGAGCATGCATTACACGATTGCAAGTAGAAGGCCATCACCCTTATACTTTGACACGGATGGGCTATACTATCCCGTGAGGATAGTGAACATGAAGGACTGAAGTAGTATATGCCTAATGTATACCATGGGCTTTGTTTTAAGGGAATGGAAACTAAGTCATCCTAGGGAGACGACCCATCTCCTAGGATTGCGTCGAGTCATTGTTAAGGATATCTTACTTCAATGGGATGTTTTTATATGTATATTATTTTCTATATATGAAAAACTCTTGAATAAATTTGATTCCCAAAGTATTAGCAGTCGGGTGCAATGTGTGGATGTACCCCAACCCTAGATTCGGAGGGCGTAAATCCGAATAATTATATATATATATGGCTACCGGATTGGCTATATATATTTGTTCATTTTCTTGCCTACATTGCATATGCTTGATTAATAACTTATTTGTTTTTTCTTGAATGGTATGGAGTGAGGGTATACTTTACCCAGCTAGTTGTACCATGACTCTCTAACAGTTTGCTTTTGCAGGTAAATTGCAATCTGGGAAGGGATAGGGTTTGAGTGCAGAGCACACCAAGGATCAAGCTTCACAAGATAGGTAGATGATTGTAAATTTAGAGGAATAAACCTAGTTGGGAGAATAAACATAAAAATGTAGTCTTTTCCTTAACTTAAACCTAGTTGATATATTGTGTTAAACATAAGTTTACCTTTCTTATCGTTTGGTAGGACATTTGATTCTCTGTGGTCTTTGTGATATGTGAAAGTTTCGATGTCTAATAAGTTATTTTCATAATAAATCTATATATGTATAATACAAATGAGAGGATAATTAATTAGTCTTGTAAACTGTGACTTGCAAAGCGATTTTCATGCGGCGAGTACACACATGATATTGTGATTTAGGGCAATCCTACTAGGCCTCTATAGGGTTACTACTTGGCTACTTGAGATAATGGACAATAACCATGATCTAGACAAGTACTAAATGATGAGTTCACATTTGCGAATCTTAAAAGAAGTGGACGCTTGACTAAAGCAACTTAGCTAAGTTCCAACATCATATTTTGTTCGGCATTACTTCATTTCATGCCAATGTCAAACAGAAGTTTGAATTGCACGTTGTAATTAATCAAAAAATAGCTAAGCTTAACCAAAGAACTTAAGAATAAGAAATCTGACTGCAAATATATCCATTCCATTAACAGCTTAATGTTTTGCCAAACAAGTTCATCCTATTAAACTTGGCACACCTTACAATTCCATATATGTAACCACTACTATATACACAACAAAATGGTGGTTTTTCATCCATAGGTTCATTTGTCAATTAGAATGACTAATCTATAAATAAAGGCATATGGCTTGCCTTACCAAAATCAAACAAAAGGCATCAAAAAATGGTCATAGATAAGCCTCCCCGATCATTCAAATTATAGCATCGCCTTAAAAGATATAATAACGAAAGTAGAACATGACAAAATATTTTTCAGTTCTTCTTCAGTTGACTTTCTTGAGTCATGACCTGGCTGACTCCTTCATTGTCGTTATCTTCATCCAAGCTAACAAATACAAGTCTAGTAGACTTCTTTGACAAAAGTCTACCATTTGCATATGGTCACTTCTACTTATTGGTACCAATTTCTCCCTTCTCTTCTTAGCTTGAGTCACTTCCTCCTCTGCCTACAATTGCTCTTCTTTCCTAACAAGCCGTATGCTCAACCACTCTCCATGACAGTGTGATATACAAGCTTTCTTTACTCTCCCAGTACCACGAGGAGAACAACATTCCAGAATGGGGCATGCCCACAATAAGAATTCAGAATTGTAATCAAATTTGCAAAGAAGACGAGAAAACAAAATCATCTCTCACTTTCATATTAGAGCAACAAATAGATCATGTCAACGAGGGACATTATGTGGCCATACCATTAATACATGGCTAGTGACTTATGGCAATGTTGTTTGCTATAATGGTGGCTCTTTTAGTGCCTATGTTGGTGGCTATGTTTTTTGCTACGTTGGTGGCTACATTGGGTTAAGGCCGATGGTTGTAGTGTTGTTTGTTGTTGACCAGGCACACTAGTATTTGTTAATGGAGAGCCATGCTTTTGAGTTCACTGGATTCCTAACATACAAACATGTTTCAATATCACATTTAACCACATATACATACTGTCTTGAGGTGTAACAAACATTTTCATACCTTAGAGACCATATTTTG
Source organism: Combretum micranthum (assembly GCA_024138025.1). Classification (NCBI taxonomy): domain Eukaryota; kingdom Viridiplantae; phylum Streptophyta; class Magnoliopsida; order Myrtales; family Combretaceae; genus Combretum; species Combretum micranthum. Next base: position 1,112,374 of record JAMXBD010000138.1, read on the forward strand.
AGAGCGTTCCTTCACCAACACTCTCGTTAGAGGAGACTACACACCATATCTTTCAGCGGTCACATTACTTGATATGTTGTTACTCCCTTTCTGTAAATTCATCAACAACTTAGTATGATCAAAATAATTATGATTTCAAAGTAAAATACATGAAATATAAAATACTTCGCTTACATTGTTCATAAGGCAACCTCTAGCATTATGGTTTCGCATACAGTACATTTTGCAAGACATCACTCTTGTAGGCTTCCTATATCGATTACTAGCTTCGTCTTCCTCCCTCCTTCGTTTAGTTTTTGGCCTTCCAGGTTGTTTTCTAGAGATGGGATGCATGCATTTTTTACCTTATCAGTCCTCTCCCAAAAACTAGCACTTGGAACAAGACTCACCACATGTTTGTAAGTCTTCTTGTACCGCTCCACTATATACCAAGTGGACACATAATCATCCACACTCTTACCAAGGAATAAAATGCAAGTACATGCATGACCACATCGTATTCCTGTAAAGCCCCATGTGTTACAGCTACATGTCAAATTCCCTATTCAATTGCATATGAATCTTGTAACCAAAGGACCTCAAACTCCAGTCTTCCATTAGGTAATGGATGACAATGAGTACTAGCACTCTTCTTTTTCTCAATCCTTCCACATATACGTGGCATGAATTACTAAATCCATTTCTCACAATCACTCAACTTGTCAGCTATCCGAGTCATCACTTGTTTTCGAATACACTCTATCATGGAGATAATAGACATGTGCCTTGCTTCAAGCACGGTGGTATTGAAGCACTCAGACATATTATTGTCTACAACATCACACTTAGTTTCATGTTGAAAATAAGCCTTACACCAGTGCTTCGGGTTCTTTCTCATCAAGTCCTCCGCAGCTGATGGTTTAACTTTTTCCATACTCTCAATATGTTGAGTAGATGCCTTTCAAGCACTCCAAAATAGTTGGTGCAGCTTTGACCCCTTGTGTTTCTTTTGCCAATTTGCAAAGAAATGCCTTACACATAAACAATGCTCCACCAATGGATACTTACTTGAAATTGCAGTCTCAATACCCTACATGGATAAAGATATAGATAATATTATTTTTATGACATGCACAAAAAAAAAAAAAAACTGTTGTAAGCTAGGGAAAGTACCTTTTGCATATCACTTATTATGGTGATAGGCCTAAAAGAAACATTTCTAACTATTGAGAGTCTCTCCTTCAATGTAAGCCCATGTAGTTGCGTATATCTAGTCATTTGCATTGCAGCCACCACACTCAAAAGTTCCCCCTATAAATCACCCTTCAAGAAGCATCCATCCAACCTAATGGTAGGCCTACAACCTTCTAGAAATTCTAGTCTACAAGCATCTACACAAACAAACATGCGCTTAGAATACAAAGTGTGGTCCGAGCGTGGGCGTTTAGCAATAATATCAACTATATTCTCAATCCCCTTGGATGCCTTTTGTCACGCTCAGCCCCCGCAGGCGACGGCAACGTGATGCCAGGGAAGGCAAACCCGCCACTGGCCCCCTAGTGGTAATGGCCGACACCACCATTGCATCATGGTAACCCCAACCAACGCATGCCCCGCAGGGTACCACCGGCACTATAGGTATTGTTACCCTTAGGCAGAGTTGAATCCAGTCTGTAGACTCTAAGATTCGAACCCTAGACCTAAGACTTTTGCCTTCCCCAAAGGCAGCACCTTTCACTAATTGAGCTGCAGCTCAACTGGTAAGAGGTGCTGCCTTTGGGGCAAGCAAAAGCCTCAGGTCATGGGTTCGAATCCTAGAGTCTGTAGACTGGATTCAACTCTACCTGAAGGTAACAATACCTATAGTGCCCGTGATACCCTGCGGAGCATGCGTTGGTTGGGGTCACCATGATGCGATAGTGGTGTCGGCCATTATCACTAGGGGGCCAGTGGTGGGTTTGCCTGCCCTGGCATCGCGTTGCCATCACCTGTGGAGGCGGAGCGTGACATAAAAAAAGGCGCCTTTTTATGTCACACCCGCCCCACAGGCGACAGCGATGCGATGCCAGGGCAGACAACCACCACTGGCCCCCTAGTGGTAATGGCCGACACCACCATTGCATTATGGTGACCCCAACCAACGCATGCCTCATAGGGTACCACGGGCACTATAGGTATTGTTACCCTTAGATAGAGTTGAACCCAGTCTGTAGACTCTAGGATTCGAACCCCAGACCTAAAGCTTTTGCCTGCCCCAAAGGCAGCACCTCTCACCAGGCAAAAGCCTTAGGTCTGGGGTTCGAATCCTAGAGTCTGCAAACTGGGTTCAACTCTGCCTAAGGGTAACAATACCTATAGTGCCCGTGATACCCTACGGGGCATGCGTTGGTTGGGGTCACCATGATGCAATGGTGGTATCGGCCATTACCACTAGGGGGCCAGTGGTGGTTGTCTGCCCTGGCATCGCATCGCCGTGCCTGCGGGGCCGGGGTGTGACACCTTTCTTAAAGCACGACCATATTCAATAGATTATCGATCTCCATTTTGAAACATCCATTAATCCATCGCAATGCCCATGCTTTCGCACGTTAACACTGCACATAAGATACGTCCACAAGCAATTCCTCCTTGGCAAGACACTTCATATCAATCGCTTACATTATAGGGATGATACAAATCCTTGATAAGAAGTGCTTCCCCATTACTTTATTGGTAACACTATTGTTAGTGAAAGATGGCTTGCAAAAGTCACCAAGACTATCCTTAAAAGTCTTCACAACAAACTCATTGGAGCTTGAGTTAATTGATGTCAAATATGGCAAAGTCACATCCATCAGATTTACACTTGTACTGCACTCTTCACTTGTCATTTAAAGTTATTTAAGCTCATGCTATTACTAACAGAATATTGTGTTATGGCTTCTTTGAATTGATTCCTATTGTTGAAAACCATTACAACATATATGTGGGGTGAATCCATGATATTGTCAAAGTGATCCTAAGTTCTTTTCCTATGCCTTGATCGGACCACCCTATCCTCACACCTACTGGAACCTATGAAGAAACTTCCTTCATCATCAAAAAAATCGTGTTCATCATTGGAACTCTTGGAGCTTTCATCTTCACCTGCCCCTTCACATGGGGTTTTCCCTCAAAGTATCTCGGGTCTATAGCCATTAAATACATTGTCGAAGTCCACACTAAAGCCTTCAATTCTGTAAGTCCTCTATTGGTTAGAAAAGTCTTCTTCTTTGATTGTACTGCGTGGACCTCCTCATCATCATTGTCTGATAAGCACTCTATCTCCACCACTTCTTCCTCCTCTTTGGACTCTAATCCAACATCACTAGTGGTTGGATGCTCGAACCTTCATACCTTACCTCCCCATCAACATGCTCAACATAGACATGTCCATTACCATGGCCAATAAGTATAGCAACCATGTGTTATAGGGTGCATCTTGTCCAATCCCAAGTGCCAACAAGCCATCAACTACATTTTTCCAGGTATAAGAAACCATAGGTTATTATGTTGATGAATCTGAAGTCACCTAAGAAACATAGAAGCATCACTTCACTTATAGCTTGTGGCTCAACCATCCAAGCAATCTGCTCACCAACAGATACTTCTTCAATCACTACCCCCCTTAAACCTACCACCAACATGAACCATCAAGTTTACCTGAAACAACAGAGTAGATAATTGTTACATAGAAACTAATAAAACAACAGAAATGGACAATTGTCGATAGGTATATAGTAATGTAGACAATTAGTAATCCAACTAACAAGAAATGTAATAGAAAAAGCTCCACTTCTATGAAGAGTCATAAATCAAGTGAGTCTATCAAAATTTTTCAAAACTTCATTGATATACACCCTATATGCAATTACAACACAAAAACATAATAAATTCCATTATACTGTTACTTCAAGAAAAAGTTACACATTTCGAAGCTTCAAGTACATGGTCAACTAATTAAGACACTAAAAACAAATACGACAAGGAAATAGTGGCACAGTACTATTGCTACTCAAAACCGACACATACATATGAGATTAAAGGAAAAAGCAGTTACCTTCCACTACGAGCAAGGCTACAAGTGTCCATATCCAAAATTGTCTAAGAAGCTTGTCCCTCCGAGTACCAACAGTGAGATTCCCCCAATTAAAAAGACAACAATGTCGAAGTGGATCATGAAGGTAGGTTTTCTTTCAATAAGTAGTACGTATTGCAACTTTGTCTTCTTCCAATAATGAAGAAGTTTTTGCACATGAGAGTGTAAGTTTTTCGATGAGGCTTTTCTTAAGGATATTTGTGGATGGGGAAAGGGTTTCGTACTTCCATATGAAATTAGGGTTTTTTTTTTCGTTTAGGTTTTGGAATCCTCAACTAATGTTAAAGGATTTAGGGTTTCAAGTAGTGTGGTGTAATTTTATTATTTTTTTTTTTTTTGGAGTTTTAACTTGCATTTTAACCTAGTTTATGTTTTTGTTTCTTTCTTTTTATTAAAAAAGTTGTTCCCACAATAAATTGTGCATTGGGTTTTTTGAACATTGGAAATGTCACATGTCACTTAAACATTGGGCGGTTACGACATGTAGGATAGCAGAGTTAACAGAGTTAAGTCAAGTAGGTTTTGCGTCCTCGAAAAGTATTTTTAGTTAGCAAATTGATCTTTTAAAAGTTTACGTGGTAAATTGCTCTTTCGCACAAAGTTCAGGTAGTACTTAGATCATTAACCATTTTGTAAACTTAAATTTTTTCAAATTTTCATAAGGACTATTCAATGAAGAATTTTTCCTTTAAGAAACATCATTAAGATCATGCATGTGTTATAAACTACTTTCGAGTCTGTAATATGTTTGAGTATAAGGATAATTTATATACTTGTCTTAAAAAGTCTACTTAAGGTAAAACTCGCAAAGAGTATCAAAATAAACTAGAACTCAACTTTGGTCACAATTTGACCCCTCTAGTTCTGAGAGCTAAATGACCTCAAATATTTGCAATAACCTTAGAAATGGATAGTATCCAAAGTAGGTAGAAAGCATCTACTCAAATGCGAAAATCAAAGTTAAAATGAGTTATTTATGATCATTTTAAGGTTTAAACTTGTAATTGGGAAATCTACTACAAATAAAATTAATAGAGTTAGAAAGTTAAGTAAGACCAATATGAAATACTTATTCTGGGTATTTCTTTGTCTAGGTAACGAGGAATATGAAGCCTCATTCCCAAAAGACTATTTTGGCTAAGAAGATATGGTCGAGTGAGTGGTCCTTGCTTTATGTATTCTTGTAGGTGCTTGTATAAGAGTAATAGAACATAGGAAAAAGATAAAAACTGGAAATCCAGGCAAGATCATCATGGGATTATGCTTGTCTTTGATTGTGCTTGACGAATGAATGAAAGTAAGGATATCGGAACTTGAATTGTTGATTATTGCATTATGTTCCTTATTCTGTTGTTGTGTGTGTGATTATTTTTTATGGTCACTTTCGAAAAGGAAATTAATTTGGATGGAAACTAATGAACAAAATGATCATGCATGGCATAAAGTTGAGTCACATATTTTCACTACTACTCTCTTGTGTGGACAAGAGATTAGCAGTGGTGGCCAGCACCGAAAAGTTTACTAAAATTAGTGGTTTGTAGGTATCTGAAAGTCTACAAAATTTGGTGGTTGCATGGGCTTGTAACTATCCCAACCACAAATATGGAGGGCGTAAATCTATTTTACATATGCTTTTTGGCTAATCATATGTATTTGTTGTTCAGACAGATGATACATCTCATATGTTTGGCAAATAACTTGATTAATTATATTCAATGTATAGGTATGATATTGCAAGAATTTACTCACTAAGAAAGTTGTTCTTATACCCCCCTAAATTTTTGCTGCAATAGGAATACTTGTAGCTATACCAAGGGAATCTTTCCATAGGTAATTACTAAGGAGTATGGGGAGTTTTTGGAAGAAGTTTATGAGAACATTTTGGTATAGACTTTCATAGAAACCTCTTTATGTAGTATTGGTTATTTCAAATAAAAATTTACTTTTGAAAAGAATCAATGGTTTGTATTTCCTTAAAATTTGATGGGGGTATACCCCTACGAGTTGTAAGACTTTAGTCTTTCAAGTTATGAATTTTATGTTTACATATTCTTGAATGGTATTTATTGCTATCTTCTTAAATTGCAAACTCCATCGGCATCTCCTATTGAAGTGCAAGCACACCATGTGCATGATATCGAAACTTTTGTGCCACTAAGGTAGTCACTCCTAAGCTTTAATATTGTGTACATGAACTAACACGTTTAAGATATCCTTTGGAGTATGATCACAGCTTCTCCTTACATTTATTTAACATTTTTATCATCAAGATCATAGCTTAAATACTCCTAAATAGACATTGTTTCTTCTATTCACTAGTTAGTCGTCTCCATTGGCTCATAACTATCAATCCATCTATATTAACAAAATTTAATGATCAATAACTTAATTTTTAGCTCTAACTCTAGTAACTTCTAAGCAACAACTACTTGGATCCAAGCCTAGTCTATTTAATTGATCAACTATTGATTTCTCTCTTATGGTTGCATCGATTATCACCACATTTGACAATTTTTCCTGGATTTAATAACTTTAATCAAATACAATCATAGATGATCGAATTCTTACTTTCTTATGCCTATCCAAAACTTCCACATAATTAAATTTTCCTCCACTTGTAATTATTTGGACACTAATCTCAACATAATATCCATTAATCCACCAACATAGGATATTTCCATAGTCGTCTCTTAGTTGGGAACTTAATTCTAAGAATAATTTATATTTCTACCAACTTGATATTTTCTTTCTAATCAAACAATTATATTATAATCTTCCAAGCATGTAAAAATTTATACATGACATCCTACTTTCTATTTATAATCAAAGTGTAATATTTATTATTCTCCAATTTCCATCAAAGATCATTAACTTGTCTATTTGAAATCAATACTTAAGGAGGTTAAAATCGTTTACATCTAGATGGAAGAAATTTATCTTTAATCCTTATTGATGATTCTTGTGATTTCTTGCTTATAGCTCGTAGATTTCTCTTGAGGTAGTGAGGTATTGTATATTTGTTTGGGAAAGGAAGAAGGGGGGAGTGAAAGATGATATGAGTAAGTAGATGGAGTGAGATAAGATGTGGAGAATGATGAGCCAATAGGGTTCTTATTTATAGATTTTAGTAGGTTCCAAAAGAAGTTGCTTACTAAGAAAGTGGATGTGGTTAGCTTCTTTAAGGGGTTTTTCCTTTAGAAGGTAATTCTAAGAGAAGTTGCTTCCTTAATGGGCTCTTTATTTTATGAATAGCTTCTTACCTATATAGCTTTTATGAGGGGTTTTATTTATGATTATTTTGAGATTTACTTGAGAGATGTTATTTAATTCAACATGTTTAATGAATTTAGAGTTTAATTGATGATATACTTATTTATTTTTATTAATGATTATTATTATTATTTCTTATAGTTTATGTTGTTTTTAATAGTTTGACTATAATTAAGTTATCCCGAAGGTTTTAAGTAATTTCAGAATTAGAAATTAAGGTTTTACGTGGTGACTAGTTATGCTATTTTTATTTAAGAGTTTTCAAGGCATGTTTATTGTTTTCTAAATATTTTTCAAAATTCATTATTTGTTGTTGTATGGTTCTTTTAAATTTTCCAAAGCTATAATAATTACATCATTAATTAGTCAATTCCTCATCGTTAACCAATTATGGGAAAAAAAATTGGGGAATCACATTTTTTATATCAAATTTTTATTGATAACGATTCTAATTTTCAATTTTTAATGAAACAGTTTGCATTTTTATATTCTTAAATCATAAAAAAAAAAATCGGAGAAATCTTTGCTAATTTTCTTAAAGCCTTTCAAAAAAATTTTTATAGCATATTCTTAGCAATCATCAAAATTAGGTCTATGTAAAATTTAGGGAATTTATGCTACTCCTTCATCAATACTATTAAAAAAGAATAATGATGGTTCATAGATTTTTTATATTGATTATAAGGCATTAAATGAAGCACATGTTCTCAAAAAATTCCACAACCCAACCTTTCATGAACCTTTGATTGAATTATTGGGATCCACTATTTATTCTAAAATAGACTTATGAGTCAAATATCCACAACATAAGGTTTTTTTTTTTTTTTTTTAATATGCTAGTTAATGGATATTTTGTGATACCTTTTTGCCTTTTGATATAACATCAACTTTTCAAGCAATAATGAATCAAATATTTCTATCTTTCTTGCATAAATTGATCATTTTATTCTTTGATGGCATATCGATTTATAACAATTCATGGGTAAACTTTTATCTTACCTAGAAAGTCACTCTGACTTACTTAGGGAGAATAGTTCTATTCAAAGAAAAGCAAGTGTTTCATTTGCACAAGAAGGAATTAAATAGTTTATACATACTATTTCAAAAGGAGGAGAGCAACTCAATTTGGATAAGGTTAAGACTATTCAAGATTGGCCTAGACCCATATTTATTAGAGAGTTAAGGGATTTCTCATGTATGCTAGCTATTATCAATAATTTGTTAAGGAGTGTGCCTTTGTAGTTGCACCTCTTACAAATTCATTTACAAAAGATGCATTTCAGTAGCCTAATGAAGTTAAGGGTTCTTTTTACTCATGTATGCTTTAATTATTACTTTGATTCTTATTATGCTAGAATTTTCTTAGTCCCATGCCAAGAATAACTCCAAATTGTTTTCTTTAGCAAGAAACTAAGCATGTAATCATAGAAAGCTAGTGCTTATGTGTAAGAAATGATAACAATAGTAGTAGAAGTTGTCATGAAGTCACTATCTTCTAGGATATTGTTTTGTAATTTAATCTAAAAAGCTTAAGGGAGATTCTTACTCGGGTAATCAATCCCTTGAACAATGGAAATATATAGTAAGGATGTTTGGGTATTCAATACAAGATGTATCATAAGTCATATTAGAGAAAAAAAATGGCCAATGTATAGTCTAGGATATTTAGCAAAGAGTTAACTATATTTGTGCCTTCTTTTGATTGCATCACTTATTTAAATATAAATTCTAAACAATAGAAAGGGGGAGGGGGGAATGAAATGATGATTGCATACAAGTTGGCATCAACCTAACCATTTATTGGTTAATGATGGCTTGCTATAGGTGAGTGTTGACTTGCTTCTCATTCATCCATCATTACTAATCTCGTTTGCAATTTTTGGTGTTCTCCTATTAGTGACCATATTGGTTATTTAAGACTTTGATATGATTGATCATTTTATATTTTTAGGAAAGAATAAGAAAAGGTGCGGAATCATTTATGAAGAGTTTCAATTATGTTGACATATTCAATTTTGACATCTTTAGCAAGCTTACTTTAACTTCTACCTACACTCTAAGAGTGGACATTACTAAAACTTTATTATTACCTATTTCGCAAAAGTATTCAATAATAATAGTGACATTAGATTGTTTAACCAAATATTGTCATTTTAGAGTGCTATAAGCTACTTATACAATAGCTAAGATAGGTTTGTTACTTTTTCAAATAATAGTCAGGCTTCACAGCCTCCCTAAATCAATCATTTCCTATCATGATAGGGTGTTCTTTAGCATAATTTGGAAAGAGTTTTTTCATCTCAATGGCACTATTTCAAAATCGAGTTCAACTTACCATCCGTAAATAGATAGTCAATTTGAAACACTAAATCACTATTTAGAGCAATACTTGAATTCTTTATTATTAGATTTATTTAAATTCCTTTCTATCAAACTATCTTTAGAAAAAGACCCAAGTATTTTTTATAAGCGAAGTATTGTTTTAACACTAGTGCTAGGATGACACCATGAAAAACTTCATATGGGATAAGGGTGATGGGAATCAAATCCCAAGATTCAAATAATTAGTCAAAGTTCAAGATGTGTTTGGGCACAATCAAACTCTTGTTGAAGCGCATGCACATCTGGATTAAAAATCCCAACCATATTTATGAGAAAATAAGTTGTCATTGGAGTAACCAACTCTAGCCATCTACATAACCAAGCAAGTATTTTGGCTCAAGGACCATTCGAATGGTTGCAAGAATTTGAGTCATCGCCCAATTGGCACTTTGGAGCCATCCAAATGACCAACAAGAATCCAACAAATATTCCACCTAAATGGTCAACAAGAATCCTTCAATCATATGCTTTACGCTCTTCCCATAAAACCCAAAATCGACACAAGATAACACGGCTAACCTATATTTAACCTGGTTGCAACAAGAATTTGAGCCACTCTACGTACTATAGATTAATGCATTCGAATTTGCCACAAAAGAGAGCAACCCCAGGCATAAATTTGCCACCCACGACTGAATAAAGCAAACATTTTCCTCGATCTAACGTTAGTGCAAAACCAGCACCACTCTTCTGTAAGATCTTTTAATATTTATCGAGCAAAATGTCCATCATATGCCATTTCGCTTACTATGGTTTTCTTCAGACAAACATGGCTCCTAAGTAAAAGCACTTGGAAAGGACTGGAACTGGGTCTGTAAAGGCAGAAACGACAGGTCGATAAAAATACTGACCACAAGTCTCAATAAGCATGTCATCCATCGGAGTTCATATTCCAACAATTTTTTTTTTTTTTAGATCAATCATATTCCAACATATGGGACACTTGCAAGATCTAATTATGAGGGAAACTAGAGTGAGCTTATCTGCCATTTTTCAACACGTTTTGAGACCCAAAATATGAAGATACATATACAAGGGCAATCAATCCATCCTAAAAATTAACACACTTAGACCTCACCGAGATAAAGTACAAATTCTATGCAAGCAATACAACAAAACAAACAGAGAATCAGCATTCAAAGCCCGGAAGAATGGATATTATTATAAATAAGACAATAAATTAAACGAGGCCATTAGCTGTACAAAATGAAAGGATAAAATGTACTTCACATTAGCACGTGTTTTTTAGTGAATGTCTAATCCAAGGCCTGCTCACACACTCAATTTCTTCCATCATGTCAGTCTGCCTTCAAGCCGAAGGGATCCAGAAGCAGGAGGTGAATGAATGGCACCATCAGGTAGCATTGCAACCGTTACGACAAAGAATTCACATCCAGCAGGGAGACCAAATGGATTTGAAGTTGATCCTGAATTCAAGGACCACTTATTTGATTCTAAGTCAGATGCGAGCTGATATCGTTGATTCATTTTATTATTATCATCGTGAGATGGAAATGGGACCTTCTGGCGCTCAACATGTACAATCTGCCCAACGATATAGTTTGGTCGGCTTGGGAGATGGTCCACAAATAGGGCCACGGATTCAGCAGACAAATAATAATGCGAGCAGTTCCTGTTAATTGCTTCATAATGCCCATGTGAGCTGAGAACAAAAGCAGCAAGCTCATGTACCTTCAGGTGGCTGTAGGATATTTTTTCCTTGTTTGCCTAGAAAATCCCATCAAACAAGATAATGTATTTTTCAGAACAAGGATATGACTGAAAACTGATAAGAATGACCAAGGTCAGGGCATGCTGTTAACACAAAACAAGCCAAAAGCAAACATGAAGGTGAATATTGAATGTCGGAAGTGGAAAACATATAATATGTGTGTGTGCGCGCGCGCACGTGTATTGTAAGAACCATAATCTTCAACAGTAAAGCTAATTTCATCAATATCTGAAGCAACCCTGCTCCCATACCAATGTATAATGTATCAGAAACTCCTGAAATTCATTTCAGCAATCAATCTTACACACACGACTGTAAGAACTCCAAACAGCTAAAAGTTAGTCAATGGGGCTTGAGATACCATCCTCTTGTTCATTCACTGCATAATATTATAAAAATTTCTGCACTCCGTCCAGCTTAGGTGTGTGCCACACACTTAGACTATCCACAAAAAGCATTTTTCATCCACCAGAAAATCAGAAAATAAAGATCTTCAATCATTTCAGATTCTAGAACTTCAAAGAGAAAAGGGATAGAGAAACAACATTTACAATTTTTTCCCCTACTGAATTCAAGATTCAAACCACCAGAAGGTCAGCATGATACAAATATTTCGATAAACTAGACTTTAGCAAGGTTTTGGGACTCAACACCAACTAAAATATACTATAGCAAAATAGAAAGGGAGTATAATTACCAACTTCTCAAGTTGATGCTTTGCATATAGTGTCTTTAGCAGCTCTTTCTTCTCTTCCAATTCCTTCCTCAGCTGCTCATTTGCTGCTTCAATCTTTGAATACTTGTCAAGGAGCTGTTCACGATGCTGGGACAAGAAACCAACTCTATCGGCAAGTAACTGGATACACTTTTGGAATTCAGCAGTACCATCATCTTCATTCTCACTCATGGAGCTGAAAATCAAAAGACAATAGAAACTAGAAGTCAATATCATTGATTACCACAAAAGAGATCTTCCAATGCCTCCAATAGATCATGACACTCCTTTCAGAGAAAAAATCACACAATTACTATTAAAAACAAAAAAGGCAGAAAAGATTATAGCATCACATTAAACAAAAAAAAAAAATCCTATATAACTAGTGCGAGCAATTGTAGATTTCACACAATAACATGAACACAAACAGAAGATGATTAAGAGCACAGTTATAGTGATGTAATATGAAACTCACACAAGGAACGATATAATATATACAATTACGACACAAATAAACACCATTGTAATGTAAATCAATAATTTTTAATCTCAATTCAATGAATTTGAACATGGAATGAGATAAGCATCCATTCTGCTAAAACGAATTGTCGCCCCCTACACATAACTAATCTATATGTAAGGGTGGGTTTGTGTGTTCATTCCTGCAAAACTAGCTCTCACTAGTTTCTAAAAGGTAGAGACCTAGCTGTTTAACAGTAACTATGTGCTATAAGAAGAAAAGGACCTCCTAGATTATGCGCCTAAAAATTACAAATCATGTCTGAATAACCATTGTGGAGGTGAAAAAGGTTTCCATGCAGTTATTAAAAAAATTTACCCAGAATATTTAATTTTAAGCAGGGAAAAATTAAAAAAAAAAATAGCATTTAGTGACATCTCACTTGCTCAAGGACTGAGCTAATGCACGCAATGAATCAGCAAAGGCAGCCACATTCCCCAGAGAATAGACACAGGCTCTGAGTCTTTCAAAGAGAGCACACATTTTTACAGCAGATGCACGAAGTACACGATATTCTGATGCCCTACGATCAGCTGCACAAAGATGGGTTTGTGCTTCCTCTCTTGCCTCATGCAAGCAATTCTCCAGGTGAGCACAATTCATCTGGCTCAAAAGTAGGAAACCAAATAAAACTTTTTAGCAGAGAATTATCAACACTGCACTACTTATCCCTGGAAAAAGGAAAAAAAAAACTGCACCTTCAAGGCAAAATAAACAACAGCTCGAGGTTAGCATAACAAAATCTTTTTAGGGGATGATTAACAAGATTTTCTCATAACATAAATATGTATTGGGCCTGCCCAGGGATAAACATGCTTCCAACTAGCTTGATCAAGCTGCTATATTAATATCCACCAATCAGTTCATTCATGTTAAGCCATATTGTTGCTCAGTTGAAGACTATAAAACACATTAGCTACTGGAAACCCAAGTCCATTACTGTCAGTCAACCATCTTTCTAATTAGTTATTGACCACCTTTGAATTTGCAATTAAGGAAATTGTAGAATGCTCTTAAGTTGGAAAATGCAGAGCACAGAACCACTGCAAGCCTTATGACAAGGAGCCAATAATGCAATACTTATAATAGGCTGTCTACAGTAATTGAAACATACCAAAAAATAGTAATGCAGACTAGTATAATCCCCACCCCCCAGCACAACAACAACAACAACAAACTTCACCTTCAAAGAGCATTAGTTTACCTATTTTAGCACTCATTCTTCTTTTACCTCATCACCCATTTCCGTTTCAAATAACATATAATGCCCAAAAGCCTTCATGACAATTTGCACAAGAGACACTTACTGGCACTAACTACATAAAGCATGCTATAGTTAACTGGTACATGGTATTGTAAGGAGGCTCATGAGCACATGGTAGCTTGCGTTGCAGTAGTCATGCTCCCCTCTAATTAAAAAAGTACCTGAGATTCATCAAGAAGTTTCCGACTTGTGTCCAACTCCCTTCTAAGCATCACGGTTTGATCCAAAGCAGACTTGAGTTTGGTTTCTGTATCACTCAGCTGGTTTGACTTGTCTGAAAGGGCACTCTGCAGTTCTAACACAAGATTTTTACTCACATAATTATCCAAATCAGTGCCTAGACCCATGTCCCCAGGAAATACAACAGCTTCTTTACTACTGTCATCTGAAACACTATCCATGACCAGCGCATTGGGGTGGCCTATCTTATTATTCCCATCCTTCTCATCTTCCTGTGGTACACAGTGATGTGGCTCTGACATAGGCAAATCTAGCTTAGGGTGAAGCAATCTAGACAACTTGGCCAATTTTTCATCAAGTTCTCTATGTTTACTAGGTTGCCCAATGACATCACCATACTCTGGATTAAATGGATTTGAAACACAAGAAACTTCATCCATGGGCTCAGCAGATGAAATACAAGGCATCTGAGCCTCATCACAGCATGATGTCTCCTGCTTGCATTCAAGAACATTTGTACTTGAAATAGATATATCAGCATCATTATTGCTGCTAGAAAGCCTCTGCTCCTGAAAATATGCAACAGACAATTTCTGTTCTAGTTCAGCAATACGCCTCTCATAAGCCTCGCACTGCAGTTGTTTCATTTTAAGCATTTCATGGAGATGTTTCTCATGTCTATCTTTCAGACGAAGGGCCTCAGCTGTCTTTTCTGCAGTATCTTTCAATATGGATTCCATTTTACTATCATCAAGGGATTCATACTCAACCAGAGGAGAAAGCGAACAGATAACTGCTATTGCTGAAGCATACTCAGCTTTCAATTTCGCATTCTCAACTTCCATCCTGTCAGTCCCAGCAATGTCTATCATCTCACAGCCCTCAAGCATTTCATCAGTATTATCAAGCCTTTGACCAGAATATTTTCCAGCGTCCAGCGAATCAGAACCATTATGTGACAGATTAACCAAATTTTCAAGGCTACCATGACTCTCCCCTTTAGACTGAAGTCCAGTCAGATAGTCAGAAGTATTTTGATCAAGGTCTGGAATATCAATATTAAGTAATCCACCATCAAAAAGGGGTACATGAACTTCACACAGGCTGGGTGTATCAAAAAGTCCCATGGATGCTAATACAGCTCTTGGTATGAATGGGCTTTGTTCTCTCAGAAATTCCTCCCTTCTCCGGACCTCAATTTGTCTCTTCATTGCAAGCTTTTCAGCTACCTGTCCAGCCATCCCCATGTAAAGTTTCATGGAAGCCTTTCTTCTAACAATTTCTGCAAGGCAGGCTTTATAGGCAGGACAAATTCCACGGACAAGTTTCAGATCTGAGAAAAGATCATCTTGACACATCATGGCTTCTTTAAAAACTGGAAACTGCAGCTTCATGTCTTTTATGATGTAAGAGATATATGTTATCTTTTGCATATAATTGTAAACAAAGATGTTCATTTCATTCTTTTTGTCTTTGCAAAATTCAAGAAGTTTACACATTGAATGATCACAAGACTGCATTTTAGGAAGATGATTCTTGTCATGGACGTCATACATTGGACCCAGTGCAGAAACAGCATCATGAGGGCGAAGTGATGAGGATAGTTGGCCTGACAGACAGTCATCAACAAGTTTCTTCACCTTATCAACATCTTTACTGTTAAAATTTACACATAAAGTTATTAAACTGTGGCAGTGGTCAAAGTATGTAATGAAATGAACAATAAATGGAAACAACATGTGATCATTAGTGAAATGAAGACATCAAATGAAGATGATATGAGTAAACATGTGAAGAACAGCATGGGGCCAGAAAGATCACAAAAAACCAGCAAGTAAGATTAGCAGTAGCATTTAATGGGGAAAAACCATCACAACAATGATAAAGTATGATCCCAGAGACACTACGTCTTACTGGTACTGTCCCTAGCAGATAAAAGCAAGAAAATGCAAAGGACAGTCTCTCAAAAAATTAAGACAGCATAAAGCAAAAATATAATTAGGGTCAGCCTCTAACAGAACAATAAAGAACAAATCAACAATAACAATCCTTGAGCTCTTTCAAATCACATCGAGCAGTTGATCATAGCAGAGAAAAGAAGAAAATAAAAGGAAAATCTTGCTCTAGCCCAAGAAAAAGGACTGCCTCCCTAAAGAGAAGAAACCACAGAGCCAAAACAATTGTATGGGCCCTAATAATAAAACAAAGAACAGCATTAATAATATCAACCTTCAAGCATCTTCCTGCTGCATAAACTTGGCTTAATAAATCTTGTCTTGATCACTTCAAAACACTCAATGGAAACTTTTTCATGGCCTTTCAATCAGCAGGTAAATTAAATTAGAAGGTTTCTGGCACCCAAACATTTAGAAAGACCCAGCTAAAAGGGTTTGATAGCTAATTTGTGAAAAATTCATGGAAACAAAGTAACCTCACTAAGGGTAACAGATCAATCCTTCTGTAGAATCCTCTCCAGTACTTTCAACATCCTTTTGCTTTTGTTCCCCATTCCTAAATCTAACGCTAATGATTAAAGGCAATTGAAGGGAAACTTTCTCAGTTGAATAAACAATTTGGTGAAGCTAAATCATCAGGTGACCTTTACATCCTCTCTCTTTTTTTTCTGGTAGGCATCAATCTTGGTTGGTTTCAATCATCTATTGCAAGGTTAGTTGCGAATTTATAACGGACAATCATCTCCTCAGTACAACATCATAGCAAGTATAGCATCCAATTCCAAAAAAAGGTAAGGAATCTCTTAAAGATGACTGATTACCACTCTCCTCTGAAATCTTATGGGTACCATTTGCAAGAATGTAATTTATGTTAGGGTTTTCTGACCACATTGCTTTGAAGTTACCCCTCATTAAAATCATACCATGTCTCAGAATAGCAGGCATGATCACAGACTAAATTACCCACATGAAAGATTGATCAGAGAATTATTTTGCAGAGCACAGGACCATTTTTTCCCTTTACATCCTCATTGAGCTCTCATTAAGAATAAGAGGAAATCTAATTTCATGGAATTAATATAAGAAAAAATTGTCAAGACACCTCAAAAGTATCATTGTTTCACAATCACCAGTAATTTTCAATCCCCATGATCAGCAGAAACAACCATTTTATTTTATGTTTAATTGAAAAACATTTTTCTGGCTGAGCAGGAGCAAAAACATCTCTGATTATATAAATTAAAAATATGGAAAGACAAATCAAACAAATGGAACTGTAAGAAAACCAAACCTCAAAGACTGCACAATGCTCTTTTGTTCTGTTATATTGCGTTGATGATCCTTAATCATCAACTCTAAGTTCCTAACAGGCGCGGAAGCCTGGCTCGAAAGCAAATCCTCCACCTTCCTCTTCACTTCAGCAAACTTCTGCTTAAACTGTGAAACCTTAACCTCAAACTGCTTATGTGAGTTACTGCAATTCTCTACCACCTTTCGCAAGTTCTCCTCCTTCACAAAATCTAATAAACTCTTGTGCGTTGTTGTTTGTAGCATTGGATGGAGCTGGGTGGATCTTAACTTCTCTATATCCCTTCCAAAATTAGCTAAAAGATCAGAATGAATGCGATGTTGCAACAGGTACCGCTTTGAAAATTCCACATAATGTTGATTAATCACCCTATAGTACTGCTCTAGATTATTCCTTGCAATGTTTACAGCCCTTTCTTGCACTTTCTGCTCCCCAAGGAGTCGCTGACAAAACTCATACCTCAGCTGAGTCGAGCGATATATGGCATGCCCACAGTGATAGTGGTACCTAAATTGCCGCTCATAGGAAGGCAAAGCTTTCAAAGCAGGGTCAGAAGCATCATCCAAAGGGTGGGGATCTCGAGATGGAGATGGTAAGGGAGGCAATGCAACCTCAAGAATATCAACATGTTCAGGTGGAGGGAGGCAGAATTACTTTGCAGCCTAACTTTATTGAATATGAATAGTTCTCGCTCACCACATGGAAGCGTATAAGCCGACAGTGGTCGTTGTGGCTCGAGCTTTGTATCTAAGCAGAAAACCAGCTGATCATTAATGCTAATCCCCGAAACCAATTCAACATAACGCATGACTGCATCAACAAGGGTGTTTCGATCACATTTAAGTTCAAAGGAACGCCCATTGTCGGCGATATGAAGAATAAGCTTATCCTCGTGAGTAGAATTCGTAGTTAGACCCGAACTCATGTTATCCACAACTCTCAACAAAATCTTTACCACAAGCACGGGTCTGATTAGAACCAGTCGTACAGATATCCCTCCTCCTTATATACTGATTCAGAAAATCAACAAATTTACCTGAACAGTCATACCCAGATAGAAAATTTTGCCCTTGAGCAACTTCAGAAACCAATTACTTCAGTAAAAGCTGCTAAAAGAACCAAACTTTAAACAAAACCAGAGGATGATAGCAAAGAATTCATACTGGCAGAACAACCCTCCAAAAACCCTAACTTTCACTTCAATCTAATCAAAAACAGCACCAAGTTCCAATATTTCCAGATCACGAATATCAAGGAATCATGACCCAGTGTCCTAAAAGTAGGGTTATAATCACAAAACCAATTTTTTAGTAATGAGATTCCAAAACCTCTTCATTAGAAAAAGAACAACGTGCATAAGTAACAACCAAATAAAGGGTGCTAGTGGAACTATCAGCGATTTGAATTGGGCTTAAGGTTAATAAGGGAAATTAAGGTTTCCCTCTCTCTTTCTCTGTCTTCTTTTCAGTTTTGAATTAATTAGTAGAGAAGTGAAGTTGATTTGATTTGTGCTTCTTTGTGGTTGTGTTAGTCTATACAATTACCGTGATGCAGTAGAAGTACTGCTAAGAAATCAGAAAGGAAGACGGAGAGAGAGAGGGTTTGTGGATGTGCTAATGTACGGAAAGTAACCACTGACCACCGCCAAAAGAGGTGGGGGAAGATGAAGAGATTCATGTATGTGCGCGCCTTTGCTGTGTGCCGATGAGAAGAAGAAACAGGGTAAGATAAAGAAGCAGCCACCAGTGGCTAGTCAGCCATGTAGACCCTCTATCTCTCTGTGGCCTACTCTGCCCTATTTTGCCTTTTGCAGTAGCATTGTAGACTGCAGCTTTCACCATATAATGTCCTTCTCACGGTTCAATTAACCCCACTGCCTTACTGCCCAATTTAATATTTAGTTTTTTTTCCCGATAATTTAATATTTGGGTTAATTTGATATATATTATCTAAATTTTAATAAAATATATAATTAGATATAAAATTTAAAATTATCATTTTAATTTAGTATCAAAAATTTAAAATTAATTAATTTAATACCTAAAAAACTTTTTCGTGCACATTTCAATACGATTTAAATTCTTTTAAGTATTAAATTGATTAATTTCAAAGTTTTTAGTATTCTAAATTGATGAATTTTAAAGTTTAGACAAAGTTGAAGTATCTAATTACATATTGTATCAAAATTCAGGTATTATTCGTGATATTATCCCAAGTATTTATAAGTATTTATTAGATAAATGTCAAATTTATTATTTTGACTTTTATGCAAAATATCAATGTGATATGATAACTTTGAAGTAGTGCATTTAACATTCAATTAAACTCTTTATATTGTTTTTAATAAGTTTTTTTGTCATGTCTGCAAATATAAAAGAGGTACAAATAGCATATAATTTTGTTTTCACTACTTCTCTTATCACATTCTTGCATTGATGGAATTTTTTTATGCCAAGAAATAAAGTAAAAAATGTTAGTTTGACAATAACAATGACTTAGAAAATTTTGATTGTACATTAAATTAACTATTTGATACCAAATTAAATTTTTGTACAAATTTTGGTAACTATATTTGACAATATATCTATTCATTATATGTAAATATTAAATTTAGTACCTTAATTTTGTGTAAAAATTCAATTTAATATTTGAATTTTAAAGTGGTTAATTTTATGCAATTGGTCTTAAAAGAATAACGGAGAAGGTATGTTGATTACTAGCAAATTTAAAACTTTTTCAAATCAAAATTAATTCATTACCCCCAATTAATTAATCAATAAGACATGGCTTTTGAGTTTATTTTGCAAATAATATTAAGCTCAAACAAATCAATTATGAATGCAAAATAAAAAGATAGGTAAAGAAGAATGTCCAAGTCAATATATAGTGGTCTAGTCTTGTGTCTATGTCCATCTTTCAACTCTAAGTCAAGGACCTAATAATCCACACCAGTACATTCCACTCTATAAAAAAAAAAAAAATTGATTACAAATAACGTGTTGAGCTTAATCTCAATTCACTCAGATAGATTAGATGCTAACATTTAGCTATCTATGAACTCAGAGCCTATTTGTAATCTACAACTCTCAATAAATCAAAAAGAATTTGTGGACGTAAAAGAAAGAATTTTCTTTAAGTGTTTAACTGAATAAAAGTAAATATACAATAGTAGATTTAACATTAACAGTAAAACTTGATTTTTTGTCACTTTTTAGAGTAGTGAGTTGTTTCTTCATGTCTTATGTTTTTTAATTTCTCAAGTATTTATCCTCATGCTCTTTAATGGCTAAACAAGAGTTAAATCAAATATGAGCTAGTCGTTTTATTAATAAAGTCCTGTCCTAGTTTTTTGCAATTATTGAGGATGATCGTTGGTTCTTGAGCGAACATCAAAGTTGTTTTAAAAAATTTATAAAATGCTAATATGTTCTATTCAACTTCGGTCATAATTACCGCTTACGTAAGCACATCTATTGAAGTAGCATAGAAAATATTAGGTCTTATTCCTTGAGGATCGTTAGCATCTACCATACTTACTTATAATCTATTATGTAGCTTAAAAAAAGTTCAGCAAAACATGATATACAAAAAGTTGCAAACTAAACTAAGATTAATTCTACTTATATTCATGTTTTCAGGGCACATTTTATAAGATAAGTTTGTAATGCAATAATGAACTTAAGATTTACTTCATCAAGCTTTTATCATGTGATTTCTTAACAAATTCAGTGAGCATTTGTTGAGTATACTTGTATTATTAGATTTACTAGTGTATATTAATGCTTCTCTCGAGTCTAAGAACTTCTAGATCTATATTAGACCATCGAAATCTTTTCACAAGCCAATAGCAATCTAGAATTATATTAAGATTAGAAATCCTTTGATAAAACCCATTTTAATGAATTTAAAATCAAGTGACAAAAAGTTTCACCATCCTAATCTCTAGGTAATTATGAGTAATTTATTAGCCTAGATTTATCCAAAAGAATGATTTCTCAATCCATCCAATTGAAATCAAACATGAATCTACATAGTACACACACACAAACCCACAAATTAAAGTTCAAGCTACTAATTACAAGTACCAAAATAATATTCAATTAAAAACACATTGAAGTCACATGAATCAGGTCTTGGATTCACAAACCCTAAGATAAAACAACTATTTCTCCATATATAAAAATATTAAACACAATTTCAGACGAAACAACATAAACTAAACGTACATATTACCTAATGAGCACAAATTATTGTAGAAAACAAGCGTATGATAATTCAGATTTACCTAGAAATCTTGAATTCCTCGTAAAAGAAAAGTTTATCTCACTTAAAGACGTAAGTGGGTAAGTCGTTATAGGGTTTTTAACATGCCCGACTCGTTAAGAACCATGTAGGGTTTTAGAGTCGGGTTTGGATATATAGTGAGGACCCTGAAGGGTTATAGGGTCAGGTGTAGACTATATAACAAACCCAATGGATACCCAACAACCCGATATTATAGTTTGAAAAAATAAATAAAAATATTACTAAAATGGCAAGCAGAGGAAAGAAGACATGAAGGAGCTATTATATTTTTTACCTCCCAAAGTTTTTTTTTCTTTTATATCTATTAGATTAGTTATGAATTTTAGAACTTTTTTATTAAATTTTATTCAAGTCATGTTTATTATGGAGATTAATATTATTTGCTGGCTATTGTATTTTAGTTATAGCAAGAGATTTAATTTAACCATGTTTTAAAGATATTATATGGTGATAAAAGCAATATATTTATGTGTTTAAATGTTGTATAATAAATGTGGTATGCAAATTTTCTATCAATCCCACATGCATCTTGTCATTTTTTAATATATAAGAAACTTGTGTTAGAAGCACCAGCTTTTATTAAATTTATTATTGAATTTTGAAAATAGGTTGAAAAAAAATAGGGTTACAGGGTCGAGTTCTAGGTTTTAAATTAAACCCTTTAGGACGGGTTTAGATATAACATTAAAACCTTGTAGGGTTATAGGGTCAAGTTTGTTAGACCCTATAAGGTAGTGGGTCGAGTTTTGAGTTCATATGATCCATTCGAAATCCGACTCGTTTACATATCTACTCTCATTAGAAATTCTCACTCTCCTATTCACACCTATTCTATTTCAAAAATTCATTACATTATGATACGATACTATTACAATGTCTGTACACATTTATTTATATGCATTAGGCATAGAAATAGTGATGATTATATTCGCTAACATGGTAGATTATTTATAACAAACTTTTTATGAATCAACACGCGTAAGTCATGGGATGTGTCGCTGGTAGAATCGCGGCCTCAATTGATAGCTGCGGCAAGCACTATGTCTATTTCAGCTTTGATGTGATTTTCAGCTTCAATTGTAGTAAATAATCGTAGGTGCATCTTAAGGGGCAGTTGGCCTTCTTTCTTAGTTATTGTTTGCCCTCGATTACAATCCCAAGAGCTACGGTTGACTTTGTCTTAAACTATCTTTGTTGTTTGCTCCAAATTTTACTCAAATCACTTTGTTTCTTCGTTTATGATCTTAGGAGCTGAAAAACAAAAAAAATAATAACACAAATTTATGGGAATTTATCTAATAATGAATCAAATTGAACATGAATTCCCATGATTTGAACAAAGTATAAATGACTTATCAAATTCCCCCATACTTAAGCTTTTTCTTGTCTTCAAACAAATCATCATGTGAAAACCAAATGGACAAAACTTGTTGAATAGAAAAATAAATCATGAATGGAAATTGACTAAGTTAAGCTTGAAATTTTCATTCAATTCAGTTCAATCACCTAGTAACCTTAGCATTCTATTATATATAACTCCATTTAATCTCACCAGATCATGTGCTAAGGTTACTTTTGTTAGAATCACTAAACCTATCCAAAAAGACTAGTCTTTACCCTTATAAGTTAAGTTAGAATTTAGAGCAAAAATTATTGAGAAGATCAGATAAAGTAAGAAAGACTCAATCAACTTTATTCTCCTATATTTATAAGTATGTAGTCCCTTAGTCATCGCTCTAAGCATTACACTCAAAAGTGAAGAGATATACATCAACTCATCCCTTAAATCTCTTTCCTTATTTGTGCTTTTCAATCATTGTTTTATTTCTTTTTTAATAGCTTGGTTAATAGAGGGGTTGAATCATGCTTTTCTAAGGGACTAAGACATATCCATATTAACTAGCCTTTTTTAGCACTTTTCGATTTCATTTGATTTTGATAAGTTATTAGTAGATGAGTCAAATCTTGCTCATTCGAGGGACAAAGACCTACTCATACTAACAACTACTTTCTTTTTCTTGTTTTTTCTTCATGATTCAACTAATAGAGGAGTCAAGCCTTGCTCTTATAAGGGACCGAGTCCTGCTCATATTAACTTAACATGATTTTTCATTTCATGGCTTATTTAAAACTGATAGAGGGGTCAAAAAATTACTCTTTTGAAGGACCAATCCTTACCATGTCAATCCTAAGCCTATGATCTTTTTTCATTTCAATTCAATATAGCACAAGGAAAAATTATCATGTCATAAGTAACATTTGAATCTTCACTAGAGACTATAAGGTTCTCATAATGACTAAACTGGAAAGCATACATATCATTTAAGCCTTTAAGAATTAATTGAGTAGCCTTACTAGGGACCTTGACAGCTCGTTCACTTCGCTGAATGAATAAGGCTGTAATGGAATTCCTATTATGGAAGAATGGAATAGAGCTGCAATAAGATTTTTCTTTATTAATTTTTTATTTAACTGGTGGTATTTTGAAAAAAAAAAAAACAGTTTCAGCATCGAATTGGTATTCATAGGTTTGTATAAGGAATGGCTATTCATTATTTTGTGTAATAGGGATTCATTGTGGAATCACTATTCGGTAAACTAAACGGTGTAATAGTTATTCATAAGGAATAAAGCTGTAATAGAATTGCAATTACAGCAAAGTGAATGAGCAGTAAGTTAATCCCAGCTTTAGATTCTTGAATTAAATAACAAATAAAACTACTCCACATGAACACCATAAAGTGATTTTTACAAAGTAAAATTAACTCAAATGTAAGATGATGCTGTTCAATACTAAGCTCACTTTAGTAACTTGTTGATTTCATCTCACAAATAGAAAAATTTTGGTCAAATTTTTAACATTTCGTTATTTTCCTGTAGTTATGGAAAGAATTTGATTAATCAAGCACAATTACTTTATTCCAAATTTTATTTTTTTTTCAACCCTTCATTCAATTCCCATTTAATCTTACTTAATCCTTTCCCCTACACTTAGACTTAACATCATCCTCAATGTTTAAACATGATGAAACAAAGTAGGGAAAAATTGCAAATTTAAGTACAAAGCAAGATTGAAGAATAGAAGTTTAGAAAACTTCTCTATTTCAATTCATGGGTTTGGGGATATATGAACAGTGGCCTCTACCTACACCTTATTTAATTTGTCTGAGACTAACGCAAAACAGTGCAATTGACATTAGTGCACATCATGGGCTCAATTAGAGCCGTAGTCAAGGCTATGATAAAATAATTAAATCATGGCAAATTAATTGTGGGGTTAACCGTGCCCAAAATTATTAAGTGGATTGAAGACCTTCATTCAATCTTTTACACACAGTTGCTCTCACAGCCATGAAATTTGATTCCTTCATCCTCTACGTGTCATCCCTTGATCAAGGTATGCTTTTGTCCTGAAAACTTATTTATCAAAACAAAATAAGTTAGTGAGAAAAACAAGTTAGTCATGGGTTATCTCCCATTAAGTGCTTGTTTAACGTCATTAGCTTGATAAATCTTCTCTAAGTGCTCAAGGAACTTACACTAAGTGCAATTCCTCCATCTTTTCTAATTCTTGTAGTATTTCTTGATAGAGTTTAAATCTTTTCCCATTTACCTTATACACTTCCTTATCTAGTGTTCAACCTCTACAACACCATGGGATAAACTTTCTTAACTCTAAAAGAACTAGAACATCTTGACTTAAGTTTTCTAGAGAAAAGTTTTAATATAGAATTGAACAACAAAACTAAGTCCGCTTCCTTAAACCCATGTGGATGTCTGATTTTTTCATCATGCCACCTTTTGACTTTCTCCTTGTATATCCTATTATTTTCATAAGCATTCAAGTGTAGCTCATCTAATTTACTCAGTTGAGAAAATCCATGCTTGCCAGCAGTTGCGTGTCATACCTCGAGGGGTACCTCAACCATGGTAGTTCGTTGTACATAATATTAAAGCCTAGAAATGACTTCCTTAGTCACATAAAAGCTTCCATATCATGCACAAGATGTCACGTCCCGAGGAGTACTCTAAACGTGGCAGTCCATCGTACACAATACTAAAGCCTAGGAATGACTACCTCAGTCACGCAAAGACTTCCATATCATGTACAAGGCGTACATCACAACCAAGAGAACGCATCAAAGTAGCGCAATTTATATTGATAATAATTAAGTAATAGGCAAAGGAATACTTATCATAAAACATAAACATATTAAATTACAATTCGTTAGGGGCATATCCCTCTATTGTCTTCAAATAAATATACATCTTAGAATTTCAAAAATACTAACATAGAATACATTATATATAAGGAACCGTACAAAATTACTTCATTTATGTTTCCATTGCCTTCATAAAAGCTAAACATCCTTCAATGACTTTCTTAACGTCATGATCCTCAATTTAAGCCACGAGTATACCTGTTTCATCAAAATCTATAGGGGTATAAATTACAACTAGCTTAGTGAGATATTCCTTTTCATTTGCACCATGTTTTCAAACAAGTTCATTTAAATTTTCACACATATGCTATGCATACAATTCAATAATCACGTGATTACGCAAATATATATAGTTATTCGAAAACCATATATAGAACGGATTTATCCCTCAGTATCGAAGGTTAGGGAATCGGTGATGAAGATCCTCGATCTTCTACTGCTAGTACTTAGGTCCCTACCCAAAGCATTTGGTTAGCTCGGCTCCAAACCTAGAGTCACATTCCTCGGGTAATTTGGATTCTCTAGGAAGGAACATGGCCCGTGTTACAGCACGATAACAACCAATCCAACTCTACGCATAGGAGTAGCAGTCTTCCGAAAGAGATATGACTCAATGGATGCTATGCGTGGGCGTTTTATTTTTCTTAAGCCTAACCTTATTAAGGTTTATTAGGAATGATCAATCAATTTAGCAAATAATAAACATCATATAAGTAAGTAAACAAAAACACTTAAACAGACAGTTTGAGGTTACGATATTTTTAATTCTCATTTCACGCATAAACAAAGAATCACATA
Organism: Combretum micranthum; assembly: GCA_024138025.1. NCBI lineage: Eukaryota > Viridiplantae > Streptophyta > Magnoliopsida > Myrtales > Combretaceae > Combretum > Combretum micranthum. The sequence continues at coordinate 1,139,123 of JAMXBD010000138.1, forward strand.
TATACATATCCCCGAATTCCCATACATATCCATTTTTATCTTTTCTTAGTATGCTAATACCACTACTTTACAAGCACAAGCAAGATAAAGAAATTAAGAGGAATAACTCACTCGTCCATTTCGCGATCTTCTTAGTCGTAGTAATCCTCAGGAAGGGTAATCTCATATCTTTCGTCACCTAGACAAAAGAAATACCCGTGATAAGTATTTCATAGAAATTCCACTTAAACTTTCTAATTCTATTTCACTATATTCATCAAATTCATATAGAATGAAATTCCAATTTAAAATGGTCATAACTTGCTCATTTTAACTCGGAATTTCATATATAATATACCGTTTTCTACCTATTCGAAAAGATATATCCATTTCTAAGTTAATCTTTTTCATATAAGGTCATTTGGGTTCTGAAAACGTTGGGTGCAGATTTAAAATGAATATTTCTAGATTTTTGCAAAACCATTTTCTAACTCAACTTCATTAAAAAATCCTTTAGTGAAAAAAAATATATATATATATATATATATAAAATCCTTTGAGTATATAGATAAGCTCACTTTATATGCAAAAATCCTAATGGTAGTGTCTCAACAATTTATTGCATAAAACAATTCATTTTGAGTTGTTTAAAACTTTAACTTTGACAATTTCTTTTCAAGTATTTTGAAGAAACATTATATTTTCATAGGTTATTATAATTGAATATATTCTTATTTTATTTTCTTCATTCCTTTTTCCAAAACAAGTAAATCTTCCTTTAACCTTAGTTTTTCTTTTCATAAATTTTACTTTTAGTGATAAAAGATCAAATTTAATAAAAGTGTATTAAGTTGTTGAAATTTTTTTTATAAATTTGTATTTAGAATGGTTTTAGAAAATGAGTATTATCTTCTTATATTTATTAATAAAATATAAGTTTTATTTTCTAAAACTTGTTCTTTTATTTCCTTTGAAAAGAATCCTCTTTATTGATAAAATTTTGTTTTTAATCTTATCTTATTTATATTCTTTGAAAATAAGTTTCTTCTTTAGAAACTTGAAAATCATTATTTTCCTAAGTGGGTTTGTAACTTTATGGGTTGAATTAATCTTAACTTTGAAAAGTAGTTTGTTTCTTAGTTTTGTTATGAAGTTAAAAAGAGTTTAATCTTAAGCTTTTTGAAAACTTTGAAAACTATCAAATTATTTTACCAAAACTTAGGTTACCATAATATGCAAAGAAAGTATTTATTTCTTATGTTTCCTTGGTAAAGCTATCTTTGTTATTTAAGAAAACTTTGAGAAAACTTGTATTACTCTATTTCTATGTTGTTGATAATAACTCCATTATTTTATGACAAGTCACAAAATAGAAAATCTAGTTTTGAGTTTCTTTAATAAAGTAAAATTCTAATTTTAAATTAGTTGAGACGATATCATTATGTAGATGCAAGTATTATGAGCATGTAAAATAATAAGAATATGAGAACATACCAGAAACAAATAATAATAAGCAAAATAATAAAAATATTAAGTATTAGGAACCTTAGCTTCATCAAGGTATCCCGGTCAAGTATTGGGAGCCTTAGCTTCATCAAGGCATCCCGGGACTATGAATAGACTAGTCCCAAAAGAATAAATAAAAAAAAAAAGATTGACTGATATGTACTCTCTAATACAAAGACTACAGTCTTAAAGAAATAGCATGAAATAAATAAATGTAAAGCATAATATTAAATAAATAAAAGTGAGCTTATATGCTCTAAAGATTATATATAAATACATAATATATTTAGTTAGATATGAATAAGAAATTAGCAGTATAACAACAATAAAATCAATATAACATAATAAAATAGGAAGTTCATGTGCAAGAACAAAACATGAACATGTTATTGCTTTTACTACTCATATGAGTTTCAAAACAACACCATAGTCATGTTAAGTTACATGACATGGATAACTAAATGGTTCGAAGAAACTTTTACCTGAAGTGTTTATGTGGTATGAAGATGGTAGTGAATGTATGGTTATGTGGTTATTGAGAAATGGTAGTTGTATTGTATAGAGAGAAATTTTGTGAGTATTTGGTGAAACAGAGTTTTGGCAGTGGAAAATTTTGTGAAGAGTATTTGTGTAGAGAATTTGAGAGAGTTTTGGTATTAAAATGAGTTGTGTGAAAGAATGAAGGAAAATAGGATATTTATAGAATTTTGGAGTGAAAATTAGATGTAATTAAATTAATTGAAAAAGAAAATAAATGGAGTGAAGAGAGAGAGAGAAGTGGACGGCAATTGAAGGGAAGAGAGAGAAATTTGATTAAAAATTAATTTTAGAAGAAAAGTATAGAAGTTTAGTAATATGTGGTGTAGAATTTTTACTGAAAAAGAAAATTATAAGAAATAGGTATGTAGGTGTAAGAATAGGTAGTAAGAAAAAGTAGAGATAGATGAATAGTAGAAAAGTACTATGAATAGTAAACTAGACAATTAAAATACCGTAGTAATAAAAATATGCGTATAAATGCGATATCTGTAATTTTTAGCTAACGAAAAATTTCTAAAACTGATATTTTTGAAAACTTTATTTTTACGAGTCTATTGTATTAATGAAATATTTTTGTCATCCGGTACTGAGGCACGGTTTTTGAAAACTGATTCCGTTCGGATTCGAAGAACACTAGAAATTTGCGAATATGATATTTTTAGGCTTCCCTATATTATTACGAACTATTATCAACAATTATTTTCATTTCATTGTTTAGGGCTTAAGAGCACGGGATTGCCGATCTTAAACACTAGGGTTTGTTATAAGCTTTGTTGATTTTTAGAGTTCTGGTTTGACCTCCGGTTTTGTTGAGTTATTCGTAAGATATAATTTTGGAGTTTTGACCGTATTATATTTTTAGTTCGATATCTATGGTTCATCTCATTTTATTTGTGATTATTTAATAGTTATTAGTTCTCTAGATCATTTAACCGAGTCTAGGGTTATGAGTTGACTCAGTTTGATTGTTGGTGAAATTTGAAATTCTTATTCTAAAATTTACCGAGGGTTTTAAGATCTTAGTATTTCGTTGTTGAGTGTTATTTGGATATATCGTTTTGATTTGCATTTTAGGAATTGAGTAGATGATTTGATTGGCGTACGGATGTTGATTCAGCCGATAGTTATTTTTGTTTTGTTTTTTAGGGTTCTCTTTTTCTCAAGATTAAAAATTCTCGTTTTAGAATTAAGTTTTAACTTGGATCAATTTTCGAGATTTAAATTTTGGTATTAGACTTCTAGGATTATTTTTTAAGAATTATGAAAATTTTCAGGGGTTTACACAAGACTTATGTCGCAACAAAGGGAATGCATCAAAGTAGTGCAATTTATGTTGATAACAATTAAATAACAAAGCAAGAGAAATATAAATCATTAAACATAACTAATGTCAATTACAATTCTTAGGGGCATACCCCTGCTAATATTTTTTATTATATTTATGTATATATATTTCCTAGTGATCTCTAAAATAATAACATATCATATATTACTCATAAAGAATTTTTAGAGATGAAACTTTATCCTATACTCCCACTTCATCCATAGAGGCTAAAAAATCCACTAATGATTTCCTTAATATTCCAATCCTCGAATGGAGTCTCAAGTATTCCTGTTTAAATCAAAGATCTATAGGAGTGTAAGCTTACAATATGCTTAGTGAGACACTTCCCATCATTCATATCCTAAATCATAAGCAAACAAGTTCGATAGTCAAGCATATGATATGCAATAACTACATGAAGCAAGCACTTATGTAAGGTCATCCGAAAATCATACATAGGACGGATTTACCACTCCGTGACAAAGGTTACGGAATTCAAATTGAGGCTTCGCTTCCTCTACTACTAATCCCCAAGCACCTACTCAAAGTAATCGATCAGCACGGCTCCTTCTTAAGGACGTATTCCTTAAACGTCTGTAATTTCCTTAGGAAGAAATAAATCTATGCCTGCGATAGGATTCATAGTGCTTTAGCTTTTTGCGTAGGAGTAGCAGCCTTTTGAATGACTAGACGATATGCAATGCGTGATCATTTTTTTTTCTTAAGCTAAACCTTGTTAAGGTTCTTTAGGGGCGATCAAATAATTTAACATTCATAAACAACCACACATATAAATAATCAAGCAATTAGACAAACAATTCAAGGTTTTCATATGTTTAATATTCTCTTGATCACATAAACATGAAATGACATACATAACCCATGAGTTCCCCATACACATCCATTTTTATCTTTTCTTAACATACTAGTGCCACTATTTCTATAAGCACAAACAAGGTAACGAAATTAGGAGAAGAACTCACTCGTTTATTAGAGCAATTTCTAGTCAAACTAATCCTTCGGAAGTGGTACATCAAATCCTTCATCATCTAACCAAAAGAAATATCCAAACTGAGTATTCTATAGAGGTTCCACTTAAATTTCTAAATCTATTTATTCTATTCACGTCATCTTTCTCGGTTGTGAAAATTCCAACTTAAAACGACCATAACTTACTCATTTTAACTGGAAATTTCGCATATTTATAGTCGTTTTTACCTACTCAAAAAGATTTATCTATTTCTAATGTTATTTTTAATTTTTAGGGTTGTTTAGGGGTCAGACTAGATGGGTACAAATTACATATTTCATGTTCCAACCCTTGTTTTATTGTTTTTCAAAGTTTCACTTCGTTTGAACATTTTATAGTATGCATAAAAATATTACTATCTTTGAAATATATTTGACATTGATATTAACTCATATTATACACATGGTCCAGTAATGTTGTTCCAAAATAAAGATTTGTAAAACAATCCTTTGTAGAAAGTGGCAATGTAGAGTTTTATGAAAAATCACCTTTGAACTTGCAATAAAATCATTCACCTTAATGTTTTAAATGAACTTAACAAAATTCATGGTTCTATATGTGTGTGTGGTGTGTGTGTGTGTGTGTGTGGTGTGTGTTGGAACCTTGAAGGTCTTATATTTATTTTAAAACTTTATTTAGCAATCTATTTTACAATATACAGAGTTTACTCCTTATGACATATTGCTTTTTAAGTTGTATTTCCCTCGAATTCCTCTTAAGTTTGGTTTTCAAATAAAATCCCAATTCTTAGATTTTGTAAATGTAAAGCTCAATTAAAGAAAATCATGGTTTTATGTTTATTTAAATATTCCATTTCCATGTTAAACTTCCTTTAACTAATTATTCCCCAAAACATGAATTCTTATGTGTTTGTGAAGGAAAGAATCATTCTAAGTTGGATCATCTTAAAATGTTTTAAGTTTTAGCTTGTAAGAAAGATTGGGTAAATGACTTGCTCTAAATTTTTCTTTTTAATAAATAAGTTTGTTCATGTGTTGTAAATAAGATTTTTAAAAAATTACACATAACAAAGAATTATTAACATTCATATTGGAGAATACTCATTTTATCAATTCGGAAAAATATACTCGAGTGCTTTCTTTCAAATTCTTAATGAAAGGATTTTCCTAGTATTGGAAATAAGATTTTTGTAAAATATTTTGCATAATAAAGAATTACCAATATTCATATTTTAGGAAAAACTCAATTTGATATTTCAAAAGTCTAGTTGAGTGCCTATTTTTATTCTAATGACAAGTTTTCGTAAGTGTTGAAAATAAAGTCTTAGTTGATTTTATAAAACGAGGAATTTCCAATATTCACATCTTTAAAGATTTTATCATGACAACATCACTTATGACCATGTACAATGCATGAGTAATAAAAATTTAGCTATTAGACAAATATATATATAATATATATATATTATCATAGACTCAAGAAAAGAATTAAAGATGAATAATCAAGAATAAAAATACCAAATAAAAATTATGGGAATCTTAGCTTGAAATCAAGGCTCCTCAGGACTAATTAAATTCTAGTCACGATAAAAGTAAAAAAAAAAAATCCTAAAGAAGAAAAACATGAAAGTTTTATATCTTCTTCAAGGCTTTTCGAGACTTGAAATATTTCCAGCTGATAAATAAAATAAGAATAGCAAGAAAGTATTAAGAAAATATAGGAGTCTTAAATTTATGTCAAGGTTGCTTGGGACTTAGAAATGAATAAGTCTACTTAAATAGCCAAATAATTAAGAGTAAAACAAATATAATGGAAGCCTTAGAATTTTTGAACAAGGCATTATTGGGACTTAGATTATGGACAAGTCTCCTTTTTGTTTTAACTTGATTAAAGATAAGTCTAAGATTAGAAATTGACTTGTATTATTTATTAGAAAGAAATAAATAATGAGTAATGAAATAAGAGCATTAAATAAAAATTAGATTGATGTGCATCTAGGCTCTAGGAAATATACATATTACATATACCTATTAACATATACAAAGTTAATGTTAGAAATAACAACATAACATAATATAAATAAGAATATGAAGTTAAGCAAGACATAAACAATATGTTGTTTCTATATTTCCATTTTTTAGTGTAAAGACCCGATCCTCTAAATCCCGAGACTTAGAGTACCGAATCCCCAACCACATATAAAGTTTGCACATTATATGTAAGGTTGTCCTAAACTAACAGTTTATGAAAATTGTTTGATCAAAGTCACTAAACTTTGAAAAGAGATTTTAAACAAAACATGATCTAACAAAAGCAATCTATACATACATTTACATCATAGATACCTTGTTTAGTGCCAATACATGACACACAAAAATTACATGTTTTTCTCAAAACATAAGAATCCTAAAGGATCTTATGGTCATTACAAAAAGAATTTGGCTTAACTAACAAGCCATCTATACATAACTTCTCCTTAGTAAAAAGTCTTCTAAAAGTCCAGGTAATTGAATCCTATTCGTCCCACTCATCCAGAAATCTCTCGAAATCGGACCCATAGCCCAAGTCAACATAAAACTCGTCTCCATACCTGCAAGGCAGCAAAAGTGAGCCAAGGCCCAGTACACAATAACCAATGCATAACAAGTCATCCAATTGATGTAATGCATCATAGAACAAGTGGTTATCTTTATTACACTTTCTTTCACAAATCAACAAGAGGGTATTCAAACCCGGTCACACTTCGGGAATCCAGGGATCCTGAGTAACACAGCTGCTCAGGGGTTGATATAAGCAGTCCGAATACTTATATCTCCTATATCTATTTCATGAAAAATAATAGCTTCATTTAGGGTTTAAAAGCTGTTGCCCGACTCTACTTAAACTCAGTCCATAACATGAGCCTAGTTCACAAGTTCCCATAAACCTTGAACTAAATCATGGTATTTCCCCCTAAGTTTAAGCAAACGTTACTCAGATACTATTCCCCCTATCGGCTACCCACTTAACCAAAAGAATCGCTATTGCATCATAGCGTACCATTGCATCATGGTAAAGTCATTGCATCATGACTTGGTTAAGCGCCTAGCTAACATGTCATTGCATCATGACAGGTTTGCTGCTCCTCGGACCAGATTAAACAGCGTAATAGACATCCAATTCATTCAAATGTTAAGCCGAATCAATTTAGGTCAAATTAGAAATGCCTGGTCCTAGCAAACATCAAACAAGTTATTGCGTGCCTGAACCCGTTAGTATAGAACTAGGATCTCTCGGTGATGAACTAACCGAAGAATCCTTAACTGTAATAGAAATATCACAATAATCAATAAATCAACAAGTTTAGATCTCATTATCACAAGTATACACATATTATATCCATATATCACAATTAATCAAAGAAATCCAAATAATTGAATACAAGGTCATAAATAAGCATTTAAACATCCTATTACATTCTAAATCGCTTAATAAATACTTAATTGCTTGAATAACAAACTCTAGAAAATTTTAGAAAAAGTTTTTAAATTTCAAAAACACAGGGGATACGCCGGTACTCAACGCCGGCGGCGTTGAGCCGGTGTTCAATGTTCTAAAAAAAAAAACACACTGCCAACGCTGGCAGCGTTCAAGGGTACGCCGTCAGCCTTTGTACCCTACGCCGGCGGCCTTGAGCCGACGTAAAATCCAAAACCAAAGTTTTCAAAAACGTCCAGAGAGGTGTAAGTCGGCCGCTTACATAAGTACGCGGGCAGCCTTCACATGTACGCCGGCGGCCTTGATTCCTAGTAGCCAGCGTACAATATGGAAGAAAGAACGCCGGCTAACTTTCTTAGTGAAAGCCGACGGTGTTCAGTCGGCTTTAAGAAATTTGATTCTGTGGACTATCAACACCGCCTCTACGCCGGCGGCGTAGAAACTCAAATTGCCGGCGTACGTTCTGAAGAACAGACGCTGGCAAATCCTTAGCATAAAAGCCGGCGGCGTAACAAACGGCGTTAGGAAAATCGATTCTGTGGGCTTTCTACACCGCCTCTACGCCGGCGGCGTAGAATCCCCAGATGCCGGCGTACGTTTTAAAAACAGGCTTAAACGAGAGAATTCAAATCCCCTGTTTTTCAACTTTGAAAAATTCTATCTTAATACATTCTAAACCTTCCTCAACTACACTTCCAACTTCATGTACTCAATCCTATTTATAATACTCAATCCTATCAACTTAAAAACAAGAATTCAACACAATTAAACACTTCAACTCCACATCAATCCAATCTAGATTTCTCTACACAATTCCTCTTCACTTACTCCCCACACTTCATATCACTACAACAATGCATGCACAATCTCACACACTCATATAACACATTCATAACTCATCCCAAGCATGAACAAACAATTTGATCAACATTAAACTCAATTCATCCAATAACCCTACAACTACTTCAAGAAAGGGAAACAAAACAACAATCACAATTAAATCCACTCACATGTAAATGCTTTGCCTTGGAGAGAGCTTGATTTCCAAAGCTTGCTATTGCTCTTACTCTTAGTTAAGGCTTGGAATTGGTAATGGAAAATGGAAATGGAAGAAGAAGAAGAGAAAAGGAATAAGAAAAGAAAATTCGGATAAAATGAGCTGCCCCCAAAAAGTAGCTCAATTAAGTTTAATTTGACTTTAAAACACATTCCAAATTTACCCCTAATGCTACATAACCTTAGGTTGCATTTGACTTTAATTTGGGTCTCATTTGGGCTTATATTTGGGCAATAATGCTATCTTAAATAAAGGAAACTCTATCAATTAACCTTTAACAAAAATTGAAGTTGATTTATAAATCTAACTTAACTTAACCTTTTAATGTACAAAAGACAACATTAATAATTTCATTACTCACACATTAATGCATATAAAACAAAAATATTAATATCAACATATACATATACAAAATCATATATCTTAGACTACTAACAACATAACCATGCTCATTCAATTCAACAATTTAAAATAAATAAATAAACACGTGAAATTTGAATAAAATTGAAATCTAGGTCATTTCATTCTTCCCTTCTTCAAGAAGTTTCGTCCCCGAAACTTAACTCACCTTCTTACTCAAAAAGTTCTGGATATTTTCTGTCTCATTACACTCGCTACTTCCCAAACCGCTTCTCTCTTAGATTGGTTACTCCATTGGACCTTTACCATTGGTATGACTTTATTCCTCAATTCTTTGTCCATTTTTCCCAAAATTCTAATTGGCTTTTCTTCAGTATCAAATTTGTAGTATCTCTGGTTGATTGGTATCCAATATTGCATCGGAATCGGATATGCATTTTCTAAGCTGAGATACATGAAAAACATTATGAACGCCTGACAAACTTGGTATAACGCCAATCTATAAGCCAATGGCCCGATCCTTTCCAATATTTCATATGGCCCAATGTATCTTGGATTCAATTACTCCTCACACCAAATCTGAAAACTCCTTTAGTCGGGATATCTTGAGAAACACATGATCTCCAAATTCAAACTCCAAAGGTCTTCTTCTCAAATCGGATAACTTTTATATCGGTCTTGAGCTGCTTTCAACCTCTGTTTGATCATTTGAATCTTATCAACAGCTTGTTGTACCAAATCGGGTCCAATCAATACTCTCTCCCCCACTTCATCCCAATGCAAAGGAGATCTACATTTTCTTCCATATAACGCTTCATACGAAGCCATCTGAATCGATGCCTGATAACTATTATTGTAAGCGAATTCAACTAAAGGTAAGTGTTCATCCCAATTCTTTCCAAAATCCAATGCACATGCTCTAAGCATATCTTCAAGAATTTGAATTTTCCTTTCTGATTGCCCGTCAGTTTGTGGATGAAAAGCTGTACTAAATTGTAACTTTGTTCCAAGAGCTTCATGAAGACTTTTCCAGAATCGACTGACAAATCTCGTATCTCTATCTGAAGTGATGGTCATTGGTATACCATGTAATCTCACTATCTCTCGAATGTAAATTTGAGCCAATCTTTCAAGTGAATACTCGACTCTCAGTGGAATGAAATGTGACGATTTCGTGAGTCGATCCACAATGATCCAAATCATTTCATTCTTGGCTACTGTCTTTGGCAAAGCTGTCACAAAATCCATAATTATCTCATCCCACTTCCATTCCGGAATCTTCAATGGTTGCAATTCTCCTCCAGGCCGTTGATGCTCAATCTTCACTTGTTGACATACCAAACACTTAGAAACAAATCTTGCAATGTCCTTCTTCATACCTTCCCACCAAAAATGTCGCTTCAAGTCTCGATACATTTTCGTGTTTCCCGGATGAATTTAATATGAGGAGGAATGTGCTTCCTTCATAATTTGGTGTCTTAAATCATAGATCTCGGGTACATAAATTCTATCTTTGAATCTGATAATACCCTTATCATCAATCCTCATCTCTTTTCTCCTCTTTCTACCTATCATACTTTTCAACTTCTGGCTTCCAGGTTCTTTAAGTTGTCCTTGCTTGATTTGATCCAGAATCGTCGATTGCAGTGATAAACTCGCTAGCATAATGTCAACATTTTCCATAGCTATCTCAATATTCATCCTTTGAAGGTCTTCTTGTAATTCCCATTGATTAGTAACCAAAGATTCCACATTCATCGGTTTCTTTCTACTGAGCGCATCGGCTACCACATTAGCTTTTCCCGGGTGATACAAAATTTCAACATCGTAATCTTTAATTAATTCCAACCACCTTCGTTGTTGCATGTTCAATTCCTTTTGAGTGAAAATGTATTTCAAACTCCTATGATCCGTGAATATCTTACACTTTTCACCAAACAAATAATGTCTCCAAAGCTTCAATGCTAATACCACTGCGGCTAACTCGAGATCATGAATTGGGTAATTCCTCTCATGGGACTTCAATTGTCTTGAGGCATAAGCTATGACTCGATTATCTTGCATCAAAACACATCCGAGTCCTTGAAGTGAAGCATCACTATAAATCACGAACTCTTCTCCACTAACTGGTAATGCCAAAATCGGTGCAGAAATCAATCGTTCCTTCAGCTCAAGAAAACTCCGATCACAATCTTCATTCCAATCAAACTTCACATATTTTCTCGTTAACTTAGTTAATGGTGAAGCGATTTTAGAAAAACCTTGTACAAATCTTCTATAATAGCTTGCCAAACCCAGAAAACTTCGTACTTCCGTGACACTCGTTGGTGGTGGCCAGTCCAATACCGCTCTAATCTTCTCCGGATCAACAGATATTCCTTCCTTTGTAATGATATGTCCCAAAAATGCAACTTCTCTCAACCAAAACTTACACTTCTCCGGATCAACAGATATTCTTGTACATGCCAAGAATTCTGATTTTTATTATGTTGTTATTATGATCTTAATATTCTTATTATGCTTCTAACCTAACTTTATATACATAATACTATCTATACATATATATATATATATATCTATATATTCTAGAGCCTAAATGCTCACTAACTCACTCACAAGCTTATGATTATATTTGCTTTTATTATTGCTTTTTCTCTTTCTTTCTTTTTCTTTTTTTTTGGGACATAGTCTTAAGTTGCCTTGATGAAGCTAAGGCTCTCAATACTTGACCGAGTTACCTTGATGAAGCTAAGGTTCCTAATATTTGACCATAATATATTGCATATTATTATTATTATTATCTTACTCATTATTATCTTGCTTCTTATCTTATATTTTTATCATCTACATACTACATACTCATAATACATGCATCTTCATAATGGTATTATCTCAACAATATGTAAAGTGAAAATTTTCCTTAATAAAAGAACTTGAAACTAAACTTTTTATTGTGAAACTAGTCACTAAATAGAGCAGTAGTCATCAACAACTTAGAAAATAATTTTTGCAATGCTTTCTCAAGTTTTTTGAAACGACAACAAGGATGGTTTTACCAAGAAAATAAAGGAAATAAACATTTTCTTTTCATAACAAGATAAACCTAAGGCTTAGTAAAAATAATTTATCGGTATACAAATTTTTCACCAAAAAGCTTAAGATTAAAATCTTTTCAACTTCATAACAAAAACCAAGAAACAAACTAGTTTTTAAAGTAAGATAAAATCAACTCATTAACTTATAGATTCACTTAGAAAAATAATGATTTTCAAGTTTCTAAAGAAGGAACCTATGTTCAAAGAAATAAAAAGAACATAAATATGATAGGTTTTAAAACAAAGGATTTTATCAATAAAGATGATTTCTTTTCAAATAAAATCAGTAAAGAAATAAAAGTCCAAGTTTTAAAAATAAAATTTATTTTTTAAGGAGTTAATAAACAAAAATATGAGAGAAAAAAGACTCATTTATTAAAACTATTCTAAAGGCAATTTTATAAATAAGTTATCACCAACTTAATAAAAATTTTTGAGAATTTTTTCTTTTATCACTAGAAGTAAAATTGTAAAAGACCAAAGTTAAAGGAAAAATTTATTTGTTTTAGAAAAGGAATGAGAAAAAAAATAAGAATATACTCATTTATAATAACCTAAGAAAATAAAAAGTTTTTTTTAAATACTTTGAAAGAAATTTGTCATGTTTAAGTTTCAATACTTCAAGATGAATTGCTTTACGAAAATAATCATTAAGACAACACCATTAGAATTTTTACATATAAAGTGAGTTTATACATATACTCAAAAGATTTTTCAATCATATACATATATGTATTTTTGCCAAAGGATTTTTGAATAAAGTTGAGTTGAAAAATTGTTTTGCAAAATCTAGGAATTCTCATTTGGAATATGTATCATGACTTTTAGCAGTCCAAATGACCTTGTATGTAGGAAATAACCTTAGAAATGGATAGATCTTTTCGATTAGGTAGAAATCGATATATGATATGCGAAATTCCGAGTTAAAATGAGCAAGTTATGGCCATTTTAATTTGGAATTTCATTCTATGTGAATTTTGACGAGTTTAGTAGAATAGAGTTATAAGTTTAAGTAGATCTTTTAAGAAATACTCATTTTAGGTATTTCTTTTGTATAGGTGATGTATAGTCTGAGCTTCCTTACTCGAAGGACTATTTTGACTAAGGAGCTTATGTTGATATGGCCGAGTGAGTTTAAATTCTCGCAATTGTACTTATGTATTTGCTTGTAGTTTAGTAGCACTAGATTTTAGAAAAATATGAAATATGAAAGCGCATATGTTTTACTTACGTGGTTGAAATTATGATAAGTATATCAAGACAGGAATGGTTAACTAATCATTGTATGATTTATTTTAGTATTGATTGTCCTGCAAATTCTATGGTCACTTATAAAATGACTAATACTATGCCATGACTACTTAAATTAAATGATTCATGCATGACATATAGTAAGTCACATTGCATTCATTACTATACCTTTGGTGGGATAAGGGCATAGTAATGAGGTCGAGGACCTGAAATTATAATCTATGACTTCAATTGTTTATAATGAAATGGTGAGCGTGCAACCAAATGAACTACATTTTAGTGATTAGTAGGAATCTATACAAAACTACAAAATATCATTTGTGAACTATGGCTTCATTGCCCGAAACACCTAACCACTGAATGGAGTGGTAAATCCATTCAAACATATGATTTCTAGAAAATCATATGTATTGTTTGCTCACGTGATTGCTTGCATCTCATATGCTTGATTGAATAACTTGAGTGATTATTAATTGTTAAGTACTTTACTTGTAGATTTAATTCTCACTAAGAAAGAAGCTTACCCCCTTATAGATAGCTTTTTTAGTTTCCCCATTTATGATTGAAGCCTTGAGGGTATTTCTCACAGGTATTAGCTTTTGGCCTAAGGAGTTTTTGGAAGAAGTGAAAGACTAGATGTAGACTTAGACTTCTAAGTAAATCTCCATGTAATTATTTGAATAGGCTTCATTAGATCTTGATGAACTATATTTTCTTTAGGGGAATGCCCCTTTGATGAATTGTAAGACCTTTATATATTTCCTGTCACACCCCATAGGGGTATCCTAAACGTAACAATCCGCCACATACTATATAAGACTCTCGAATTTCTATCCGAGCCCTTCGGGAGTCTTGTATAGATGTAAATCATCCCTTTACGACAATAAAATACTCTAATCAATGGAGTTAAGAAGTTTAATGTGGCATTCATTAGCCATAGATAATAAACCAAAAAACATATATAAATTACAAGGTCTAAGGGGCATTCCCCCGCAAAATAATATTAAGTCCTTTATAGTCATCCATAGTCTTTTGGTTTCCAATGGAAGTCTAAACAAAATCGAAATAAACTTTTAAGGGAAACTCCTAGCTTCGGCACTTGAGTTGTAGCCTGCCTGGGCCTAAGCCAAATGAATTCGTGCTGCAACAAATGAAAGTTATAGGGGCGTAAGCTAACTAGCTTAGTGAGTGAACACTTCCATATCACAATTAAGACAGATCATTCAAGCAAGTGATTATTCAGTCAAGTGAAATATATCAAGCAAGTGAGTTCAACAAACATATGACCAGCTGGAAATCATATGTGGATATACTTGTACCCTCCATCCCGGGTTAGCATATTAACAAATCTTGCGGTACGACGCCGTTTAAGCTCACGGTCAACTGAGCAATATTTCGTTTTATGGATCACGATTAACCAACAATTTCGTTTTATGGATCACGATTAACCAACAATTTCGTTTTATGGATCACGATTAACTAACATATTCGTTTTATGGATCACGAAAAACCAATAAAGGCTAATGCTCCATCCCCATCGTGATATGAATGAGTTCAATTATAATTGAAGTCCAATAATCGTTTAATCCAATTCTTTTAGGTGGTCAAGCAATATTCGTAGACAATCAATTCTAGCTCATCTCTATACAAGCAATAACTTATCACCCGGTTTCGATATTCTTTAAGTTTGACTTCACATATCAACAGCAGACAATTATAATTCCCAACTAACCCCATCATGCATAATCATTCTTTTTTTCTTTACTTAGAAACTAGTGCAACTATCATTACAATCATAAGCAATAATTGAAATCGAAAGTGATACTCACTCGGCCATGGTACGCCGGTCTCTTAATAGTAGTAGTCAAGTGGTAGGGTATTGTCGTGCTCGGAATCACCTACCAAATAAGAATAACCTAATAAGAATCTCATCACTTAACTAATTCAAACTATACATTTAGACTACACAAACTCGTGATTCTCGCTATTTGCGGAAGTTCCAACTTAAAACGGCCATAACTTGGTCATTTTGACTCAGAATTTCGCAAATTTTATATCAATTTCTATCTACTTTGAAAGATATATCTATTTCTAATATTATTTGTAAGTTTTGAAAACATTAAGGTCACGGAACAGAGGGATCAGATCTGTTCTATAACTTTTCCATTCTGAAAAATTGTTTTGCATTTGGTAAAAATGTGTCTAGTTGATGATTCATGTATAGATGGAATATGAATGAATTCCTAGTATGAATGTCATGTAATGAGCTCAATATATGCATGGTATTGATGATTTTTGACAATGAACTCTTATGAACTCCTAATTATTATAAGACTCCACAATAGTCACTTCTTAAAAATCTATTCTTTCCAATTTTGCATTTCTTAGGGTTTTAGGATTTTATTCTTGGAATTTACTCTATCTAAATAAAAATGAGTCTTCATCATCTACACTATCCAAGACCTTCATTTATGCATAGAAATTCACATTTTTCACCTTGCAAATATGTTTTTAAACAAGCTTTTCACAAAAATCCGAATTTTGGAAATTTTCATTTCTTGCATATTTCTTACGAGAAAACTTGTTTAATGCATCAAGATTTGAAGCTTTACTATATCTATTGCCTAAGGACTTCATTTAACACATAAAACTTGCAATTTGAGCTCAAATACTAGGTGATTACATATGCACCATCTCCAATTATGAATTTGACAATTTGATCACTAACTCAAAAATTTTTCATGTTAATTCCATTACTTGTTTTACCCATTACTTATGCCTAAACTCATTTAACTTGTGAAAATCATCCTTAGAGATACCTATTACATATGCCTTTCATTTTTCATGAAAAATATGAGTTTCAATGGTTTTAAGGGTTTTTAAAAAGGTTTCAAAATCATCCGAATTTTCCACTAGACATTTCTAATAAAGTCTTTTCTTTTTCAAGTTCCTGTCTTATACATAAAGATCTATCATTTAACACATTTATATATATGCAAGGCTAAACTTTTATGATCATAAATGTATGCAAGCTCAAAATAACCACATGAACATAAATGTCAATGAAAGTATGAGTGTCTAAACACTAGATCTACCACTTATAGTGCATGGACATGAGTTTAATGACATGAACATAAACTTCCCATGTAAGATCTCTACTTTACATGTATGAACATGACATTCTTTCAACAAAACTCCTTTAAACACAAGGTCTACTTCTTGTGATGGCTTGATATTATTGTATTAGTGTTTTCCTTGTCCCTAGCATAGCTCATTGGGATTTAAAGTGGAAAACACACAAGAATGGTCTTGCCATTACAAGATAATGTAAGAACAAAGCTTGGAATCATCACCTAAATGGAGATTTGGAGTAGAAAAGAAGAGGAAATGGACTTGTGAGTGGATGTGTGTGTGTAGGGGTGGTTCACGGCAACACTAAGAGAGAAAGAGAGAGTTTTTCTTCTTTTGGAATTTTTGAAAGAGTGAAAAATGAGAAGAAGAGAGAAAATAAGCTTATAAATTGAATGGATTAGGGTTTAGTTGAATTAAAAGAAGTAAAAATAAATCAAATTGAGGGGAATTGGGGAGGGGGTGCGCCGGCCATTGAGTGTGAGAGAGAGAGAAGTTTGAATTTTTGATAAAATTTGTAATTTAAGTAATAAAATATAATAATTGTAATAATTAATTAGGAAACAAAATTTCTTGGAAAAAAAAATTATAATGAGTAGTTGTAAGATGTAAGAATAGGGTATGGGTATGTGTAGTGTAGTTGTACTTGTGAATAGTAGACAAGACATCTACTTTAACCGGTTGTAAAGAAAATACGGGAAAAAAGCTATAACTGTAATTTTTATAGCCCGGAAAATTATAAAATTTATATTTTTGAGATCCTTATAAAATTTTGGTTCTAATGAATATTTCGGAATTTTTTTCTAAGTTTCTAGTCCCGGGGCACGTTTTTCCGTAATTGAGCTCGGAAAGGCCCAGAATTGAAAATTTCCGAATTTAAAACTTTCTAAGGTTTAAAATATACTTTAAAACACTAATTCATATTCATCTACTTTATAAAACTTCTTTCGTTATGAAACCGAAGGAAAGCCGGATTTAGGGTTTTCTAAACTTCTCTCACTAAACTTGAACTGGACTGGACTAGGGTTTTGCTTTTCAATCCCCGGAGTTTACTTGACTACTAAAAATACCGGGGTTTACATTTCCCCATTTCAGTTATTATGTTATGATTTCCATTCTTAAACTGCTATACAAATGTCTTCTTAAACAACTTGTTCCACAGTTGGTCCTCTATGATCGTTAACGTACGCCTTATACCTGGTATCGAAGCTTATGGGATAACGAATGATACTTAAGCTTTAATATTGAGTGTAGCGGATCATCACGTTTAGGATACTCTTTGGGGCATGACAAGGGGTTCATACATATACTATATAATTGATTCATAAATTGAGTTTTACTCTATTTTTATAGTCTATTTAATGTTATATAATTCTCAGGATTGTCTAATCGAAAATCTACGGCTTTTAAGGTTAAAGGTTGACTTGGTTTGACTTTTGGTATTAGTTTTAATTACGAATATTAAAATTCATTTATAATGTTATTGAAGGATCTAAGGTTTTACGATTTTATCATTAATTGTTATCTGGTAATCTTATCTCAATTTGCATGCCAATAACTAGGTACGAAAATGGTTTTAGCTTAATTGGTGAAATTTCAACCTGATAAATTATTACTATACTATGGAAAAAAAATTTTCATGTTATTTTGTCATTAAATATTATTTGGACATATTATCTCAATTTACGTGCTAGAGATCAAATGGATGAATTGTTTAGCGTAGGGATTTCAAGTTGGACGATTATTTCATTTTTTTATTTTGTTTTTGAATGTGTTCTTTTTCTTAAGGTTAAGAAATTTTGTTTTTTTTTTTTTTTTTATCTTATTTAGAATTTCTAGAGTTTGGTTTTAACTTAAGTCATTTTTTAGGGTTTTTGCTTCAGTATTTAGCTCTAGAAGAGTACTAAAAAATTTAAGGGCTTACATTATGAGATCATAATTCAATAACTTAATAGCCCGGTATGCTTTATGCTTGATCTCTACTAGGAAATGACATGCCTTTCCATAGACTAGATGATAAAATGTTGTACCTAAAGTGCATCATCAAACTTTTTTTGGCCTAATCTTTCCTATTGGTTGCAACTGTGTTTTCTAAAATGCGCTTGAGTTCTCTATGGGAGACCTTAGCTTTCTTACTTGTTTAAGGTGATAAGAGGTAGACACTCTATGATGCACTTCATATCATTTCAAAGCTTTTTCAAGTTGTGCATTACAGAAGTGGATTATTATTTCAAAATGGATTATGATGCAAGATTTGCAACATGGATTAGTAAGCAGTGCTTGAGCTTCTACCCATTTTGAAACTATCACGCCCCAAAGGGTAGTCTAAACGTAACAGTCCACCGCAAGCTATATAAGACTTAGGAATTGTTACCATGATCATTCCTAAGTTTCGTACAGATGCAAGGCGTACCTTTATGATAATAGAATACACGTACCAATGGAGATAAATAGTTTAACTTGACATATTATAAGCATCAGGATATAAACCATGAGTCCACATAATTACTTACAAAAGTTCTAAGGGCAATTCCCCTGCAAAATAATATCGAGTTTAATAAAAGTCTTTTACAATCATTCGATAAATAGTAGGGTTTCCTATGGAAGTCTAAGCAAAACCAAACAACTTCTAATGGAAACTCCTACTTCGGTACCTGCTCGGTGGGATGCCTCGGCCTTAACCAAATATACGGAGACTGCAATAAGAAAAAGCTGTGGAGGTGTAAGCTACACTAGCTTAGTGAGTGAATACTTCCATAAAGACATTTATAACAAATCAATCAAGCAAGTTAATTATTTAATCGTATGGAATGCATCAATAGAGGTGGGCAAGTGGGTTAAACGGGCCAACCCGGCCCGGCCCACTTTGGGCCGTGGTTAAACGGGCTAAAATTTTTTGGCCCGTTTAACCCACGGGCCAAAATTGTCTAACCCTAACCCAACCCACTTTAGCCGTGTGTTAAACGGGTCAACCCACTTTTTGACCCTTTTAACCCACTTACATATTTTGTGAGTTAAATGGGTCAAATTGACTCATTTAACTTATTATACTAATTAATAAGATATATATATAATAAAAAAGAGAGTTTTATAAGGTTATATATAATAATGATTAATTTCATTATTATTTAATTACTTTTTATATAAAAATAAATTTTTTAAATAACTTATTAGATAATATATTTCATTTAAAACAATAATAATATATTTTATAAATTTTTATGTGCATGTGCATTAATTTGTCATTTTTTGTTATAATTAACACATAAATTTAATCTCAAGTATAAAAAATCTCTAAAATAACATTCATTAATACATATTACCCTATAATTATTATTTAATTTTATAAGTGGGTTGGTGGGTCAACCCACTTAACCCGCGGGCTAGCCCACTTTAGCCCGCGGGTTAAGTGGGTTGGGTAAAATTAACCCACTTTTAAACGGGCTAAAAAAAGCTGACCCTAACCCACTTTTAAAGTGGTTAAACGGGCTGGCCCGCGGGCCATAAACCATTTGTCCAGCTCTATGCATCAACCATATGAACAAATAATCATATGATCACCGGAAATCATATGTGAATGGATTTACGCCCTCCATTCGGGTTTAGCAGATTAACGAATACTGCGGTACTATCGTTGAATTAACAAGCCGTTTATGGATCACGGATAACCAACTTATGTCGTTTATAGATCACGATAAACCAACTCATTTATGTCGTTTATGGATCATGACTAACCAACTTTTAGCCGTTTACAGATCATTGGTAACTAACATATGCTAATGCTCCATTCCTATCATGAAGTGAATATATCCATATTAATTGATTAAACTGAATAGTCATTAATACCAATTTCTTAGGTGATCAACAAATTTCGCAAACAATCATTCCTATAATACTCTAAACAAGTATGAGTTAATCACCCGGTTTCGATATTCTTAATACCATTTCTCAACTCAATAATAACATACATATTCCCCCATAATTCCCATCATGCAATTCCATTTTTATCTTTTGTCTTTGATCTAGTTCAACTATTTGCTACAATCACAAGCAAGAATGAAATTAGGAAGTAATACTCACTCGGCCATGGGTCGCTGGTCTTTTAGTAATAGTAATCCGGGGGTAATGAATCCTCGGGATTCAAGTCACCTATATGAAAGAAATACCCAAATGAGTATTTCAACTCATAACTAATTCATTTTATTTCATAAAAGTTATTAAGTTTGTAATTTCCGTCTTTGGTGGAAATTCCAACTTAAAATGGCCATAACTTGGTCATTTTAACTCAGAATTTCACAAATTATATGCCGATTCCTATCTACTTCGAAAGATCTATCTAATTCTAATATAAAATCTAAAATTTGAAAACTTTTAGGTTTTGAAAAGGTTCAAACGGATCTGGTTAGCAACCGAATTTCCATTTTCGAAATTGTTTTTGTGAGGAGTTATGATAATCTTACTATCCATGCCTAATATGCATGCAACAATAATAATCACTATCATGAATGGGATGTTATGAGCTTCGATATGCATATTCATGATGATATTCTATAAAAAATATTTTTGAAATTTCTACTTTAGAAGATATCACGAATTCTTAACCTAGTAAGTTCAACTTTTGTGTTTTTGACCAACTCCACTTGTTTTAGAGATTTTCCTTAATAAAAATTTACTTATTCTTGCTAAAATTACTTCTTTATCATATCTATTCCTTATGGTCTTCATTTTTCAACATAAATCCTCATTTTACACATTATAACAAGTGTTTATATATTAACCATTCTTAAATCCGAATTTTGTAAAAATAGTTTTTGAGTGATTTCTTTAAGAAAAATTTGTTTGTTACTTTAAAATTCAAGGCTCCATTATACCTCTTCCCCAAGGACTTCATTTCTTGAATAAAACTTCTATTTTGAGTTTGATAAGTAGGTGTTTACATATCCTCTTTTCCTAGTTATGGATTTCATGCAATTATCTTAAGATCAAATTTTTCTATCTTGTAAATATCTCTTTTAACAAATTTCTCTTAGTAGATCTACCATTAACTTAAAAAAATCATTTCCTATTGTTACATATTCCATAAGCTCTTCATTTTTCACATAATAATCATGTTTTAGAGTTGGAAAATAGGTTTTCAAAATGTAACTCGTTTTCCATCCGAATTTACAAAAGCTTGTTTTTATAAAACCAAAGTTGTTCTTGAGCTTTTTGCTCATATTCATAAATATCCTAACTTCTGGAAGTAATGAAACATTCATTTACATAAGACAAGATATTTATGACCATGTACTCATCCTACACATAATAAATGCATGAGATCTACAATATCATGTAAGAGAATAAATGTCTAAGAGCTAGATCTAAGTGTAGTGATCATGTTAAATGCATGAAATGAAGTATACTACTTATGAAAATAATGTGGTAGCATGAAGTCATCACTATATGTACATATGTTATGATCATGGTAAAAACATAAGCTTTAATCACAAGATCCACAACTTGTGATCGCTTGATATTCATGTTCTAGTGGTTTCATGTCCCTAGCATGAAGCTCATAGGGTTTTTTATGAATCCACACATGAATAATCTAGCCATTACATGTCTTTGTGGTAGTATAGTTTAGATCTATACCTATTTAGGCTTTGGAACAAGAGGAGTTGAAGAAAGAAAATTGTTGTGTGAGAGTGTGCGTGTGTGTATGAAGCTCACAACAAGAAAAAAAAGGGAGAGAGTTTGTGAAATTTTGAAAAAGTGAAAATAAGAAAGAGAATGAAGCATAAAAGAATATTTCTGGTAAGTTGAATTAGGGTTTGTTGATTAAAATAAAGAAGGAAAAATAAAACAACTGAGGGGAAGAGGGAGGGTTCACGCCGGCCACAAGGGAGAGAAGAGGGAGAGAAAAATAATTTTTGTACAATTTTAAAATTAAAATGTGTTAGAAAAGTAAATGTAATGAATATGATGTAATAAGGTATGGTTTGGTTGTAAGGATGTAAGAATAGGGGTATGGTTTATGAGTGCGAGTAAGATATGGGCTTGTACTTATAAATAGTAATGAATAGTAGATTAGACAATTAACTTACCGGTTAGTAAAGAAAATACGACATAAAGGCTATAACTGTAATTTTTATAAACCGTAAAATTATAAAAAAATTATTTTTAAATTCCTTATTAAATTTCGATCTTAATGAGTATTCTGGAATATTTTTCTAATTCCGAGTCCGGGGGCCGTTTTCCGGAACTGATCCCGGTCGGGTTCAAAACAGATAATTTCTCGAAAACTGAATTTTTTAAGTTTCGCTATATTCTTTGGAACTATAAACTATATTAACTTGCTCTCAAAAGATTTATAGTTTTATTCTCAGTAGAGCCGGACTTAGGGTTTCTAGGTTTCTTGTTAACCCTAGCTATTCCGGTTTAGGGTTTCGGTTTCCGATTCGGCTCACGAAGTCAAGCTTGGTTAGAAAGAAAACGAGGCTTACAAAAACTTAATCCACTACTACTAAGATGTATTTGTTGCCAAAGGAGTTAGAAAATGGTCCCATGAAATCCATACTTCAAACATCAAATATCTCGCATTCTAAAATGAATTTTTGAGGCATCTCATCTCTTTTTGAAATATTTCTTATCCTTTTAACAATTGTCACAGTTTGCAACTAATAACCTAACATCTTTAAAAATTGATAATCAATAAAACCCTGCCTCTAAAACTTTGTGAGCTATCTTGTTTGCACTATGGTGGTCACCTGCTGGTCCATCATCATAGTGGTGCAAAATTTTACAGCTTTCTATCACGCCCCGGAGGGTACTCTAAACGTGGCAGTCCGCGCACATAATATTAAAGCTAATGAATGACAATTTTAGTCACGCAGGAGTTTTGATATCACGTGTAAGACGTGCTTCCAAGATAGTAGGAGACTCAAAGGGATATTACGTTTAAGCAAATAATAAAAGCATGCAAGAACTTATAAAAGTAAACATGTAATAATCATTAAGATAAAATTCTTACAACTTCTTAGGTGCATTTTCCCAAACTTAAAGTCTTGCTAATCTAAGCCATCTTAAAAACATACATGAATATAACATTAGTCTACTATAGAGATTTCTCTTAGAAGTCTACATCTAAAACTAAATATGTAAACTTCTTCCAAAAACTCCTAGTAGCTTTGGCTCATACCTGACAAAAGTGGCTCATTGGTGCTAACCACAAGTAATCAAACTGTAACAAAAAGTTATAGGGGTATAAGCAAAACTAGGTTAGTGAGATAACTCCCTTCTTCAAAGCATTTCCATAAAACATACATGTATTTAAGACAACCATATGAGAATGCATCAACATGAGCAAACAAAACACATACGATTAAGCGGAAACCATGTGTAGCATGGATTTTACCCTCCATGTTGAGGATTGGGTGGTTACTGGCCATACGACCATCAATGATTGTAGACTTACCGGCTCTTACTTGCCCATTTAGACTTTTTGGCTCCTATTTGCCACCATTACAACTCTTCGTTTCCCCACACGAAGAATAGTAGTGAAAATTTTATATGTGACTCATAATATGTTATGCATGAATTATTTTTAATATTGGTTTTTCCAATTTATTGTCAGTTTCAAGTTAAAAGTGACAAAAACAATATTCATCATACTATTGAGAAAAGACATAAATTACTCATCAAATCTTCTTTCGATATACTTAGCTTTTATTCAAAAATCACATCATTCAATCATGAATCCAATTCACACAATATTTATTCATTTATCTTTTTTCTTACTCTCTAGTGCTACTACTTACAAGGACAATCAATGAAACGTAATTAGTAAAGGATTAACTCATTCCATGTCAATCGCTCCTAGTCTAAATAATCTTCCGGGAAGGCGATATCGGTTCCTTCTTCACTTAAACAAGATGAAATACACAAAATGAGTCTTTCATAGAATTTAAATTTTTAAGATTCTAAATCTATCTCTCAATCGCAGTAAAATCAGATTAAAGGAAGTTCCAACTGAAAATGGCCATAACTTCTCATTTTAAGTTGGAATTTTGCGTATTATATGTCGTTTTCTACCTACTTGAAAAGATATATCCATTTATAAGGTTACTTTCACTATAAAAGGTCATTTGGGTCATGGTTTAGAAGGGTATAGATCTAACACGAAAATTCTTTTCTTGAAAAACAACATTTTCTAATTCTTCATTTACTAAAACTTGTTTAAGTAAAACCCAAATATGTGTATACTTGAAAAGATTTCCTTATGTATATAAATAGACTCATAATTTATGCATGAAGCTATAGTGTTGTCTTATTTAATCGATTTCCTTAAAACAACATTTTCTAGTGTTTTGGAAAATTAGGTTGTTTAAACTTTACTTTATGTGGTTAAAGTAACTTATAAATTTTTGTTTGATCAAAATCTAATATTCTATATATTGATTCTTTAGTTTATCAAAAGTGAGTTGAAAATAAGGTTTGGTCTTTTGAGGTTATCTATTAATTTTATTTCTAGGAATTGAAAAATAGAGTTTTCAAAAGTTTTCTTTAGTAGTACTTGATGAGTTTATTTATTTTCATTTTCCTTGTAAGTTGATTGATAAGATCATATTTTACACAACTTTTATTAAGCAATTAGTGATTAATTTGTCTTGAATTTTATGAAAATTGCTAGAATGGGTATTTGGATTGTTTAAATTCATGTTTTAGGTCTAAATTGAACAAAGGAAAGCAAAATAAGGAAGTTTGAGATGAAATGGAAGAATCTCAAGAGATACGCCGGCTTTTCTGGAGTCTAAGCCGTCGGTGTGTAGTCGGCCTAGAGATCAACATTGTCTCTAAACTGCTGGCTTTCGTCACAGCTTTTTTTGAAACAGATTCAAGAATTCAAAGGTTGACACAATTATCATATCCGTCGTCGGCCTTAGGGCTGTGTAGGATGAAGATGAGTAAACAAAAATCAAGCACTGGCTCAACACTGCTAGTGTAGAAGAAGGGAAAGCCAGATTCTGCAATTTTCATCCAACATCGGTTTTCTGGAAATCAATGCTGTTGGTGTTGAGACGGCCTTGAGCAACCACAAATTGGAATTTTAAATGCTACCACTTGCACAGCCGGCCTAGAAGTAGATCTGGCCAACCTTCTATGTTTTCCCTTTATACCGACATTTCAAAACCCTATGCCGTCAGCATTCAAGCAGTGTAGGTCATTCATCGAATTCAAATGTTTAACGTCGAAGCCAAAGCCGCCAGTGTTCAAGCGATGTAAGAGAATACGTCGTTTCTACACTGATGGCGTAGAAAGTGCAACTGCTGGCATATGTTTGTAACTGCAAAAATTAGATGAAACGTCTAAAGTTTTGTTTATATATTCTAGGATCTCCTTCACTTTGAAACACATGAAAAAAATATAGAAAAAGATTAAAAAATTGATTAGCTTTCATTCCTTTGTTAGAGAGAGAAAGATATCATTTTGGAGCTTTGTAAGGATCTTGCAATTGAAGACCTTATCAATTGAATTGGTGATATTCACTTTTATTCTCATGAAATTCAATTGTCTGATTTTGTTTTTCAATATGAATTCAATTGCATTTTTATATTTGATTTGTGAATCATTGTCCATGAGTAGCTAAATTTATATTATGGGAGGTTGATGAAGCCTTAAGTATGCTGATATGATTCTTGAAATTGTATTATATGATTGTTAGGCTTATGAAATATTCATATTGAATTCCTGTTATTTATCTTATTTATATTTGGAATTTGATTTGTTTGAATCTTGATAACTTGGAGGGGAAATTAGGGTTCGTAGGAATTCATAAATAAAGGTTAAACACCAATTGCGAAAGCGACGGAGTTTAATCTGATTTAGAAATTGTTTGATGTGATTCATGCAATGTTTTTAGGTTGATTTCTCACTAAGAAATTACGAGAAGTTAATTTAAATCATTAGTTAATTGTAGAATTGGGAGATTTATAATTATGAGTAAGATTCCACTGGTAATTTATTTAGTAGTAGCTATTAGGTTATTTTATGGTTTATAAGATCATACAACTTGATTTCAAGTTTTAGAACTTGACAATTTCATATGAATATTCATAAGTCTAATTATCGATATAATATGATTTCTGTAAACCCTCAAATTTTTGGAATCGGTTTAGCTTAAAACCCTAAACCAGAAGTCAACCGGATTTCCAAAGTCAACAAAACCCTAGTTTATCATAACCGCTTAAGTCTGGCATTGCCGTTTTCTTTGGCCCTAGAAAACGAAGTTGGAATAATTATCTAGAATAGTTCGTAATAACTATAGGTTATATAAAAATATTAGTTTTGCGAATTTCGGGTGTCCTTTGAACTTGATCGGACACAGTTATTGAAAAACGTGTTCGGAACCCCAGAATAGTAAAAATATTCCGAATACACCGTTAGACTCGTAAAAATATAATTTTTCCTAAAATATTAGTTTCGTAATTTTTCGGTAAGTAAAAATATCAGATATCGCATTTATACGCGTATTTTCTTACTATCGGTACTTTATTAGTCATGTCTACTTTACATTACACTATTCATTACTATTCTACACTATTCTTTTATCTCTACTTTTTCTTACACCTACTCTTACACACTCCATAACCTATAACCTTTACTTTTTACCTTTCCCATAACCTTATTTCACATCTACCTTACATATTACTTCTTTTAATTAACAAAAAGCAAAAATTAAATCACTCCCTCTCTCATATACATGTATGGTCGACGCCCCATGCCCCACCTCTTCCCCAATTTTGTTTCAATTTTTATTTATTTTAATCATACAAAAATTCCTCCATATTTTCCTATAAATACCCCTCCTCTTTCACTTCTTTTACATAATTACTACCCACAAATTCATACAAAAACTCTCCCAAAATCTCCTCTCAAAACTCTCTCAAAATACCATCCCAAAACTCTCTCAAAATAATTCAACAACAACTTCTACCTACAATAAAAACCCATAACCACATACTACTACCAAAAATCCTCTTTAGGTAACCATCTTCTACTATTTTCTTCTTCTTCATGTCATGTAACTTTACATGACCATAGTGTGAGTTTCCAAAGGCTAAAAGTTATGGAAGCTACATTATGTTTATGTATTGTTCTTGTTCATGAGAAATCTATTTATGTTCATGTTATTATCTTTGTTCATATTATTGTTACTATATCTAAGTATTATTATCTCTCTCTATATATATATGTACATATTCTTTAGAGCATATAAGCTCACTTGCAATTTATTTACTTCATGCAAAGCAATTTATTTATTTATTTCTTGTTATTTTAAGACTAGTCTCTAGTCTTAGACTTGTCCTCATCAAGTTAAAGCAAGTTTTTCTTTCTTTCATTTTATTTTATTTTGGGACTAGTCTACTTCTTAGTCCCGGAGTCTTGAAAAAGCTAAGACTCCAATACTTGACTTTATTACTTATGTTATTTTACTTACTTCTATTTTCTCATAATTCATGTTCATTTAAGTTATTGTCTAAAGTTTCAAGTTCTAAAAATAATTGACAAAAAGGAGATTTTGACACTTAGAAATAAGTTTATGTAAAGTAGGTTTGAAAACAAAAATAAACTTATCTCTTTTCAAGTTATAAGAAGTAACCACTACGATTTTAGAAACTACTTTTACTATAAAAAGCTTCTTAAGTCACATATTATCCCACTTTGTTTTTATCAAGAAAATAAATTTTTATGCATGGACGATTTCTATGAAAAACATAAGACATGAGAAAGGATGAGAAATTTTCAAATAAGGATTTTTGCAAACAAATAGACAAAGGAATTTGTACAAGAAAAATAAATAGGAAGAATAGTGTATTCTCTAAAAACTCCAAAATAGTATTAGTATAAAAAACTTAGAAGGAAGAAAATTTATTTTCAAAAAGTTACTTGGATATATATATAAGCCAACATAAAACATTTTCGTAAAATAAAAGGATACAAAATAGTCATTTCAAGGAGTTTACCAACATGAAATTCTTGTAAACTATATTTTTCTAAACAACTCCAAAACCGACATAATTTTAATTGAGTAAAATAAATGGACAACAAACACTTGAGCATAAATGAATATGAGCTAAGTAACCATAAAAAGAGAATTTTTCAACTATATAGATAACTAAGTATTTATCAAATAAAATTTGATTTCTTGAACCAAAGTTGTTTTTACTTTGAAAAATCCGTGGTGAATTTTGTCACCATTGTTTCGGAGCCTATATGACCTTATTTGTCAAAAATAATTTTGGAAATGGGTAGATCTTTTCGAGTAGGTAGAAATCGGTATATTATATGCGCGATTCCGAGTTACAATGACCAAGTTATGGTCATTTTAAGTTTGAACATTCCTTTATACAAACTTTAACGTTCTTTTGACATTATTTTGTCAAAATTCAAGAAAATCATCAAGAAATACTCATGGTGGGTATTTTCTTTGGCTAAGTGACCCCGAGGAAGGATACCTATATCTCGAAGATTATTTCGATTAAGAGGAGTGTGTGAACGACTCATCCGCTTAGAGGAATAGTCGACATGGCATCGTGAGTTTATTTCCTTTAAATACTATACTTATTGTGCTTATAATTTAGTTGCACTAGAAGCTAAGAAAAGATAAATGGTTATGTATGGAAATAATTCTTTGAAACAATCCTAAGAATATCGAGGCCGGAATTGAATTAAGTGTTTGATTTAGCATAACATTTGATGTGTATGAAATTTTCTGATCGCCTTGAATTCAATAATAATTATGTTACGACATCATAAATAAATGGATTCATGCATACCATGAAGTGAGTCACATTGCATATGGGTTATTATCCTTGGGTGAGAAGGATAGTAGGCTCATGTCGAAAGCAACACTTGGCGGAGTATCTGAAAGCGATTGCTTGGCGGCTTAAGGGAAATGCTTGGCGGAAAATCCGAAAGCAAGGTCAATTCAAGTAGATTTGGAATGCTTGGCGATAAGTGCTCGTGAGCATAAAACTTTTTAACTAAAACTACTTGATTTGAGGTTAAGTATCACCAAACCCTGAATAGAGGGCGCAAATCCATTCAACATATAGTTTTCGGAAAACTATATGCCTTGTTTGCCCACGTGTATGTTGCATTCCATTTGTTTGCTTAATTAACTTGTTTGAAACTTTGTTACAAGAAGTTATTTATGGAAATAATTCTCACTAAGCCTGTTAGCTTATACCCCCATTGATATCTTTTGCAGTTTCCCTATTTATGGTTAAGGCCACGAGGACCCTGCGGGCAGGTAATTTCTTTTTGGATAAAGGAAATTTTTAGATGAAGTGTAGCATTAGTATTGATGTACAAATATTCTTGTAATAGATTAGAGATCAAGGAAATATCCCAAAGTTGTAAAGATCAGTGTTATAAGTGAATAATTATTATGAATCCTCTTTTCTTAATATGTTTTTATATTTCCTTAAGCTGCATAATTCCATATTTGGTCTTCTAAAGTTGTGAAAGTACGCCTTACACTTAATATAAAAGCTTTTGAGAAAGGCTAAGGTTGTCATACTTAAGCTTTAATATTAAGTGTGGAGGACTGTCATGTTTAGGGTACTTTTTGGGGTGTGACAATTTCAATTTGATTAGCAAGGTTAAGGTAGATTATTTTCCTTCCCACATTATTTTGATATATCTCTCTCTAATAATCTCATTGCATTCATCAATAGTTAGATAGTTAGTTTATATTGCTATAATTTGATTGCTTAAATATTAGTTAAAGCTAATATCGGTCTAGTAGTTAAATTAATCCATATGGGAATGATACTCTACTCATTTTTGTATTACTTGATCAAATTCAGTATACTTGCTGGTAGAATCCATATTCTATTATACACATTTTTAACGGATCATTGATTTTTCTTGAAAACTCATTTAGCTCTTAGTTTGGTAAAGATAGTATCAAGTTATTATCGAGATTTCTTTTGTCATTTGAAAAGAAAGTATCTTTAGACTTTGAAGAAACTTCTTCTATTATTAGTTTGAAATTTCATGATGAGTTTATATAAACCTTTAAAAGAAATTTATTTGAAAATATTTTTCTAAGCCTTTGTGAAAAACATTTATCTAGTGATCAATTTTTATTCTTTCATAAGAAAGATTCATTTTTATTTGGACAACAACTTATTAGCCATGCATGAATATGATCATGTAGTTTATAAAAGCAAAAAATATCACAAGATAAGATAGTAAAGAATATAAGAAATAAATAATTGTCAAGTATTGGGAGCTTTAGCTTCTTCAAGGCTTCCTGAGACTAAGAATAAACCAGTCCCAAAAGATAAAAAAACATTTTGACTTAATGAAGACAAGTCTAAGACTAAAAGACTAGTCTTAAAGTAAATTGAAAGTAAATAAATTACAAGGTAAATAAATAAATTCCAAGGAAAGCAAATAAATTCCAATGACAAATGAGCGTATATGCTCTAAAAGATATATATATATATATATATAATATATATAACTACATAGATATATGTAGTTAGATATACATAAAAATAACATAAAGGAAAATAGATTTATGAACAAGAGCAAAGTATAAACATATTGTTGCTATCCTAATCTCCATAGGTTTAGAAAACACACACTATGTTCATACTAAGAAAATGAACATAAGAAAAGCTTAAGAGTATTACCTATAAAAAAAGAAAATCTAGAGAAACTCTTTTGGAGAGATTTTGAGAGAGTAATGGTAGTGTATGAAAGGTGTGAAGGAAATGGAAGGAAGATATGGTATTTATAGGAAAAAGTGGAGGGTAAATTGTGTTAATAAAATAAATGAAAAATAAAATAGATTGAAGGAAAAGGGAAGGGGGCTGGTGCAACTTTAAGAGGGGGAGAGAGAGAAAATTTATTTTTATTTTTTTTTGTATTTTTGTTAATGAAAAGTAAGCTGTGAGATTGTATTGGAAATGAAAATTGTAAAAAAATGGGGGTATAGGTCATAAGAGTAGGTTGTAAGGGAAAGTAAAGATAGATGAATAGTGTATAATAGTAATGAATAGTGTAATGTAAAGTATATATGACAAATAAAATACCGGTGGTAAGAAAATACATGTATAATTGCTATATCTGATAGTTTTAATTATCGAAAAATTATAAAACTGATATTTTTGAAAACCTTATATCTTTATGAGTCTAATAGTATATCTGGAATATTTTTACTATTCCAAGCCCCGAGACATGCTTTTTGAAACCTGTATCCGATTGGGCTCAAAACGAATCACTGTTTAACTAATATGATATTTTTAAGTTTTCTTATGTTATTACGAACTATTCTACATATTAATCTCTTACTTGCTCACTTAGGGTTACGAACACGAGTTTGCTGGACTTAAACGGTTGCGTCTGACTAGGGTTTTGTTGACTTTAGGGTTTTTCGGTTGACCTTCTAATTAAGGCTTAAGCTTAACCGATCGCAAAACTTTGGAGGTTTACACTTTCTCATGTGAAACATATTGTCTAATTATCTGGTCACAGCAAACATGGAAGAGAAATGGGTCCTCTAAAAAGTAATGTTTCAACTCTAAAAAGAACTTTTCCTTATAGTGGTTATTTGGTTACATGGGAAGCTCCTTATCGACCAAATAATTAGCAATATCAACAAACTAAGGTTCAAGATCATTATCTATAGTACAAAAATAATACAATAGCCAAAGTATCTAATCCTTTCTTGTCTCTTATCTCCATATTGAACTCCTGTAAGAGTAATGCCCATCTAATGAGGCATGGTTTGGCATCTATCTTAGCTAAAAGATACTTCAAAGTTAAATGAGTATAAACAATGACTTTAGATAAAATCAAATAAGATCTAAATTTATTGAAAGCAAATATCGCCACAAGTGATTCCTTTTCTATTGTTGTGTAATTTTCTTGAGATGGAGTTAATGTCTTGCTTGCATAATGGATTGGTTAGAAGTGTTTGTCCCTTCATTACCCTAAAATAGCTCCAACAGTGGAATCATTAGTGTTAAACATCGGCTCAAAGGGTAAACTCCAATCCAACACCAATATAATAGGAGTGTCAATAAGCTTTTCCTTTAAAAGTTGAATGATTCCAAACAATCTTTGTTAAAATCAAATGGAGCATCCTTTTCGAGGAGTTTTGTCAAAGGTTTTGCGATGTTTGAAAAATCCTTGATGAATCTTCTGAAAAAACTTATATGACTTAAGAAGCTCTAGATTGCTTTGACTGAATTTGGTGGCAATAACTTCTTAATGACATTATCTTTGACAATATCGACTTCAATTCCTTAACTTGATTTTTTATGCCCTAATTCTTAGTTTAATAAAAGGTTTGTCTCTTCATACCTTTGGAGGACTCTCTTTAAGTTCATGAGGCAACCATCGAAAGAATCACTGAAAACAAAAAAATCATCCGTAAAAAATTCCATCACATTCTCTACTAAATCTTCAAAGATAGCGATCATACATTATTGAAATGTTGTAGAAGCATTACGCAAATCAAATGACATTCTCCAATAGGCAAAAGTGCCATAAGGGCATGTGAAAGTGGTTTTTCTCTTGATCTTTAGATGCTACTGGAATTTGAAAATAACCTAACATGCCATCTAAGCAACAATAGAATGCATTGCCTTCCAATCTTTCCAACATCTAGTCAAAGAAAGCGAGTGGAACATGATCTTTTTCTAGTGGCATCATTGAGCTTTCTATAATCAATGCATACTCTCCAACCCATGACAGTTTGCATAAGAATAAGCTCATTCTTCTTGTTTAGTACCATTGTCATTCCCCTTTTCTTTGGTATAATTTGAACTAGGCTCACCCATGGGCTGTTTGAAATTGGATATACGAGTCTTCCATTTAATAATTTCACTACTTCCTTCGTCTCTACCTCTTTCATATTCGGATTCAAGTGCCTCTACGGTTGCACGACTGGAATAAAATTATCCTCCATAAGAATTTTATGTGTACAAAATGAGGGACTTATACCCACGAGCTCAGCAATTTTCCAAGCTATTGCTTTTTTATGTTGCTTTAATAACTTTAGCGAATTCTCTTTTTGCTCACCATTTAGTTGTGAAGAAATAATGACAGGTAGTTTAGAGTCTTTTTCGATAAAGGCATACTTCAGATACTCAGGTAGTTGCTTCAACTCTAATTCTAGTGGTTCTTTAACCGAAGGTTTAAGTCTCTTAATATCATCCCTATCGATAACTTCTTTAACTTGACCTTCACCACCTCTTCAATTGCTTCAAGTTGAACCATTACTTCCCTTACATGAGTAGAGTTTGAACTATCCTTACTTCATTGTTTCAAACACACCTCTAAAGCATCATAATGCATTGCTTCTTGCACTACATTAGAAATTCTAGGATCTAGAATATCTAATGCAAATTAGTCATCATCATTGAATAAAGTTTGCTCAGTATATTTTGATAATATAATCACCATTTCATCATTTCCAACATGCAAATCTAACTTCCCATCTTTAACATCTATAATAACCCTTGCAATGGCTAAATATGGTCTTCCTAAAATGAGTGGTGCATCGATATTTTCATCCATATCCATAATTACAAAGTTACTAGGAAAAATAAAGTCCTTCGCCTTTGTCAACATGATGGACTCTTTTTAGAGCTACTGGGTTTTAGAATTTATAAACCTAATCTTCTACTATAACTCAATCTTTTATAGGCAAGTGTATCTATCGTTTTAGTAGTATGGAGTAGAGTATAGGATCGTCTCCATTAGGAACCATTTCAAGTATTAGTATTTTTTAGTCCTCCTATTATCTACTATATCGATTAAAGGAACAACTTAATAATTACTTCTAATCTAATACTAGAAATTATACTAAGTTACATTACTTAACACAACACGATAATAGAATACAATAATAACAATAATATTTTTTCATTTCCTTAACATGAATTTCAACCATTAGCTTTCTAATCATTAATTATCTATAGAAATTCATTATCTATACGAATGTTCTTCTCAGAATCATTCGTACCTAACCATAAATGTGTGTAATTGGAATCTCTTCCTAATTTAATAACTACTTAATAATTGCATAAAGGACTGTGTCATACTAAATTCCTTAGAGAGAATGCGGAAAATCTCACCATGGTATCTCTATTACTATAAGCGATTCGTTAGTAAAGTAGATCTATTCAATGGAACCATCTCTTGATGCATTCCAAAGAAATCTAATTGAGAATTGTGTTGTGCATATACTAATTCCTAGATTCATTTAACTTATTGGACTAATTAACAATTAGATATTTGATGCAATTAAGAACTAATCATGTTAATTTAATGAGCAAACCTTGTATCTACTCATACATTAAAAATGTGAAAAATGCACTAGAAAATACTCAAGGGAGGGGGAGGGGAGAGAGAAATGAATTGAGTATTTGTCTAAAATGCTCAAATAATTAATTTTAATACAGCAGGTGAAATTTTGCTTTAATAGCAATGGATAATACACAACAAATTATAATATAAAATATTAAAGAGATGAGGATATAAAATTTGAGTCCAAATTTAATTTAGAGTTTGGCCCACTTTCTACTCTCCACAATCCACCAATACCTCCAATCGAAGACTTTACCACCACTTTATTAATCACCAAACAAACATGTTCAAATTGAGCAATACACCACTTTTGCAACACTTAGAAAATAAAATATTTTATTTCTCTCTCTAGATGCTCAGTGATAAAGAGCAAATATAAGAACAGAGTATTATAATATTTTTCTCTCTCTTTCCAGATATTTATAAGTTAATGAGTAAGAGAACAAGAAAATTAATAATTTGTTTGTTCGCAAATAAAAACTCTTTTTCACTTTCATATTTCTTTTTTTTTAAATCTCCTAAGGACATAGTATTTATAGCCTTAAAAAGTTCAAATGTTCATTAGGGATAATGTTTTTATGTTTCCAAGCATTAAATACATTTCAACGGCCTTTTGGCCATATCGGCTCATTCATTTAAACTACCATGCTCTAATGCTTGTCACGACACAAAGTGTTGTACCTTTATTTTAGCCCTCGACTAAGTCTTTGCTCACGTGGACTCTATCGAGCCTTGAATTCAAACTTATCGCATCCTGAACTTGTCGTACCTTGGACTTGACCCTCGATCGAAGCTATGCATTTTCTATCTTGTTTAGTCTTAGACTTTTAACTCGTTATGCCTTGAATAATGGACTCGTCAAGCTCTCGACAAACCTTACGACTAAGGCTGTGCATTTTTCAACTTATTGTGCTTTAGACTTTGAGCTTATCGTACCTTGACTAATTGACTCGTCAAGCCTTCGATGTAACCCTCGACTAATGGCTTTGCATTTTTAGGCTTGTCGAGCTTTGCTCATGAGTTTGTCGTGCCATAGTGAATGAAGCAGTCGAGCTCTCGTCTAGACCTTCGACCAAGACTGTTCATCACTAATTTGTTCATGCTAAAACCTGCATAATCTTCTCAAAAACAAGTAACATACACATATATATTCTAGCATATTATTCATCATATTGTTTGACTAATTAAGTGCAGTTTACCATAATTGAATAGTTAATTGTGCATTATATTGTCTCATTAAAATCCATATCGAACATACAAGTTCAACAATCTCCCCTTTTTTGATGAGGACAATTACGCACAATTAACAGTTTTCAATTCAGTATACTCCCTCTCAATTAAGTATCTGGGTTTTAAAGGAACTTTCTCATATTTAATTCAAAGACTTCATGCTCAATTTTTGGAGAATGCAAACTACACTTTAATTCATCATTTAGCTCCCTCCCTTTTTTTTTTTGTTAAAAACAAACATAGCATGCACCATACATCATAACAGCTCTTCTTCCCCTTTGAACTCACTAAACTCATACTTCATGCATGTTAATTGTGTGTTATATACTTCTTATCCCCTTTGTACTCATCAAAAAATAAGATGACAGACTTATAGTATTACTACAAACATTTAGATTTTATGCTAAGTCTTAAGTTCAATTCTTAGAACCAGAAGTCAATCGAAAACCCTAAAGTGAACAAAACCTATATCAAACCTTAGAATTTAGATCCAACAATTCCGCGTTCTCAAACCCTAAATAACTGAATTGAGATAATTGTGGATAATAGTTTGTAATAATATAGGGAAGCTTAAAAATATAAGATTCGGTAATTTTTAGTGTACTTCGGATCCAAACGGATCAGTTTTCAAAAACTGTGCCTTGGTACACTGGATGTTAAAAATATTTTGATGACACCATTAGATTTGTAATAATAAAATATTAATTTATAATTTTTCGGTAGCAAAAAAATCATATATTATAATTATACATGTATTTTCTTTACTACCGATAACATATTAGTCTTGTTCACTATGCATTATCCTATTCTACTATTTATTACTATTAATCTATCTCTACTTTTTCTTACTCCATTTTCTTACTACCTATATATTTGTTTTCTTACTTTTTTACTTTCCCCATACGTCTTAAGTCACATCATATCTTATATATTACTTATTTTTCTTTACAAAATACAAATTAAATAATTTTTTCTTCCCTCTCCTCCTTAGAACCGATGCTCCCTCCGCTTTATCTCTATTTATATATATTTTTTTTTTCATTTTATTTTATTACACTCAATTTCCCTCCATTTCTTTGACACATCTACTTTTACATAACAAAACTCTAACAAAATCTCTTCACAAATTCTCTCTACCAAAAATCTTCTCTAAACAATTCTTTCCAACTTTCTTTCCCTTTTCCACATATCACTATCCATATATTTTTTTTACAACCATCACTTTCTATCATCAATAAATATACACCTTAGGAAAAAATCTTCTATAATTATTTTTCTGATGTTATGTAACTGAGCATTACTATAGTGTTGTTTCTTAAAACTCATGCGAGTTATGGAAGCAACAATATGTTCATGTTTTTTTCCTGCATATGCCAAGAATTCCCGTTATGTTATTTTGTTATATTATGTTATTATGTTGATAATATTGTTATTATGCTCCTAATCTAACTTTTTATATATTTGTTAATAAATATATGTATATCTATATATTTCTTAGAGCCTAAATGCTCACTAACTCTCACTAACATACTCTTACTATTCTTATTATTATTGCTCTTATTATGTCTTTTCTTTTCTTTCTTTTTCTTTTTCTTTTGGGATTAGTCTATTCTTAGTCCCATGATACCTTGATGAAGCTAAGGTTCCCAATACTTGAGCTTATTATTTTTCTTATTATTGCTTCTTATGTCTTTCTTATATTATTATGTGATATTTCTATCTTTTTCATGCTACATAATCATATGCATGCATAATCATAATGATATTGTCTCAACAACAATAAGGAGGAATTTTCTTTAATAAAGGAAAATGGAACCAAATTCTTTTATCATATAACTTTGTCACTAAATAAATATTTTTTCATAAAAAAACATAAAAAATTATTTTAAAAAATTTAGACAAACTCATCATAAATTTTCTTAAGTGACAATAAAGATGATTTTATCAAAAAATTATAAGGAAATAAACAATATCTTTTCATGATAAGTAACACGAAGTTTATTAAAAATTTAGTTTTAATAATGATATGAAATTTTTTCATAAAAGCTTAAATTAGGATTTTACCAACTCCATAATAAAAAACTAAGAACTAGACTAGTTTTCAAAGTTAAGATAAGAATCAACCCACTAGTATTATAAATTCACTTAGAGAAATAAAAGTTTGCCAAGTTTCTAAATGATAAACTCATTTTCAAAGAAATAGAAGAAAATAAACATATTAAGCTCAAAAAACAATAGATATTATTAACAACTTGAGAAATGTTGAAAGTGTTTCTTCTAAGTAAAAATTTTATAGAGAACTTCAAAGAACAAGTTTTTAGAAATAAAAATTTATCTTTAAAGAAGTTAAGAAATAAAGATATAAGAGGCAAAATATATGTAAGACAACTCAATTTATTAAAGACTATCAACAACATAGGAAAAATTTTGAGGAACTTCGTTTTATCACTAGAGGTAAAATTTGAAGATATCCTAAAAGACCAGAGTTAAGAAAAATTAATTTATATTAGAAAAGAAAGTAAACAATAAAATTTATAAGAAAATACTCATTTATAATAGCCCAAGAATTTATAAAGTTCTTTCAGAACACTTAAAAAGAAAACTATTAAAGTTCAAGTTTTCAACACCATAAGACAAATTGTTTTATGAAAAATAATTGTTGAGACAATATCATTAAAATTTTGCATATAATATGATTCTATATATGTGTATCAAAGGATTTTTCAATCATATAAATATCTATATTTTTGCTAAAGGATTTTTAGATAAAGAAAGTTTGGAAAATTGTGTTTTAAGGGCTGGGATTTTTATGATGAATCTGTACCGATCTATTTCATAACTCAAAAGACTTTTTATGACAAAAATAACCTCAGAAATAGATCAATTTTTTTGATTAGGTAGAAAACGGTACATTATATGTAAACCCCCAAAAATTTTCATAATCCTTAAAAATAATTTTAGAAGTATAAATATCAAAGACCCGAAAAATCAACTTGAGATTTAAAACTCAATTCTAGACCGAGTCAAATACCGGAAACGAAACCCTAAAAGTTGAACCCAGTTAAAAATTTAAACAAAAACGAGTTCTCTCAATCTTGAGGAAACGAGAACCCCTGAAATAAAATATAAAGTCCAATTACCGATATAATCAACGACCGTACATCGATTAAATAATCTACCCAATTCCTAAAACGCAAATCGAAACAATAGATCCAAATACCGCTTAACAACGAAATAATAAAGTCCTAATTCCTTCAGTAAAATTTTTAGAATCACAAAATCCAAATTTTCCACAAAAGTCAAATCGAGTCAACTCATAAACCTAGACTCGGTTAAATGATTCCGAGAACTAAAAACTATTAAATAATCACAAATGAAATAAAATAAAATAAAACATAAATTCGAGCTAAAATTTCTAAAACACTCAAGACTCGAAAATTATACCATCTTACGAATATCTCGATGAAAACGGAATTCAAAACGGAACCCTAAAAGTCAACAAGCCTATAACGAACCCTAGTAGTTAAGATCCGGCAATCCCGCGTTTTCAAACCCTAGAAAACGAATTAAGTAAATAGCCTAGAATAGTTCGTAATAACGTAAGGTACATAAAAATATCAGATTCGCGAATTCTCGAGTGACCTTCGGACCCAAACGGATCGGTTCTCGAAAGCGTGTCCCGGAGCTCGGAATATTAAAAATATTCCGTTTATACCAATAGACTCGTAAAAATACAAGGATTCCAAAAATATCAGTTTTAGAATTTTTCGGTAGCTAAAAATTACAGATATCGCATTATTACGCGTATTTTTATTACTACCGGTACTTTAATTGTCTAGTCTACTATTCATAGTACTTTTTCTACTATTCATTACTATTCACCTATCTCTACTTTTTCTTACACCTATTTCTTACACCTACATATCTATTTTCTTACTTTTTCATTTCCAATACAACTTTATTTCACATCTACTTTACACATTACTTCTTTATTACACAAACAAATAAAACAAATCAATTTCTCTCTCTCTTCATGCCCAAAACCGGCGCCTCCCCCTCCCTATTCATCTCTATTTTTTTCTTTTTCAATTATTTTATACATCAAAAATCACTCCAAAAATTCTATAAATACCCCTTCCTCTTCCTCTTTCACACAATTCATTCACTACCAAAACTCTTTCAAAATCTCTCCACAAATCTCTCTTCAAGAATTCTCTCTACCAAAACTCTCTCAACCAATTCCTCACAAAAATCATCCCTCATACATAAACTATCTACCACATTACTACTCACATAATACCCATTTCATCTACCACCTTCATACCTCTTTCATACTTAGGTAATATTTATTCCATCTATTATTCATCCATGTCATGTAACTTAACATGACTTGGTGTTGTTTTGAAACTCATATGAGTAGTAAAAGCAACAACATGTTCATGTTTTGTTCTTGTACATAAGCTTCCTATTTTATTATGTTGTTATTATTATTGTTATTTTTCTTCTTATATTATGTATATTATGTATATATATTTACTTAGAGCATATAAGCTCATTTGTTATTTATTTATTTCAAGTTATGCAATTTATTATTTTATATTTATTAAGACTAGTCTTTCTAGTCTTAGACTTGTCCATATCAAGTCAAAACAACCTTTTGATTATTTATTTTAATCTTTCGGGACTAGTCCATTCTTAGTCCCGGGATGCCTTGATAAAGCTAAGGCTCCAATACTTGATCGGGATTCCTTGATGAAGCTAAGGTTCCCAATGCTTGATATTTTATTTTCTTACTTATTATTTGTTTCTAGTATTTCTTATGTTCTTATTATTTTATATGCTCATGTTACTTGCATCTACATAATGTTAATGTCTCAACTAAGTCTAAAAAGTAGAATTTCATTTTATTAAGGGAACTCAAAACTAGATTTTCTATCATATGGTTTGTCACAAAATAATGAAGTTTTTATCAACAACATAAAAATAAAGCACTACAAGCTTTCCCAAGATTTTCCTAAAATGACGAAGATAGTTTTATAAGAAATAAATATCTTCTTTATATTTCATGGTAATTTAAGTTTTAAGAAAAATAAATCGTTAATGTTGAAAACTTAAATTCTTTTCTAAACTAAGGAACAAACTAGTTTTCAAAGTTAATATAAAAATCAACTCATGAAGAACCCACTTAGGAAAAGTAATGATTTTTTTCTAAAAGAAAGAACTTGTTTTCAAAAGAATATAAATAAAGTAAGGTTAGCAATAATGGATTTTATCAATAAAGATGATTCTTTTCAAAGAAATGAAAGAACAAGTTTTAGAAAGCAAAAGCTTATATTTTAGAAATAAATATAAGAAGGCAAGATTCATTTTCTAAAAACCATCCTAAATACAAAAATTATAAAAAGGGTTTTCATCAACTTAATGTATTTTTGATGAATTTGAACTTTAATCACTAGAAGGAAAATTTAATACATGACTAAAGGATTAAGGAAAAATTTAACTTGTTTTGGAAAAAGGAATGAAGAAAATAAAATAAGATTATACTCATTTATAACAATCTAAGAAAAATATAAAATTTCTTTAAATACTTGAAAGGAAGTTTTCAAAGCTAAAGTTTAAAAGAATTATTTTATGAAATAAATTGTTGAGACACTACCATTAGGATTTTTGCATATAAAGTGAGCATGCCTATATATTCAAAGTGTTTATCAAATATATATTTATATTGTTACAAAAGGATTTTCTTTAAAATGGAGTTGAGTTAGAAAATGGATTTTTGCAAAAGTTTAGAAAATTCGTTTTAAATCTGTACCTGACGTTTTCGGAACCCAAATGACCTTTTATGACCAAGATAAGTTTAGAGATGGATAGAACTTTTCGAATAGGTAGAAAACGGTATATCATATGCGAAATTCCGAGTTAAAATGAGCAAGTTATGGCCATTTTAAGTTGGAATTTCTTCTTATACGATTTTACCGCGATTTTAAGTAAAGTTTAGAATCTCCAAGATAGAATTTCATGAAAGACTTATCCCGGGTATTTCTTTTGTCTAGGTGACGAAGGATACGAGAATACCCTACCCGAGGATTTCTACGACTAAGAAGATAGCGAAATGGACGAGTGAGTTATTCCTCTAAATTCGTTACTTGCTTGTGCTTGTAAGTAGTAGCATTAGTATTAAGAAAAGATAAAAACGAATATATTTGGGGATTCGGGATTATATATGATTCTATGTTTATGCGTGAAATGAGAATTAAGAATATCGCAACTTCGATCTGCTTGTTTAAATAATTTTGTTTACTTACTTGTATGATTG
The DNA here is from genome assembly GCA_024138025.1 of Combretum micranthum. NCBI lineage: Eukaryota > Viridiplantae > Streptophyta > Magnoliopsida > Myrtales > Combretaceae > Combretum > Combretum micranthum. The sequence goes on from JAMXBD010000138.1 coordinate 1,181,747, forward strand.
TTTATTGTTGCTAAATTGATTGATCGCCCCTAATAAACCTTAATAAGGTTTGACCTAAGAACAATAAAACGTTCACGCATAGCATCCATCGAGTCACATCTATCTCAGAAGGCTGCTACTCCTACGCGTAGAGTTGGATTGGCTGTGATCGTGCGGTGCCACGGGCCATGTTCCTTCCTGGAGAATCCAAATCGCTCGGGGAAAGCGACTCTAGGTTCGGAGCCGAGCCAACCGAACGCTGTGGGTGAGGACCTGGGGACTAGCAGTAGAAGGTCGAGGACCTTCAACCCCGATTCCCTAACCTTTGATACGGAGGGGTAAATCCGTTCTATATATGGTTTCCGGACGACTATATATATTCGTGTAATCATGTGATTGGTTCATTGTATGCATAGCATATGTGTGATTAAATAAATAAACTTGTTTGAAAATGTGCGAATGAAAAGGAATATCTCACTAAGCTAAGTTGTAGCTTATACCCCTATAGATTTGATTGAAACAGGTATATTCGTGGATTAAAATTGAGGATCATGACATTAAGGAAGTCATGGACGGACGATTAAGGATGTGGAATCATACGATGAAGAAAGTTGTAAGATTCTTTATATGTGCTAACCTTTATGATTAGTGAGGTACTTTTATTTAAAGACAATAGAAGAATATGCCCTTAAGAATTGAAATGTGATATGTTTATGTTCTATATTCTCTTTGCCTTGTTACATTTATTATCGATATAAATTGCGCTACTCCGATGCGTTCCTTTAGTTGTGATGTACGCCTTGTGCATGATATGGAAGCCTTTGCGTGACTAAAGTAGTCATTCCTAGGCTTTAGTATTGTGTACGGCGGACTGCCACGTTTAGGGTACCCCTCGGGGCGTGACATTATATGTGAACTTCCGAGTTAAAATGAGCAAGTTATAGCCATTTTAAGTTGGAATTTCACTTTATACGATTTTTTATTTTGGTATTTCTCTTGTATAGGTGATGGGGAGACCGAGTTCTCGTAGCTCGAGGATTATTTTGATTAGAAGTTCCTACTCAAATGGTTGAATGAGTTTCTTTCTTATATTTTTGCACTTATACTTCTGCTTGTAAATTAGTGGCATTAAAGTTAGGAAAAGATAAAATGGAAAAGTGCATGTGCTTTATATATATGTTGAAATTATGATTAGGTATATCGAGACGAGAATTTTTTATAATGAATGTTTGATCTAGTGTAGGAATGGTTGTCTACAAATTCTATGATCACCTGTAAAATACTTAATCATGCTATAAGTACTTAATAAAATCGATTCATGCATCCCATTGGCTGAGTTCATTGCATTCATTACTATCCCCTTGGTAGGACAAAGGCATAGTAAGGAGGTTTGTAGAGCTCGTAAGATCTACAAAACGGTGAAAGGTCGTCCGAATTAAATTACGGTGCAAAAACACCTGAATAAACTATATTTTGCAGCTGGGTAGTGACTTGAATAAAAACTACCAAGAAAAGAATCATACTTTTATAGTTGGGTAGTGACTTAAACAAAAACTACAGATGTATCATATTTGTGAAAATTGGTTTATATGGCCTGGAACACCTAACCCCGAATGGAGGGGTAAATCCATTCAACATATGAATCCTGAAAAATCATATTTATTGTATGTTCATGTGCTTGTGTATCTCATATGGTTGTTTAAATTAACTTTTTTTTACTATTGGTTGTTGGGCTTTTAATTGTGGAAATAATTCTCACTAAGTACGTAGTTTATACCCTCTTAGATATCTATTGCAACACTCGTGTCTTTGGTTGGAGCCTAGGGGATATTTTACCCAGGTAAGACCTTCGAAGTTAAGAGCTTATTTGGATAGAAATGAAAAGTTAGAAGTAGATGTAGACTTCCAAGTAAAACTCAAAAATGTATTTATTTTGAATATGGACTCTGTTGGATTTAGTTATATTGATGGGGAATGCCTCTTAATGTTTGCAACACTCTCTATATTTTTTAACCTTAATTTTATTTTTATGATCTGCTTTCTTAATTGCTATATTGTATAATTGCTTAAATGGCTTGTTCCAAAGTTTGGTTCGCTATAAACGTGAAAGTATACCTTACACCCGATATTGAGACTTTTGGGATAACTAAGGTTGTCATACTTTAGTCTAAATATTGAGTGTGGTGGCCTGCCACGTTTAGGGTACCCTTTGAGTTGTGATAATTACAAACAAGAAGAGATGCACAGATAACATACAAGTTCAAAAAGATGTTTTAGACATGTTAAGTCACTCAAAACCATGTAAAAACATATATCTGAAATTTATGCAAGTTTTTTTTATCCAAAATTGCATAATATGTTTTTTCAAGCATGCACAAATTTGTCCAAAAAGGTTTTCACAAATTTTCAATCATTCAAATAAGTTTAGAAAGCAACATTGAACATGTCACGCCCCATAGGGTATCCTAAACGTAACAGCCCGCCACATACTATATAAGACTCTCGAAATTCTATCCGAGCCCTTCAGGAGTCTTGTATAGATGTAAAGCGTCCCTTTACGACAATAGAATACTTGATCAATGGAGTTAAGAAGTTTAATGTGGCATTCATTAGCCATAGATAATAAACCAAAACACATATATACTTTACAAAGTCTAAGGGACATTCCCCCGCAAAATAATATTAAGTCCATTACAGTCATCCAAAGTCCTTTAGTTTCCAAAGGAAGTCTAAACAAAATCAAAATGAACTTCTAAGGAAAACTCTTAGCTCCGGTACCTGAGCTGTAGCCTGCCTTGGCCTAAGCCAAATGAATTCATGCTGCAACAAGTAAAAACTATAGGGGCGTAAGCTAACTAGCTTAGTGAGTGAAAACTTCCATATCACAATTAAGACAAATCATTCAAACAGGTGGTTACTCAAACAAATGATATGCATCAAGCAAATGAGTTAACAAACATATGACCAATCGGAAATCATATATGGATAGACTTGCGCCCTCCATCCCGGTTAGCAAATTAAACGAATCCTACGGTACGACGCCGTTTAAGCTCACGGTCAACTGAACAATAATTCTTTTTATGGATGACGATTAACCAACAATTTCGTTTTATGGATCACGACTAACCAACATATTCGTTTCATGGGTCACGAAAAACCAACAAATGCTAATGCTCCATCCCCGTCGTGAAATGAATGAGTCCAATTATAATTGAGGTCCAATATAGATTAATCCAATTCTTTTAGGTGACCAATAATTATTCGCAGACAATCAATATAAATTCTCGCTAAACAAGCAGCAGCTTAACACCCGGTTTCCATATTCCTTAAGTTCAACTTCACATATCAACAGCAGACAAGTATATAATTCCCATATACCCCATCATGCATAATCGTTTTTATCTTTCCTAAACAACTAATGCCACTATCAATACAATCACAAGCAATAATTAAGAGCGAAGTAATACTCACTCGGCCATGGTACGCCGGTCTCTTAATAGTAGTAGTCGGGTGGTATGGTATCGTCTTGCTCGGGATCACCTACTAAATGAGAACTACCTAATAAGTATCTCATCACTAAACTAATTCAAGCTATGCATCTAAACTACACAAAATCGGAATTCTCGCTATTTGCGGAAGTTCCAACTTAAAACGGCCATAACTTGGTCATTTTAACTGGGAATTTCGCAAATTTTATATTGATTTCTATCTAATTCGAAAGATCTATCTATTTCTTAGTATTATTTTCAAGTTTTGAAAACATTAAGGTCACGGAACGGTGGGATCAGATCTGTTCTATAACTTTCCTCTTTCCGAAAAATTGTTTTGCAATTGGTACAAATGTTTCTAGTTGATGATTCATGTATAGATGGTATATGAATGAATTCCTAGTATGAATGTTATGTAATGAGTTTAATATATGCATGGTCTTGATGATTTTTGATGATGAACTTTTATGAACCCCTAATTATCATAAAACTCCATGATGGTCGCTTCTAAAAAAATCTATTCTTTCCAACTTTGCATTCCCTAGGGTTTTTAGGATTCTATTCTTGGAATTTACTTGTTATCTAAATAAAAATGAGTCCTTAGCATCTATACTACCCATGACCTTCATTTATGCATAAAAATCCACATTTTTTACTTGGTAAATATGTTTTTAAACAAGCTTTTCACAAAAATCCGAATTTTGGAAATTTTCTTTTCTTGCATTTTTCCTATGAGAAAACTTGTTTAATGCACCAAAATTTGAAGCTTTATTATATCTATTGTCTAAGACTTCATTTAGCTCATGAAACATTTAATTTAAGCTTGGGTACTAAGTGTTTATGTAGGCATTATTCCAAATTACGAATTTAACAAGCTAATCACTATCTCAAGATTTTCCATTCTAACTCCACTACTTGTTTTACATATTACTCATGCTTAAACTCATTCAAACTTATAAAAATAATTCCTTAAAGATACCCATTACATATACTATTAATTTTTCATGTAAAATATGAGTTTTAAAGTGGTTTTAGTGGTTTTTAAAATAGGGTTCCAAAATCATCCGAATTTTCATAAAACATTTCTAGTGAAGATCTTTTCTTTTTCAAGTTTCTTGCTTCATATACATGAAGATCTATCATCTAACACATCTATACACATGCAAGTCTAATCTTTTATGATCATTAATGCATGAAAAATCAAAATAATCATATGAACATCAATGTAGATGAAGGCATGAATGTCTAAACACTAGATCTACCATATTTAGTGCATGAATCATGAGTTTCATGGCATGAACATAACTTTCTATGCTAGATCTCTACTTTACATGCATGAACAAGATGATATTCTAACAAAAACTCTTTTAAACACCAGATCCACTTCTTGTGATGGCTTGATATTCTTGTATTAGCGTTTTCATGTCCCTAGCATATGCTCATTGGGATTAAAAGTGGAAAACACACAAGAATGGTCTTGCCATTACAAGATAATGTAGGAATAAGGTTTAGAATCATCACTTAAATGGAGATTTGGAGATGAAAAGAAGAGGAAATGAGTTTGTGTGTGTGAATGTAAGGGGAGGCTAGGTCACGGCACAACAAGAGAAAAAAGGAGAGAGTTTTCTTCTTTGCAAAATTTTGAAAGAGTGAAAAATGAGAAGAGAGAGAGAACATAAGCTTATATACTAAATGGATTAGGGTTTTAATTGAATAAAGAAAGTAAAAATAAAACAAAAATGAGGGGGAATTGGGAAGGGGGGCGCCGGCCATGGGGTGTGGGAGGGAGAGGGAGAGTTGAAATTTGATAAAATTTGTATTTTATGTAATAAAATGTAATAATTGTATCAATTAATTAGGAAACAAAATTTCTTGAAAAAGAAAATTATAATGAGTATTTGTAAGGATGTAAGAATAGGGTATGGGTAGTGTGTAGTGTAGGTTGTACTTGTGAATAGTAGACAAGACATCTACTTTACCGGTTGTAACGAAAATATGAGAAAAGGCTATAACTGTAATTTTTATAGCCCGAAAATTATAAAATTGATATTTTTGAAATCCTTATAAAATTTTGGTTCTAATGAATATTCTAGAATATTTTTCTGAGTTTGTGGTCCCGGCATTTTTCGTAATTGAGCTCGGGAAGGCTGGAATTGAAAAATTCCGAATTAAAACTTTTTAAGGTTTAAAATATACTTTAAAAAATAATTCATATTCATTTACTTTGTAAAATTTTTTTATTATGAAACCGAAGAAAAGCCGGATTTAGGTTTTCTAAGCTTCTCTCACTAGACTTAAACTGAACTGGATTAGGGTTTCGCTTTTCAACTCCCAGGGTTTACTTAACTACTGAAAATACCGGGGTTTACAGAACATGTCCAAACATTGTTTTTGCATCAAAAGCATGAGAAAAAAAAACATTTTCATGCATTCAAAACCAAGTTTTAGCACAAATTAAGATTAAAACACATACAAAAACAATATATCATCAAAGATTCATGCTTAAGCACATCCAACACTTCATGCAAGTTTAAAAAGGCATTTAAAAGCATGTTGGAACTAAACAAACTACATAAGTTCACCTATTGCAAACTTGTGCACATTTTGGTTATAAAAAACATGAAGTTTCCTCAAGAATGTGCACAAAATTGTCCAAAAGCATTTTTATTCAAATTTGAACTTTCGTACAAGTTTGTTTAGATCCAATAAACATGAAAAAATATGATTCAAGCATAAAAAACACAAAAATCTAATTTTGTGCATTTCAAACCCCATTTTAGCTAAATTTTAGCTTAAAACATGCATAAAAAAATCTCCACACAAAAATTTTGCATTAACATATTATATACGCAGACAACAAGGCACAAACCATTAAACTCAAACAAGTTGGGGTCACTTGGGGTACCTACATAAACACAATTATCTTTTTAGTACCTATTTTTGTTTGGGTCCTTTATGATTAGCTAGACACTAAGTATTTCCCTTCTTGGCACTCACATATACTTGCTTATATAACCAAATGTATTGGTTTTCTCATTGTACAATTGTGTTAATATGGCTAAGCTTGCCACAATAGCTGCAAGTTCCATAAGTAGTTCTCACAAACTTGGTTTTATGAGACTTGCAACCATTTTTTCTATCATAGTCAATTCCATATTTGTTAAAATCACATTTTTGTTTTCTAAGAGAAGTACTCAAATTATTCTCTTCCTTGGTGAATTTGGCTAGGGTAGCATTTGCATCACACAAGCTAGTATTCAACTTGTCATTTTTATTTTTAAGATTAGCTAGCTGTTTTAAAATTTTATCATTTCTATAACTAGCACATGCAACATTATCATTACTTTTATCATCACCATTTAAAGTTTTAACTTCTAGATCAAGTAAATCATTTTTAATTGTTAATTTTTCAATGATCTTGCTATTTTTGCCTTTTGGCTTCTTATGTTTATTATTCAGCTTGTCATTTTCCAATTTCAAAGATTCAATTTCTTCATGCAACTTTTTATTTTCCATTTTAATCTCTTCATATTCAATTCTAAATTTATTTAACTTTTCTTTCACTTCCATCATTAATGTTTTAAGCATGTTGCTCTTTTTCTTCATTTTAATTAATTTACTACATGCTTTTCCTTACATTTCACAAATTTCATCATAAGGAATTTGTGAAAAAATAGAGCATACCTCATCATTAAGGGCCATCAAGCATATATCATCATACGAGTCGGATGAGTCTTCATTACTCTATGTAGCCACATATGCTCTTTTCTTCTCCTCCTTGCTTCCTTTCTTTGTATATAAGCAATATGGTTGAATTGCCCTGGCTCATTATACTTAAAGCATGTGATGGTTTTTCTCTTAGATTTTGAGGAGCTGGCATCTTCCTTCTTTTTCATCTTCTTGTTCAGCTTAAGGGCATGATGAACTTCCTTGTAAGCTATTCAAGCTCTTCATCATCTTCTTCCCCACTCTGCTTCTCTTCACTTGAACTTGAGTCAGAGCAAGAGACTTTTAGTATAATTTCCTTCTTAGTTGATTCCTCTCTATGCTTCTTAATCATTTCATGGATCTTGAGGGTTCTAAAGGTTTTTATTTTCTCATTTTGCTCAAGTCATGTGCCTCTTCAATGGAAATTCTTTTCGCCTCCCAGTCCTTTGGCAAGGACCTAAGAATTTTAGTGTTTATCTCCAAGTTAGTATATGTCTTGCTAAGAATAAACAATTCATTCAAAATATTGATGAATCTATCATGCATTTGATCAATTGTTTCATTAGTCTTCATTTTAAAATTTTCAAATTTGCCACAAAAAAGACTAATTTTAGTATCTTTTATTCTGTAGATCCTTCTTAGGTATTTTCAAGATTTTCCCAAATTTCTTTAGCTGATCTACAAGTGCAAATTCTACTAAAATCACTTCATTTAAACCACAATACAAGATATTCATTGTACCTTCATTTAATTGAACTTTCACTTTTTCGGCCTTAGTATAGCTAGATTCATTTTTACCTTCAACAACTATAGGACCATTTTTTATAACCTGCCATAGAGATAGATTTTGTGCATAACGAAAATCTTCATCCTATACTTCCAATAAGCATAATATGTACTGGTGAGGATAGGTGGCCTAATGATAACTTGCCCTCTAGAAACCCTAATGCATTTGATGTCATGATCTTACTTTATATGCGATTAACATAAAAAAATAGAGACGGGGCTCTAATACCAAATGAAAACGTGAAAATCATAAGAAAATACTCAAGAGGGGAGGGGGTTAAATTGAATATTTACCTTAAAAATGAATAAATAATTAATTTTAATGCAGCAAATTAGATTTTACTTTAATAGTAATGGGTAATACTAGAAGATTATAATATGAAATATTAAAGAGATAGAATATAAAATTTTGAGTCCAAATTTAATGTAGAGTTTGACCTACTTTCTACTCTCTACGATCCACCAATACCTCCAATTCGAGGACTATACTACCACTTAATTAATAACCATATAAACATACTCGATCTGAGTAATACATCGCTTTTACAATACTTAGGAAATTAAGGGTCTGTTTGGATGGTCTGTTTTTTATCTGTATCTATATCAAAATGCCATGTGTAAATATGTGTCCAATTTGTATCTATATTTAATCTATTTAATCTTTTAATGAGAACTATCAACTATTTTTCTATCTATATCTATTTCTTGATAAACAATTTGTTAGAAAAAAGTGCATGTATTTGTAATCTGCTAACAAACAAATAGATCCTAATTATTTTCTTTCTCTCTCTAGATGTTCACTAATAAATAGCAAGTACAAGAAGAGAGCACTAGAATATTTTCTCTCTCTTTCCAGATATTTACAAGTTAATGAGTAAGAGAACAAGTTCAACAAACATGATGATGAAACAAGAATAAACAAGAAATGCATAAATATAACAAAATACTCATAGAAAAGATAATAGAACGAAACCTTTTTTTAGATTACTTAATAGAAGTCTTTACAATGACACGAATGATGAATTCCCATCTTCTCTCTCAAGTTCTCTAGGGAAAATTACAGAATACAACACACTCAGATACAGTAGTTTTACTCATCTCCCCTTTTCTCTCTCTACCATGATTTTAATTCCCAAGGGTATGATGAATAAGGGAAGTAATGCGTATGAATCATGGTATCTTATCCTAAAGGTTGCAAGCTATTTGTACCCTAGATAAAATGCCCATTCGAGCATAAGCCTAAAAAGAAATGCTTTGCACAAATTTCCCTTTGAAATATCGATTCAATCTTTAAAAATTGCAAAACAAGGTCGATCATACCCTCCATCATGGGGATGATGGAGGGATGATAGTCTCTGACCAACAATTTGTCCACCATAATGCAGTTACTGAGCCCATTGCAGTCACTGGTCACTTCTTCTCCTTGATAATAGTCGTGATGAACCTATTATGGTTATTGTATTCCATTTCTTGCTTCATATGGAGTCAGATCTTCCACATAACATTTGTTACTCTTTATAATGCCCGTTATAATCCACAATTGATTTGATCCTTTGCTCTAAAGTGAATAATTTGTGTTGACTTGTTCCAAAATCACCTGAAATGAACATATATAGTAATTAAGTACCAATTCTTGAATAATTTCTCTAAATAAGTACTAAATTGCACTTAACACCCTAAGGAAATCATGAATAAATTATACCTATCACAACACATCTTCTATGATCCCCCTGCGATATCTAGTGGATCCATCGGCTAACTAAAGACTCATTCTAGTAGCCTTCGGTCCTTCTAATCACAGCCTCTTAAACATGCTATATGACATCACATTTATATTAGCTCCCAAATTAGCTGAAGGCTTCTTAATAGGTAGATTTCGAATTAAATAATGGAAAAGGAAACTACCTGGATTCTTCATTTTTGTTGGGAGTTGATTAAGAACAACAGCCTAACATTTCTTCCTAAGTGTCACCATATAAATCTCCTCTAACTTTCTTTTGTTTGAAAGAAGTACCTTCAAGAGTTTTGCATCTTTTGGCATTTGTGAGAGAGTATCTACTAAAGGGAGATTTATGTGAAGCTGTTTAAAAAGAGTTCTAAAAACTTCTAAAACTGTTCTTCATCTTGACTCCTTTTAGTTCTACTAAGATATGGAACTAGTGGTTTATAAGGCTGACAAAGTATGTCTCCTTCTTTTCCTCTTCTCTCTTTTCCTCAACTACTTTACCTTCTTTCTCTTTCATAAACTCCTCTTGTTTGGTTTGTCTTTATCACCAAAAACTTCCTTCTCTTTCTCTTTATTTTTCTCCTTGCCCTCCAAATTCTGCAACTCTTTACCACTTCTTAAAGTAACTGCTTGAAACTTGTCTTGAACTTCCCATTCAAGTAACTTAACGATTTGGTTCATTTGCACTCCTACATTCTAGAGAGTTTGCATGACTTTTGAGCACAATTTCAGTTTGTTGATAATGAATCTTAGAATTCCTGATAAATGGTATAAATAACTCCTCCATGTAGGACTTTTGATGATGAGATCCAAAATAAGAGTATCCTTATTGTAAAGTTGGATGTGGATGACAATAATCCCAATTTTGATGACCCCAAGCCATATGTGGATAAGATGGCATGGAATTTTGATTAGGGACCCCATAAGGGTTTCCATAAAGACCATAATTGTCACGCCCCAATGGGTACCCTAAACGTGATATCCCATCGTACACAATATTTAAACTCAAGAATGACTACCTCAGTCACTCAAAAGCTTCCATATCGGTACAAGGCGTACATTCACAACAAAGGGAGACTGGTGAAGTAATGCATTTTAAGATATTGGTAGCAGAACATGCAAAATAATACTTAATATATTTCATTGGAATAAAAAGTCTTATAACTTCTAAAGGGTATTCCCTAGATAATTTCATAATAACATAGTCTTACTAAGATAAATAACAAAAGCTAGAAGATTTTAGAAGAAATCTATTCTAAGACTTCAAAACAGAGTTCCTCCAAAAGCTTCCTAAAATAAAGATTCTACCCGGGTGATCAAGATGGTCTCGGGAGTAAAAAGATAATCTTGTAATATCAAAAGTCTATAGGGGTATAAGCATAACTAGCTTAAAGAGATATTCCTTACGCAAAAGTACTCATAACAGGCAATCAACCAAGTTTATTAATCAAGCATACGAGATGTAACAACCATATGATCAAACATTACATATGACTATCCGATTTCGTATGTATGATGGATTTATCCCTCCATCGGTGGTTAGGAAATGATTTGAACTTGCCCTAAACGACCTCCTTAAAGTTACGCGCGTCTTGGGGTTTCAACGAACCGTACTACTAGTCCCTCGGCTTTCCTTACCAAAAGCGATCAATCTGGCTTGGCTACAACCTAAGGATTCCCCGAACGTCCTAAAACCTCAAGATGTAGCTAGGCAGCTTACATACATAAACCCACAAATTAAAGTTCAAGCTACTAATTACAAGTACCTAAACACTATTCAATTCAAAACACGTTAAAATCACATGAATTAGGTCTTAGATTCACAAATCCTAAGATAAAATAATGAACACAATTTTAGGAGAAAAAATATAAACTGAAGATAAATATCACCTAATGAGCACAAATTCTTGTAAAAAACAAACGTTAGATAATTTGGATTTACCTAGAGAACTTGAATTCCTCACAAAAGAAAAGTTTCTCTAGAAAAAAATTCTTGCTCTCTTATTCACATGTATTCTATGTCAAAAATTTGTTACATAAAGGTACAATACTATTACAACATCTGTGCACGTTCATTTATATGTGTCAGGCATAGAAATCGTGATGATATTATTTGTTAACGTGGTAGATTTTTTATAACAAACTTCGTATTAATCCTCACGCGCATAAGACTGGATTGGGGATGTGACGCATGTAGAATTGTAGCCTCAGTTGTTGGTCATGGTAGGTACTGTGTCTATTTCAACTTGGATACGTTTTGTTTAGCTTCAATCGTAGGGGGGCGTGTTAAGGCGCTATTGACCTTCTTTATTGGTTGTTATTTGCCTTCGATTATAATCCCAAGGGTTGCCATTGACTTTGTCTTCAACTATCTTTTTTGTTTTTCTTCAAATCTTGCTTAAATCACTTTGTTTCTTTTCATGATCTTAAAGATGAAAAACAACAATTAAATAATAATAACACAATTTTATGGGAATTTATCTAATAATAATCAGATTAAGCATGAATTGCCATGATTTGAACAAAGTATAAATGACTTGTCAATGATATCTCCTTGATTTAATATTTAAAAATATTTAATTTAATTGTTGTTGTTGCTTGCATGCCTTGTAGATAATGTTTTAAAGATTATTGATAGTAATCTTTTGAAAATATCATAAAGAAATTTGTTTACAATTGATAGATCGACATCTATTTTTAAATATCTCCATGAATATAAAAATAGATTTGTCAAAGATGGTCTTAAGGCACACATGGAGAACTTAGAGTAACAAACCTTATGGAAGTTTGTTAATGAAGCTTTTTAAATTTAAAAAGCTCAGTGTACCAAAGAATGCAAAGTTTCCACAAAATTTGAAGAGGATTGGTGAAATGAATTTGAAACATATAATATCAATGTAAATTACAAGTTTTGGTTTTCAAAGGATGGCTCATGGTACATCCATCCAAAATTTAACAAGAGAAAGTGGAAGAAGGTTAGGGCATTGGCTGGGAGTTGCTTCTAGACTTAGAGACTGGCTCAAAGGATTCTAAGCAACATAACAAGAATGAAAAATCTCCTTTAAAAAGGCCAGAAGGAAGTGACGAAGAAGAAGAAGAGAAGAAGAAGAAGAAAAGGAAAAAAAAATGAAGATATGGATTGCTAGAGAATTTGAAATCAGAGAAGGTGGAAAAATTGATATGGAAGTTGAGTTAACAAGTGACTTAGAGAGTGCTCCTCTCAGACCGATAAGACAGACATTAGATCACAATTTGAATAAGATTTCTTGGAGTTGGTGGAAATGAAATTTGAGTAGATGAAGAAAGAAATTAATAATCTTGTAATAAAAGTTCAAAAATCTTTCAAGTGTTTTGATTAACCAAACCTATCTCCATTACATGAGACTAAGTTTCATCAATCGCCAATGTCTTCTATTCCTATTCTTTTAATATCCCTAGTCCTCCAAAATCACCACCTCTAATGCCAAGTGCTTTTCTAAAATCTATTCACGTAGATCTTGTTATGCAACCACCTTCAAAAGAAGTGCAAACCATAACCTATATTCTTGTTTCATCTCCACCACCATCATCTATCTAAATCCCCAATGAACCACAAACACCTCCACCACAACAAAAGTCTGAACATGTAGATGAACAAAAATCTCTGATAAAACCTTAATCCTCACCTGTTTAACATGATTTTGATTCTTTTTCAAAATTGTAGAAAGTTCCTTATGCACCACTAATTCTCCCTCATCCTCCAGCTAAAAATCCTTTTGAAATATACACCTAAGGATGCTTTCAATCTCCTAAGATAGTCATTACAAATGTACTGATGACCTTTTTCAAATCACATCCCTAGTTTGCTGTTTCAAGTGATTTTATGTCTGCTACTACATCTTCTCAAATCCGAAGCATAAGATCAAGTTTGTCCTAATAGATTTTCAAGAAGAATCAAAGAATGTGCAAGAAAATCTATCAATAGAAATCCACTAAAGAAAGAACATTTATTTTTCCTTTTAGTTATCTTGTTAGTTTTTTTATGTTTAGTTATTGTTTGTGTCAAAATTTGTCAAGTTATAATCAATTGATTACTTTTGATGTACTTAATTTGATCAAATGAATAAAAATTCATTTTTTGTTATTGTGTTCTTTATTTAAGGAAGTGTTAACATAAATGACAATAAGAAAGAGGGAGAAATATATATGTTAAATAAAAATAATTTCAATTTTTGCATGTGGGTTTTGATTTGATACTTAATGTTTGATCTATGTGTAATGTTGTCTAATAATTTGCTTATTTTTCAGAAGGTGATGTCACAAATGCTACCCAAAATTTGGTAAAATGCAATTAAGTACAAAGACTTTGAAATAGATCAATTTAATATATGAAAAAACTTGATAGAGACACTATTAGCATGTATGAAAAGTTCTTTTAGGTACTAAATGATTAATTTAAAAGTTTAGACACTAAATTGATCAATTTCAAAGTTTAGGTATATAATTACATATTTTCTCAAAGTTTATTTACTATTCATGATATCAACCCTTTTTCATAAAATAAAAAAAAAATTTTAATTTGAGAAATGATTTTGTTATCATAAAAAAGGGGAAGAATATTAGGTTTTGTCTTTATTAGTTTTGATAATAATGAAAAGGTCAGGTATTACAAACAAAATTGTTAAGTGTGTAGTTCTTACTAGAAAAAGTTTAATTTGAATTTTACAAAGATAAATGAAGTTTAAGATGTTTTATTAAAGCACTTAAATGTTAATTCAGATTTTAAAGTAAAGGAATAAATTAAAACTAAGTTATTTATAGGTTAAGTCAAGAGTTTTCTGGAAATTCATTCGAAGAAAGAAAACTCAGAGGGTAACTCAAAGATTGTCTAGAAAAGTTTCATGAAGACATCACACTTAAAGGTTGGCTTAGAGATATGATCTAATATAAATTATTCAAAATTAGAACATTCATATCATTTTATTGCTGAAGGCTTTTATCAAATTGACGGCTTAGCTCCAAAATTAAATGTATTTAGGTAATGCATTCAAAATGTTCTACTAAGTTAGTTAATATATCTAGGAGATTTGAATCAATTTCAGATTGAAGCTCCTTAGAAAGTTCAAGAACTCATGATATTTAACTCAAATTGCATTCTAGTGTTGTTGATCTAAGTTTCTATGACTCAGGTTCCATTTAATTAATCAAGTTATCTTTACTTGGAGTCTAAAGAACGTGTTTGTTCGAATACTCAATTTCATATAAGCTCAAAATTCAAGAAGAAGATGGAAGCAAGATTGTAATATATGGATAAATAATTTATAAATAAGGGTAAATGTATCATTTAATATATTATAAGAGGGTTTTATGGTTCACCCTAAAGTAATGTTATTTGTTTTGTCAAATGGTAGAGATGTAATTAAAGATGGATTTTTGGAGCTGAAAGCAGGCAAAGTATGCTGTCGGCCTAAAATCTTACACTGCGATGTATGTCCTATGGCTCCACTGATGTTGAAGCCAGTGTTGAAATTGAAAAATTCGATCTAAGAGCAAATGGCTGCTAGCTTTGGCATTTATGTTTCGGCCATTGATTATATGCCGGTGACCTTTGTTGTACACTGTCAGCTTTCTTGTTTGGGAGATGAGAAGTTTTTATGATTTTCCTTATAACCTAGCTTTGTGTTATCTTCTCAAAAAACATCCCTAAACTTAGAAAATCCTCTCTGTGCATGATCCTAACATCTAAGGAGATTAAAAAGTCCATATCAAGGTAAACGAATCTCTTTCTCTTCTTTAGTATTTAGAGGAACTATCAAATTCCTTAAAGTTTCTTGGGTTTTGAAGGAGAAATTGAAGAAACGCCCTATATTGCTTGGAGATTTAGATTTTGGTGATTAAGAAGGATTAAGAATCAAATTCTAAGTAAGTTTGAATGTTCCTAAACCTTATGATTATATAGATATAATTTTTGTTGATTTTGGGATTTATTTATATTGAATGGAATTCTAGGGTTTGGAGAGATTGTTGAGGGATTTGTCCTTTTGGAGAATTTTTGTGTTTCAATCAAGGAGAAAGGTATGAAATTATATTATGTTACGATTAGAAATTTAGGTGATGTTTGAATTAAGTTTATTTTATGGAAGATATGTATTGAAATCTTTTCTGTTTATGTGATCAGGGTTTTAGTGAATTAAAGTCTTGTTCGTAGAAAATTATTCAGGTACAACCTTACCTTGCTTGTTGTATGAGCTTATAGGCTAGAAATGATAAATTGATCTAATTCTATTTAGCTTTTAATCAAATTTAATTGTTGCTTATGTTTGGCTGCTGTTAGTAAAGACTAGACAGATTGTAATACTAATGTCAGTGCCCTAATGATCTGTGAGTGTCATTGTCCTTAGTGGAGTTGCACACATAAATGATTCTGGTAGTTTAGGAGTTACGCGATGATGGCACCGAGTGTGTGGGAGTACCTAAAACCAATATATATATATATTATCTATTTTCTATATTGCATGTTTTTATGGAGTCATGAGTTACTCTAGGTTTAGAACTGGACTATAGATGGTTCTAAACTGTGTTGTTTGCTGGCTATTGAAAAGATAATAACTTGTGTTTGATGCATTAGAATAGGTTGATGTGATTTTTTTTTTTTTTATGATATGTGCTCATGTGCTTGTGTTTGTGGTTTGGCATACTGAGCTATTTTACTCAATTTTTTTTTTTTTTATCTTTTTCAAGAATAGGTGAAGATCAAGTATTATATGATTTATCTAGATTTGATGTCTTTGTGGACTACGGAGAGGACGATAGTGGACCAAACTTCCCTGCTGATGTTTAGAGATGTTGGGTTGGAAATAGACCAGTGTTGAAGATTTTTATAGAACCATTATGTTATCAAAATTTGAATAATTTATGAGACTTTCCTTTTTGTAATGTTTCAAGATGTTATAAGGTAGATTTTGGTTTATGCCAACTAGTTTGTTATGAAATTATTATATTTATATGATGTTATCGAAAGTATCCTTATATGTCAATATTGGAGATATATATGATTTTTGGAAATTTTGTAGGAATATGGAGATATATCAAAGTCGATGCTATTCTATCAGTTGTAAACATATTTCTTTGTGTATGGGAATAATCATATAATTTTTATAGATTTGATATCTATACCAATAAATAGAATATGAGAACTTAAGTGGCATTAACAAAGTGTAACAAGTTCAAAAAACTCTTAAAAAAGGTGTTTGATCAGTTGAAGAAACAAGTACACAAGTAGTAAAAGTGTCATGCTTCCTCCCTACCCAATTCCCCTTATAGGTACTACAGACCCAGGCATGGCTGATGTGATGCCAGTAGGCACTGGCCCCCCCAGTGGCCACTAAGGCACACATCGGCGCATAAGAAGGTATTGTTCTCCTACCCCAGGCATCGAATCTTGCCTGCAGACTCCATGACTCGATCCCAACACGTAGGCCTTTTGTTGGCCGCAAAAGCTACGACTTTCACCAATTGAGCTGGCAAGACTCGATGCTCGGGCGTAGGAGAACAATACCTTCTTGTGCTTCGGTATGTGCCTTAGTGGCCACTGGGGGGGTGTGCAGTGACCACTGGCTTCATGTCAGCCGCAGTTAAGTCTTTAGTACCCATAAGGGGAATTGGGTAGAGGTAGGGGTAGGACAAAAAAGTAAGGATGTAGAGGTGATAAACCAATGATATTTAAGCTCGAGGATTTAGTTTAGATACACTTAAGGAAGGAGAGGTTCCAGGTACAAGAGTTTAGAAATTGGTACCAAGAGCTAATTAGAGAAGATTAATGATAATGTCTATAAGTTATAACTCCTAGGTGATTTCATATTACAAATTATTATCACCATATGTTGTAGATAAGGAACGATAAGACCAACAAGAATCAAGGGTGACTTCAATAACCTTACACAATGATAGGGATTAGATGGCCAGAGAAATTGTGACTAGATCTAGAACGTGTGATTTACAAAATTTAGCTTAGAGGATCATTATTGGAATAACCAATGAAGATGAAAAGGTGTAATTATTATAGTATGGGTGGATTGATTCGAGTTTGGAAAGTGATAAAAATCATGGTTCATTTACTCAATATAGAGCTAGGGAATTGGTGAACTTAACTCAATAGATCATTCATGTTGAGCTGAATGAAGGAGAGATGGAGTATCTTTGGGGCCATCTAATGCACTTTGCTATTGGGGATGAGTTGGTGTGTTTAAGCATGGATAAAATGAACGCGATCTAAGGGGGTTGAATCTTGATCTAAATTTTTTCAATTTTTCAATAGAAATTATATGGATAAAATTATTGTTTGATAGAATCCATGGATAATAAAATTAAACTAGTTTGTGATTAGATTATAGAACGATAGGAACCACGATCTATAAATTAATCATGATGTTAAAAGAATCATAAGATTCTAGTAACAGCATTCACCATAATTCTATATGACATAGAATTGATAAGAACTCAAGAATAAAGAGAATGAAAACTCAATATTCAAAATCACCACAAAAGGTTTCACACTTAAAAGTGCTCTCAAATATCTCAAAGCATAT